>OX439132.1:37790868-38518368 GCA_949318235.1 Ecdyonurus torrentis | reverse complement strand
TATTAGTATTCTGTAGACACTATATATACGGAGGCGTAAATTTATGATACAAGTTATTACGCTTCCTATAGGGATTTCCCTAGATACATCTGGCAAAAGATCATAAGATTCATAAGTTCATATTAAAACATTGATCCCACTATACGTTATATTAAAGCTATATACTGTATAGCATATTAAAACATTTAAAAATATTTCATTTTCTCAAAGGGGGTATTTTTCTTTGAAGAAATCAAAAGCCAAGAAAAATATTTTTGTAATTAATTAACGGAATTATTAAATAATATTCTAAACTGAATAGCAATTGTTAACCTGCAGATTAAGATTTTTTTTTTTTTTTTTTTTTTTTGCAAACATTACACATAATTATAAAGGAATAGAACAGAGAAAAACATAAGCATTTATATCAAAAAACACGCGATGGGACTTACATAAATAACTTTAATTTGTCTCAAAAAACAACTCCATAGCAGTGATCAGAAAAATTCAATTTATGCATCCCGAACAACATTTTTTTTTACCAATTTTTGCATGTTTCTGACGTCAGAAACATGAACAGTTACGCAAATTGCATACTTTACAGAATTTTCACGCTCTTTCGTGGCACTACATTAACATTCTGGTACAAAGTGTCAACCTTTTTAAAGATCCCATTCCGTGTTTATTCATTAAAAAGCACATTATGCTGTTCTATGTGGTCTATGGCTTTAATGGAATAAGAGAGCAATTTCTTGTTAAATTTAGTTCATTTAAAGTTTTCAGTGAAACTGCTTTTAAATTTAGTTTACTGATGAAATACACATCATTTAACATTTATATCATCAACATTTGACCATCATTATTTGATTATTTATTTGTCATTTTACATTAAATATTAATATTTACTGTATTGTCAAAGATTGCGTAATTATGGTACGTTATATAGAGCAAGTTTAAAGTAAAAGTTACACAATTGAGTTAAAAACCAACTTGCATTTTTTGCATCGTTAAGAAAACATTGCATGTTTTTAATGGAAGTTGGTTAAAAAAAAAAAAAAGAACTGAAATGAACTGAACCACAGCTGCATATAACCGTGACTCACCTGAGCTTTGTGTTTCAGGTGTCACTGACAGAAGACTACGATATTCTGCAGATTGTTGGTGAGGGATGGTTCGCCAAGATCTTGCTAGCCGAGCACCGTGCCTCTGGTTCTGAGCTTGTGCTCAAAGCTCTTCCCAAAGTTCTGAACTCCTCAGGTGATTTCTATCGTGAATTTCACTATAGCCTTCATCTAGGCACACACAGGAATATCATCACTACACTCGATGTCGCCTTCGAGACACCTGGCTTCTACGTTTTTGCACAGGTAAGAAATCTGATTGAATAAAGTGACGTAATTATAATATGTATAATGAATATAGGAATTAAAATAAATACAGATATGAAAAAGTGCAGCACGATAAGTGAGACTATATAATAATCTATTATTTCCTTACTGACTGTTATGATAATGATTTATTTCTATATTAATTATATTTAAAATATTCAAAGGATTACTATATTTAATTAATCCGATTAATCGTAATTGATATAGTAACAGATTGCAAAAAAAAAAAGAGTAACTTTTTTTTTTTTTTTTTTTTAACAGGAACACGCACCACTTGGCGACCTGGCCGCCAATGTGTCGGAGACGTGCCTCGGTATTGGCGAGGCTCAGGCCAAGCGCGTTGGTCGGCAGCTCGCCTCCGCACTCGACTTTATGCACTCTCGCGATCTCGTGCACCGCGATCTCAGACTGGACAACATTCTCGTGTTTCGCTCCGACTTTGCAAGAGTCAAACTCTGCGACTTTGGCGAGACCAGACGTGCAGGTAAGTTCAAATTAATTCGCATATCGATTTTGTAGCTAATAATATATATTATGATTATGTGTATCTCGTTTTTTTTTTCTTCTTATCAGTGGAAGCAAAATGTGTATCTCGTTTTTTTTTTGTCATGGTAAGCAATATGATTGTAAGTTGAGCCAAGTTGAAACGACTTACACATTTTGCTTCGCGTAACAAAAATTGAGATACACATTTTGCTTCCCCTCATAAAAAACGAGATACACATATTGTTCGCTTCAACATCGATATCTGCATTCAACACTATTTCTTCTTTACACTTCATGTACGAGTTCAATTATTTATCAGAAAATTGGCTACATCAAAGAAATAAATATCAGTAAGTTATCCTTATACACTTAAAAGAAAATAGTTTGGAGTGTTTAGTGAAGAATTTTAGTAGCCTTTGCAAATTGTCATACTCAAATTCAATTTCATTTTACATTGTAATGTACGATATAAATGTAACATTTAATATTAGGTACTTTTTATTATTGTTTTATTTTCCTCGTTACTAATTTGTTGATTTTGCACCAAACCAGGCACAGTGGTTTTGCGTCGCAAAAACATCGAGTGGATGCCGTACGCTCCTCCCGAGGTGCTGCTCATTGATGCCGAGGCTGCGTACAAAGCTGAACCCTTCCAGGACGTGTGGCAGTTTGGCATCGTGTTATTCGTGTGCGCGACCGGTTGCCTACCCTGGCAGAAAGCCTCTCAAGCAGATGACCCCCGCTACTCGCGTTATGTACAGTGGCACAACGCGGCGTCAGGGACCGGTGCGGGGGGCTTGCTAGCCATGATGGCACTCACTGCACCGCGCAGGAGACCCAAACTTTTCAAAATGTTGACCTCCAGGTATTTTTAAAATAAATGTTCAGAACCGTCGTTATGCATTAGATACTAAAAATGAGGGACTTACCCCCGTAAGCTGCAACCATTGTTAAACCTTAGTTATCTTTTTCATTGTTAAATATTTAACTAAGGTTTAACTAGAGGTTGCAGCTTACAGCGGTGAGTTAGATTGATTAACTAAAAGTTTTTTTACGTGTATGGAAAGTGTTAAGGCAGAAAAAAAATTTTCATAGTGATTCCCATGGTAAAATCTATATATATAATTTTCTTCTCACCTATATTTTATGAACAATTTGAGTAAAATTTATCATACATAATATATTTGATACCATTTCCAAACAACATAAAGTAAGGGGTAGGGGTAATATTTGATTTTTTGAGATAGAAGACAACTTAACTACCTCAGACTCAGTGCTAATCAGTTGCATTTTTACCTATAGGTATTAATACTTCTTATATTACTACAGCATATTCAACCAATAAATACATTTTTTGTCCTACTTTCCAATTCTGTTTAAATACTTAAAGAAATGTTAATGTTTCAGAGCACAGAGAATGTTCCGCAAATTCCTTGAACCACGTTGCGAAAAGCGCGGCGTGTTAACTAGTAACTCTACACCTGGAGGATTAAGTGGTGAATTAGGCAAGTTTCTGGATGACCGGTGGCTGGTAAAAACTAATGAATCCGATGTAACGACAACTGCTGAAAGAGAGGCCGAGCTTTGCCCTAGTATGTACAGCTTCCACAGCAGTCCTGAGGAGAAAAACAAGTTATTAGCAACACTCACGGAATACGGTGTGGAGACCACGGTGGATCGCGGTGCTAAGAAAGATCGTATAAGGCAGTGGATCCAGAGCAGTGCAATACAAGAGGATGAAGAAGAAGAAGAACTGGAGAACTTTGAGGACTTGCATGGGGAAGAGCACGATGGAGAGCCGTACGAGGGAAGAGAACGTCGTCAAAGCTCCTCGGGAACAGCGGCAAGCCATTAAAGTGTACATATAATAATGGACTCAGGATAACCTGAATTGTAAATATATTTACATTGTGATTGACATATTTGTACTGATCATGTTGAATTATATTTAATATAAAACCCTCATGTTAATATTTTTTAATTCTTTATAAAAGAAAAAATACGTGAGGGTAAACTGTTACTAATTTTTTTTGTGAAAATTATATGTTGCGATGACGTGATGGAATCTCAGTAATGATTATAAAAAATCATACACAAGAAATAAATAAAAATATTATATATCTCACTATCAATGCATTAATTAACAATAACAAAAAAACAATAACAATCTGACAGTATAGTTAATTTCATCAACCCCATAACTCATCCTCCCTCAAAAAAAAAATATATCAAAGAGGACCTTTAAAGTTAATGTTAAAAAAAATGTTAATTTGATGATTATTTAATATTTAATAATAAAAATAAAATACAAAAGATTACTCTCTCTTAAATCATTGTCTCTAAACCTTATGTATACTATACAATAATTAATAAGAGGAAACAGAAATAATATTACATAAATAGCATGAAAAATAACCATTATTATAAACAATAAAAAATACTGCTCCAGCGCTCCAGCATAAATAAAAATATTATGAATAGTATGGCACCCAAATGAAATGAAATGAATCTTTGAAGTGATCCAGTTTAAATGTTAACACCTAAATTGCTATAAAATTTTCATACCCACATAAAAGACATTCCCAAAAGTGGCACATAAAAATATATCGTAATAGGTATAATCATTGACTTTTACTTAAAATTAAAATTTGAAAAATGTTGGTGATAAAATTAAAACTTTTGAAAGGAGTGTATATTTCATATTTGTATATTTCAATTGCATATTTCATGTTATATGTCATTGTAATTTCATTCAAATTTATAAATATGTAAGATTGTGCACTAAGCACCTATACGGAAACAATAATTAATGCAATACGCGTATGCTGTATTTGTCATATTGCTTAAAGGAATAGACCAGAGAAAAACATAAGCATTTATATCACAAAACACTTGATGAGACTTATATAAATAAGTTTAGTTTGTCTCAAAACCCAACTGTAGCTCCGTATAGCAGTGATCAGAAATTTCGATTTATGCAACCCGCACATTATTTTTTACTATATATATTTTTTTTATGTTTCTGATGTCAGAAACATGAATAGTTACACAAATTGGGGCTACATTAACATTCTGATAAAAATTGTCCTCAGTTTTGAAGATCCATTTCGTGTTTATTCATTAAAAAGCATAATTATGTTGTTTTATGTGGTCTATGGCTTTAAATGTTGCTAAATTGGAACAGCATAAATAATAGTGTAGTACAGTACAGGTACAGTACAAGGCAATAATTATGCTGATTAACATAGTGATATGCTTATGGCATAAATTATGTTGCTAGATACATGCAAATAAATTTTGCTGAAGATGGGCTTGTATAATTATTTTTTTTTTCTGCGTAGTATTTTAAATATAAAATTACCACTTTTGTCAGAAGTAAAGTAGTAACAGTGTCCATGAAGGGACTTATTCCCCATACTAAGAATCACTGGAAGAAGAAAAAAAAAAAAAAAAAAAAAAAAAAACGAAGAATTTTAATGAAAATTTGAATATAATTCATAATTGTTTATTACCGTGAACAAGAAATGCATCTCAATTACATTGGAATTACAAAGTTACGTACAATATTTCCTTATCCTAGAGTATAAAATTATAGTTACTCACATATGAATAAATAATTTTACAGTATCATTCTAAACATTAATTTATATACTGAACAAAGTCCAGTGCAGTGACCCAATAATTTTCAGTATATTAAGGTCACCCAAGTTTGTATCTTCAGTTATCAAGTTGTTAGCTCTGCTACGTGCTGGGTTGTGTGATTTGCAATATATCTTAATTTGATGTATCTACGCGATTATATATCTAGTAGCCTTGCAGTCTTGAACGTTCATTGGACTATTCGTCTCAGGCAGTGATTCTAGTAGGGAAGAAATCAACTGCATTTTTTGAAATTTGTTTCTCAAGAACTTTAAAGAATATTTAACGAATATTGAAACTTTATACTAATTATTTGTCTTAATTTATTTATATTTTATTTTTTGACAATGATATATTAGTTATCATTTTTACCTTTATTAGTAAAATTGACATAAATAAGTAAGCCTACGGGCTTCAGCAAATTAGAATTATTATGTTATTTTATTATCATATCGTGCTATATAAAAAAAAAAAAGAGAGAAAAATAAATCCGTATCATTTTACCGTGTAACACAAAAGCTGACATAATTAGGTTTGCAATACCCAAGGGAAAAACAAGCAAATTTAATGAACAACTTTGGAATTATTCTTCTAATAGAAGCACAAAACACATTTGTTCATTTATGAATCATTCACAATGACGTTGATAAATTATGTTTACAGCAGTATACATTTCTGTTACAAAAAAAAAAAAAAAAAAAAAAAAAAAAAAAAAAAAAAAAAAAAAAAAAAAAAAAACTTGACTGCAAATATTGAAGAGTTATTTTGTTTTGAAAAACACAACAATGCAGTTTTTTCCATGAAACTTTCAATGGTGTCATGATTATTTTGATAAAATGTTTTCAAATAAAAATATTATAAAAGAAAAGTGGGTCAGGCTTTTGCGTAAAGTTTTATCAATAAATGATTTTTATTATGATTTTTTTTTTTTTAACTTCATAAAAATTGTGTTCTGGATTATGGTTTGTGATATAATAGAAAAATAAAATAAGAAAGGACAAGGAAAAAAAAGAGTAAAATTTACAGCGTCTTTGTGACATAAGGAAAGTGCGTTTTATCGTAAAAATTTTTATAACACTGACTAAATATTTTATGCATTATTTTTAAACATAAAATTTGATATAACAAATTATTGATTTTTTTCTTGTATGATATATGAAGAGTTTTATGAAGTATAATTATACATTTTGTGGTTTAAAATTATCTTCTGTCTTAGTCGATGTCACGTAATTAAGGTGCAAAGCAAGAAGACACGCAATATGTCGTGTCTTTGGAAAACTACTTCGAAATATCTTCTTTGCAAATTACTCAAACATATTTTCTTTTTGAATATAATGCAAAGATTTTTAAGAAGTCTTGGATAATATCAATATAAGAAATATAAGAGTAAGATATTTTTAATTACTCAGGCAGTTCTATATAAGGTATTTCTATAGATAGGTAATCCAAAGAGAATATCTTTATTCAATTTTCTGTTGCCTTTAATTTTATTTTATCCTGGAAGTTATATTTTGTTGCCCATTTGATCAATGTAATTTTGACCCGCAATACACGTCTTCAGCTGACCAGTACTTTTCAGCGGGAATTCTCTTTGGATTACATAGTTATCTACTTACATTAGTTCTATATAGTTATTATAATTATAAATTTATCTCAAACATTTCAATAGAGCGATAAAGGAAATCAGACAATTTTGAAATGTTTATTATTGATTAGTAACTTATTATTAGACGTTTACTTATATATTATATTGCAGATGCAGTATAATATTATAAATTATATAATAATTAAAATTAATAAACGGTGCTGAAAATGAGCTAGCATAATGAGATTAATGAGAAAAAAATAGGGGGTAATTTTATTTCATATTCTATAAGAGGACATTTTTCTTAAATCGATCGATATGTGAATTTCTAAGTTTTGAGTTCATTAAGTATTTTTAATTAACTTTTGAAAATAAAAAAATGGCATCACGTATGCATGTGGGTACAGGAAAATGTTGCAGCCTCTGACGTCATTTCACTAAATTTCAAAAATTAATTAAAAATACTTAATGAACTAAAAAATTAGAAATTCGCGTATCTATCGATTCAGGATTCAATGCCTTCTTTTGGAATATGAAATAAAATTATCCCCCAAAATTTTTCAAGCTTCCTCATTATTATACATTTATTTTTGCCCGTGTTGATATGAATTTTGGGTATGACAAAAGTGCATAAATATTATTGTTAGCTATAATTAACTCTTAATAAGAAATAGGATTACTTTATTTGCTAGGATAATAGATATAATTTTATTTTTTAAATTCACGTAAGTTATTCACGTTATTCAGTCAGTTATTCACGCAAGTAAATGTATTATATTACTTTTTTTTTTTAATATAGATGCGGATGGAGGAGTTGCGAAAAAGGTAAATAAAATTTCGTAACGTTGAATGTGTCTGCTTGATCCTGTTTCCTGTATACAGCCGTGAACAAATCTTATCAATAAAATTCTCATAACTCATGATTCCAAACATTCTATAATATAAAGAGTTGGAATTTGATGTTAAAGCAAAGCGCAGGCTTGCTCACGGTGCAGCGCATGCTTAGAAGTGAACTTGAACCGAGGAGCGGCAAAAGTAGTTCGACTCGACCAGTCAAAGTGAACGGATTGTGGAGAAGGCATGGATAGCGTGATAACACGTGTACTATACAGTAGTGCATAGTAAGTAGCAAATTGTGCGAGTTCTTATTGTGGTTTTGGATACTTAATATTTATATTAATTAATAAGACAAGTTAATAATCAGTAATTAACATTAATCATGGGCAAGAAAAATTCTAAGCTGAAACAGGACACCATCGATCGACTTACAAGTGGAACTTATTGTAAGTGTTAAAAATTTATTGTTAATTAATTCTTATGCTTAAACTATTTTTTTCTTTATTATTAATTACTAATTTTCTTGTGTCATTAAAAATAATTATTATTTTATATATTTATATATAATTTATATATATTTATATATATATAATTATTATTTTTTTCCCTGTTAATTTAAATAAAAAAGAACTGACGTCAAAAGTTGACATTATATTGTACTGCATGTATATAGAAAGAAAAATGATATTATAATACAATAATTTTTAGAAAGTCTAAAAAAAAAATAATAATAATAAAAGGTAAAAATTAAAACTATAAATAATATAAGTTATATGACTGATATCTGAACTACAAATGCAATTTTAATATTAATAATAAATAGAAAACTTATCTTCTATAGTTTAAAGAGAAAAAAATGCATTTTTTTTCGTTGCAGAATAAAAAAAAAAAAGGAAAAAAAAAAAAGAGATAATGTGTGACAAGTATTGCTGCGTTTTACATGCTCGTGATTTCGTAGTTCGGCGAACACATAGTAAACTCGTTTCAATTTTTTGTGCTCTAGTGATATATATACAAGTGGTATGTAGAGTGGTTGCTCTATTGTTAAAAAATACGAATGCAAAAATGACATTGTAACATGGATATCAATTGTTTTAGTATTACTTGAAATATCGATTGTATATCCCCTTTTGTTCACTATTGATATATAATAATATTGAAGCTTTTTTGACTCATTTTATTTATTAATATAATTTGAAAATTTCTATTCTCTATAGAATCGTCATGAAAGGTAATTTGATATTAGCAAATATCCCTCATTTTTTTATTAACTTTATATCCCAGGGGGAAACATTTTGATGCGTGAAAGGAATTTTTTTAGAAATTTTCCCATTTTTTTCTATATATAAAAAATTTCCATGCAGTTCTATTGTCGTGTCGATGAAATGATTTAGAAAAAATATCACTACAACTTTCAAATGAATACTATAGGATCGCTGGATGCAACATTCATTTTGTAGGAGAAAAAAATTAAAACAATAAAAACGAGTTTTAAATGAAATAATAATAATATTAATAAATAAATAAATGAATAAAAAGAAATAAAAACTATGACGTTAATTACAGTAAAAAGTATTCGTAACATTACACACACACACACTTCTTTATATGTATTATTATATATATATATATAAATATATATATATATATATATATATATATATATATATATATATATATATATATATATATATATATATATATAAGTAATATGGATGTTGCCGCGACTAAAGGGCGTATGTGCATTTTTGGTCAAATTTATTTTATTCGAAATTTTTTAATTGTTCTACATGTTCCCTGAAATTTTTTGACTCTTGTTTTTTAACATTTTAAACGAATAACAATACATAAATTTGTAGAGTAAAATTCGTAAAATAAATGCATAAAGTCGCTTTAGATAGATAGATAGATAGATAATAATTTTTATTGAGGCCACAAAAGGTACAAAACCCACTGAAGTGGTCCTCTGATATTCTTGCTGTCAGAGGTTTATAGTTTGACAATTTTTATTGCATAGTTTTCAAAAACGATAGCTAAAAGAGAGTACATCACAATTATATAAACAAAATATTAATTTTCAACTCATAACAGCAATTGTTTTCTGATATTTTATAGAATTCAAGATAACACAATTAATTATTATAATGATAAGGTGATATACTTAGATCAGACAATACTATAATATATAGTGATTATAGAATAAAATGTTATTAATTTATCAAAATAACAATTATAATCACAGCCTTTTAATGAGAATATTTACAATTAAATTATGCATATCATAGCATAATAAATTGAAAATTTTATATTATAATACAAGACATATTTAATATTAACATTTAATTACAAATTAAAATAAAATACAAGTTACTTATTATTAATAATTGAATAAAAGTGATTTAATTTCTTTCTTAAAGACATTCATTGATTTATTATATAAAGAATCTGGAAGATCATTCCATAGTTTGGCACCAAGTACTGAAAATGATTTATCATATATACCACTACGAGTGGATATACCACTTTAGTGGAAAATAAAATAGTTTAGCCAACAAGCAGTTTTTTGTCTCTCCTGTAAAATTATGATAAATGCACATACACCTTTTGCTGCAAACTGGCCAAATGCACATACGCCCTTTTGCCGCAGCCACATCGATATAATATGTGTGTGTGTGCCTGTGTGTGCACTAGCACCACTATAGATATTTATTACGAATAAAAAATATTTGCTACAAAAGGATTTAAAGAAGGCTTATTCTCAATATTTTAGAAGTTATTCACTCGCAAGAGCAATTTAATATCAGTTTTAGTGTACGTACAAGCAAGAGATCATATAGAAACGAATGAGTAGTTTGATACATTCATTTAAAAAGGATTTCTATTTTATTTTGTGTAATATGTACACATTATTAAAAACGGACAATATGATTTTATTCGAGGAATTAACTGCACGATCTGTGTAATGCACCTACATCACGCAACATTTCTCTTGCGAGGAAGACTCAAATCTGATTCACCAAAATTACTGCAATCATGTTCATTCCAACACTTTAATCTTTGTTTTTATTGAAGTTTTTTTTTTTTTTTTTTTTTTTGGGGGGGGGGGGGGTGGAATTGTACGATTTGGTAGAAACTTTTGATAGAAATCTTTTGACGGAAAAAATAGCAATATTCTGTTATTATCTCTCTCTCTCTCTCGGAACGCAATCACATCAGATGCTGCTTGAGGGAAATTATATTTTTACTCTCTTTTTAAAATTGTTCGTTGCTTCTTATTTTATGGTGTAAAAAAAGTAAAAAATCAAAAATAATAATAACGTAAGGGCCAATGGGTAATTAGTCATGTAGGAAGGTGACGCTGCAATCGAAAACTTTATTACAAACTGAAATATTTGTGTCTTTAACTGAATGAAATAACTAAAGGCTAAAGTCATATTTTATAGCATAAATGTTGCAATAAAATTGTACATACATATAACTTATCTGTAAATTGATTAGTAATATATAACTGAAATAAAGACAAATCATTAAAACTCCACCCTTTGAATAAACATAGAATAATAAATATAATTCAATTTATTAAATAATTCTCAACATTTACTCAAGTTTCGATAAAATGCAAACAAATTGAAATAGAATTAAATTATAAAAGTGAGCTTTTAACCCCATTATTCAAATTAAAATATTTAAAATGTATGTTTTCTTAAAGTTCTAGAGGTATACATATTAAAGTGGAGTTTGCGCATGTCAACTTATAACTCAAGTTTAATTAATTTGATTAAGAAATAATATTACATTTAACTATAAACTTTAAACAAAGGAAATGTAAAATACACCATTAAGTAAATCAATTTTACATAAGACGTTATGAGTGTACTTACTGAATTGTTTACTTTATATATGTTTTACTTCAACCCTCGATAAGTAATTATAATTTAATCTTAACATAGAAGTGTACGTTATGTTAGCAAGTTGTTAGTAATTAATAACTTGGGAAAGGATTTACAAAATAATTCTATATAATTTATGTAGCTATGCAACCCAAACAACAACCCTAAAGGTTGCTTACAGTTTGATTTGTAATGTAAATTACAGGAACATAAGGAAGTACCCAAGTGTAAAATTTGAATTGATTTTTTTTTATATATATTTGATACCAAATAAAAAATTTATGTACTTTGAATAATATATTTATTTAATTTTAAAATTCTCTCTCTCTCTCTCCAGAAACTTAAATCTTAATTTTAATAGTAACTAGGAAACTGAAGATTTCATTTATGAAACGTGTGGTATTGCATCGTGTGAGCATGCCTTAAAAGAAATTGAAAATCGTGTACAAAAGAAAAATGAAAATATTTAAAGGATTTGCAAAAATGTAAATATAAAAGACTTTCTATACAAAACTTTAGTTATTAACAGACAATATCAAACCAGTTTTACAGTATATGTACAGATAAAAATTAAATCTTGAAATATATTAATTACATGAAATATGTTAAATGAATTTGTTAAACTTTAATGAAAAAAGGGTAAAACAAGGCCATTTTTTTTTTTTTTACACAATTTCCTCTACTTCAACAATCTTTAAAAAATTACGTTTGTAAAGTTATACTGATATAAATTATTCTCTTTGTAGTAGACAGTAGACGAAACTGTTGATATATTATGTGGTGTCAAGTAGAAGGAGTGTTTGTGATAACATTGGTCATGCTTGCTGATCAAAGACAGCACAAGAAGTTATGTCAATAAGGTCGATTACTCTATAAATAAGATAACACAAAGTAAGCTTTGCTGATATTTTACAATTAAGTTTTAATGTGAAGTAGTAATACAAGGAATATAAATGCGCGATTTGTGGAAAGAACATTTTTTTCTTCTTAGTTTTACCAAAAATTAACTGACTGTCATATTAAAGATAAAGTTCAGGGGTTACAACATGCCTTCTTCAATGTTAGATAATGAGAAGCACTGTTCATAAACTCATATAATGACCCAAAGCCCTTTCGTAGCCCCGCAAACTCGTGATCATCCTGCGAGATATGCAACACGTCCCGTATCTTTTACGTCATAGTTACGGCTTTACTGTAGAAAATGTTATAGGGGGTTGTATATCTTGCAGGATGAGTGCAAGTTTAAGGGGCTACCATGGAGCTACGGAAGGGCTTTGGGTCATAATATGTGAGTTCTTCTCATTATCTAACATTGAAGAAGACATGATGTAACCCCTGAACTTTCTCTTTAATGAAGAGAAATAGTTAAAAAGAATATTGGATAAAACGCGCTTATACTTAAAAAATGTTAAATGTTTACCCATCTAAAATAATTACATTAATGCACATTTTTTAAATTATATAAAATATACTTTATCATGTAGGGAAAAATTGTGATTTTAAATATATGTACCGTAATAAAAATCAAACATCAAAGGAAAATAATATTGAAAAATGAAAATGTTTCTTTTTTAATTTTTCATGTTCATTGAATGTTTGACATTTTAAATATATATCTTTGACGCTCAACTGGCTATGCTTTTTTACTTTTATTTTATCATCATCATATAATTTTTAAAACTCACTAAATTATTTCAAAACATATAATATCATATAGAAAATAAAAATTTAAAATTTATTCACACCGAAGTAAATTAATTTTTATCATAAAATTGAAAATTTTATATTTAACCAACAACTACAGAAATCATGTTTAATTCCCATGTGTAATGAAAATGAGTTTATATAAGTTAGTAAACAAAATTGTTATATTCTATAAATAAAACTTAAAAGTTATAATGTATACATTGGGATTTTTAAGTAATGTAAATAAATGCTGTACATGCAATGAGATCATTATAAAATATATTATGACATTTAAAGTATGTAAAAATGGAAATATATAAACAAAACATTAATTACTAAGCAACTAAAGACACGCATTTCTATATAATTTTATGTGGGTATATAATATATTTATATATATAATATCATGTGATACTCTTACAAATCTTTTATCACATGGCATAAGGTTTATCATCTAATGTTGCTTGAAACCAATTTAAAAAGTTAAATATTTATTAAATTATAAAAATCTATCTATAATTAAATTGTTGTAGCTTTAAATTTAAAATAACCATATTTTTTAATTTTATGTTTACTATTAATGATGTTCGTAAACCCTGTTTTTCGTGCCCCAAACTACAAAAAAATGACGATCACCGAATGCTTTTTAAATCATAGCATTGCGCATTTTTGGAGCAAGGGAACAGGTTTTACGAACATCATTATTATTACTATTTTTTTCCCTCTCTTTTCTTTTCTTTCAAAAATAACTTCAAAATTTTAATTTAACGTTTGCTGTGAATATTATTTACAGAAAAAAAATGACATGGCATAAACACACTGTTGAAATTACTATCATACAATTTGTTGAGTGATCACTTTGTGTGCAATATAAATCAATCTTGCACTCCCTATAAATAAATATGAAGTATTGAGAATCGATAAATAAGTATAGCAGAAATTAAGATTGATTAGGACAGGAAACATGATGATCAGTCAAAAAAAAATGCAGTTTGAAAGACGATATAGCTATATTGACAATTTTTAATAAAAGAAAACATAGAATATTATGTAATTGTTTTAATCGTGATTTAAATATAGAAAGTCTTTGTTGTTCCCCTCCTCCCATTTATATACATGGGAATCCTTTGAAATGACCATGAAGCACCCATTAAATCATCAGAAAGTAAATAAATATTGTTTGTAAAACTTTTTTTATTTTTTTAGGCACAAACTTTTTTCATAAATTAATTTGTGAAAAGTCCAGAGAGATTTTATGTGTCGCTTCTAATTCATTTCCTATATTATACTAAGTTTGTATCACCCATAAATTTATATTTTCTTTGAGAAATAAACACTGAATTTAAATATTTGAAATGTAAAATAAAATATTGCAATTTAGAACTTTTACTTCATTGTGCAGCAAGAAAAAAAAAGTTTTTATTTTTTTACTTCGATGGTCATTACGATTCTACTTTTATCACATAAACTTACATTTTACTAGATTATAAAATTGATGTATTTTTCCCTTTTATTTTATTATTTTTTTTCTAGGAAAAGTTACTCTATTTTGAAAGTTTGCAAACTAAAGTTTAGTAATGTCTGTGAAACCCAGAAAACTTATGGCTATTATTTGACGTCATGGAATTATTGTTTGTTTGTAGAGAACTAGGGAGAGAGACAACAGAAAAGAAAGACGAATAGAAATGTGAATGTGAGATATATGTGTTATAGAATAAAGCAAGAAAATAAATTATTGTATTGTACAATGTATTCCAAGGTTTTGCTAATTAATTGCATTAGCACGTGCACAAAATTAATTAAATAGAAATTTTAAACTTTCTATGTTTTATGGTGTTGGAAATTTAACCTATAATTGTATTATTTGAATGATATATATATATATATATATATATATATATATATATATATATATATATATATATATATATATATATATATATATATATATTGTTTGTGTGTGTGTGTCGCAATTTTCGTACACGTTTCATATTGGTATATATTTATTGTTTCAATTAGAATAAAAGTTCCGTTTTACTTGTTATTTGCAATTATTATGCACACCGTAAGTACAAACAAGTATTTATTTTTTCCAAACTAAATTATCAATATATTTCATTCATATTTTATATTATGCTTGAATACTGTAAGTAAATTATGTAATTAAATGATAAATAAACAATAACAATGAAACTGCACCAGTGAGGCTTGGTTTTTGCACTTTTCGGTCACCGACTTTAAAAAAAAATAATTATACTATCGTAAATTTTAACCACGTTTTTTTTTTTGTGGCTCTCGGAATGACAAAAACATGTCTCTTTTGCCAAAAATATTTTCTTAATTTTGCGGACCCCCTACTCACTCTAGAATGCTCAAAATAGCTTTTAAAAAAACGCGTAAATTCATGGGCGTTTTCTAGTCCAATTGTTGTATTTTTATCTAATTTTTTCTTCTTTCTTTTTTATTGAATTATCTGATGTATACTGTATTGTATACTGGGACTGAAGAAGTTATGTCTAGTGATCTAGTCAAATATATTTCTTTATTGTCATTGTCAAACAAAATTAGGCAAGGCTCGGATTGGCCATAAGAGTAGGTCTGCGATAGCGGACGTGGCCCCTTTGTTTGGAGGCTCATAAGGCCCTAAAAGGGGCGTAACCAGGGTGTCACGCCTTCTTTTGTGCCCACCTAAAGGGTATTACGCCCCTTGCACGGACGTGGCCCCTTGAGTGCCAGTCCGACCCTTGCGCCTGATGCATTGGTGGTACATTATAATATTAGTATAATAAACACGTGATGGAATTCTTCTACAAATAAAATATGCATGAAAAATTATATTTCTTTTTTAACAAAATATGAGTATGGACAGCACTCTTGAAAATGATAATAAATAAATAATAATTTTTTTTTAATCAAACGTTAACAAAAAGTTTGAAATTTTTAATTCAGCCCAGATATTTGAGAACCAAAATTTAGATTTGACCTTAATTTGTAATTATTAATTCATAAAATTCACCCAGTATGTTGCGCAATCAATTTAATTTGAAAATATATATCTTACTTTTAATTGCAGAGTTTTAAATAAAAGTTTTTGCAACCGTAATAAAATTTCATTTAATATAAAATTCGTGACATAAAAAGTATACATTTAAGTTGAGTTGTGTGTACAAGACGTTTTCTTATTTTTCTCACGACAGTTTTCGTTGATACTGGCATTTTATGTAAATGAAGTACGAGACAACGTAGCTATATACCAAAAGTTAAGGATTAGTGGTTAATTATTTTGCGAGTGCTCTCTACATCGTACGCTTAAATTTAAGTTTCTCAATTGCACACCATCTTCTTTAGAAAAGTTTGACCAAGTTTTAAACAAAGTTTTCACGTCGCTCATCTTACGTTATATAAAAAAAAAACTTACGTACTTCCTAGAGATTTAAAAAAAAAATGAAAAATGAAAAGAAAGAACGTGATTGTTGATATAATGGGTAAATTAAGGTCATGAAGAGAGAAGGAAATAAAATGGCACAAGTTGAGTCCTCATTTATTACATTTTATTCTGTTGATGTTTTAAGTATTATTTAATAAAAAAAATATATTATAGAAAATGTTAAACTGTTTCTATAAATACGCAATGATATAAGTATATTTGCTTTTAAAAATGTAATGAAATTAACCTGTGCACAATTTCAAATAGAGATATGTTTGAAATATTTGAATTTCTCAATACTCTTATAAAACAAAAGTTCGTTCGTTCGTTGTTGTTTACAAATAGAATCTTGTGAACATCAATTTGATAATGCTAATCACAGATGCCACCATGAACCATTTTTGACTCCATTAGAAATTTTGAAAAATTTCCCTTGTGTAACAGCTTGAAATATTAGCACTCCAGACATACAAAAAAAAAAAAAAAGCTTAAATTAAATTTATTTATTATTCTTACAATCTTGTATTGTAGTATAGTAATTAAACTGTTATGAAAGTCAGCAACAATATCGTACATTATATAGTTGAAATGTTTGCATTAAATTCCACAAGTCTTGATGTGAATGTCACACAATCTTGTGGTTTGTGAGCTAAATGTCAAGCACTAAAACTATTTTCAAAGTATTGTTCTCACATTTCATGTATATCTTGGTTCTGTTACCTCTCAAGTTGAAATTATCTTAGTTACATTATTATGATACTTTTAATTTTGTTTGCTTATTCTGTTCAGATTAATTTGTAAAACATAATCAAAAGTAGTAATTATAGCAATGAAAACAAGTAATAACATCTTCGCAATATCTTATATTCTTATTTAAAATTATTTATAATTTAACATTATTACACTTATTTATTGTTTTTAATTTTTTTTCTTTGAATAAAACAAAATATTGATTGAAATATAGTTTCTAGCTATTTAAGCAAGTTTTCATAATACTTAATCGGTTCTTACTATTTTATAGAAAACTTAAAATTTTTAAATAAAATTAACATATATAATTTTTTTAATCCCTTAAATAAAATTATCAATATAATAAAACTACACACTAATATATATATATATATATATATATATATATATATATATATATATATATATATATATATCGTGACCTAAAAGTTTCTTCAAGTTGACTGAAAAAAAGTTGTAAGATAATTTACATAAAACAAAGAAAAAGTTTTAATCAGCATATTTTATTGTATTTTACTAGAGAATCAATATTGAAACTATACTGAAAGGCACACACACAAAAAAAGAAAGAAAAAAGTTATTTACTCTTTAATTAAAGAAGAAGTTATACACAGACGTCGTTTGAAATTATTATACGAACATAAAGTACGAGTACGGATTATCTTAATCCAGCCAATATAAATAACATGGTAAAATTTCTTGCTATCTTTAGCTTAACTTCAATTACCTTACATACACATAAAGTTAACTTTTGCAACTTTATTCTTGTACAAAAAAAAAAAAAAAAAAAAAAAAAAAAAAAAAAAAAAAAAAAAGAAAAAGAAAAAGAAAAAAACAAACTCTTGTGTACTTACTGTATAAGGTATGTATCATAAATTAGGTTATATTTGAAAAGCTAACAAAAAATTTCATCCAGATAATAAATTTTTCAAATAATCTGAATTATAAAGGTACATTTTTTTTTCTCTCTCTCTCTTTTCAATTTATTGACGGTCATGATTTTTACATTATAATATATACAGTGATTTTATATGCAAACTTTTTTTTTTACCAGACTAACTAAAACATCAAAGTAAGTTTCATTAGCAATTCTGATAAAAAAAAAAAGTACATAAATAAATATATTGATGTATTTTTGTTACAATACACTGATGGGATTTTGATATAAGATAATTTAAGAAGTCAGAAGAGTATTATTAATAATGTAATTAATAATTTAATTACATTTAGTGTAATAATGTTAAGCTATTATCTACTCACTCTTTACTAGAAAATCAATTAAAGGTATAGAAAACATGAAACAACATGTTCTTAATCATGTTTGTAACCATTACACACTAAACAGGATCTACAAAACTCATGATAATTTTTACCAAATAAATATGGCCATACAAGAGAGCGTAAAAAAAATGTCAAGTATGCAATTTGTGTGAATATTTTTGTTTATGACATCAGAAACAGGCATACACTAGTATGAAAATGTTGTGCGGGTTGCATAAATTGAAATTTTCTGATCACTGCTACAGTTGGGTTTTGAAACCAATTAACGTTATTTATGTAAGTCCAATCAAGTGTTTTGTGATGTAAATGCTATGCCTCTAATATACACGATAATATATATTTTAAATCATACAGTTTTTATTTTATACATAAATTTTATACACAAAATACAAGAAAGTTATATTTTGAAAAATATATTATATTACATAATAATAAACTTTTAATATGCAATGACGAAAACCTACAATTTGAAGCAATTAAAAAAAAAAAAATCTCCTATATAATATCATAGTACTCTATATTTTTTACTGTAAAACATCTCAAACTTGTATATAAAATACACTGAACTTGTATTTGACGTAGATGTAAGGGTCTTTTACGCATGGCATACAATTTACTCAAGTGATGATATAATATTTAGCATTATATCATGTTTCTGAGAACATTTCTCTTATATGTTTTATTTATAATTTATTCGTATCTACATCATTAATGTTATTAGATTTTATTTTCATGATGGTATATAAATATTTGCTTTTAAAGATGAGTTTCTATACAACCCTTAAGAAATACGAAAATATTTTTTATTTAACCCAGGCATAATAATCGAGCTGATAATAATTTTGATTAAATTTAATATTTTTAAATTAGATATAATAATAAAAAGATATTTTGAAAATAGAGATATTCTGTCGTATTATCTTAATTATGATAATTGAGATATCTGGAAATAATATAAATCGATTGAATTGCTTTTATTGATACGATGCAATTTTCAATCTTGAGTCACCTAATCTCAAAGTTAATTAGCAGTTAGGTTTTCAGTGAGGCAGAATCGGAAAGAGAGAGAGAGAGAGAGAGAGAGAGAGAGAGAGAGAGAGAGAGAGAGAGAGAAGAGCCTAAAGCCAAATTGCTGAGCTTGCATGTCCGTTATAGTTTGGAGAACGTCAATACTCCATGCATGCTACCGCTACGTGATCTCTCTCTCTCTCTCTCTCTCTCTCTGTATAATCTCCTCCACTGTTATATCTGCAAGCTGTGTCACGACACAACCTGAAAATAATAATAAAGTACCACTCACTCATTTATCCAAGCTTTTATGCCACTAAATCTGATTAGTCGTTTAATTGGTGTTTATATACAGTATAATAGTTTTTTTTTAAGTTTTTTTTTTAATAATGCATAAATACTTAAATAATTGAAATCCTATAACATGTAGAATCCCTTTTAGAAGTTAAAAATTATGAGTATAATTTTGATTTTATTTTAGAGATTATAGGAATAGGGTATTAAAAGTGCTTTACAATGGGCTATAAAAATTAATTGGTTTTAAAAAGTTTATGACAAATAGTTTTTTTTATTTTGTATTTTTTTTTTATGAATTTATTGTAATATCTAAAAAGGTTTGTAATTGTTTACTAATGTTTTTTTACATCTACAAAGAAAACCAGGAAAATATCAGTTTTCAAATTGTATATTTAATTGCGTATTATATTTTCTTATATTTTAGTGTTTATTTTAAATTAAGTCTTGCCGTGATCTTGTATACGTATATTATACAGCTCTATTAAAGTAAGAATCAAAATTTTTATTGATTTCAATTAAAATATTAATTTAAATTTCTAGTAGACTATATTTTGTTCTGTTGCTGACGTTTCAATAAAACTCACTCCAGTTTATCGTGGAAAGTTAAAATATAATATTTAAATAAAATAAAATTTATATTGTTATAATTTTATATTCCAATTAATATTTTAAAACGTATAATAAATTTTTAATGCACAGCAGGTTAGTCTGGGTTTAAACAAAAATTTGCATAAAATTTAAAAAGAAGAAGAGTTCATTGGTAAATTTCAAACTCACAGATTTTTTTAATCAATATATTTTTTATACATATTATTTAATACTGTTGAAGTGTTCCTTTCAATGGTGGAATTACTCACCTATTGACTAATAAAGGAACAATTGTTTTGAGGCTGACTATAAGCGGTTTCGCTTACATCCGCTTCCGTTTCGACGTACTGCGCATGCGTCATAAGTAGAAACGGAAAAGGATATGACCGAAATCGCTTAAAGTCAGCATCAAAACAGTTTTTCCTTTATTAGTCAATACGTACTTCATATAATTATTATTCACTATTCTTTTTTCTAAAAAAATATCAAATATATTCTTAATTATTAATAATTTAAATGAAAATAAATTTAAATTAAATTAAAAATTCTAGTAAATATATAATCTAATTGTAATTAAAAATTATCAATAAAATGATTTAAAATAACTTTTTCACGTTATATGCTATTGCTACTAACAAAAATTGTAACTGACTGTACTATTAAACAGTTGGGTTAAATTTAGAGGTTGTACACCTGATTTCTCCCAATAAAAACCGTTAATTATTATTATTATCATTAGTCGGATATCATTACTTCTATTTTCACGTGCATAGCAACTAATAGTATGCCATGTATGTATCATTATAAAAATACAAAAATTGATTAAATTAACGCATTACTCCAAACATGGTTATCATATTAATAATGTAAATTGTAAATAAAAGCGTATTAAATTTTAGTATAATATTAACATTAAATAAATATTGTTACAATCAAATAAACAATAAACAAGACAAATAATGTCATAAATGATAAATGGAAGATATATATACACACAATATTTTCCATTGTATTATTGGTTGTATATATTTAAAATTATTAATTAAATAATTTTGTTTTGTTTGTATTATATATATTTTCTATGTTTATTATTATTAAATTTTAAGCCCTTTAATATAAATTTTATATACAGCAAGTTAAGAATACAATTAAACACAGTTCTATTGTTATCAACACAGTATTATTTTTAGTTATGGATATTTGGAACTTTTTTTTAGAACGATATTAAAATACATACATTATAATGTATAACATACACGCAAAGGTCATTTTGATATGTCCACTCAAAGTCAAACTGACAAGGTGTGAGAGAATAGATAAATTTTATGATAACGTAATATCATATGTATATATTATAACAAAAAAACTTGTATTAGGAATAGAAACAAATTATTACAAATTATTTTTACTTGAAATGTAATTCATTGATTATTTGTACTGGGCGTAAGCCTGTTTTTGGTTGACAAATAAATAAATAAATGTTTTATTGAAGTATAATATTATCATATTTCGTTACACAGAAAAGCTTGAAACTTTTAGAGCTAATTTTTAATGAACTTGTGTTAAAGAAAAAGAAGTTTATATATTTTTTTATTATTTTATTACACAGTAAATTATCTTTGTGTAGTAATTATGATTCAATTAACTCTTTCGTTTTTAAAAACCTTAAATTAAATTTTAAAATTTTGAAAGAGTTGTATTGTCTAAATTAAAGGATTTATATTTATTTCGCTAAAATTTTCAATGTAAAATTCCTTATCGTTAAAGCTCAACATGAATGCTTGGTTCAATTTTTTATTTTTTGCATATATGTGTAATTTGCATTAAATTTGTAAAATTAAATCATTCGACGTTTTGATTCAGAAAATTGTTATTGTGAAACACCTAACTTTAAAAACTTGAACGTTTGACATTTTGTAACTCATGAACGATAAAACAAATGATTTTTTTTTTTGAAAAACTGAGTTAATCGTTTAATCTATATACTTTTTTTTATTACGTTATACTTTTTATCAAATAATTTCAGTGGTGTATAATATATTTTTGTCCACGTTACGTATAATATGTTTTAAAAATTCAATAATGTTGACATGCATTGAAAGATAAAATTTGAAATGTATGCAGTACTTACTATATATATATATATATTTTATAATATAATAAATTAATAATAACACGAGTTTTCATGTTTCAAAATCATTTTACTTCATTTATAATTTAAATTTCTTGTTTATATACGTATTCTATTTTAAGAAATAAAATTTGTTTTTGGTATAGTATATTATATGTAAATATTATAATTTTGATAAACTTATGAAGACGAGGGAAAATTAAGGAAGCAGCCAAACAGAAATCTTTTATATTCCAGTAAAACTACTTCACTTGTAAATTTTAACTTATAAAATTTCATATTATAATTTATATAACTTTTTTTTTTTTTTTTTTTTTTTTTTTTTTTTTTTTTTTTTTACTAATTAATTATAAAACAAGAGGAGCGTTGACTGGCATTAACATACATACACTTAAGCTTTAATATTGTGTACTTTATAACTTTAACCACAAAAGTAGAGAAACGTGACCGAATAACATGTATATAATTAGCAACGCGTGCGTGACTTTGCATAAAAAAAAAATTATAGTCACTTGATCTACGTGTATGTTTTGATAATTCAATTTCTATTTAATGTACTTTCAGCTGTGTTGATGTCACATAAAAAAAATGCTTAGCATTAGCTTTCAAATATTAATTATTTTTCAGGAGATAACGTATAGGAAAGATAATAATAACATGCTGATGACAAAAGTAGTAAATGAATAGAAGAGTTTACAACAAAATTTTAAAACATTTGCCAGATAATATATGTAATTTATAATCAAATAAGTTCTGTTTTTTTTTTTATCTTTTTATGGTAATTTTATTTATATTTTAAAATTTATATAGTAAAATTATTGAGTAAAACATTGAAAATAACATGATATTACAGTTGACTATATTAAGATAGTATAATATGGTAATGTTACATAACAATGTTTTTTTATTGATTTCTTTATGCATTAGTAAATTTTATACGGAACTTACCAAATTTTCTGATACCAGTAAATTTATAAGTACTTTTTTTTTTTTTTTTTTTTTTTTTTTTTTTTGTATTTGAAGTTTTTAAATCTTAAATTTTAAGAAACGATCTGGTATTTAGAACATACGAATACAAATAATCGTTATAGTAATGCTGTTCGTAAACCCTGTTCTCTTGCACCAAAAAATGCGCATTCTATTTGATTAACCAAAGCTGATCGTCATTTTAGGAGCATAGAACAGGGTTTACGAACAGCATTAATGTGTAATGGGAGGTTTAAAACAATCCAATGATTGATGAACTAAAATGGTCTTAAAGAGTATTTTCTATTTTAAAAGTACTTTTAGTGCACATTACTTTATTTTTTTTATCGTTTAGTAAGGATTAAATAGCACAAAGTGCTTGTATTTGATGCTCCCCTAGAGAATTATTTCCTGGCTGCAGGTTTGGTGGCAAGGTGCCACATTGCAGTCAACGCCTTTGTTACACGAAAAAAAAAAAAAAAAAAAAAGTCAAACGAAGTGTCTCATCTGTGGTCTCGAGAGAAAGATTGCAAGAAAATGTAAACGTCATTACCATCTTATTAATCCTTTGAGAGTTAAGTTGTAAAATTTGTTGCCAAGATGATTATTAAATTTATATTAAGTAAATATCCAATATGAGAAGTAGAAAACCTACATTTATCTTTGTACATTGAATTTTTAACTAAAAAGAAAAAAAAAGCATTTATGAAACTTTTTCCCTGAATGTTTAGTATACAAATACGAGTAAAGAGAAACAAAAACACTGCAGAAGTTGCGTAAAGTTTTATGAAGCTCATCATGAAATGTTGTTTTTGTTTCAAATACCTTTGTTTGTTCTATTCACAGAGTAAATATAGTAAGTAGTAGATGACATTGCGGTGACATAGTATCAATCAATATTACAATGTATATTTTATCAAAATAAATATCAAAAATATGTCATTGAAATTATTTGAATAACTAATAATGATTTATGGTTCATTAAATAATTGACTATAATATAAAATATGTAAATATGGAATGTATTGTGTTTGTTTAAGTTAGTGTTCTTGACACCAATCATCCTGCATAATACAATTGAATTGAAATTGTTTGTTCTAGCATTTTTGAAAGAAATCATAAAAATTAAAACCCATTTTATATTATAACTTAAAATAAATAAAAACGTAATGTTCATTCGATTCAATATATTTAAAGCATAATAAATTTACATGTAAATCTCAAATTGTTTTCATTTAAGATTGTATTTTAATTTTAAATCAAGAACCACAGAACGTCACATAGTCCTATAAAACCTTAAATTTAAAGTATAACATAATAACATTTATATTGCAAAATTGCTCTGCATTTCTATTATTATTCCCCCACATATAATCAAAGAAGAAAACAAAACTAATAGAAATTTCAGTACTGAAAACATAAGCAAGGTTTACAATCTCATCAAATACGTATATTATCACAACAAGCTCATGTCATACCGTCGTTGAATGTATACGATATAGTGGGTGGTACTTAAAAACAGTTACAACATTTTATCGATACATTACCCATGCAATAACGCACGAGGACTTTTTCTTCTCTCCCTTTTTTAATTTCAAAATTTCTGCTTTTAGTATTGTACCGGGCACCATATTTTTTATTGTAAAAGATAAGCCTGTAATTATTAATTTATTTATGTATATATTTGTTTGATAGTAATATTAGTTCGATATGTTTATGGATTTTATGTTAACTATATAATCAAATGTTTTTCTACAAAAAATCATTATTTTTGTTATTTATTATTCATTTTTAGAAATATAACACTTTTTTTTCTTCTAAGAAACATTGCTGCTGAAAGCGTAAATAACGCATTTACTTGCAGTACTTTAAGAAAATCATTTTTCGATACTGTTGCTACGCATCTTGTAGCCTAAGAAAAAAACAACAACTAAAAAATGAAAGTTTGAAATAAAAGTCCCTCCGGAAATGTTTCCTTTCGCCTAAAATTCTCAAGTGATTTGAAAAAAAACTAAAAAGATTTTACAAGTTTAAAAAGTTTTGCTGTAGTTCATAAGGGAGGGAACCTAAAATTGCATGCTATAGTAAACAGTATAAGTTTTTATATGATGTGATATGCAAAATATATGAAAATATATATTTATAGGACAAGAAATTTCAACTTTAAAGTTGAACATGTTTGCAACTTGGAGTATCGTGCAGGGATTACTAACTGATTACAAACTCATGGGGACAACAACACAATATTCTAACAGCAATATCTTATAGTTAGATATTATATGGGACTACACACTCTACATACACAGTAGATTAGATACGTAAAGCTGCATGCATTATATTAAGATACATCATAAATATTAGCGTATAGAGGTGGAGGGGGTGATCCGAGTGTCATAATTTTATATTATGAACAGGAAAAAGTTACAAAATTGTATTAATAATATGGATTAAAATATAGATTAAATATTAATGCTATGAAAATAAGTAAAAATTAATGTTTGCTGCATAGAGAAAATCAGACATATTATAATGGCACTTACATACGTTATATGTTTTCAATGCATTTTATTATATTATTTTAAGAAGTAATTTGCATTATACGTATAATTGTGTAACTCTTACTTAATAATGCGAAATAAGTATTATTTGCCTCCGAGAATATTTAATATATGATTGAATATATTTATGCCATCTTGCAGCACTTGTAAAGTTCGAGAATTGAATCTGAATCCAGAAACAAAACTTTTCTGCAAAGCTGATAAATTATGCAGCATGAATAATAAATATGCTTGCGGCCGATGCATACTAAAAAAAAAAGTTGCAAAAATATCTTTTTTCAATCGGATTGAAGTTTTAAAAAGTAAACATGTACATGAGCAAATTTTTTATATGTTATTATGTATATTTAATTCAATTTCCTTTGCAGTTTTCAACCAAAGAACTGACTATATAAATTCTTACGAATTAACATTTTAAGAAGTGGGAATGAATTATTCAAATGTGCAATCTTAATACTCTAGTTCCATTAGAAATTAGTTCCATTATTTTTTCAAAAAAAAGGCATTAAAAGGGTCCAAACGGTCCCAATCAAACCATCAAAAGAGTCGGAGGTAAAAAAACATCATTTCTGAAATCAGCAAGGTCGATTACCCCTATTCCGAAATTTGTACCAAGAAAATAAAAACTTTTGAATTATACATAAGAAAAATACATTAAGCAGCCATTAGAAAAAATTTGGATCCTTAAAAAAAACCTAAACTAAATTAAAAAAAAATTGCAGCCTGACCTAATTTTAACAACCCTCAGCTGTAAGTGTGCCAAACTTGAAGTTTCTATTTGAATTTTTGCAGTATTAAAGACACAAAAAAAAGTTAGTCTCTTAATTGTGATATGTCCTGTATACATTATGCACTACTAACTGAGTGAATGAAAAACCTTATTTGTTCTTCAAGATTTACAAAATTACAATAACGAGTATTATTTGCAAAATAGATTTTTTACAAGCTAGATTGTAATATTAAATATGCAGTATTTGTTAAAATACAGTATATTAAGGTTTTCTTTATATTATTTCTTTTTTTGTCATTAATAATAATTTATTTAGCGATCAAATTGTATAGAACAATCGTTTAAAATAAATTTATACTCTGACGTGATATAAATGATGATAAAAAAATTGTCATAAAATAAATATAAATTTTAATATGCATGGTAATTTATTTATTCAATGAATATATTGTAATGTAAATTGAGTTACTACTAAAAAAAAACTTTGTTCTACAACTAACTTTCTATTGTTCAAGTAAATATTATAGTATAGTACTATAATGAAATGGACAGACGTGATTTATGTAGATGTCATGCACAAAAACTATTCCAGCTTGATGCAATTAAATGAATGATTTGCAAACCATATAGAGTATGGTTTAGTTTCGTTCTAATAGAAGACTTGCAAAGTAGGTTTAGTGAGAAAAGAAACTAACTCGCAGCTCAACAATACTAACAGATGACGTTGTGTCCCTGTCTCAATTTAACATGCTTTCTTATGGGGCAATGAAGCAGCTATAACTCAAGTTTGAATTATTTCTCGACACTAAAATTTTTACTGTAGCTTACTTAGCCTCTAAGCTTTTGTTTTCGTTGATTGAATAGAAAAAATAATTTGTAACCAAATTTCTTGAAATCCAGAAAAACAAACGCTTGGAGCTCAGTAAGCTACATATCAGCGCAGAGAAATAATTCGAACTTGAGTTATAGCTGCTTCATTAGCCCATAAGAAAGCATGTTCAATGTATACTCGACTCAAAAATCCTCAGCCGATTTATCATTTTACCACTAATGTATCGCCCATTTCCCGCGTGCATTTCAAAGGGGCGCGGCTGGACGATACCGTAAAAGATCGAACGGCACGTAACTCAGGCTTTTTGAGGCGAGTATAGACAGGAACACAAAGTCGTCTGCTAGCATTTTGTTATTATTATCATTTTTTATTATTATTGAGCTGCGAGTTTGTTTGTTTTATCACTAAACCTACTTTTGCAAGTCTTCTATTGTATGCAAGAAAACATTAACTAAAGTTTTATTTTTAATTATAAATACTATTTTATTATTATTATTTTCAAATAGTTAAAAGTCAGTTAAAAAAAGAATTTAAAAAACCTACATCCCCTTTATCTATACTAGTTTGATTAAATTAATAAAATATTGTGTTAAAAAATTGAAAAGAAGCGCCTATTTATTATTTTTGATAAGATGTGATGCAACAAAAATAATAATAACAATAATAAATACCCATTTTTACTATCTTTTCAGAATAACAACAGTGCATTTTTTTTCTTGCATGCAGTATGATAATATGTATCATTTTTGCACAAAATGAGAAACGTATAACAAAGATAATATATTTTCTTGCAATTTTTCCTTTGTCATTGTATATGAGTTGAGACTCTGATGCATCTCTTTCTGTATACAATGTATATTTTGTATTACTATATCTGTATTGGATGAATCTACTAGTAGAGATATGTATATATGTCGTGAATGTTTCATCAGACTGTTGCAAAGTTATTCTTATTTATGAGTACAATAATGTCACAATGACAAACAGATATCCGTACATGTATAATATAATAGTTAACAACTAAATTAACATTACTTGACTTATCTATATACTAGAAAACTACTTATAATCTATGTAATATTCTGGATAATTTATATTAATTTGACAACTGAAGTCTGGAGATGATTAAAATATTATAAAAGTAGTTAATAGAACAAACGTGAGTTTAAATTTATACGACATAAATTTACACAATTGAAATTCCGAGGCTTCATTTTTCACAAGAAATATAACAAAAAAGCATATTTTTTATACTAGATTTATTTAAATCAATTTATATACAAAATAAGGTTTAATTATGCAATTATTATTGTTAGTGCGCTATAAAGGCTCTAGATTGATTTTATTTTCACTGCTAAAGCTTTTTATTCTTTTTTTGCTCACATTAAAAAGTTACAAAATTTCAGTCATTAAAATGAAGTTACATATAAATTTTTCATTGAATGTTGATTTATGATTTTTAACGTAATTGTAAAACATTGTTAAAGCAAATAAATTTAAGGTATATGAATAGTGATGGGACTTTTATTTCATACTCATGTTATTGAGTAGCACCAAAAAAAAAGTGTTATGCAATAAAATATATTCATTACAAATAGAGCAATTGCTTTTTATTAATCATCAATTTTATTACTATATTATTTTTTTAGTTCAATTTAGAACAAAATAATTGCTTTGTTTCAATATTCATTTGATGATACAAAATGAAAGTATCATTTTTGAATATAACACAAATCATATATATGTTGGCAAACAATTCTTTTATTTATGAAAATAAGTTCATACGTGTTTGAGTTTTATTTATATATTTAATGAATTTTTATTGTCCAATAAAAAAAAGCATAGTAAAAAATTCCATTTAAATGCTTATTTACATTTCTCAAGAAAAAGTATGATATATAAAAAAAGTACATAAAAAGTACATAAAAAAATTCTCAGTTCTCTCAATAAGTCAATATAATAGGAAAGGAAAAAAATGAAACTTCAATACTATATAAAAAATTACAAAGAATAGTACATCAAAAGCATTGAAAAAATATACGTATGTATGTACTGAACTGTATGAAATTTAAATTGCATGATTTGTGATTATTTTGTATACAGTACACTGTACATTCATTTTACTTAAAAAAGAATTTCTATTGGCTTTTATGGCCATACAATGCAATCAGATGGAAATTTCAGTTGACGCAAAACTCCATCTAAATACATGTTATTCTCATTATGCCAATAGAAATTCATTTTTAAGTGAAATGACCGTACCCTTTCTCACAGCAAATTTCCTCCTATAGGGTGTATCCGTAAACATCATATTTAATGCGCTTGTTGGAGGCCATACTGGAGTATTGAATAACATTGCTCAGCCTAGGACAAACTTCGTTTATGGTTATTTTCTTTAAGAAATCGGTCAAAGTTTTTTTTCCTCACATACTTGAGATACTAATTCAACATATTTACAACATCAATGCTCTCAAAAATATTGCATATTGTTTTTAAACTGGCGAAATGAGTTATTTTTATATGCCACCCATGTTATTGAGTGATCCATTATGGCGTCGACTTTAACATGAATGCATAGACCCTATATACTTTTGAAAAATTGAGTTTAGATAAGGTTGCAAAATTGTGTTGCAAAATATGATCATGTCAAGGATTTTATCGCGATATAAATTACCTCATAAGATCAGTGAACTCTCATACAAGTTGGCAACTTTACTTGTGAGCAAGAGATTACATATTGACTGAAGACTTTTATTCAAACGTTTACTTGCTTGGCTGAGAATCAAGTGCACGTGAATTAACAGCAAGTACATTCATCGTGTCTTTCGTATTCTTTATATAATATTGGAAACCTATGAAGTGTGTGTGTAGAGAGAGAATAGAGATGCTATAAATAAAGATTTTTTTTCTTATGTTGTATATAAAATAAGAAATATGTTTTTATTCAGTGAATTAAAATATATTAAGTATAGTGCTTTTTTATTAGTATGTATTTGATATTAAATCATGATATTTAATGAATAAGTATAACATATTAAATGTAAAAGCATAAAATTTATAGTTCACGGAGAAGCTCGGGCTAACACTAGTATCAAAAAGCTTATTTTTAATTATCATTTCTTTCAGAAATTTTAACTTTTTTAATTTTCTTATTTACTTTTTTTAATTGGTGGTCTACTCTAATAAATATTATGAATATTAATTTTACCATTATGAGATGAAAAAAGTATTACTTCTATAGTTATAACATAATATCTTAAAGTAGTTATTACAATAAACGTAAAATTCTAAAGGTGTAGAACACGTTGAACAAAAAACTTTTTTAATATCCTAACATACCTGAATACTTACGTTGATTTGGCCGGAGTCATTGATTTTTAATATTTACATTCACAAAACGGTGGATGCGGACTCTGACATCACAGCTTGCTTTGCGCGTGAACCAGGCGAGTTGTGACGTATAGTCCGCATCCGCCGTTTTGTGAATGGAAAATAAATTAGAAATCAATGACTCCGGCCAAATCAACGCTAAAATTCAGGTATGTTAGGATATTAGACAAGTTTTTTGTTCAACGTATTCTACGCCTTAAGTAAAGCTACGTATTTTAAATGTTTCAACAAAGAAAATACAAAAATTTATGCAAAATCATAAGGTGCATTCACATATTTATTTATTGTAACTGTGCGATGGAAGCTGTTGAATAGCTTCGATACGAATGGAAATAATTATTTTGCAACTCAAAGTTACTACAAATAAATAAATACATGGGTGCACCTTTACGTCCATTTTGCAAGCTATGTTATAGTCAAAAAATGAATGTGTTCAAATTAAATTCATTTAAAAGAATTTAAACAGAACACCGAACACCGCTAATAAATTATTCTTTTAAAATTTGCATCATTTAAAAAAAAATTGAGTTTGTCAGAATTTTAGACAGCCTTTTTTATGTTATGACATTTTTAATATTTTTATAAATTTGATTTTTAGCTCAATTTATGGGCAATCTTTATTGAATAAAATGTAAAGCTTTAAAACACCTCATCATTTTTTCATAACTTTTATTAATATAAAGTTTAAAGTTGACGGAAAGTTGATGCACAGTTTCTGTTAGAAAATATATAATGAGAAATGTATAACAATTTAATATATTATAAAAACAAAACAAATACATTACTTAATATTTTATTTATAACGTAAGATGATTTATGTTTCTACCTACAAAATTTCTGTTGTAAGAGTAAGAATCTATGTTTCTATGCTCATTTTTCATGCGTCGTTGTTTAAGAAAGTATATATACTATAAGCAAGTGAATAGATATATATTTTAGAGCCGTCCACTGTTACGTATATAAGACATTTTCTTTTCGCATTGCCTTAGGGAATTTGTGTTGGCTAAGCTGACAGAAACACTGTAAATTCTCTAGAGACCTGAAGTGCTAAAATGGTATCATGTAAACAAATAGTGCCTCAAGCATGAAGCGAGCTGCGTAAATGTTTAATAAAATATCATGTTTCATGACATGACGTCAATTAAAAATATTTGGAAAATATATAAAATTTACATAATATATACTAATTTTTATAAAGTAAATTAAAAATAGTAATTATTTTGAATTATACTATGTACGTAATTATTGTAACTTGAATAACGTTTTATATTATATATAACAGACTTTGCAACAAAAATTGACATCCTCATTTTATCAAGTAATTTTCTTGTAAAAAATATTTATATATTTATTTATTTGCACTCATATACATTGTACATAAAATTAACAGAAAAAATAATAATGAGTATAATATATTTATACTACGTAGACGATATATTTTAATTCAAAGATATAATAAGTACAATGACATTGTCACTGACTTGTACCAAAAATTAAAGCAATAAATCACCTCTTCTGTAACTTTTAACAAAGAAAAAATATCAATTACTCTCAATTCCATTTCATTGCTCATATTTTTATTCTTTGCTTAACTTAAAACTTACTTGAATAAATTGCGTTTTCTACCCGCGGGTGTTTTAAAATATAAAAAAGGTCATGTTTCAAGATAAGCTTTTGTCAGAAATGTATATTGTTACCCTTTTTTTATATACCATGATAGTGAGTGTGTGTGAGAGAGAGAAAGAGAGAGAGAGAAAGAAAGAGAATTCAACACCCTGACAATGTAGAATAAAAGAAAGAGACATTTTTCTTTATTAATCTAATATTTTGTCATCACACCATGCGCAACTCTTCTAATCTAATTTACAATTATGACGTAACTTTTTAAACAAGTTTCTTCCATTACAATTTATTTCATGATTTAATTTACTTAATGTATCTTTTTTTTTTCTTATTTTGTTATATTTACTTACTTTATCTTATTTATATACACAGTTTGACTACCTGGGGATTGAGCTTCTGTTAACGTAAACTTTGAAAAAATTACTTCCCTTATATTTTTGTTATAAAATTTCTAGATTAAATAAAAAATATTATATCCTATCAGTTTCTTCTCTTATTGTTTTGGTATGAAACATTGAAGAACTTATTCCTAGGTGACCCAAACTTTTTTCTTTTATAAGGAATGACAGTTTTTATATTTTAATGTCCATCTTTTATATATTTACTTAAAGCCATAGACCACATAAAACAACATGTGCTTTTTAATGAATAAACATGAAATGGGATCTTCAAAACTGATGCCAATTTTTTACCAGAATGTTAATGTAGCCCCACGAGAGAGCGTGAAAATACCGTAAAGTATACAATTTGCGTGACTATTCATGTTTATGACTTCAAACACATGCAAAAATTAGTATGAAAATGTTGTGCGGGTTGCATAAATCAAAATTTTCTGATCACTGCTATGGAGCTACAGTTGGGCTTTGAGACAAACTAAAGTTATTTATGTAAGTCCCATCAAGTGTTTTGTGATATAAATGCTTATGTTTTCTTCTGGTCTATTTCTTTAAGATCCTCAACCAAACTTTTCTAGTATTATTATTATTATTATGTATAATTAAGCTTAACGGAAGTCTAATAGAGTTATACTTTTCTAACAAAAAATTTTGGTTAACAGGCCTAGCAGCAAACTAATAACAAACAAACAAAAATTCACTAATAATGATAACAATGTTTCAATTTATTTTAGCCAATAGAGATAATAAAATTATAACTTTTCAAATTGAATATTTGCCGTAAGCCATTAGTAATGATGTTGAAATTGAAATTTCAAAGTTTATATAACAAAAGTTTTTAAATTTTCACTATAACCAAGTCATAACTTTCAATTTACAACAATTATGCATTTTAATCACATAGAAAATAAATTACGAAATTTATGCTTTACTTATGCTTTACAGCATAAATTTTGCTATTTTAGAATTACGGAACTTATTAAAAAAGTTGAATAATATACATTTGTTATGCTGTACACCAGAATTATGATTCAATGTGGCTTAAATTATGATGTTATGTATGAATAAATATTGCTGAAATCAGTCTAGCATAATCATTACGTATTTATTTTTATCCGCGATGTAGTACTTCATTATTGAAAGTCTTAAAGGAATAGACCAGAAGAATATCACAAAACACTTGATGGGGCTTACATAAATAACTTAAGTTTGTCTCAAAACCCAACTATATAGCTCCGTAGCAGTGATCAGAAAATTTCGATTTATGCAACCCGCACAACATTTTTTTTTTTTTTTTTTTTTTACTAATTTTTGCATGTTTCTGGCGTCAGAAACATGAATAGTCACGGAAATAGCATACTTTATATTAGTATTTTAACGCCCTCTCGTGGGGCTACATTTACATTCTGGTAAAAATTGTCATCAGTTTTGAAGATCCCATTTCGTGTTTATTCACTAAAAAGCATGTTGTTTTATGTAGTCTATGGATTTAATTATATAATTATTATATATCGAGTTCTATGAATGATAAAATTCTAACTAATTTACATTAATTTGATTTAACTGAAACGCAAAATTTTGTACAGCGGTAGAGAAAAAATCCACTTGCTTTAATGAAAATTCTTTTCTTCCCAATATTTACATTTTATTGTTTACTTTAAGTTTAATTAAATCTGTTGTATTATTTTGTATTTTATTTTCTCTCCACTGGTTAATTTTATTTATTGTATACGTAACGTACAATAACGTGTTCTCTCTCTCTCTCTCTCTCTCTCTCTCTCTCTCTCTCTCTCTCTCTGCCCTGTTTTCCCATATAGTTAGGTTTTATTTATGTGAGTAGCGATTGAGAGTGACAAATGTGGTCCACTGACCAATCTGAACTTGCCATCACGGCGACACCTTGCCTATTGATTCAACCTGAACATTTTTATAGCGTAGAATTAAATTTATGACAGGGTCGTAAATACACGATGAAAGTCACTACTGCTACTGCAGAGCTTGTTCTCTTCCTCTTGTAATCAAGAGTAATGGTCAAGTTGAAAATTAAAATGTTTGGTCTGCAAAAACAATATTATTTACTTATATCTATAAAATATTATTTTCACTCTCACTTTTTACATTTAATTTTCCTACATTTTAGAATTTTTTTTTTCAAATCATAGCTTAATCACAGCTTATAAAATTTGAATATCGTAATAATACTTTGTAATAACTTTTTAAAAAATTAATTATTTTTTACCCAACTTCTCTTTTAAAGCAAATATTGTTGGTAAATATTGTAAAAAAAAAAAGCATTTGAATGAAACTTCTGAAACTTGAAACTATTCAGAGAATAATTGTAAATGTATATATAAATTATCCTTTTTTATTTTATTACAACTGCAGTAATACTGTACTATACGTGTGTACGAAGTTAGTTAATAAACTAGGAAAATAAAAATGTTTTACAAAGTTTATATGTTTTAATATAGAGTTTTATGAACATACTGTACATGTAGCTTATTAGCATTAACGATTACAAGGTAGAGTAGAGTATTATAAGTATCCAGTATTATGTGGTCAGGTATATAGAGTAGAATGCAAGTCAAAGTTACAAGAGATGATAATCAGAACATGTATGTGCAGGATTTATGTGAATAAATTACAAAATTATGCAATCATATAAATATTCTATTCATGCACCATTTGCTCCACTTCACTCATAACTTTTATTTTTTATTATACTCTATAACCATATTTACCCGTACAAGTAGTTTACGTTCAATTCTGATTGCATAATAGTTAAAGCATGGATATATATACAGGATAGGAAGCTCTTGTTGAAAAAGCGTTCCCTTAATGATGTACTTCCAATTTTGGCCACCACGATGTTTGTTGTTGTGGCGCTAGTGAAGGAGGGAAAATTTGACACCTTTGAACGAGTAACCCTTAAATATGGAGGGTGAGGGTCAATTATTTTTATTAATTTCTTCGTTTTAAAATAAAAATTACACGATTTCTCAACGTGGGACTTTTTTTCATTAAATTTTGAAACTTTTGCGCGTAATTAAATTTCGTTCTTCATACTTCACGGTAATATTTTAGGCGCGATTTGAACATGTGTTTCGTTATTTTTGTCATCAACATCGCCGAGTTTTGCTGAAGTTTTTTCTTATCTGGAAGGTAAAAAAAACCTGTAAATCATTCCAAAATACATTTTGTATCTTTATTAAATGATATGTGTCTTTATTTTAGCAAAAGAAGATGCCGAGAGCTGGAGAAACGACGAGAAAATAGCGACTAAAATTTGCACTCTGGAACAGTAAAATTGCCGGTCCATGTTGACGAACCCAAATCCATCTGTTTTATGCATATTTCACACGATAATTCACAACCATTACACTAAAAGGTAATTTAAATATACAATTATTGATGTGATATACATAATTAACTAGATTAGCGTCTCAAAAATGTTAAAATTTAAATTTATTTAAACGGCATTTTGCTTGCTGCCATTATTATAGGCTTCATGAGTGCCCGACAAAATCATCAATTTTTGTTGCATTTTGCAATAAAAATACGATACTAAAGTAATATTTGATGCACCAAAATGTTTGCGCAGATATCTGAGATAATTTTAATTATGTAGATGTACCTATTACTCTATAAAATCTGTACTTAACTTTGCATAATCTTTGATTACAGGTCGCGCTGCACTCGACGTAATGATGATTTTATGATAAAGAGGACACAATTTGGCATTTAAATTTGTTCAATTAAACTTTGTTTTTGTCAATTAAATCTATTGTATCGCTTTAAAATTAATAAAAGACTGTTTACATCTCTTTTAGCACTAAAATTTATTTCGTAATATTTTGTAAAAATGAAAAAGAAAAAAAAAAAAAAAAATCAGCTCAAGTCGTACATATTGCAGCATAACATTTCACAGCGACCTGTAATCAAAGATTATGCAAAGTTAAGTACAGATTTTATAGAGCAATAGGTACATCTACATAATTAAAATTATCTCAGATATCTGCGCAAACATTTTGGTGCATCAAATATTACTTTAGTATTGTATTTTTATTGCAAAATGCAACAAAAATTGATGATTTTGTCGGGCACTCATGAAGCCTATAATAATGGCAGCAAGCAAAATGCCGTTCAAATAAATTTAAATTTTAACATTTTTGAGACGCTAATCTAGTTAATTATGTATATCACATCAATAATTGTATATTTAAATTACCTTTTAGTGTAATGGTTGTGAATTATCGTGTGAAATATGCATAAAACAGATGGATTTGGGTTCGTCAACATGGACCGGCGATTTTACTGTTCCAGAGTGCAAATTTTAGTCGCTATTTTCTCGTCGTTTCTCCAGCTCTCGGCATCTTCTTTTGCTAAAATAAAGACACATATCATTTAATAAAGATACAAAATGTATTTTGGAATGATTTACAGGTTTTTTTTACCTTCCAGATAAGAAAAAACTTCAGCAAAACTCGGCGATGTTGATGACAAAAATAACGAAACACATGTTCAAATCGCGCCTAAAATATTACCGTGAAGTATGAAGAACGAAATTTAATTACGCGCAAAAGTTTCAAAATTTAATGAAAAAAAGTCCCACGTTGAGAAATCGTGTAATTTTTATTTTAAAACGAAGAAATTAATAAAAATAATTGACCCTCACCCTCCATATTTAAGGGTTACTCGTTCAAAGGTGTCAAATTTTCCCTCCTACACTAGCGCCACAACAACAAACATCGTGGTGGCCAAAATTGGAAGTACATCATTAAGGGAACGCTTTTGATATAGGACATTAACACAGAAGCTCAGGAGCCTGAGTTAAAGTTTTTAGCAATTATTTTGTTTATATAATATAATTTAGAACGTTTCAATAATGTTTGAAATAATTTAAAAGAAAAAAGTTTTTAAATATATATTTAAATAAATAAAAAATAAAACATAAAATTAAAAAAAAAATTATTTAGAAAATTATCTACTCTTATATATTTTTTAATATAACCAATATTAATAAATATCGTTCCTTGTCTTTTTCTACTTGCTTGTTACAATGAATTATTAAAATGGAATCTGAATTTCCAATATTGAAATCAATAACTGATACGCAATTTTCATTATTATTAAAAAATTAGAGAGAAAGATAAAATCAGCAGCATAAAATTTTTTTTACATCATATTATGCTTAAAAATTAAGAATTTGAGGTTGAAAATAATTTTGTTCAATATATACATATAGGTATACAACGCCCACGCTTGAGTTTAGCAGTGACTCTTGGTAGTCTTGGTGAACTAAATATTTCACAGAGTGATTAAGATTTAAGCCCCAGAAAAAAGCTCTTGTGCAAACATGAGTCTCTCTCTCTCTCTCTCTCTCTCTCTCTCTCTCTCTCTCTCTCTCTCTCTCTCTCTCTCTCTCTCTCTCTCTCTCTCTCTCTCTCTCTCTCTCTCTCTCTCTCTCTCTCTCTCTCTCTTTCTCTCTCTCTCTCTCTGTGAATGACGCGCGAGTAAATATTGGCGAGGTTGCGAGCTGAATAATTACACCCGGGCTCCAAACTGCTTTGCTTCATGCATTGCATATCGCCCTCGTGCATGATGGAATTGAAAAGTTTTTGCACAGATGTGAAAGATAACTCTGTAAAAAAGAAAGACAGGTCAAGTTGAAAAAAAAAAAAAAAAAAAAAAACTTTACCGTTTCATAAAATTTATAGTTTTTGATATTATATAATATAAAAAAGAAGTCATTTGATATGCTACATAGCTTTTTACTTTACTTCTATAAATGAAAAAAAAATTAATTTATTTGTCTTCAAAAGTATTGAGATAAATTTTGTGGTTGGCCGGATATTTCTAATTTATAAATTTGCATACATTAAAAAAGTAAATTACAAAACGTCAATTCTTTTTTAATCCTATGGGTGAAGCATTTCTCGATATAGGTAGAGACAGTGGTAAAAATATTGCGTTTTTATTGTAACAGTGATAGTAAATTAGCTCTCGCTGATTGGCTAGTGCAAACCCACTAGCCAATCAGAGAGCTAGTCTACAATCGCTGTCACAATAAAAATGCGGTATTTTTATCACTGTCTCTACCTTATATTTCAGTTTATTGGTGACTATATTGTTACCAGTGTAGTCGAAAAATATTTGAAGGACTGAATACAATAATAGCACTTTAAAATAAAAAGCCCTTCACGATGAAAATGGTATTATATATATATATATATATATATATATATATATATGATACGTGAAAGAAACATACGTTAGTATTGTAGATTATATATTTTCCAGTAAAAATGCCTGAGACGAGATAAATAGTGTCTGGGTGAAAAATCACAAGGCGGAGCACAGAGTGTAATCGTGAATTGTATGAAGTAAGCTCACTTGCTTTAGGTAATTTATCTCAACACACGACAAGCTTACATCGTGGAACACCCTTTTTTAAACTTAATTTTCACCCACTTTAATATTAATACTGAAAAAAAAAAACTTTTAACTTTTCTAGTTTAAAAAAAAGAAATATAATATGATCTTAAAGTTCCAACTTTTTCCAAAAAAAAAAAAAAAAAAAAAAAAAAAAATCTAGAAGAATAACTTTTTAAATTTAATGATTCATTTTTTTACTGAAGTGTAAAAGATAAAAAAAAATGTTTTAAAAGAGTACGAAATTCATTAAAAATAGACGTTTACAGTTCTTTGTGGTTAAATTTTACAAATTATGTGTAATATTGTATTAGTCGATTCTTTAAAAAATATTATAAATTAGCAAGAATTTTTTTAATAACTATTTTTTATATTTATATGCGAACTATTTTTACCATGTAATTTATTACTGAATTTTTGTTTTCCAATTGCATCGAAACTATTTTTAACTAGGCACTACATTGCCATTATAATATCATAGATCTCTACTTTACTTTACTATCACTGGTACTATACCCTCTAATACGCAAAGAAGCAAGGAAAAAGGAAACCTGAAAGTATAATTCGCACTAAGAAAATTTTTCATATCGATAAAAGTTTGTCATACAAAAGCATTGCAGTAGCTGCGCATGTACAGTTCGCAATGCCTTTAAAATTATTTTGGCTTAAAAATATTTCATGGTGTTGAGTCCTGTAATAAGGATACAGTATTTTAGTAACAGAACTAACATTAAAAATAAAATATAAACCTTTAGTATACACATGATCTTGACTATATTGCCAAAAACAAAATCAGCTTATAATTTGGCATAATAGAATGTTTAATAGTAATAAAGTTAAGGAGTTTATATATATAAACCCCTTTTTTATTTTATTAAGTTAGAAAAGAAGGCGTGGCAACCCTCGTAATTTCTGCAACTAGTTGTTGAACGTGTTCAATGTAACAAAGATTTACAAAATAATGTTCAAGCATAAAGTCTTATATGCTATAGAAAGGGCTGGCTTTTTGCTTTTTCATTCGTTTTTGTTTATCAATAAAAAGCTTTGAAATTAAAATGATTTGTTTTGTTTTTAACAGAGAGAGAGAGAGAGAGAGAACATTACTACTTGCTTTAAAAAGGATTTACTTTCATTCGATTCATTTTACCGGATTATATTGTTTAAATCCAAATTTAAGTATTTGTATTCATAAAATCGATTTTTTAAAAAAGAACAAGAAAAAAAAACAAACGCTTTTGTAACATTTTTTTTTTTTTTTTTTTTTTTTTTTTACAACAAAAGAAAAGTTTTTTAAGAAAATGCAAACAAAGAAACTTTATACAAATCTTAATACATAATTTTATATTGAAAATTCTTCACATAGTTTCAATAGAAAAAAAAAAATCTAAAAAGCAATGAATAAATTTTTCATCTTATTATTATTATAGTTATATATATTCTGGAACCGACTTTTATTCATTTTTGTTTTATATTGAATACGCATATAATCAACATATTTTTTGTATATTTGAACAATAAATATATATAATAACGCGTGCTTTTGAATAAAAATCTGGATTTACATTTCATATACATATATTGTTATTGGAATCAATATAACCAAAACAATAGACATATTTAAGCGTGACAATATATTAACTAAAAAAAACTGTTATCTGTACATCGATGTTATTTTGTTTATATTTTTGTATTTTTACCAATGATTTCAAATAAGCAAATTTATGCCTGTGATATTATTATTTTTTTGCTTGTTTCTTCCTATATAGCGAGATTATTAAAAGAGAATTTCTTTCCATGAGTTTTGATGAATTTTTGTCTTGTCATGTAGCATTACACAAAATTGCATTTTTTTCTTCTAGAAAAACATGCTAAATATTTTATTGATTTTACGAATTCACTAATGTGCAATACGACAGTATAACCATAGTATAAATATATTATATACTTATACTTATTTATACTTATACTATGGTATAACCTAAATTTTTATAGCTCTGTTCTGACTTTGATTTTCTTGCCATGCTTGGTACCGGTGAAGACAATCCAATCCAAGTGCACTGAAAAATATGGAAGGAAAACTTTATTTCTCTATCCTACAGCATTACGGGACACGGGACCACCCGTTAATCAATTTAAAAAAACGCAGTTAGAAAGGATTAATTTACTAGTCACACTTTTACATATTTTAATACAATAAGAAAACTTTACCAACGTTTTTTACCGGTAAATGAGCATGGAATGAATTTTCCGTGGCTACATCATTCGCTTTAGCGTGATGAAGTATTAAAAGTCGAAATATATAATAAAATATTTTTTCTAATTGAAAGCCAAAAAAGGTTTACGCCGACTAATAATTGGTCTTGTGACTAATATTTTATATTGTCAACGTATTCAAACATTTCATAAAGCTTTTACATACGGGAAAAAAGCATTTAAAGTATCTTCTTATACAATATAAATATATTATATGTACCATCTTTTATCAGATAGCAGAATTTAATGAGTCACATTTACACGCAATTTTTATAATTATGACTTCATATAAATAAATATAAAAGAAACCATTTTTAACCATTGAGAGAAACATTACGCAGTACAAAAGATAATTTTTGTATAATAATAGTTTTTGTTGCAAATTTTATGTAAGAAAGTTTCTATGATATTTCAAATGTTAAAAATAAAGTATTTTAGTGTTGTGTATGTACTGTACTGTAAATATTGCACCCCTAAGTTCGCAGTTAACAGAGACTACTTCTTACCAGTCTTTACTTCCGCACCCTGCAAATCCGCTCTCAATGTGACAAAAGAATCCAAAGTTGCGGGTGTTCGCAATGTCAAGTGCTGTTCAAGCAACGTTTCCGAAGCAAAACTAAGGAAGTTGACACATTGTAAAAAAATTTCTAGGAGTTATAAATTGTACAGTTACATGTATATTAACTATTTTAAACATTATAAAATAATATTAAATAATAGCATAATTTAGTTATTCATTTCAAATGAAATGCAAGTTTTAATTGAGAGAGAGAGAGAGAGAGAGAGAGAGAGAGAGAGAGAGAGAGAGAGAGAGAGAGAGAGAGAGAGAGAGAGAGAGAGAGAGAGAGAGAGAGAGAAATATTTGTCATTTTTATTCATTTGTTTCCCTCTCTCAATCTCTCAATTGGGTTTCATTAACGCTTGCAGTCAGAAATAATTTTAAAAAATAAATTTTGAAATATAAAATGCGTTTAAAGTATTTTCGTAGATTTTTTTTAAAACATGCATTAGTAAGTAGATTTCATCCACAATTAATTACTTTGGTGTTTGTAAAAAAAAATTTTTAATTTCATTTTCTTTTTTCTATAGCAGATCCGCTAAAGATTTTTTCATCAAAACTTTTCTTTTTCCATAAAAATTAAACATTTACATTGTATAAAGCAACGCAATAACTAACAAGTTATATTCTCGTGTAACCTTTTTTATTGGACTGTTTTCAATGTATTTTACATGGTATTTGAAATATTATAGTTTGAAATTTTTTTTCACTATAATACAATAGAAAATTGTATAATATTATAATTTTTTTAAATATAAAATAAGCAAGGATATTGTAATATAAAATTTAATAATTCATTTGTTATAACAATATAACTAAATTTAAAATAAGTTAACAGCCTGGAATCTTTAATTAAATTATTTACTTAAATAGCAAGGATTACAGATATTATTATTATTTAGATATTTTCAAGTCCCAGCTGTTGGGTGTTGCCAATACACGTTACTATATAAAGAGCTGACTTTCACAATGTATCTTGCGGGAAAATAAATTATAGAAGCAACATGGGAATTTAAAAATATCATCATAATAAAATTTTACGATTTTTTTTTTATACAATACCATAAATTTTTTATTCTAATTGAAATTTAAGACTGATAATAAATTCTAGTAGAAGTGATAAGGTATATTTAATTTAAAATGGCAGTAATATGTTATAGTATTAATTACGAATATGGTTAATTTCTTAAACCATTTGATTAAAATTAAGTTAATATTATATTTAACTACTGGATTGTAATATTTGAATCAAATTCTATTATGAAAGCAAATCGTTAATTTCATATGTTAAGTTCTGTTGATGCAATTTACTACACTGAAAAAAATTACTACCTATGGCAGTTACATGAATCCTGTAATAGGTACACTTTAATTTGGAACAGGTAGTTATAAACTATAATACCACTTAATCTAAGTGAGTCACACTTTTATTGTTGCATATTGCACCTGTATTAGGTGTTATTGTAGTATGATAATATCTGTGTTCTAGGTTATATGTCTACCTATTACATTTTTTTTTTTTTTTTTTTTTTTTTTTTGCGTGTATACATGTAAGGCTCTTTATAGATATAAAGATACAAAAATATTAATAATAATAATGTTTAGAGACCGGGTGTTTTGGTAAAAATTACGATTACGCCTGCAAGTTTCATAGTTAGGCTTTTTGCTTCACAATCTACTGTGTTTTGTAAAAAATTGGTACTTCACTGGTAAAAAGCTTATAAATAATATTTATGTAAACTTACAGTAGGTTGTGATGCAGGTGGATAGCTTGCTATTATTGCAGGTGCAGCCGCCATTTTTACGAAAAAATCCGGTCTCTAAATGTTTATAAATTTTTTACTAGAATTCTTATTGTTTATTACAAATGAAATATTTTATTTTGGTAGTTGAAATTTAAATTTCAATGTAAAAACTCTATTTGTATTCACCGGGAAATAAACAATTTCAAGTTATCCTGAGGGGAGGTTATATATAGACATAAAATTACTTTCCGATCTTTTTCCCCTTTATACAGTTTTTAAAAAAAGTTTTCAATATAATATTTTTTTTTCATTGCTTGATTTAAATAATATTTCTATTCAAAATATTTTTCTATATTAATATATTATTATGTGGTTTATTTTATGACAATATAAAAAAAAAGTTAGAAAATGTTTAAAGTTTTGCATATAAAATTTAACTACGTATTGTTGGCGCCATATATAGCAAACACCACAGGGTTTAGATAATAAACACGATAATAATACAGACAATAATAAACATTTAAAAACAATAATTTTATTATATGATACTTTTTATCATACAGTCATTACATTAGCAGTGATATGATATTATGGTTCATATAGTTTGTAAACTAAACTTTTTAATTAAAGTAAATAATTGGTTGGTTTAACTGGAAACTATTCTATGAATCCATGCATTGATTATTATTGTTTAATTCAATAGTTATTTGAAAACGCAGAGAAATATCAGATAAAGATATGAAAGTTATAGTCATTATTTGTGCTATAATAATTAGCTTGTTTAAGCAGGTCAACAGTTTTCAAATGCCTCGCATAGTATGGAGATAAAAATGAATACGTATATAATAATCAAACCAAAGTTTTATTATAACAACTTTTATTCATAACAACAAAATTAATGCTATATATTGAAAAATAACTATGCTGCACAATATCACCAATATGTTGTACATAGGACTACGATGATAATAATAATAATCAATGGCTTTTTATTGGGCGTAATCAAGCGGTACAACCTCTCAATTTAACCCAACTGATAATATATTTTACCATTTAAATCCAGTGTGTGTTTTTCTTATAAGAATAACATTGCAAATTTATCTTGAGTTTTTGAATGGTAAAATATATTATCGTGGTCCTGTGTACAGCTTAATAATGCCTTTTGGAAACTGTAATATTTATAATGTATGACATAAATGCAAGCATGATTTACGTAGTTTATGTTATTCATGCGTATATAGTCACGATCGATAGTCAGAAACATGATTCCAACCTGGTAATATTTGGCAGTATTATTTGGTGTCTATTTTGCAAAAGAAGGAGATTTGCACTAAGTATGTTCTTAAACCACCACACCTGGATTAAAAGCTTTTTAGCGACTTACAATTAAATTAAACTCAGGTTTTCCATTCTTTAAGTAAAAGCTCTCTTCACTATAATGTTTACGTTTAAAGTTAATATAACATAATGTAATACTAAACTTTAAATTAACAAACGTTTCTTAATTTTTTTATCTTGAGTAGGAAAAGTACTTGACGAAGCTCAAAAGTAGATAATTTTATACTCTACTTGAAAGTATTGAGTCTGTGAATGAAGTAAAGAGGGTTTATGTTTGTAATGGGTATGTTGTTGTCATGTGTATATGCCCAGCTAAATGTTTCAACTCATTTATACACTTGATAGAACTGAAGAACAATTAAAACTGAATTCTCTGGTCTGCTTGAGGACGAGTGTGTAGATCAAAAGATGTGCTTACTTCAAAGAACGACAATTAATCAATTACAACAATGATAAAATTACATGATTAAAATGTTAAAATGGAAAAACAACAACAATTGAACAATTAGGTTTCAACAACGTTATAATAAATAGCTTACTATTTGTAATATCTTTAAATGAAAATGTTTACTTTGGAAGAAATTTTGACATATAAGCATGACCTAATTCCTATTTATTATATTCTTATTTATGTTTTACAATTTAAGAAGAAAAAAAAAAAGAAGAAAAAAAGACCCCCAAAGAATAAAATGACCCTTTAAAAATATAGATTTAGAATTTAAACATTAAAAATTTCAAAATTTATTGTTGAAGAAAAAATAGCTGTATTAAAAATTCGTTACAACGATATAGATTGTCAGCAAATTTCCCGCTGCTGAAGCAAAAGTGCAAGCTCAGCGTGTATAGCTGACGTGTTTTATTGACTATGAAATGTGTGTGGAGAACAAAGTTAACGCAAAGTATTGAACAACTTAAAACTGCAATACATACACTTTTTTTTTATCTCGATTCATCCTGCAGTTTTGAAAATAAAACTCTACATTTTAAAATTGTGCTAAATAACCTTTTAAGTTTTTAATATTACACTTTTTAGTAACTAGAAGAAGAAATTATATTATTTCAGTAGGTATTAACATAAAATTAGCACGTATTTGAGAGAGAGGGCTAGAGAGAGAGAGAGAGCGAGAGAGAGAGAATTTTTGAAGAGTTGAAGCCACTTTACACACTAAAAACGAGTCGCCCCTGGTATACTTTTCTATTGAATTAAATTTTTTATACAGGAAGATATAAAAAGAACGGTCCATTCTTTTAATGCTCTCATAAATGTTTAAATTATTTTAAATACAACTACACTCACTATAATTTTATTTCTTTTTAAAGTAGATAAACGAATAAAAAAATTTTAAAGTAGAGAGGAAATTTTTGCGGAAAAAAAATAACAATTTAGGTAAATTTGATTAAACATTAATATAGCTTTAAAAGTAAACTAAAACATAAAATTGTTACGTATGAGTGAATATTTCATCTGGTATGTTGGTTTAATTTTTTATTTTACGTATTTCATTTTTTTAAATTGTTATTACAACAGATTTCTGCTCTTTATAAATACTGCTGATAATATATATATTTGTTTTGCAATTATTTCTCTGTTATTTTGCAATTACGCAAAACTACAAATATTATTTACTTTTTTTTTGTCTTTCTTGTGACAACGATATTTATTTTATAAAATATTGAACGATAAATTTTAATAATATAATAAAACTAAATAAAATAAAAATAAATAAATAAATAAATAATAGTCTTTATTGTTCAAACAACAAATTAGCAGCAGATGAAATATACATAATAAATTATTAAAAATTGAACAAAAGGCGCAGTCAGGACAATGAGTCCTATCAACTGAACCGGAAATAAGTGACGACACTGTATGGAATAATAAAAATAACCAATTATAATTAACATATTATTTTGTGTCCACTTATAACATTATGTTTTAATAAGAAAAGATAAGTACACTAATATATGAGCTAGTTACTAGCATAATCTTTTAGAAATAGATTTTTTAAACATTGAGATTGTAGACATACAACATACATCATCAGGTAATTTATTCCATAGCTTAGCTCCTAATAAGGAGAAACAATCTGTTTTAATATTAGGTATTTGTAAATAATATTTATGAGATCTAGTATTGCGAGAGTGAACTGAACTCATGAGTGTAAACATATTTTTTAAATACTGAGGCTGATCACAATGAATTATTTTATACATTTGACATAAAATATGATATTCTCGACGCTCAGTGATTCTAGGCCATGATAATTTGGTGTAAAATTCAGACACATGATCAAATTTGCGTAAATCATAAATATATCTTATACATGCATTTACAAGTTTTTCTAAGCTATATTCAACTTGAGAAGTAGCATCACAATACACAATATCACAATAATCAATAATTGGCAGAACAAGAGTTTGAATTAATTTAACCCGCGTATCAATAGGAGTATCTCTCCTAAACTTGTATAAACTATTTAACGCAGCATATACTTTTTGACTAGTAAAAGCAGCTTGTTGTTTCCAAGAAAGCGTACCATCAATCATTAATCCAAGATTTTTAACACAAGAGAAATACTCCACTTCAACACCATTTAGCACAGGTTTAGGTATACTATTCAGATCAATCTTTTTGATTAGTTTATCAGAACCAACAACAATAGCTTGTGTTTTACTAGTATTAAGTTCAAGACCATGAGTACGAGCCCACTCAAAAACAGTTTTTAAATCTTCATTTATACACTTAATAGTATTAACAATATTTTCTATTTTAGTATGCATATACAATTGTTTATCATCTGCATACATATGTCTATTACAATGAATTAGGGCTCTTGCAATATCATATGTATACAGTGAAAAAAGTAGAGGGGAGAGGCAGCTACCCTGGGCAAGACTATATATTTTTTCACAATCAGAAAGCATACCATTATTACCAACAACAGTTTGACTTCTGCAGCTTAAATAAGATGATACCCATTTTAATACGCTGTCGGAAAAGTTAATACTTTTAAGTTTAGCATTTAATATATCTACATTAACCGAGTCAAACGCCTTAGAAAAATCCAAAAGCACCATAATAGTAATTTCTCGGCGTGAAATAGCTTTCCTTAGATCTTCCATAATCTTAAGTAAAGCTGAGCAACAACTGTGTTTTTTTCTAAAGCCAGATTGGTATTCATCAATTACCTTATTTTCCGTTACATATTTAACAATTTGTTCACAGACAATTTTTTCAAAAGCCTTAGCTATAACACAAAGAAGGCTAATAGGTCTGACATCACTTATTTCAACAACATTATTTTTTTTAGGAATAGGTTTAATTAATGCTTGCTTCCAAACATCTGGAAAAACACCGTTTTGTAATGAGTAATTAAATAAATGTGTAAGACTACTATAGAACTTTATATTTCTGCAAGTTTGCGTTTTTTTGCGAACCTAATGGGCGTCAATTTGCTTTGTGTTGAGCATTAGAAGAAAAATTTACTGCCCGGATGTTTGAAAGCTCTGCTTGAAAAATGACTACCGGTTCAAGAAGATGAAAAGACGTGAATTATTGCGTGATTTTTACACAAAACATGAGTCTGATTAGTGATGTTGCTCGTTTGTCTTCCAAGTAAGAAAAATTCAGTTTTATATACCTATATTGTTGACGCACTTTAATTAATCATTAATGTTTATAAACACTATAACAAAAAATATTAAAATTCAATTTATAAATGTCTAAATTTTTTGTGTTAGATTATGCCATTGGGTTATCTCTTAAAACTATAGAAAAGGTATCATTATTATTTTAAAGGAATAGACCAGAAGAAAACATAAGCATTTATATTACAAAACACTTGATGGGACTTACATAAATAACTTTAGTTTGTCTCAAAACCCAACAGTAGCTCCGTAGCAGTGATAAAAAAATAACGATTTATGCAACCCACTTAACCTTTTTTTCTTTTACTAATTTTTGCATGTTTCTGACGCCAGAAACATGAATAGTCACGCAAATTGCAAACTTTACAGTATTTTCACTCTCACTCGTGGAACTACTTTAGCATTCTGGTAAAAATTGTCATCAGTTTTGAAGATCCGTTTTCGTGTTTATTCATTAAAAAGCACAATGTTGTTTTATTATGGTCTATGGCTTTAACAGTTTAAACATTTGTTGAAAAACGTTTTAAGATATGGAATAAGACGTATAAATTTGCATTCATTATTATATGTATTTTTTATTTTTTTTTTCAAATTCAGGATATTAAAGTAATAAACAAGTTGCAACTCTGAGAAGTACTGTATTTACATTTACAAAGCATTTTATTGAATCTTATTTCCTTTTTGCTTTTTAAACGTACTTTAACTAACAATATAGAAAATGGAAACTAAAAGCACAAACATAACTTAATGTAACTTTTGCATACAATTATTTACTTTAGTTTTACATTACACCCTAATGCAAGTAAACCTTATTATATAAAGGGGGATTATTTTATTACTATTGTAATGATTTTAACTGAGAAGTTTTGAGTATATATAACAGTAGAAACAAAATTCAATCTTAGTAAGAGTCATAAATCCATGTCATAACTTTTGGTTGCTTTCCGTGTACAATTCCCACAATTTCTTCTCAACTAACAATTTTCTACTTCTCGAGGGCGTTTTTACCTGCTGACTACAAATTTATTGAGCAAGTCAGTTTAAGTCTGCAACTGAATTTTATTTACACATTAAAAAATAAGACTCAAGAAATTTATAAGAAGAAGAAGAAAAAAACAAACTTTTATATTATTTATAGCTATAATTTTTCTAGAAACTATAAAAAAAAAAATGGGGTAAAATAATAATAATAATACAGTGGACTCTAAAATGATGTTGTATTATCAGTGTAAATTTTTTATGATGTTTTTATGAAGAAAGGACGATACAGGAGAAAGGGACACACAGAAATACTTTTTTATTATATATACTTATGAATGAGAAATTGGTCTAATTTTGTTCTTGCAGAAAGATAAAAATAACATTTTTGTAAACATAAAAAAGATAGATATCAACTAATATTAAACAGTGCCAAAACAAAAACACTTTCTTTAAAGATAATGTACTCTCATCTCACTATACATATAAACTTATGAAATATAAAAACTTTTGTTGAAATCTCTATATAAATAAAAGATCGTGTTAAATTTATTACATTATATATTATTCCAAATTTTACAAGAGTATTAACAAAATACTGTAAACGGCGCAAGCTTATAAATGCTTATTTTAAAATATACTTGTGGTACCCATATACTGGAACGATACAAAACAACATTTAAAAATAGAGAATAATAGTGAGCTTTTACGCTCTTACATTTAAAATAATATTGTGTATGCAATGGGACATTATATATATATATATATATATCTTTAGTTTTATTGTTTAGAGCAATTTTTGTTTAGTTTTATTATGCGAAACGTTTGCAGAGGCGTAAGCCCGCACAGTATTACTGTAAAAACAAAAGACTTTGTCTCTTATTGTTGAATTTAATTGTTACTTTTTTGTATATTATACTACTCTTATATAATGTCAAAATAACGTATTATATTAAAAAAATAAATATTGTCATTTTTATGATTTACAATACAAAAATTGAACACAAGAAAAAAAGAAATCAAACTATTTATTTCATTTTTTTTTTTCAATGAAAAACCATTATATTGTTTTTCATTTTTTTTAAATGAAATTGCCTAAGGATAATAAAATGCATTGTATTTTTGAAAGCAATTTATACATTTTAATTTGAATGTAACTGAATTGTGTCGATATTTTATTAAACATGAAATTATAATTCAACAAACATAATAATTAATTATGTTTTTAATGTTTTTTGTTTCATTGCTTTAAAACACGTGCTTATTAAATTTTATTAAATTTAATATTTATTAATTATTTAAAACTCTCTACAAAACCATTGTACAATTTTTTTCCATTAAAATTTATAACTCTTTTTTTTTTCCGTATTTTTTTCCTATATTATATAGTGAAAGCTTTTGAGCAGTTAAAGATTAAAGGCAGCATTTTTAACTTCTATATATATATAAAAAATATTCACACACATATAAAAGTGGAGTCCATATAATATAAAACATTTTACATTATATTCTCAATGGGAGAGAGCTTTTTTTTTTTTTTCCATATACATATAGCAATGCATATCGTTCTTTTTTTCCCTCCATAGTACAGTATATCTTTTTCCATTTTATTGCGATTTATTTCAATGAAAAAACTAAAATATAACTTTTTTTTGCAGAGTATATATTGTGTAATTTTTAATATGTAATATTTTAATATTTTATATTTTTTTTATTATTTTTTTCCTTTTAATATTCGAGCGTGCACACACAATATTAAATTTTTCATTAATAATAAAATCTGAGCATTCAATTTTTAATATAATCATTATAAAATCATTATATATATATATATATATATATATATATATATATATATATATATATATATATATATACATATATATATATATATATATATATATATATATATATATATATATATAATATTACTATTATTTTAGTTTATATAACACAGTTATAATTTTCACTATTAATGAAAGAATAAAGGAAAGCAGCAATGGCCTTATACCATAGTGTAGAGATCCTTTATAACTTGATGAAAAATCTTCCCACCACAGAGATAATAAAGAACACGTTTGATAGCTCAAAGTTTGTAAGGGTCTGACGAAAGGAAACACACACTCCGTTGTCTGAAAGTCTAGTGAAAAAAGCTATCCAATGTGTTCGTTTTTATCTCTGAGCCAGCAAGATTTTTCACCGAACTATATGACATCTCTTCACTATGGTAAAGCCCTTTTCTGGTTCCTTCTATCCTTCCTTTTCAATATTTCATACCTAAATATAATAGTTTCTATTCCTTACTTTAGATTTTTTTATTTAGATTTATGATAACAAAAATAACATCGGGCTTACTACTACTAAGTGTAAATTTGAACATGGTGTTATTATTAATTAACAATAATAACGTTATGTTATATTCATTTAAAGCAATACTTTCTTTAACCACTTAAATGAGCATATAAACGTTTTAAAGTGTAATCATCATAATGTTTAATGTTATGTTAAGAATGAATATTACTCTACGGAATTACTATACGAGCAAACAAATAAAACTGAGCATCAATGAGGGTTTCTGAATTGAGATAGTTTTTTTTTTCTCTCTCTTTTCTTCTTTTTAATGGACATTAAAGTGTTTTTTAGTTTTGTGGTTCAGGATGAACAATAGAACAAATGTCCACCGCAGGCTTTGGCTATCTGCGAAACTTGTGGCCGCTTTGTGTATGGGGATCAGAGATAAGGCTTGCTCTTGGCAGCATCCAACCGTGCACATACTACTGTACACACAATACACGGTAAAACATGCCATAAAATTCATGATAACACCTCTTGGACGTAATGTTTAGACATTTTTATAAGGCTGAAAGATATTGTGTACTGAGCTATGTGGTTTTGATATTGAATTTAACAGAATCTAGGGTTGTGGCAATTCTTTATCCTATAATAACTATTATGCGATTATATTGTATAGAAATTTTAAGTCATTTAATGAAGGTGCTATATATATATATATATATATATATATATATATATATATATATATATATATATATATATATATATATATATATATATATATATATATATATATATATATATATATATATATATATATATATATATATATATATATATATTTATATATATATATATATATATATATATATATGAAATATTTAATTAAAACTTGCAACTAAGAATAGATAAATTAGATCTTGATTACAGCAGCTTTACTAATAAATTAACTATTAAATTAATGGAAATTTCATTACTTATCTTTAATAAATATAACAAAGCTTATAAAAATTTTTGTCTTATAATGTAACGTATATTTTATTGCTTAAATATAGTTAAATAAAAACTTATTTGCATCAAAGTAAACTTTATAGGAAATTAAAATATGAATATCATAAAATAATAAATAAAAAAAAAAAAAAAAAAAAATAGAAAGAAAAAATCTAATTTAAAACGTGATGAAATTCAAAGAGCTTACTTTTGACACTTAATCTGTCTCACTTTGTTATTTTATTTTAAAATAAACATCAACAAGATTCCCTATCAGAGTTAGAAATCAACATAAAGTAAAATGAAAAAAGAAATAACAAAGTCACTTGTGTATTCTCTCCGTGTAAATGAATGCTGCGAGGGATTTTTTTTCCTGTTTATAAGATAGCATCTCTGTTACCATAGCAACAAACAAGTAGCTCAAATAATCATTGCTTCGCATTCTGTGGTGTTCACTCATGTCACGCTGCTTTTATGTGGACATTTTGCTGCTTTTGTTCATCTTAACAATAGCAAAAGTCTCTGTCACACACTGACACTCTATAAACAATATAAATTTAAATTTGACAAACTAAAAATGTACGATAATATACACCTTTTATATATCGTGTAAGTTAAATATAAATAGTGTGAACTTAACAAAGATAATAAAAGCTAAATAGTTACAGCTATAAAGCGTGTTTAGGTACTATATCAAGTTACGTGTTTAAATGTAATGAAGTATTGATTAGGAAAATGAAATACTTGTAATTAAATATACTAAAACGATTTTTAGTTTTTTTTTTTTTTTTTTTTTGTTATTTAATATTTCGTAGAACTCGTAAATTATTTTGTATGTTTTTTTTTTTTTTTTTTTTTTTTTTTTTTTTTTTTTTTGAAACACACAATTTTTACAAAATCCAACCAAGGCATAGCCTTATCGGTTGGTTCATAATATTTTATACACAATGCATTAAATAATTACATTACTACTATATAGTCATGAAAATTATTATATTTCAAGTGTAAATAAAAATAATTGATAAAAAAAAAGACATAAGTATTTTCTTATTTTGAAAAATTTAATTTGTAATGGAAAAAATAAAATTGAATATTAAATTATAATTTATTAAAGAAATTTTTTTTTATATTTACTTTCATTTCATTTTTATTTTTGAAATCTTTTAACTCTAATGGAATTTGATTCCACAATTTTGGCAATAAGAATATTTTTGTTCTTTCTGTGAATCTTTTAACAATTTTTGGAACATATAGAGGATTTGTATCTGCAATTCTAGTACTATATATATATGAGTTCTAGGTATCCCATGAGAGTTTTCAAAGTAATTATCACAAATAAAAATACATTTAAAAGTTTCTTCTATTGGCAATATATTAAAATATTTGAAATATTCAATATCACTTTGTAACTTATTTCCTTTTCTTAAAATTTTTAATATTCTGATTTGCATTTTTTTCAACTCCCATAATTTACCCGACTTAGTACAGCCATAAGACAATAACCCATATAATATATGAGGATGCACAAAAGAAAAATAAAGTTGCCTCATAGTTTTTTCATTAACATATGGTTTCACAGTTTTTAAGTTAAAAATTGCGGATCTTAATTTATTTAACAGCTGAATAATATGCAAATCCCAATCAAATTCTTGATCAATAATAGCTCCTAAATAATTATAATTATTTACTTGTTCAATATATTCACAGTTACAATTTAAGTTAAAATTATGCAAACACTCATTATTATGTGCTCTTATTTCAATATTTTTTACATTATATATATATTTATTAAAAATGTGCATAACTTTTGTTTTTTTCCTGTTTATTATAATCTTCCTATCATGTGACCATTCCAACACCGAATCAAAATCACTTTGTAACATTTTATTTGCCACATCAAAATTATTATGAGCCGCTATCATAAGCAGATCATCAGCAAACATTTTTCCTCTACAATATTTTAATAATTGTTGTTGTATGTGATTAAATAAACAAAACTCTAATCTCATCTTTGTAGTTTTTATAGTCATTATTGTATATTGAAAAATTTCTATGGTTAATTAAAATAACTATTTAAGCATCTATATACCGAGCTGATATGGCCAAGTGGTGAAAGCAGCTGACTCGTAACTCTGCACTCCTCACCAAGCATAGGCTCGAGCCACTGCTTGGTGCGTAAGTGAAGTGTTAGAGCACAACACTTTGTAAGCTGCATGCGTTTACATGCATTCCATAACGACGCACAGCATTCGGGAGGTGCATGATCGATACGATTGCACTGAACAGCCTGCCTATACGTTTCCACTGGTTCTCTAGGCTGTCTTGGTGAATGCCGAGCTGTATACTTAGGCCATGACCGGCCCGTGTGTGCTGTTTTCATTGTTTGGAAAGTCCTTACCTGTCGATAGGACAATGTCTTGATAGGAAATGGGATTGGTGTAGCACAATAACACAGTATAGCAAGCAAAAAAAAAAAAAAAAGTTTTAGTTAATTATTTGCTCAAAATTTCTTCATATTATAAAACTCTGTCAAGATAAATATGTCAGAGGACCATGTAAGTGGGTGTATGGTATAACATTTTTGGTCTCTCAATTAAAACCATTTATTATTATTACTATCAATACAAGGAATATTTTATTAATTCCATTCAATGATTGAAATATTATTTTTAAATACTGGGTGCCCGCTTTTAATTCGAGGTTAAAGTCGTAAAACCCGCCCAATCTGGTACCAGCAGGTAAAAAACCTCTCGTGTTATCTGTTAGATTGATGGTATGTGAAAGAGTAAGGTGAAGTTTTTTTTATTAAAAAGTAGAGAAAATACATTTGAGATTTTTTTATGAAAATTATTAACTTTAAAGATTGAGTGGTATTGGGGGCAGTAATCTAGTTTTTAAAAATCTTTAATGTAAAGTTGAAACATTTAAAAATAAGTTATGTATATTTTTTGCCATTTTTACATATCTGATCATCAATTTTTATTTTGGTTGTTATTATTTAAAAATAATAAGAATTACAATGCTTAATACATCAATGATTATCATATGTTTAATTATAAATTTTTTCTGTAATTAGAATTTTATTTTCATAAAATCAAATATTAGTTTTAGTTGCACAATAAATGTATGTAAAGTATGAAATTATTAGCATATGAATGAAATAATACAAATTTCAATTTGATTGAAAAAAATAAAAATAGCAATGCCCAAAAATTGAGCTAGGTGTATGTGTAACTGGTCGATTGAAATTGAGTTAGATAAAATGCAAGCGGGTGGGCGGGGTGTGGCCTTAAGGGATTTGGCTTGGAATGCAAGATCAATACGCCAAGACAAAGAACTGACCCGAACACGTTTCAAATCCATGAAGGTGCTGCATCAAGCTGCTATATAGAACCTTTATTGGAAACAATCTTTAACATTTTATACAACAGAGAATAGGGTATTATCATGACAACTAATCCTATCAAGTAAAACTTTTCTTTTTCCTAGGGTCGAGAGCTTTTGTTAATTATATACTGTCCATATTGTTAGGAGGGAGTGAACTTAATTATCCATTCATCGTATAAATTTAGTTTTAAAGAAAGAGGATTAAAAATGAAAGCACTGGAATTTTGTTATACTGATTACAATCGGATTTTAAATTGCATTTTAAAATAAGATTTTTGTATATAAAATGTTATTTTACCTTAAACTTCTAACTTAAAATGGAAGAGAGAAACTTTTGAATTTATAAAATTAATACTTAAAATATTTTATATTTAAACATAATAAATTATAATTGAAATACGGAGTTATATTGAATTATAAATCTGTAATAGGGAGAAGGTGTTATTTAATGAATTGCAGTGCGTATTAAATTTTAATATTTTAGTTTAAAAGCCTTGCTTCTAAAATAAATGTTGGTTACTTTTTTTTTTTTTTTTTTTTTTTTTAAGTAAAAAACATTTTTCTATATATATATATATATAGTACTAAAAAATATTGTTAATTAATCATTTATTTAAAAATCACAGATTTAGACTTTTTTTAATATTATTGCTATTTTAAGTGCACTTTGCGTAGAATAGTACAGTACATACAACGAGTTTTAAATTTGTGTCCGGCAAATCACATAACTTCCAGGATACTTTTTCATGCATGAAGTCAAACTCACGTCAAACTGTGGATAATGTAATAATACCAATAATAAAGTTAGCTGTTTTTATTTCTATTATATTTCTATTATTATTTTATAATTGGCATTTTGTCATAAATGTCATAAAAAAATGTAAGTATAAATCAGAAGTATAAACTTACTAAAGAAAGGAAAAAAAAAAAAAAAAAAATCGGAGAAATGTTGTATAGTTACAATGTTTGGCTTAACATCATTAAATGAAGCGAATTATTGTATTGTTTCAATAGTATACGTACAGTTACAAAAGAAAAGAAAAAAGAAGTCAACAAATTATGACATTATTAAACGTAAAACTAATAATGAATTGAATTTTATTTACTTTTGTCATCGTAATGTTATAATTTTATTTTCAATTATATATACTTTTTATTATAAACAAAGAAATAATATTCTCATGGCAATGCTCATTAAAGTTCATTGAATAATTCAATATTGTAAATATTTATAAACGTATAATAGGATTTTTTTGTTTCATTTTGAACAATATAATGGAATATTACTTAAATAAACCTTAATTATATATTAATGAGCTAAATGAATACTAAATATCTTACAAGAATATAAATATAACTATTCAAAGAAATAGTTCATTTATAATTTCAATAATTTCATATCTTTTTTATAATTCATTTTAAATATGAATCTCTTTTATGCTAAATAGAATTCTTTTCATTTAAATATTACCGAGATTTATTAATTATAATTATTCGTATTTTAGATCTTTAAATCATAGTAATAATCATGTAATGTTGCATTACTATGCTGTTCTCTTCCATATCGTAAATTTTATTATATTAATGAATCTAAATTAAGAAGATTTGGTGATATTGTGCTATCTGGTGCTCTACGATAACTTATGTACAGTGTGTATATATATTGACTTAATGAAAACCTAGATAAAATGAGAAGTAGATAAATGATAAATGAGAAGTAGAAATGTGTTCTGATTGTTTTCTATTCATTTCAATCTGTGATGAAGGTTGTTAAAAGCACTTGTAATACAAATGGGACTGTCTCTTTCCGTGTGATATAAATGTTTTGGGACATCGGAGTCAAAATGAACATCGTATTTCATTCTCTCTCTCTCTCTCTCTCTCTCTCTCTCTCTCTCTCTCTCTCTCTCTCTCTCTCTCTCTCTCTCTCTCACACACACACACACACACACACACACACACACACACACACACACACACACACACACACACACACACACACGCACGCACACACACACACACACACACACACACACACACACACACACACACACACACACACACACACACACACACACACACACACACACACACACACACACACACACACACACACACACACACACACACACACACACACACACACACACACACACACACACACACACACACACACACACACACACACACACACACACACACACACACACACACACACACACACACACACACACACACATACATGACACTGTGTGATTTAATCTGTTCCATGTATCACATAGAATACTGAGTCATACCGTAACTTCATACCTAACCCTCATAAATTTATTCACAGAAATATGAGCGTCAACTGAAAGCAACACATTTTTAAATTAACACTTTAATATAAATACCATGAATATTTATCAATGTAGATATGTGTATTATATATATATATATATATATATATATATATATACACATATACATATAAAATAAAATAGTATTTCTTCAATGTACTTATTTATTATTTTCTATCAATAGAAAAATGTGTATTTTTAAATAAGTATGGTTATGATCTTTGTTGTGTTAAAAATGTCTTTAAAGAACAATTTTAGCTACATTTTACAAGCTCTCAAATGTGTGAGGTAAAATAAAACAGGCTTGTTTGTGAGAGTATTGAAGTCTCAAGTAGAATTTTTTTCTTTGCTCTTTGTCTATAGTTGATCCCTATTTTGAAACAAACAGGATTGCTAGCTGCTTGCAAAAGAAGAAACTCACGCACAAGGAAGAGAGAGATTGAGAGAGAGAGAGAGAGAGAGCTATCATCATCAAAACTTTTTTGTGTAGAGAAGCTGGTGAGGGTGAAGTTGGGGTCATAAAGCCCCGCCTACTGGCAAAATACCATCACCTCTAAAAGATTTTTGCTCTAGCTCTAAAAAAAATATGAACTTTGTCAATTGTTAATCGATTTTATTGTAAATCGAAGTAAATAGATTTTATTTTACTATTCATATTCTCTCTCTCTCTCTCTCTTTCAGCATCCCTTTCTATCATTATCATCACTCTTTCAGTAGCAGGAAACCGAAGACTATTTCAAGTCTAAAAGTCAAAATAAAATATTTGTATTAATTTTGGCGAATCTTTTTGATGAAAACTTTTTAATGAAAATGAATCTCCCTTAGAAAATTCTTGTCTAAAACAAATGCAGGTTATTTTCCGTTCTTATGAAAAAAAAATTACTGTAGCATTTGTATTCAAATAATATAACAGATGATGAATATTATTATTGAATCAGCAACTTCAAAAATATACAAATTTACAAAATTTAGAAATTGATTAATAAATTGGTGGCGTACACTTTTACCTTTGTTTACTGATTTGTTTGTATATACGCATAGAACGTGACCTGCATAATATTTCAACATATACGTAAATAAATGAAACATCGATTCTTTTAATATCGATATCTGAATGAAAGCAACGTGACCTCAGGCTAGATGGCACTCATTTCTTCCAATTACCCTCTTGCACGGGGATGTATTATGACAGTCACCACTTACAGAAGACAGGAACAGATGTTTCATTTTAGTTTATCATTTAATTTGTCTTTTTGATTGAAATATTGACTCCAAGTTATTCTCTTCTATATTGTATGAGTCTTTCTGTTAAGGTCTAGAAATAAATTTGCAATGATGCTAACACGTTTTATTGTTATTCATTAGCTTTTTGGTTTTGATGATTTAATAAGAAACATTGTGATATTGTAATGTTACATGTTCTAATTTATTCTCATATCTTAAATGGTGTATCCTATAATTAAAAACAAACAGGTCAATGTGATTAATAACAGCAACCGTTTTAGGGTAAAATTTAATTCTCAAAATATAAATTGGAAAGAAAAATGAGAGAGAAGTGTGGAATCACACACCCACACGCACCCACACCCCCCACTCCCCCCCCCCCCCCCACACACATGTGAATCTTAAAAGTATCATACATACACATAGATGGAGATTAAAAGTAAGCTCTTTCTTTAATTGTACTAGTATACTGAGATCTCTAAAAAAATATATAACATTTACCAAAAATTGGACATGCTTAGGTCATAAAACTCATCGTGGTGCAATTTTTTTTAAATTTTCAATAAATTTAATGACATATTCAATCTTTATCTAAAATCATTGAATTTCTCTAAAATAATTTTATTGTATACGTATTTCAAATATCATGCTTCGAGTAAAAATACAATTATAACGAATGATTTTTTTTAAAAAAAATTTAGTATGAAACAAGAAAAACTCTCCAGAAATATAAAAATAATATTATTTTTATATAAGTTTAACGTATGTATATTTTTTTTCATTTTTATTTTTTAGCTTTAATATTTAAAAAAAATAATCCTCACAGCATGAGGTTTAAGTTTGACAATCAAGTCATGTACAATGGATGCCAGTTTTAGAGTGTCACGTACTTTCACGTACTTTTTGTAGACTTTTCGCGTGCAATATTGACCAGCCACGTCACGTTATTGTCGTCGTTTTATACAGAAAGAAAAGTTAAATTTGTAGGGAGTTGAATTTAAGGTAAATAATTTAAAACTAAACCCTTTCAAATTCGTCTTTTTGTATAAACATATTATACACTCTTTTCCAAAAGTCGTGTAACGGATGCGATGGCTTGCCGTTATTTCACTAACTAAGGTAGCGCAACGCAACTTGGATACCCTTGTTACTAAAATTTGGATTATTTTGAAAAATTTGGAATTTTATTATTTTTTGTTTTCACTTTAACATGGACTGTCCCACCCTGAAAAAATGACTTCTGGGTCTGGGTTCAGGGTACTTTTCTACCTTTTAAATTTGAATTAAGGTAAAAATAAAAACATGCTCTGAACATTAATTATTTTTACTCTAAGTGTACCAAGGTGTGTTAATTAGGGAAATAACGGCAAGCCATCGCAGCCGTTACACGACTTATGGAAAAGAGTGTATAGTTTGATAAAAAAATTGTTTTTAAACCCAATTAACCAATTATTTTTAAAATAATAGTGGCAACAGTTATTACAAAAATGATTGAGTTATTATTATTTATTTTTTTTGCGTGTAATAATTTATTTCTATTTTTTGTAGTATATTATAAGCAAGTAATTATAGTTGCATTCAGAGTGCTAAGTGATAAAATAATAATGCTTTTTTATGTATATACAATTACGATAAATATATTTTACCACTTACATTCAACGCGTATTTTTCTCATATAAGAATAAAATTGAAAATTTTAAGTGAGTTTTTAAATGGCAATATATACTATCAAAAAACACGGCCGTACAATTAATTGAATTACATATTTTTTTAGTTAACTTAAAAAAAAAAAAAAAAAAAAAAAAGCATAACAAAACCAATAAAGCTTAAAACGTTGAAAGTAAAAATGTAACAATGCATAATCTTGACGTCTTTTGTGGTCAAGTTTTAAAATAAAAAGTTAAGTTACGGGTATTAAACATGGATTTAAAAGTAACATTTTACGATTTTCACGTTTTTTTTTTGTCTGATACAAAATACAGAACAAGCAAATAAACAAATTACATTGTAATTAAATATAAACAAACAAAAAGTTGTTCTGTATGCTAATATGTTGAATTCTTTTCTTTGATGAGAAGTTTTAAAACATAGATAGAATTTTTATTATTCATTTTGTTTTGTTATGAAAGAAGTATAATATTTTTTTTATATTCGTTATAAAATAAGCTTTGTTGTAAAGTCAGAAACATTTTTTTTCTTAATTAAAATTTACATTGTGTGAGCAGTGGAAAAAAAATATTACCGTCATTTCTACATCACTGACTTCCTCGGATTTTTTTTTTATGACTAATTTTTTTTTTCTTTTGAAAGAAAAAAAAATGATACAAACGTAAAATAATTTCTGAGAATTTTAATATTTAATTTCTATTCTTAGGGGTAAAAAAAAGGAATTAAACACTTATTATTCACAAGTAGAACCAACATTTTTTAGTGAATAGAAGATTAAACTTTGGATTTAAAATTCATTTCATTTTAATTGATTTTATAAAAAAAAAAAAAAAAAAAAAGTGCTTGAATAAAATTGATAACTTTAAAAATTCTTATGTTTTAAATTGTTGCTTGTAAATTTAAGGATTAAAAATTGAGTTATTTAATTATTTTAAATGTTTTAGTTAAGAAGTATTTTAAGAATTTCATTTTCAAAATAATTTTATTTATTTTTAAATATTTATCTTAATTTATTATGCATTATACAACAATTTATTACTGAATAAAATATATATTTTTGAGAACATATTTTCCATACTTGTAAATAAATACATGGAATTTTTTATAATTTGAATGATTTCAGCGTATACGTATTTAAACTGTACGAAGCGTAAGTTTTTAAGATTTTAATTAAGCAACAATTGAGATAAAGTAGAATAAATCTCTTTCTTTTTTTATACTTTATAATAATAAGCTTTAATTACTAGAAGTGCTTTCATTTTAATGTATAAAACTCGGAGTCAATCTGTCCTTGTCCAAAGTGGCATTGTGTTAATGGAGTGTTTCTAAAAATCCATGGCCTGTGGCGCTTACAGCATCGATCACTGTGATAGAAGATGAAAATGCAACAATTATAAATGATTTTACTTTATACTAGAAATTTTTAAGATTTGAGCAAAACAAACAAACAGAAATGCTACCGAAGTGAAAAAGTGTTCCAGTATGTTGCTATGCTATACAGTTAAATATACACTAAATCACTATTATTGTATTAAAGTATGGTATTTTAAACTTTTTTTTAAAGATATCACAATTTCAGGAACCGTGACCATAAAATAACCACATACACACACACAAACACACACACACACACATATATATATATATATATATATATATATATATATATATATATATATATATATATATATATATAATAGAGAAGAGAGAGAGAGAGAGAGAGAGAGAGAGAGAGAGAGAGAGAGAGAGAGAGAGAGAGAGAGAGAGAGAGAGAGAGAGAGAGAGAGAGAGATGTCTTACTGCAAAAAATGCCTTTAGAACTATTAGTCAAATCACCATATGGTATCCCCATGCAGACAGTAAAAACTATATACATGCAAATAATAATTTTTAATATTGTTATAACGGACTATAATAAATCAACAAAAGATTTGTGTACAGTAGATTGAAAAAATGCTACATATTTATGGTGTTAAAACTAAATTACTCTTTACCATCCATGTTTTTATTTTGTTATTTACTTAAGTTTGTTCTGTAAAGTATAGTGAGGCTCATTAACAATGATTGGTTGTCCAAAAAATTTAGACACATTCATTGGTTGATCTTGTTTTTTGAGCCAATAAAAGTGAGTCACGTGTTGAGCATGGAACCTTTTTTTGTGAAGTTTCATTCATTCTTATCAGGCCTAAAGTTTTAAACGAAGAAATAAAAATGATCCACCATACATATAAACGTCGTAAACAGGTAATGACGTCATGAACAGATGTTCTTAACAAAGGAAATTTTTCGAAGCTGGCTCAAGAGTTGTGTTTAGTTTAAAGAACGAGCTTTAATGTTATTTCAATGCTATAATAAACTGTAATTAATTTTTAATTTTACACTAAAAATTACAACATGTTACAATATTACATAACATGTGAATTTTTTATGTAACTTGCATGTTAGATATGTTGTAATATTGCTCAAAATCGTGTAACCAAAAGTATTAAGAATAATGCGTGATTTTACGAAACGACCTTCAACTTTTACAAACGTTTTGAAAGCGTATAAAATGATCATTAAAGAGTTTGCCCTTAAGAGGCCGTTTTACTCTCTGGAAAATATAAATGTAAACAAACTGTCTAAAAGATCAAAATCTAAGATAAGGCAGGAAACTTAAATGACTGAAATCGAGTGGTCATACTTGATCAGAGTGACCAATAATCACAGGAAACGAATACAATAGATTGGTATGTAAGGCAGTGATAACAGGTTTCAAATCAAGCTCGAGCCTTGCAAAGAACGAAGAGAGTATTTTTTTTACATAATATTGAATCTATAGACAGCAAACATTCTTATAATATTATAATATAACGCATTTATTTATTTTTTGTATAATATTGTAAAAGGAAAAAATAAAATCATAGAAATATGCAATTTGCTTCTTCCATGCAAATATGATAATGCATATTACAATAAAAATATATTAACTTTTAAAAGTCTATACGTGCAAATGAATATAAATAATAAGTAATAATATTATATAAACGAAAACACAAATTTGAAGATGAAAATAAATTGCCGTTGATCTCCAAATCGTGACAGTTCATCAGAAAGGTGTATAATTATATAAATTATTTGCAAGCAATATAATATATTTGCATTAAAATAAAAATAAGTGATATTGTCCAAATATTTTAATTTATTAATAATATATCCATTTTCTTAGTGTGCCGATAATATCAATTTATTTTCTTCCAAATTGTTGTTTTAGTATAATATTGTACTTTTATAATTTTATTTTTTTATCATTATATATATTGCACGTATATAAATCTAAAAATATCGTGTGTATTTTTTTAAGCTTTTTTTTTCCCCTTCTTTTTTTCAAAAATTGTTTTATTTAATTATAATATGATAGTTCAATATTAATTAATAAGCCTGTAGTTACCACAATCTTAATCCTTTTGATCAAAATTTTTTTTCTTACTTCTCTTCTTCATTTTTTTTTCTTCTAATTATGGGGTAAATAACTTTAAATATATTTTCTTTAAGATGAAAGCAATGCTTGACCTGCGATGACCATAACTAAATCGCAATCATGACATTTTTAATAATTTTATAAGGTCCCAACATTATACATATTATTGAATGTTAGCTTGATTATGTGTAGCCAGCAACTCGCATAGTCATTTTTTTTTCTCATTCACCTATAAACTACTCTGATATTAGACGAGATAATATTTTACATAACATCCGCTGTTTTGGGAGTTTACTAAGCTGACCTTCGTACACTTTCTTAGCAATAATAAAAGTATATCGTGATGATAGAAAATATTGAAAAATACTCGACTAAAAGCAAAATAGAACATACTTCTATAAGTGTCCACAGTGGCGCATTTCCCTAGTACAATAAATATAACCGTAATTCCAATTTAATTAATTAATTAAGCATCGGATATAAATTATATTTAAACCATTGAAAAGCTATTAAAAAAACGAAGGCATTCAAAGAGCGCTTTTTTTATAAACCCAATAGCAACTTTTTAATTGGTTAAAAACAGAACAAAAAAAGATATCGAAAATCGGCTCAGTGAAGGTCTAGATAATATATTTGTAATAATGTGTTAAAAATTTGACATCTCTAGGTGTATTAGTTGCGGAGAAATCTTGGAAGTACGATTACATTGATTTGAATGGGCAGCAAGCAGGCAGCGTAGAGAGAGTAAAACGGCCTCTTAATTACTTTCGTTACGACATATATATAGAGGAATCAAGAAAATTCATTTAATGTGAACTTTAATATAGAAGGAGAGAATCGTTAATACTTTTGTAATAATAGGCTCAAACAAATGTGTATATTATCTTGCAGCAAAATCAAACTAAAATTGTTGAATTTAATTTTTAATACCATATTTTTATGTAGTATGAAATGTTGAGTTTAATATTTTATAATATATACAACTCATTCTAATGAATTAAAAAAATACATAATACTAGTATATATATAATACTAGCATTATATATAAAATTATTTTAATTTAAATATTTTAATATTTTAAAAATATTTAAAATGGTACTTTTGTATGCAGTATGCAAATGCAAAATAATAAAGTAGTACTGATATGAATTAAAAACTTGATTATATACTGAGCAGATGTTTTGTGAATTTTTAGTATGCATTTTATAGCTTACTTTATATGCAATAAAGCAAAGTATTGTTATAGTACTTTTATACAAAGCTTTTTTTTTTCATTAACATCATTAAAAATGAAAAAATTCTTAATTGATAAAACGAGAGTTACCTGTTTAATATATGATTCTCTTTAAAATAAATAAAATTACGAAGAAAGAAATTTATTAGTTTTAATATTTAACCACGTAGAGGCGTGTTTCATGTAAGTGAAATACTATTACTTTATTTTTTCACAAGCTTAATAAAAAATGAGAGTATAACTTAATAGCAACAGTTTCTCTATTCTCATTATTCTTTCTCTTTTTTTTAAGAACAATCTCAGCTATTATATCCTTCTTTTATTGTTTTTCTATTTATTTCATATTAAATACAATACAGAAAACAATAGTATTATAGTTTGACGCTTGGGTTTTTCTGTGTGAGTGTATATTGCATGACACAAAGAGTGCAGTATATTTATGTATGTGTGTGACATCTTTTCTTGCCATATTGGTTGAGTGTTGAAATATTGGCTGTCAGATTAAGGATAGAAAGAAGAAGAAAAAAAAAAAAAAAAAGAGAGGAGAGGAGAGGAGAGGAGAGAGAAAAGGAGAGAGAAAAGAAACCATTAAATGATGACTTGAAAGACGAGTAGAGATTTTATTCTATCAAGCATGTTGTAACCATGGAGACATAGATAATATAAAAGGAAAGATTTCAAATCTTCAAGTCACTGAAGTTTTATTATTGTGATAAAATATATCCCCCAATGTATTAAATTTTTTATATATATATCTATAATGACCACAATTTATATAGTTGAATTACCTACAGAATGAAGCATTACTTAAGTATACACATATTATACATAATATTAATAATATTATAAAAAAAATTAATTGTGATTTTTTTTTCATATTATTTCCTACTGATAAAGTAGATAGATTAAAAACACAAAAACTATACTTTGTAAATGAATAAGTTTACGTTATTTTCTATTTAATGAAGGATAAAGTTTATTCCCATGGTTGTGAAATTGGTAATAAAGTTAATTTTTAGAATAGTATTATGTAAATAATTCATTACTTCATATACACACTCATCAAAATTTATTATATCATTCAAATAACCATTTTAAAGAACTAATGTATGTGTGTAGTTAATTTTGAAAGTTATTACTAAACTAAAATAGAAGTCTACTTTATGCATGCGTAATGTTTGAACATTAAAATAAACTATTCATTTATGGAATACATTTCATGGTACACATAACATGGTTTAGAATATTTTATTAGTATTAATAATCAATTGCAAAATTTCATTTACTAAATATTTATAAGTTTCTCATCTTGTATTCAAAACTCATACTCATGATTATGACAGTGTTGAATAAATATGCATGTAAATTTTTTTAAATTACAAGTAATTAGTATGAAAATATTTTCTAATTAAAATTATATCACTAAAACGTGATGAAAATGTATTTTCACTTTCATTTTTAACCACTTTAAAATATAGATAAAAAAAATTCGATTCATATAAAATCACCGTAGTCAATTACAAAAACATGGAAAATTGATAAAGTTGTTCCGATTTTTATTGAATTTTTGTATAAATGGAAATTTTGTTTGTGCGTACATTGTTCATTTTGGTACTAACATTATTAAAAAGTGGGATGAGTTAAACGAAGTAAAAAATATTTGATTTATGAAGAATTTAGCATATCACGTTCAGTTTTTAATAATATAAACGATGAAAACAATAACGTAACCAGTCAGGTATCGGCTTTTTAGCTTGTATTATTAATTTTAAGGGTGGGGGGGGGGTACCATTTATGAAATATATAAGCAAAGTAGTAGAAATGTCTTTGGTGCTCAAATCTTCTGATTTACATTTATAGAAAAATCGATAAAAATGTATCTATAAAAAAAAATCTCATCAGCACGTATTGAAAATTTACTCGAAGAAATAAAATGTCACTTTTTTTTTAAATTTATATACTTCGTGATCCTGTCATGTCTTGTTCATGGATACTCTCCTGGGCTTACGAGATATTGCTGAATCACTTATCAGTACAACTTGTAAAGTAAAGAGAGCCTCTAATTACTCGTGAGCTACGTCGGTCAACATTTACTTACTGAGCAAGAGAGAGAGAGAGAGAGAGAGAGAGAGAGAGAGAGAGAGAGAGAGAGAGAGAGAGAGATAGAGGCTCTTCAAACTGTAACTTCATGTTAATCGATTGCTTCCTCATTTATTTTTTAATGAAAATGGTTGTAGTCACACTTGTTTAGTCAACTTGCATTATAAACACTACAACGCAAAAATACTTGAATTTTAACTATCTTTTTTTTTTTACCCACGACAAATGTTTATATTCTTCTGCGATAAAAGTTTTAAATTAAAAGACATTTTTGTATCTTGGTATCCAAAGACAATTGAACAAATGAACGTGACTATAGCGAAATTCCTCTGCCATATATAGAGAATAGCGTTCAGTATTTTAATTTAAACTTTTTCAAGTGATACTTAAAAAATTGAAAAAGTTTTAAATTAAAGTTTATGTAAAAAAAAATTTAAGTTAAAAATTACAATTTAATGAAACAGTTAAATAAAATTTATTAAAAACTTTTTTTGTCATTATTTAATATTTGTTGTGATTTTTTTTATAAAACAGTGAAATGTTTCTGAAACAAATATTAAAAAATATTTTTTTAAAAACATGTAAAAATAGAACCATAAACAAAACACATTTTACAAATTATTATTTTTATATCATTTTTATTTTAATAAATAATTTTTTTATTAATATAATAACTTTTATATTATGCTGAAATAATTTTACATTTAAAGTGTTTTTTAATCATCATTAACCCTACGTATAATCATTTTTTTTTAATGATTGCAGTATTACAAGTAACGCCATTATTTGCTTTTTTTGTATCGAACTGGTAGAAAATTAACTGGTTCTTTCATAACTGTGTCTGGATTTTAGTACATATTGTGATAATATATTTTAATATTCAAATACAGCTCTTGTTTTTGTCATGAGAATAACATCGCAAATTTAGAGCGAGTTTTTAAATGGTAAAATATATAATCACTATCGTGTGTGCATCGATAACACTGTTTACTTTTTTTTATAGAAATCATTTTTATCTAAATAATTTATTTGCATGAAAAAAAAAGTTACGGTATTTTGGTAAATATTTGAAGAAAATGTCAACATGTAATGTATCTGTATGTTGATTGATATATATATATATATATATATATATATATATATATATATATATATATATATATATATATATATATATATATATATAATTGGGTTCACCTAGTGAGTATATCGTTCTCTCCCTCTCTCTCTCTCTCTCTCTCTCTCTCTCTCTCTCTCTCTCTCTCTCTCTCTCTCTCTCTCTCTCTCTCTCTCTCTCTCTCTCTCTCTCTCTCTTCCTCTCCCTCTCTCTATCGATATCACACCACTGCACATATATATGACACCTTTAAATGATTAATCTCGTGTTCCTAACCGTGGTATGACATTAATGTACGTACACGCATAATTTATTTAGGTATAATAAATTATTACTACTAATAATGAAATTTCAATATTTCCATTATACTAATTGAAGATTTATTAACGTTTTAAATGTTAATTTCATTTATGATTTTAGAAGTTTACTTATAAAATTTATAATAATTTTTTAGAATACACACTTTAAAAAAAATCAGTGAAATAACTGATATAATTAATATCATTGTTATATTTTAAAAATAAATTGCTACTACTTCATTTTTATATCATGGTACATAATCTCTCTGTTTATATATTTTTTTTAACTGAGAAAATAAAGTTTTACATTTGGGAAGAGAGAGAGAGAGAGAGAGAGAGAGAGAGAGAGAGAGAGAGAGAGAGAGAAGTGAATGAATGAAATGAATAATCCAGTTGATACATGAACATAAAAGGATAAAATATCAGATAATACAAACATATCAGTACGTCAAATTATACATTACAATTATTCGTTATTATATTCTTTTAGTTATACTGCTAGCAAAACTTAATGCACATAAAAATTAAAATATATTCTGATTTATGAATCTGTTTTTTTTTTCTTTTTTTTTTAAATAAATGTAAATAAATTTTAAAATTTTCTTTTATTATAGCTTCTAGGCATATATATATATATATAAATATATATATATATATATATATATATATATATATATATATATATATATATATATATATATATATATATATATATATATATATATATATATATATATATATATATATATATATATATATATATATATATATATTCTTGCTTGAGAACAATTTTGGTTAAAAAAAAATGTTATTACAAAGTTCATTCCCTAAAGATAAAGCTTTTATGTTTTCGTTAAATTAAAATATAAGTCACTAACCAGACAGAGCAATTTCTTTGGTATATTATTAAAAAATTTATTATTACTGAAAAATAAGCACAGCTTGTAAAAAGTAATTTAGTAACATTCGACATTATTTCGATAATTAAAAAATACACTTTTCTACGAATAAAAATGTTATTGTCATGTTTTTAAAATAGATTTGATTATTACCTTTAATTTTTAATTTCAAATCCAAATTTTGTACATCAAAATTTTATTTGAGTTATATACGTTGACTCTGAAATAAGGACTAAAAGTCTTTTTCCACTATAATGCAAGAATATAAAATATAAAATGTTAACAAAAAAAAAAAAAAAAAACTTTTACCAGACTTTTGTTTTCCGTTATTTTCTTTTTAGGCGTAGGAGATGAGACTTAAGTTCGACTTTGAAAGTATCGAAAAAAGTGTGCTCTGAATTCCCTGTGTGACAGAAGGACAGAAAATCTATTTATTGGACTACCAGATAGAATTTACTATTACATCTCATCCCCGTGGCATTCTATGGATAGTTGCTGTATGTTTTTCATGCGTTCTAAAGAAAGAAAGGAAAAAAAAAAAAAAAAAAAAACGCTTCAAAATAATAGTATTATATACATAGACAGTGTTGTTCACAATAAAGATTTAAATTATATTGTTAAATAAATAAATTGGAATTACTCTCGAACAATGTTTTTGTAATACGTATGTACTAATTTATCATTGCTGTTTGTAAAGCAGGAAAAAAAAATGTATAAATGGCTGATAGAACGGTGTTGTATAAAAGCTGAAAGGTTTGTTGAAGTATTAACCATTAAATTACGTTTTTATTCATAGGAAAAAAAAAAAAAAAAAAAAAAAAAAAAAAAAAAAAAAAAACTAGTGCACAAATATATTAAATCAACTATAGATGATATACGGAAAACTAATGTTAATATTTATTATTCATTAGTCATATCAGAGTAACTATAAAGTGATGTTTGTACCTTATGTGGCCTTTTAAGTAATTATTATAATTAAACATTATATTGAGCATGTATGAAAATGTTCTGTAATATTATACATACATACATAAAACACAATTTTCTGCTCCAGTCATTTCTATTTCCAATTACTGTTTATTTTCATAATTTATTATTTTAAAATGCAAAATAAACATGAATACTTTAATTACAATTCACTTATATATTTTAGTTAAAAGTATTTGGTTATTGCCAGTTGGATAAAATATGGACACCAAATAGCTATTTATTTAGTTCAAAATTCCATTATAAAATTTCACTTAATATCTAACAAATATTACATCCATTAAAATATATAAGTAACCTCTTGAAAAAGAATGATTTTAATTTAAAGTGCACGATATGAACTTTTCATTTTGTTGGCGTAAAAATGTTTTTATCTGAGTAAGCAATATTTTTTTTGTGTGGTTTTTGAAAAGTTGAATGAAGTTTCTCTCCCGTTATAAAAAATTGTCTTTGCAAGTTTAACACGAGGCCTTTGTGGATGGAAGTGAAGTAATATTTACTCACAAAAAAAAAAAGTTTTCTTTTCAATCCAAATAGCAAGACTTCCGTTGTAAACTGGAAAGTCGAAAACTTTTTTTTTTTTTTTTTTTTTTTTTTTTGTTAACTTTACGCGAACTGTCTATTCACTTCAACGATCAGAATATCACTGGCACCTCGATTATTTTTCAAATATAAAGTCTTTCACCTTTTATTCTGGCTCTAAATAAACATTTCATATGAAACAAAAAATCTGACTGTAGCCTTTTCATTTTGTTTTATAAAATGTACCTTGTATTTCCTTTTAGCTGAAAAGAAGCAAAAAACATTTTCTGATTTTTTTTTTCTTTGCTTTTTTTTTAGATATTTTATTTCAATTGCACCTTTACTAAATAAAATTAATGCTTTAGAGAAAATTTAGGATAAACAGTAAAGTATGAAATAATAGTTACAGTAATATGTTACAGTAGTAATATTTTATTACAAAATAGACAATTGCATTTTGGTCTATATGAAAGCAAAAATAACTTATAAATTTTAAAATACAACTCTAAATACCATCAAATAGTTGACCTATTTCATATCCTAGTTTAAATTTTGTACATTTATTTATGGTATAAATTTTATGTTTTATTTCTTTATATAAACAAAGTTATTACTACTAGAATATCAAGTTTCAGATGGATTGATAATATAGTGATAAGAGTGAGGATCACGAACTACACGGAAGAATCTAGATTAACATGCACCTTTCGGCATACATATGTGTCGCATGATGTTGTCTTGTATCGATCCAAAACTTTGTGGAACTTAAATCTTATTCTAACATGTTGAAAAACTATAAATTTCAGTTACAATTTTATAATATAATACACAATTTTTTTTTGTATCCCACAATGCAAATATTTTTCTGGAAAAAAAAATTATTGATTTTAAAATTGTTTATTGTTTTTCTTCGTATTGTGATACTTTATGTCACTCGCATATTGAAATAAATTGTAGAATGTTGGAACTTTTTATTGCATATTTACACGAGTTATTTCAAATTGTTGCTGATTATATATATATATATATATATATATATATATATATATATATATATATATATATATATATATATATATATATATATGATAATTTTTAAACAAACATAAAATAAAAGCATGAAATAATATAATAAGCATAAAATACTAATTGTAACCAAATATTATATAATAATGCAGAGTATTATTTATAAAATTAATGAACAGTAAATATTGATTAGAAACATAACTTGCTAATTAATATAAAGTAATATAATATTCTAAAACAGGTATATTTAACAAGAATTCACATTTGTATTAATTTTTAATGGCTAATTTTATTTTGTTTCAGTTTCGGAGAAGGAGATACGGCAATGGTAAGTGAATAGTAGCTTAATATTTATATGTATTAGAGAAAGAAATTGGAAATTTTTAAATTTTGTATACGATGATAAAATACACTTAAAACTGTACGAAAGAACAAAAACTGCTAAAAAGTTGTTATTTTACTCTAAAATTGAGGTAAAATTTATATAATATTAATTATATCAAAAATCTTTTATTATTACTTAATTGCATACAATATAAAATGGAAATGAATGTGTAATTTTTATTATCATTAACTGCTTGCATACCGGAGGCATTGAAGCTTAGCCCCTGTAAACTATGCAACTTGTGTATCAGATATACCGCAATTGTTGCCTAACCTGCAGGATGTTTACATAGTTGCCGTGTATCAAAGCAAAATCTTTGAATAAGCTGAGACAAATCTTGATTCTCTTCTAAAGACCTTAGAATTATTTAAGTATGTATTTATATTATATGTTTTTACTTTTCATATAGCAAAACAGAAGAAAAAAATGACAAGAAGTTTTTATGCTTATACCTTATGTGACGATAAAGATAAAAAGAAATGGTTTTGATAGCAATTCTCTACCTTTGAATTTTTTTGTTGACGCTTTCTTTTGTGTTTCCTACTCTTTACTAAACTAAACGACATTCACACCGTACTTGTAAAAAAGTTTTCAAGCGCTTTCATGTCATTTACTTTGTGCAGTATATATAAAATCTTTTCTTTACTTGTTGTATGCTATTATGTATTTTAAATGCATTTTTTGAAAAATTTCTTTTATAAAAACGTTCTAGTCTTTTATTTTAAAATAATGTCATTTTAATGACTGAAAATCATAAGAAATTCTTCTTTATAATATAGGGTACGTATACACAAATGCACAACATGTACTATACGGTAAGTGAAAGGCGTAGAACACCTTGAAATTAAAAAATATGTCTAATATCCTAACATACCTAAATATCAACGTTGATTTGGCCGGAGTCATTTATTTCTAATTTAATTTACATACACAAAATCGCAGCTGCAATTTTGTGAATTAAAAATAAATGAGAAATCAATGACTCCGGCCAAATCAACGTTGATATTTAGGTATGTTACGATATTAGACATGATTTTTGTTCAAAGTGTTCTACGCCTATAAGGGGAAAAACCATAGTTTATATAAATGACGATAGAATATAGCAAACATTTTGTTTACCTTTTATATTACTTTGATTAAAGTATATAAAATCATTGTTTTATGATATAATTTCATTTTATTATCACATATTTTTAGTCTATATAAAGAAACATATCTTCTTTTTCTTCTTTCTTTTTACGATGTATCGAATGATATAAAATCACAAATTGCATCTATTGTGAGACGTACGGAGGGAAGAAAAAGGATTTTGGTTCTGTGAATTTCACTTACATTAAATTTGATGGATACCTACATAAAACATGGGTATATGGACTTCTATGCCACACTGAAATAAAAAGAAAAAAGTGGATTAATTCGTGTGAGTAAATTTACTGTACATATTATAGCCAGAAGCTATTTGTAAATATTTTATATTTTAAATAAAATTTAAATTCTAAACCTATTTTAAAAAATTCTATAGTAGTATTAATTAGATTTTACAGTAGATTTAACAGTAATCACCTCGGGAATTATTTACTATACACGTATTTTTTTCCGTGTTTTACTCAGAGCTTTAGTCGTTTGTTATTTGGGCGTCACACTGTTTTTTTTTCTTTCGCCCCTATACCATCAAATCGATCTTATATTTTTTTCACATTTCTCTGCTTCATTGAAAATACGATAAATAAAACCAATCTCATCTATAATGATCATTTCATTTTTTTTTTTTTTTTTTTTTTTAAAGGATGTATAACATTAGTTTTTAATAAATAAAATATAAGAAAAGGAGGAAAAAACTTTGGATAGAGAGAAAAAGTTTGAAATATAACACGCGTGTTTAATTTGTTCATCATCCAGTAGCTTTTCTTTGAAAGTAACTTTTATTTTAATCCTTATTTAAATATACACTTAAAAAATAAAGAGATAGAGGCATGCAAGTTTCTAAAAATTGGTATGCATTAAATATTTCACGCATAATTTAAAAATATTCTTGTTAACACATCAAACACTAATGTTTTAAGAGTACCAAACAATTAATCCCAAATCCACCCGTAAGATTATACATTTTTTAGCGTTTAATATCTACCAATGAATATTATCTCCCTAATAGTGCGTGGGCAATCTCTGCTAGTGAAATGGTTGAAAACGTACACTGAGGTTTAAATAATACCCTTATATATTACTAGTATTTATCATGTTTGATTAAATACTAGTTTCTATACCAGTATTAATGTTTAGTGAAAATAGTTAATAGAAAATAATAATAATAGTGGAAATAATAACATAATAATAATAATAGAAAATAGCTTGCTTTGATGTATATAACTTGCAAGTACTCGTTTTATTTTATTAATTTTTTTATATTTATTAGACATATGGGTAGTTTACATCATTATAATATGTTACACCACATGCGTCTCGTCATATTTTTCTAATTATAATCTAAACAAACGAAGCTGAAGATAACATCAGAAACGACTGCGCATTTCGTGCGTCATCTGCAAGATTTAAAAGATTATTTAAAGATTTTCGGTATTTTTCACGTTTTGATGGCGGGAAAATATTATCGTGTGTATTTTTTTTTAAAGTTAACTTTTTACCGGAAATACATCTCGGCGATCGGGAAAATTCGGAAAAGACGAACGAAATGCGCAGTCGATACCTTTTATGTTATCTTCAGTTTCGTTGATCTAAACATAACTTTAAAAAAAGTAATTACACATAATATACAGCTCAGTAACTCCACAGTTCTTGTTCAGATATTCATATTTAAGAAATTCCAACACAATTTCATTAACAATTTTAGTATTTTCATCAAAATAATTTTTAACATTGTAATACTCTTTGAAAACTAATGTTTTTACAAGATTTTTAAAACATGAATTATTTTTAACATCTATATAAGTAAAATTGGTAAAAAATCATATGTATAATATAAAAGACATTTGTTTTTTGAGTGTAAACAAATGATTAAATTTATTGAGATTTAACGATTGAATGAATACGAGATTATACAGTAGCAATTTTTTTTTGTCCTGATAATTAAATTATTGAATGATAATATAATCTAATTAATATGTGATGTCATTCATATTTTCATTATATTTTGTGAACAGTTGAAACGATATTCATTTCCATGGAATAAATATTTGAAGCTTTTTATTTTTAACAGTCAGATATATCAGAAATTGGGTTTTATATATGAAAAGAGGTGTCTTTATTAAATTTTATACTCAATTATACCAAAGAGATTAAAAAAAGCTTGCTATTATGTTTTGTAACTCAAAATTTCACAATAATTTAAAACCTTTAGAATAAACATAATTACTAAATTTAATTTTTACTTTACTTTTGGTAAATATAACATAGGAATTAACTAGATTAAAAAAAGTAGAAGTAAAATTACTTTCAATAATGCATTGCTTATTAATAAAAATTATCTATCTGCTTAATAAGTACTAAATTAATACTATTGTTTATTTTATTTAATTTTGGGGAGAAAAAAAATTTAACACATGAGAATAAATCTTAAAAGTATCTCAACTGTGTAGTGTATCACATTTTTATTTTAAAGCGGGAAATCAGCTACTGCGGGATTTGACTAAAAAATTGTAAAGACAGAAAAATCTGAAATTTTGTGCAGTGATACGTTAGGATAAAGTATCTTCAAAAATGTAAAAAAAAAATTGGGAGGTCACCAAGCTATATTTTAGTTTATGATTTTTTACAGTGTTAGTCCCAAAAGAGCCCATGTTAAATTAAATTGTCAAGGGTGCTGAAAATTTTATCATAGGTAGCTGTTATTATTAACTTTCAAATGGTATCATAAAGTTTCAAGGGTTTCTTTTTAGATTTTGATATAAAAGCCATCTAAATACAACCCTTAAGATTTAATTTAAAACTCAGAAAAAAAGAATTTAATAAAATGATTTTTTACTAAAATATTTCAAACAAATTGCTTTTGACAAAAGTGAATGAAAAATAGCAGCTATTTATTAAAAAAAAAATCATACACCGTTATAATATTAGATTTTATTGTTTCCTATATTAATATTTTATAATCAATATATAATATACTAATATAATTATTCAAGCGCTGTCAATTTAAATCCCTCTTTTTAACATATTTGCAGTATATTGAAATTTTATTAAATTTTACAATAATATATTGATTTATTGGCAGTATGTTTATGTCATTATAGTTTTATAGCACATCCATTTCAAATTAAATTTTCAATCTATATAAATGTACACATTATTTACACTAAAAAGTTTGGCTTTTTCATTTATTAAAAAAACATATACACATTTAGATAATAGGTTATTAGTAAAATGTAAATAATTTATTCTATCCCATATTTTATCCTAATTATAAGTAAATAAAACTATAGTTATTTTTGACATAAAATAGGTTTGTATTTAAAAACTGTAGATTTTTCTGCTCCATATATAGCTGGATATTTTTTATTAAATATTCATATATTTACATATATAAATGGGAATTAAAGGTTACTATAATTAGTGTTTAATTAAAAAAGTATATGCGTTACTTACATGGATTTAGTTATAAAAACTCATTTGTAAAGATAAAAATTACTATTAAAACAACAAGTATCTAAAGTTGTTTTTATGTTGTTTATTATGTGCAGTTAACATGGCTATAAACCAGCATGCTTACAACGGTTTTATGTCAATACATTTTGCGTGGAAAACCTCCTCATAGGAGAATATAATTTTAAGTATTTTACTGCTATTAAATTAGACTCATGACAATCGAAACCAAAAATAATGGTTATATAAAGCAAGTTAGGGGTTGTCTGTAAATATATATATATACAACTCGTATTTTAGTACGTAAAAAATAATAGGTACAACATGAAAAATTAAAAATATTATACTTTTATTATTATTATTAAAAGTTTTACTACAATAAAAAATATTCATTGCTTTGGTGTACTGTACAGTTTCAGACAAATGAAAAGTAACTATTTAAACATGTTGATATTTTTCGCACCTCAAGTTTTATGTGGAAACGATATTTCTACATCATATTCACGTGTTTCGTTGCGCGCTCAGCGTTTTTTTTTGTTGTCATTAGTGTTTCTAATAGCCTATTTTTATGCTTTGTTATCCAAAGTATGCGCCATCAATATTGCGGAAAATCGTGTGTAAATTTGTTTCATTCCTATCGTTCCGGCTTTTCTTAAAGCCCTGTGAAGCATGTGTGGCATTAGCCAGTAAGCCAAACACGCTTCGTGATGCACGTGAAATTGACGTAATAATATAATTTTCAAATTAAGTTTGAGGCGCGTAAAAAAGCAGCACGTTTAAATGGTTACCTTTTATTTGTCTGAAACTGTACAATAAAATTAATCGAACTGGTGATAAAAAATTAGATTCCGCAATGTTTAATACAGCATTGTTTTTTATGTAAACAAAATGTCAGTGGAATTAAATCAAGTAGCTGAAGCGTCACATTTTAAATAAAAAAAATACAGTATATATTTAAAAATCAATACAAAGTAACAAAAAGGCAAAGTTGCAAATAAATTCACATTTTATTGTGATTACACAATAAACATAATGGTATGCGGGTAAAATATTAACTTTTAGACTTTTTATTTCAATGTTGTATTTTTTATGCAACGTTCATTACATTAGAACATTAGAAAGAAGATTTTAAATTAAAAATTGAAAATAAATTTCAAAATAATATTGGAATTTTTTTAATATAAGATAATCAGTTTCAAAATAAAAAGTGTAGTTCTTATATTTATGTTCTTTCATGTTTGAAAGAAACTCAAATTGTTTTGAAAATTAAATTATCTCCAGATGGTTTAACTTATACCTTAAAAAAATATTACATCTAGAAATTGCTTTGAAATAAGATTTTTTTTAAGTAAGCATTCCTTTACAATACTAACATTTATTTCACTAGATTATCCTTTCTTTTTATACTAATATTATTATAACGTGTTACAACGAAAAAAAAAAAAAAAAAAAAAAAAAAAAAAAAAAGGAACATAAAACGACACCATATAATTTTACTGAAACAATTTTGAGATACTTATCGTGATGTGAAATACTAAAAATAAAATAGAAAAAAATAGAAATGACACTCTTCTCTATACCAGAGCAGTCAGAAGTTTGTTGACGCAGAGTGAATTAGCAAAAAAAAAAATTTATATATTTATAAAGTGTAATTTCCTTACGTCTCTCTCTCTCTCTCTATTGTATACCAGAAATGTTATTTAGGAAATTACATTTTCCTTTTTTTATTTTTTACCTATAAATTTAATTTAAAATAATAAATATGTAAATTGAAGTAACAGAGTAAAGTGAGGTTGTTTGTAAAGAAAACATTTGAAAAATTTGCCCTCCAAACGTATACGACAGAGTTTTATTTTTTATTTTTTTGTTCAGTGAATTTGGTACATCTATGATTTCTTTGGAAATCTTTGAGTCCAGAATTTATTGAATTAAAACGCAGCATAATTTTTTTTTTGTTATGGTGATATTAAAAAAATGCAGCATATTATTTACTATAAAGAAATATACATTTCTATGGAAAAAATAAAATTATTGAGGCAAGATTGATAATAAACTTATATGCTGAACTTATTATTATTAACTTCTTATTTAACTTCTTTATTAACTTCTTTATTAACTTCATTAACTGTATTAACTTCTTATTTTTATTCAATTTTAAATACGTTTTATTTCCTTTTTCCATGTTACTATAAACTACCCGGGTCAATATATATTTTTTTCTTCTGAATTACCTTACTTTAATAAATTATTTTCATGCCAATATTCATAGAATCAAATATCACTAACAGCATCGATAACTAAATAACACAATAGTTTTTGTGGACTACTTTCTTATCCCGTATGAATAGAAATAACTTTTAAAAAATAATATAATTAATTATAATAAAATATTAAGAATAACTTCACATTAATGTTGAAATTATTTAAAGCATGGAATATTTTATTTAAAGTACGCTTCTTTCTCTAAAGTAAACATAATAAAAGTCAAGTCAAGTTTTTAATTGACAAAAAAATAAATAAATAAATAAAAACTTTTTAATTTGCTAATTAATTCATTTTCAACATTTTCCAAGCTTATCATAATTTAAACTTTTACAAGACTTTTGTACATGTATTGAGCTTTAAAATAAATGTTGTTGTGATTAATTTTATATAGAAAATATAAATCATTAAATTTAAATCCTGAGGATTTAGAAGTTTTATTTCTAAAACTATTAAATTTTGGTATTAAACTTTTAAATGAATACAAAATTTACCTTCAGTGTAACTATGCACTTATATAGTTTATACGAGAAGGCATGTACTCTACTTTTCTCTAGATTTTATAAGTACTAAATTTATTTTCTACTTTATACTTAGTATTTTTTTTTACTTGACATGCAAACACGTAGATATTCCAAGCACTGCATATTTATTCTTACATTTTTATCTTAGCATTTTTATCTTCTTAAGAAAATGCATTAGACGTATATAAACATATTAAACATGTTATTAAGAAAAGTGCAGCATTATCTCTGCTTAAAGAAAACTTTTAAAAAGAGATTTTAAACTTTTTATGATATAATATGAAGTGACAACTAAGAAAATGTGAAACAAAGAGATTGTGCATTATAAAATGTTTTATGTACTATTAATTCCAACATTTAGTTATTTAATTGTTCATTTATTAAATTTATTAGTCAAATTTTATGTTTTTATTTATTTAAGTCTTTTTGTTTGGTTGTAACTCTAGATAAGTACAATAAGTGCGATACTCGTACTACTGTGCAACACGAACTAGATATACCCTTATTTCTTTAACTTTATCTCTGGCCCACTTCTGGTTACCTGACTCATGCCGGGAAATGTTTTGAAAATTTATTTTGCTATACAGACCAATATAATATTGTTTACAGACAAATTTTGAATCATCCAATTATTATTATTATTTTAATATTAAACATAATATAATCTTGTTTTTATTTAAACGTTTGTATTTTAACTATGGAAACTCAATTTAATTTTTCGTATTTCTAATAATATTTACTTACTTTTAGTTGAGAATATAATGCAATCTGTAATTTTGATAACTAAGACATTTTATCTACAGACGTGATTTAATACGCGAACTACTATAAATTAGGCTATATTTTCTTTTAGGCTTATTTTTCCTGTCAGTTAAAAAAAAAAGTGTATTTTACTGAAATTTTTCGAAATGTTTAATCATTGTGATCTTTAAATACTATTGAAATATATATTTTTATCTGATGAAGTTGTCACATTTTGCGAGATAGTCGTGACAGCAAAGACAGCTTAAGATGTGTGTAAGTTTAATACCATACCATGCCATGTCTTTGGCAATACAACTCTCTGTCGTAAGCTGACGTAATCCATTGATATCAAACAAGATGCTCCACACTGATAGTATTTTTTTTCTTTACTGGAGAAAAAGCATGTCTGAAGCTTACTCGCAGTCTTTTGGAATTAATGAAAGAGAGAGAGAGAGAGAGAGAGAGAGAGAGAGAGAGAGAGAGAGAGAGAGAGAATTATAATCAATGTAAAGAAAAAATAATGAGTGAGTTCGTTAAATTATTTCATTAAATGCGTCATTATATTGCATGCTGCAGCCATAATGTAGAATATCATTTTACAAAAAAAAAAAAAAAAAAAAAAAAAAAAAAAAAAAAAAAAAAGTTAAAAAAAACTTCTGGATTTAAGGGTGTGCCAAAACGATATAAAGCCTATACCAATAACATTGCACCTTTATTCCATCATAACTTGGTAACTAATTACTCGACATTATTGAAATTTACACCAAAAGTGTAACAAAAAAATAAGCGATGCGACGAAAAAAAAATAAAATTTATTTTCCAAATATTTGAGCAAAATATTTTTAATAGAAGAACGCCTGTAAAGTAGGCAGCCAGAAATACAAGGCCAAGCAAAATATTTTTCTCCCTTCTCTCGCCACTTCCTGTCGCTCGAGCAGTGAGAGCCGTCGTCGAGTCAGTATTATATTTTCTTGCAAAATGTTGTCTGTTTGGTTTTGTCACATTTTGTTCTTTCACAAAATTAACATTTCATTCTTTCTCGCGTCGTGTGCTGCTTTGTTGAATATGTAATTCTGAATTCAGTTATTACTGCTACTTTTTTTTTTACAAAATAAATAAATCTTATACTTGTAAATTTATTCTTGTAGAATAAAACACGGAAAATGTTTACCTATTGCATGCTGCATTTGTGTATCATAAATCATAATATATAATAATATATTATGTATAGCATTTCATTCATAATAAAATAAATTCAGTAATTACTGATATTCTTTAATTTTTGACAAGATTTTTTTTTTTTTTTTTTTTTTTTATTTTCTTTACAAGTGCTTTTTTTTTTTTTTTTTTTGTATAAAACATGGAAAGTATATAAAGTATAAACTACGTTTGCGCGCATTACGTCATATTGTGCTGCATTTATGTCCGGATATACAGCAATAATAGAATATTCAACATTTAGATTTATATAAGTTTTATTTTGACATTTTGATTCATAAAATTTAAGTTTTCTCTCTCTCTCTCTCTCTCTCTCTCATGGGATTGCTTTACTAAATATATTATATTCTAAATTCAGTGATGACACTAAAACAGTTTATTTGGCTATAGTCGCTACAGGCAATAATGTGACTCAATTTTTTTAGATTGATTGTTTGATTGTGAGAGAGAGAGAGAGAGAGAGTATTCTCCATTTATTACTTTATTTTGATACATTATTTTTCTGTTAGTTTTCGCTTTCTTATATTGTTGCGATCATAAAACACGGAAAGTAAAAATTTTAATTTATACTTTCCGTGTAAATATATTTTACGTAATATATTACGTAATTACGTAATATGCGTTATTTTTTGTGCTGCATTTATGTCATTATAGCAATAATAATAACATTCAAAATCTTTATTATTTTTATATTCAATTTTAGTTATACATTTTCTTTCATAAAATTATGATTTCTCTCTCTCTCTCTCTCTCTCTCTCTCTCTCTCTCTCTCTCTCTCTCTCTCTCTCTCTCTCTCTCTCTCTTTGAGTATAAGGATTGAAGAAGTCGACAAGAAGACGATGCAGCGTGTAACATGTTTGCTGCGATAGTCGAGCGGAGGGTAGTAATATTTTATTATACGCTCGCCGTTCATTTCCTGGATAGAGGGACAGTCACAATAAAAGAGCCTTTGATTTGCAAAAATATTTTTATGTTTCATATTTATTAGAATAACAGGAAAAAAAAAAAAAAATACAGATGTTCTTCAAAGCTCAGGCCTGCTTATTAAATATATGTTCCCCCTTTTTATATATATATATATATATATAGAATAAAAAATCGAGTCTTTTTATTTTCTTGTCAAAAAAGTGTATTAGTTACTACAAATTGCATTTAGAATTACATATTTATATTTATATAGTAAATCAAGTGCACGCATACTAAACACGAGATAGAGAGAGAGAGAGAAATCGTAGTTTTATATGAAACAAAATTTACAAAATAAAACTTGGATACAAATTATCTACATTTTGGACGTTATTATTTATTTCTTATGACATAAATAAATATCAGGTGATTTACACATTCCGTGTTTTATTCAACAAGAAAAAAATAGTAAACAGAAATGCAAATTATTAAAAATACATAATAATAAAAATAAATTAAAAATACTATGTATCTCTCTCTCTCTCTCTCTCTCGCAATGCATAAAAAAAATGAGAGATCAAATTTCTTGTCAAGTAACGTGTCCATATCAGTTATTATCACTGAATTAGAATTATATTTATTTTATAATATAGCAGGTGCGTGCGATGTGAGAGCTGAGAGAGACCGAGAGAGAGAAAGAGAGTGTAGAATAAAATTTTAACTTTATAAATCATGGAACAAAACTTGACAAAATCAAACATACAAAATTCTGCAAGAAAATAATACTGAGTGAGACGGCTGGTTCTCACTGCACGTGCGACAGGAAGTGGCGAGGGTTGGGGAAGAAATGGTTTTCCCGACTCTCTAGCTGTCACTTTGATTAGGAAAACAATCACTCGGACAACCAACATGACTAAATAATAATTATAATAATTTCGTTTTTTTTTCGGTGGGTAGATACGATTACGCTGATAACAATAATGTAAAAATAAATTCAAAAAAGTTGGTACATGGACGACACTGTTGGAAAAACGAAACGCCATAAGGTTTATAAGGAAGACAAGTAACGCCATCCATTGATTTAGTTTGGCGGATTTCATTTATGTACATCGTTAAATAAAAAAAATCATCTCTCAATTGATAATTAATGAACTGTAATCAAATGTAATTAGCATGTGCTTTTCTGCATCATTATAATGTATATTATTAATAAATGAATTGAAAATTTTCTATAGAAAAAAAAATGTAATGAAACGATGAACATTAGAGTATATCAGCTCTCCGATAATCGATAGGCAATCAATATTAATGTTGAATATAATATATGATTTTCAAGTAATTTTTTATGCTATTATATAGTCACAATAATAATAATAATAGTGACTGCACAATCTTGAATAAAATAATTCAACATCTGACTTGATGATTGATACTATAGGTATAAAAAAGACACAAAAGAAATGCGTCTTTTGAAAGATGTAAACTTCTGTTGGGGTTCTCAATATGGCAGAGGGAAATTCACAATATTAAAAAAAAAAAAAAAAAAAAAAAAAAATGTTGACCTCAGGGAAAATCAATTTTATTTCTCAACGAATAGCAATAAAAGATTATTAATGATATGCCTGTATCGTATACTTTTTTCAATTACGAAATGATTGGGAAAAAATAATGGTTATGTAGACATACTATATACAGTAGTCTATACACGTTAATATTATTATGGATGTCACTGTGTGTATTTCAAAATGAATAATGATATTCATATTGATGAATTTATGTAAATTTATGTTTTATTGACTTTAAAAAAATGTTTGCCGTACTGTGCATGGAAAGAATAAATTACGTAATGTATGCTGCATTTGACAAATAATTATGCTGTACAACATAATATTTATGCTATGTAACATAGTTATTATGCAGTATAGCATAGATTATGTTGTATAGAACAATTTGTGCTGAAAAATGAGCTAGAATAATTATTACGTATTTATTTTTGTCCATGTGCGTGTGAGGCGAAATTCAATTTTTTAATTGTAAAAATGAACTCATTCAATACTATTTTTATTGTAGTTTAGTGTAAAATGAAGAAAAATTGAGTACTTTATAATATAGATGTTAATTTTTAAGAAGCTTCACTTGGCTGTGATAAGATAAACTTCAAAGTAAACTTAATACTTCCTTGTAATATAGATTTAATTAAATTTTACATGTTACATAGCTCATAATATCGTCATTAATTGCATTGAAAGACTTTTTCAATTGACATTATAATTAAAGCAAGCTACATATGATATATTAATCTAAAAAAAAAAGAAATTTTATTAAAAGAAAAAGTAATTCAGAGCTATCATACAAAACCTTTATTTTTATAAAATTAAGAGTCATAATAAGTCGATGTAATTTTGTTTTTTTATATGCGATTTTCCCTTGAGATAAGAATATAAAAGCATCTAAAATAAGAGGGAAAAAAAGCATTATGTAACCACATGGGTGTCAACATAGTTTTTTTTATATGAGTTTATCCTCGACTTTATTTTTATAATGTTTTGCAACATTGAAGAGCAAATATAAAACTATACTGGCAAAACTAACTATTGTGTAACAAATATCATACTGTATATATATTATATGACAGAAAAAAACAAACCATACTTTTACATTTGCGTATATATGCATACAGTATCTAGAGTACCATTAGGGGATTTTTATTTCCGTTATTTTTGATATTGATAAAAAGTTTGTAAGCAAGAAAAAAAAATAAAGAATTTTTTTTTATACGAGTAAGCAATTTCATCATTGTTCTGTGCATCACCAGACTCAAGAGAAATAGTTTTATTGTCTTCTTTACTTCAAACAATCGAACAAACTTTTCAATCACTTTACACTAGCTCGAATCCTTTATTGAGTATATAAGTTTCAATGTTCTTATTCTTTCCTTTCTTTTCTTTTCCTCTTTTCCTCTTTTCCTCTTTTTTTTTTTTTTTTTTTTTTGAATCTACACCAATATCTACATCTTGAATCAAGTACGATACCGTTTGTTGGTGTTACATTAAAAGAATTAAGAAAAGAACTAATAATATAATTGAATGTGAAACTATTCATCTGTGTATTGTCTGTTTCAAACTCAAGCAGTGTGAAAAACAAGTTAATTACTCTGCCAGAGTTAATTCACTTTAAGCTATGAACTGGAATATTTTCCAATACAAAAGTTACAATTAAATTGCATTGTTTGGTTTGTATTGTATAGTATTTAAAGATGGTTTATTCAAACGATAAATTAAACAGTAATTGACAATCAAAATTATAGGATATGTCAGTAATTACTTAACCATATTATGTATCATTAATATCTGTATACACATCACATATCACACTATATTGTATATGGCAATTATACTGAACAGATTTGAGGTTTAAAGCCCTTGTCAACTTAATTTTTTTAACATTTAAAATACTACATTGATAATTACTTAATTACCATACCATATAATGGTTATCCATGAATTAGACACCACCATGTTGATTTTGTATTTATTTTCATTTTGACGGTTATTTCACGCATCTCACGTCACAATGTACCGATGGGGCCGTGATGGCGTGCAAAGAACTTGAGGGATAGGGGCTTAAATTTATCACGTGACCAGAGCGGTGACTGTGATTGGCAGTGGTACATTGTGACGTCAGATGCGTGAAATAATCATCAAAATGAAAATAAATACAAAAACAACGTAGTGGTGTCTAATTCATGGATAATAAGGTATGTTAATTATCAATCTAGTAAATGAAAAATGAAAATGAAAATGAGTTCTATACCACACAACAGGCTATACCCAACAACGTGTGATTTAATAGAAATGAGTGAGATGAGGTGAGGTGGATTGATGAACCGTCCCGAGATACCTCTGACTTGGCGTGGGCCACTACCACCACTGCCAGGACTGGCCGGAGACATGAATAGACCTGTCAAGCCTAAACATCTCTCCTACCGTTTTACCTGTGATTCACTGGCAAACGTACGGGCATGAACGTGCAGAGAACATGAGTGCGCACTCGGTGCATACCATATGCACGGCCTCTGAAAAAGCCGGCAGGTACCCACCAAGCAACGAACGCACGACCTCTCGCACATCAGACCAGCACGCATACCACTGCGCCACTAGGCTCGGTTTCTAAATTCTAAATTTAGTATTCTAAATGATAAAAAAGTAAGTTGACAAGGGCTTTAAATGTGTGTTTGGTTAACGTCACCATGTCCTAAAACTAGAAAATCAAACATTTTTCTAGAAAAAAAATTGAATGTTTTATGTAGCTTATTTTTAAATAACATGCTCCAAAAATAATATTATTATTAATATCGTTAGCAGTTCTATAATAAAAAATTAACGTAAATTATATAAGTTGTGAAAGTTTTATATAGTAATATTTCTTTAGATGGACCTGTCATATTTATTTATTTGCCATTTTTTTTATTCATAATTTATATGTCTTCAATTTGTTTTCTTGGATCAGACACAGTTAACGTAATTTTTAAGAAGATAAAATTTGTAACATTACCATTTTTTGTGTGTGTGTGTAACTCCGTTTATTATACACGTTTTGAAATAAGTAGAATATGTGAAAAAAACTGGTAAGTGATGGTTTCGATATTTCAGTGCGCTTATTGTGTTGTTCAACGTATTGATGAAATATGAGACTGTCACCAAATATCTTGTGAACACTGATTTCATTCTCCTTTTTTTTTTTCATTTTCTAAGAGCATTTTTCAACGACAAAAACAGATTCCCTAGTGCTTAGAGTCATAAATTATTTTGTAATAGAATAATTTTTTTTGTGACTATGCTACTTTATAACTTGAGGAAATATCATATAAAAATATTGATGTTAATTAAACTTTTTAGAGATCTGATTTAATTTATAAAACATTTTTATGTATCATGTGTTTAGCTTCATGGCCTCTTTACGTGGTTTAATATTATTTTCAAATAACGATAAATTTGATTGCATAGAATTTTAATGTCTTTTTATGGAGATTACATGCAAGGAAATTTATTACAGAAAATTATGCATTAAAACGATGCAATATTTTAATGTGCAATAAATTTTATTGTTTCTATGCATATTTAATGCTTTTTAATGGATAGCATCTGCAATTACATATATTGCACATTGAATTTATTGCGCAATATAAACAGACTTGATACTAAAATCCTGTTACATGTAAGTAAATTTTTATCATAATTTTCCCTTAAAGGAGTAGAACGCCTTAAACATAAAACATGTATAACATCAACATACCTAAATATCAACGTTGATTTGGCCGGAGTCATTGATTTCTAATTTATTTTCCATTTACAAAATGCCAACTGCGGGTTTATGACGTCACAGATCACTAGTCCACTTGCGTGGAAACAGGTGGGTTTGTGATGTCATAAACCCGCAGCTGCTATTTTATGGATGGAAAATAAAATAAAAATCAATAACTCCGACCAAATCAACGTTGATAGGTATTTCAGGATATTAGACATGTTTTTTGTTCAAGGTGTTCTACGCCTTTAAAATTAAAGGAAAATGTTAGAAGCTTGTTATGTAAATACCACCATCGTATACGTACTGTTTAAAAGCCCTTGTCAACTTACTTTTTTATCATTTAGAATACTAGACTGATAATAACCATACCTTAATATCCATGAACTAGACACCATCACGTTGATTTTGTATTTATTTTTGTTTATTTTCCTTTTTGCAGTTATATCACGTATCTGACGTCACAATGTACCGATGGGGTCGTGATAGGGGTAAAGAACTTGAGGGGGGGGGGGCTTAAATTTATCACGTGACCAGAGCAGTGACTGTGATTGGCAGCGGTACATTGTGACGTCAGATCCGTGATATAACAGTCAAAAAGAAAATAAATACAAAATCAACGTGTTGGTGTCTAATTCATAGATAATAAGGTGTGGTAATTATCAATCAAGTATTCTAAATAATAAAAAAGTAAGTTGACAAGGGCGTTAAGAAATGCGCAACAAAACATTTAAGTAAAGAAACTTGAATTTTTTTTTTTAATTTTTTTTTAAGAAAATATTACTAACGTTTTAAGTCACACGAGTTAGAAGCTTAAATGTCCAAAAATCAATAGCTAGATGCAAAATGAAGCTATTATTAAAACTAACAATAAATAATAGTAATAATCCAGCAATATAGCCTATATCATGAAGACAAAACTATTTTTATACTGTGCATGGCACATTTTTTTTTTTTTTTTTTGCGTTGATTTATTTATATGTCTAAAAGTAAATAAATTCGATGCTAGAAAAATAAATTATTTAAAATTCTATTAAAACACACTTTGAGTAATCTAGCTGTCATATTATAATATAATAGTTATGTGTATGTCAGTAGCAAACGTAATGCTAAACTAAAGGTTGAAAAAACAAAATTATAAGAGATGAGTTGAGTTTATATATCTCTTTTGTGTAAGAAACAGCTCTATATACAGTAAGATTCACAAGAGAGAGTAATTGAATTGTTTCACAAAGTCGACTACAAACTTTCGTCTGGTATTAATTGCTACTCAAGTATAAATTTCATTTCTAAGTCATCACAAGTTGTTCGTATTCTCTCTCTCTCTCTCTCTCTCTCTCTCTCTCTCTCTCTCTCTCTCTCTCTCTCTCTCTCTCTCTCTCTCTCTCTCTCTCTCTCTCTCTCTGGTTATTTATAACTTTATTTACATTTATATAATGTTATTTGAGAGTAATCAACTGTATATTTGTAAGTAAGAAAATATAATGATTATTTGTGGTCAATGTGTGCTTTTTGCCATACAAACTTTATACAAAAAGTTTTAATAATTAAAGTAATTACATTTCTCAAAGCGAAGAAGGAAAATTATAATTACATTGGTTTATATATTCATCCATTTTTATACTGTTTAGTGTTTACACAGTTACAAAGATAATGGTTTAGTTTTATCATATACATTAGTTATAGTTGCGGTAAAATAGTATGAATTTATATTATAATATAATCAAATTATAAGATATTTAACTACGTAAAAGTAAACATTTCATGCTTTACGTGAATATAATAGTTTCTTCAATATATTTTAGATATTATCTCACTTTATTCTGTGTTCTATAGTACTATAAATAGTCGACGAACCAGGAGACCCTACTACCCACACGAATGTCGGTTAAGTTATGGTTGCGTGGTGTCTAACCACATTGGACATTGCAAAGTTTTGGTCACCTAACAAAACACCTATATACTATTGAATAAAACGGGACTATGATCACTATCTGTTATTATTAGAAACTTAAATGAAAAGCTCAATTGTGTCTCCCTTCTCTATGGTAGTAAAGAATAAGTCTGATAATGTAAGTAACAAAAGAGATTTCTATAAATCCCATGACGGTTTTAGACGTTGTAAAATCAAGACGGAATGAAAGCGAGAGTATGAGAGTACGAGAGAGAGAGAGAGAGAGAGAGAGAGAGAGAGAGAGAGAGAGAGAGAGAAGTAAAATAGAATCACTCAAGCAGAATTCAAATTGAAGAGCTGAGAAATCACATGCAAATGTTTCTCCACTCGAGCAAGTTAAATGTAAAACTCGCATTAAGATATTAAACAATCGTGCGTCTACTGTACGTATGTATTATTTCATATATATATATATATATATATATATATATATATATATATATATATATATATATATATATATATATATATATATATATATATATATATATCAGAAGCCAAAAATGTTTTACTTTTGTTTATTCACTTATATTAATTCTTACCTCTTTTATACATTATAAATTTTACATAAAAACAACATTGTCATTTTATTGAAAAGATTATTATTTGTTGTATTGTTATAAAATGTAAGTTTACCATGAAATAACAGTTTTTGTTTTTTTAAGGAAATTTATTGAATTAAACATATATGAAATATCTTCCTTTTATTTAAATTAAATTTAGACAGTATTCAATTGAATTGATGATAGAAGAAAAAAATATACAAAAAGAAGAGAAAGTTAGATTATAAGTTTGAACAGACGCTTTTATTGAAATTTTTGTTCTATTCAATACTCTTACTTTCTATCTCTCTTTTTCTTTCTATCTCTCTCTCTCTCTCTCTTACAATGAATGTTCTTTTCATTCTATAAGTTCCAAGAACAATAAACTTATAATAACAAAAACTTAGAAAAAAAAAGTGCTATTTAATTACTGAATCAATAAAAGACTCACGTTTTCAATTAACGTAGTTTTAATTGCAATTACTACAATAACTATTAATGTAAATTATATCTCATAAGATTTAGATATTCATGTACTCATGTCTCATACTAATTATTTTTTTAATGTAATAAAACTAGTTTAAATGCAACAAATTATGAAAACTTGTTGCTGACCGTTGACGTTTTTCTTATAGTACCATTGTTATCAGTTTCTAGGTCACAATAACATTGTATTTATAAATAATATTAAAGGAATAGACTAGAAGAAAACATAAGCATTTATATCACAAAATACTTGATGGGACTTACATAAATAACTTTAGTTTGTCTCAAAACCCAACTGTAGCTCCGTGACAGTGATCAGAAAATTTCGATTTATGCAACCCGCACAACATTTTTTACTAATTTTTGCATGTGTCTGACGTCAGAAACATGAATAGTCACACAAATTGCATACTTTACAGTATTTTCATGCTCTCTCGTGGGGCTACATTAACATTCAGGTTAAAATTGTCATCAGTTTTGAAGATCCCATTTTGTGTTTATTCATTAAAAAGCATATATCATATATCATAATATGATCTGTGGTCTATGGCTTTAACAATAAAAAAAGGTCACTGAAGTACACTAAATTTATTTTAAAACTCGATTTACTATAGCATAAGTTATCGAATACACAATATTGATAAAACGATTATATCTATAAAATTTATTTTGTAGCCTAAATTAAAAGAAAACAAAATTTGTATGACAAAAAAGATTAAAACTTAATTTCATTAGCGTTTAGTCATCAGGTTTTTGCCTTGAAGCATATATATATATATATATATATATATATATATATATATATATATATATATATATATATATATATATATATATATATATATATATATATATATATATATATATATATATATATATATATATATATATATATATAAGCGTTTAAAGTTAGCTATTTTATCTACAAAAATGCATTTGTATACTTTTCATTTATTTTTGCTATCTAGACAATAAACAAGAATTAAAGAAAAAAAAACCAAAGAAAATAATAATAAATCGTTAAAACACATTTACTGAAGAAAAAAAAATCTTGAAGTTTTTTTCAATCTTCATAACAAATATTAATAGAGTTCAAATGTGTTGAAAAAAATATCATAGCAAATTAGTCAAATTACCCTAAAATGTCAAGTAAGAATGTGCTTGACATTATGAAAACTAATTACACTTTTTTTTTTAAATTGAAAAAGAAAATGAAGACTTAAATTTTCATCTTTTTAATAAGAGCTATTTTATTTCTCTTCATAAATTCATATTTCTTATAATAAATTTAAATTTTATTTAAACTAATTAAAATACAATTATTTTAATTTTTAAATACAATAAATAATTAAATGTTATATAAAATAAGTTTATTTAATGTTAAGTTACTTTTAGGAGACACTTTAGAAACTTAAAAGTTATATTTCGGAAGTTAAGTGTAAAATTTCTGTTATTTTTGAAAGTTGTTCTTGTTTATTTCAAATTTGCATTCTAGAGCAACGCTTGTTCTCTTATGAGCAGTTACTTTAAGTGTTCTCTCTCTCTCTCTCTCTCTCTCTCCTCCCATATAGTGCTTTACACGAGATTTCCATCAGTGCAAATTGCCTTGAATTAAATGCAAAAGATCTGCATATTCATCAACGTTCCTGCAATAATCTTACCATACTGCGCAAAGTGAGTTCATTTTTTATATATATTATGTAAAATTCATCATGTTCGCTCCATTTCATTCACAATCTATTAACAAATTTTTTATACATATTATAAAGCTATTTGATTAATATTATGATAGAAATTTTCAATTAAAAAAAATATTCTTTTTTAATTGAAAATTTCTTCATGGTGAAATGACTACAGCTTTTTTTCTTTTATTAATATTATTTCTAAGTGGTTGAAAAAATATTAAAGTTAAGTAAGTACATACGTAATTAGGTCAACCGTTTAAAGTAGCAGTAACTTTTTAATTGCATTAAACTAATACTTTTATTAACTTTTTTTTTTAAGTCATGCATGGTTGCAATTCATTACTAGTACATTTGCCTTAACAAATTTTGCTAAGGTAACAGAGTAAAATTTTATATGACAGAGTGTACACTCCTCAGTTAACTCAATATTTCCAATATTCCAAAATTGTCACACGTAAAAATAATTTATTAATCATTTAAAAAAAACAGTAAATCAAATCAAAATTTCAGTCACATTCACATTTCAAAGGATTATTGCTTTACTCAAGTTTCAAAATGTAGATTTAAACTTTATCCTCAAAAGAGACGTCTTTATTTTTATCGAATATATTTTTTAAAAGTTCTTTGTTCTCCCGAGCCAACATTTCAGATCTCAAATTCTACAGATACAAATATGATACACATACGAATTCTCAGAAAACAAATGTTTACCATCAATGCACAATTGTTTCAAGAGATTACCTACGAAATGCATTGATTGTATACGTCACAATACATAATATATATATATATATATATATATATATATATATATATATATATATATATATATATATATATATATATATATATATATGAGTATATTTTCACTAAATTTAAATCTGGTAGAGGCTATAGTGTTGTCGTAAGTATGAAGAGAGCCAGTGATACATATGGGCACTACCTTTATATTAGTGTATGCAATCAACCCATTTCTCTAGTAGACAGTACATATATATGCACTAGTACTTGGTAAATATTCACCAGAACACATTAAGAACACTTTAAATCTTAAATCTCTATTATCAAATTTTGGGTAATATCAATCAGACTCTATGATTTAGAATTCGATGTATAAACGCGAATGTTTAGAGATCAAAAAGACTGATGCATTCCATTTTTTAAGGCCCTACGCACGCCGAATTCAGTCAGACATCAGCATTGCATCTTTTTTTTAAATATTCGTCAACGACTCAGCGTATTATAAATTTACATATATCCTGTTCTGTCTTTTTTTTTAAGTCTAGCCTCTTGCATTTTTTTCTCAATGTATAATTTTCTTGAACTTTTCTCTGTAATGAAGTTCATTACAATTAAAATGAAGCATGCATTCTTGAAGCTAACAAAAAGCAATACATAAAACTGTATAAGCTTTTATAACTAGCATGCTAGTTTACAGTAACTCTCTGTTTATGTTTCAATATTAACCTTTACATATTAAATAAAAAAAAAATATTATTTTAAATATGAGTTTTATAATGCCAAAAAAAAAGTATTCAACAGACATCATTACTTTTTAATTAAGTACGCAGAATTATATATAGGAGAATAATATGAAAAAGTATAAAAACTGTTAATATAATGACAGCATAAAAAATTTATAGAGTTCTCATTAAACTTTTATATTTTACAATATTATTCATTAAAACTAACTTTCTATGTACTGTAATAAATGTTTTTAATTACATATTTTTATATTTTATAATAATTACCCTTCTGTGGTATACAGAGTATATAAAAAATACTTTTTTTATATATAAACTTAAAATTTATAACATTTATAAAAAAAAATGAGGTCAATAAAACTCAAAACTATATCATTAAGTATAGAAAAATAAAGTATAATGACAACTCTGAGGTCAGTTTATTATACCAATAACAACTGATACTTTATATGACATACATCGGAGAGAAGATCAATTTAATACTTTTATATTAAACTTTAATAATATTTGATTGTCATGAAATATCGAACTAGTTAAAGCCCTTGTCAACTTACTTTGTTATCATTTAGAATACTAGATTGATTAATTACCATACCTTATTATCTATGAATTAGACACCAACACGTTGATTTTGTATTTATTTTCATTTTAGTGGTTATTTCACGCATCTGACGTCACAATGTACCGATGAGGTCGTGATAGGGGTAAAGAACTTGAGGGAGTGGCTTAAATTTATCGCGTGACCAGAGCGGTGACTGTGATTGGCGGCGGTACATTGTGACGTCAGATTAGTGAAATAACCGTCAAAAAGAAAATAAATACAAAATCAACATGTTGGTGTCTAATTCATGGATAATAAGATATGGTAATTATTAATTATCAATTTGTATTCAAAATGATAAAAAAGTAAGTTGACAAGGGCTTTAAGTATATAATTATACTTTACTGTTGATCTAACCGAACTACTGGTCTAACTACTAACCTAAACAAATGTACAGCTCTGACCAAAAGTTCCCGAACGATTTGCATAGTCAACCCGCAACCACAGTATGTTATCTCTATGAGAAAACGCAGCGGCCGCCGCTGCCTCGTTCGGGAACTTTTGGCTAGAGCTGTACATAGGAGATTGGAAATAAACCAATTTTGAATTTTGAATTTGATCACTGATTATATGTGTGTGAACCTAAAACGATACGATAGTTTGTTCTTTAAAGTATAGTGAGGCACATTAACAATGATTTGCTGCCCCCCAAAAAATTGGACACATTCATTGTTTGATCTTGTTTTTTGAGAAGTGAGTCGCATGTTGAGCATGGAACTTTTTTTGTGAAGTTTCGTTCATTATTATTATTCCTAAAGTTCTAAACGAAGAAATAACAATTATCAACCATACATAAACGTAGTAAACAGGTAATGACAATAACGTCATGATCAGGTGTTTTTAATAAAGGAAAAATATCGAAGCTGGCTCAATATTTGTGTGCAGTTTACAGAACGAACTGACATAACTATAATTTATGATTTTTTTTTTATATATATTTACTTGTTAGTCTTCAGAACTACAGAATGTAATATTTAAAAGCTGGACATCAGATTCTGCGATCACCTTAGTCTAAAAGGTATAGATGAATATAAATACATGTTACCAGTGTTGCGTAATAGCCAGTCACAAGCAGCGCTCCAAGCATGTAAAAGCGCGCTCCCACTAGTTTTCCATACGTATTTTATTGTGGCGTTAAAATAATAATAATAATAAAACTACCGCACCGATTGAGAAAAATTTTCAACGATGAATACATACATTTTTACGTACGTAACAAGTCAATGATTTTTTTTATTGCTGGGTAGCATCTATTTATACAGTATAAATATATACATAGTATGAATATTGCATAGAAATATATTGAGGAAAACTTAAGTTTTAATTATCATTCACAGTAATCGCCAATTTTAAAATGATTCTTTGTTATATAAACGATTATTTAAAAATAATTGTACATTACTACATAATCTCACGGAAATACAACATGCAAGTTGAGACAAATGTAAATATGTAAAACAAAATGAGAGGCCACCATGCAATCTCTTAATTACTGTCCTTTAAAATTTTAAGACCATCAGGCTCCATGCGTAAATTTTAATGACTTTTTTCCATCACCTAATGGTCAAGAGCCATAATAAAAAATAACTTCTTATCAATAACACAAAAAATGATGACTTAAAAATTCTGAAGATACAGTATAAAAAATACAAACTGTAAATGGCAAGATAATGTATACTTGAAAAATATTCTTTGGCTATAATTATATTCTATTACTCTGTCTATAAATTTTTACGTGAAACGTATAATAGATTTTCAAGTACTATTATTTAAGATATAAGTATTTTATGATCTAATTTTATTCTTTGTTGTAAAAAAGCAGCAGTTGATGCTTGACCTATTTTTTAGCAGGATGAGAGATGACTTGAAATTACTTCTTATTGTGCCTTAACGTGCACTTTTTAAACGAGAGTCCTTTTCTGTGTCATTATTATACTATGCAGTACAGTATACATAATATAGAATATGCACATGCCAAATTGGAGATCAAATTATTGTAAAGTGAACGCTTGGCAGCCTATACTTTTTGTATTACGTCCAATATTATATAGTTCTTTATATTGCATGCAAAAAAAAAAAAAAAAAAAAAAAAAAAAAAAGCTTTTATTGTAAAATATTGATTTTTATTTATAGCGATGGTTGTTATTAACTTTGCTTTTTAATGTCGTTAAAAATGTTTTTTTTTAGAGATGGAAAAAATATGATAAAAAAAAAGGATGCATATTATAGAAATTGTGTTATGTACAGTATAACACCTAACACGGTATTAAATGTGTATATTTAAGGTTTATTTAATGGCTGGAAACACATATTGAAATAAGAGAGAGAGAGAGAGAGAGAGAGAGAGAGAGAGAGAGAAACGTAATATACAAATTTCAAAAATGAGTTTTTATATTTATATTTAAAATATACAATGTATTACTGAAGCTTTTTTAAAAATATTTATTTGCGTAAACATACATATAATTAAAGATATTATAATGTAAACATCTTTATTATTTGTATTTATATTATATAAGTATCTAATAGACAACATGAAACAACATGTACTTTTTAATGAATAAACACGAAATGGGATCTTCAAAACTGATGTCAATTTTTGCCAGAATGTTAATGCAACCCCACCAGAGAGTGTGAAAATACTATAAAGTATGCAATTTGCGTGACTATTCATGTTTCTGACGTCAGGAACATGCAAAAATTAGTATGAAAATGTTGTGCGGGTTGCATAAATCGAATTTTCTGATCACTGCTACGGGGCTACTATTGGGTTTTGAGACAAACTAGCGTTATTTATGTAAATCCCATCAAGTGTTTTGTGATATAAATGCTTATGTTTTTCTCTGGTCTATTCCTCTAAGTGTAGCTTTTACTCCGTGAAATATTTTTTATTCCGAATTAATTTTACGTCATGTAAAGTAATTGCACTTAAAACGCAGAACAGTTGAAAGTTTGTTAATGCTTTTATTTAAAATGCATAGAATACATAGAATGCTTCTTATTTTACATATAAATATTTCCTAGAGTGAACAATTTTACAAATTCTTTCTTATTTGAAAACACAAAAAATCTTCAAAAAAAAAAGAAAAAAAAAAAAAAAAAGAAAGAAAAAAAAAAAAAAAAAAAGAAAAAAAGAAAGAAAAAAAAACTTTCAAATATATATAAAACTAGTTGCGATTGTTATAATTATGATTAAAACAAATAAAACTTTTTATTTCTTTTCTTTACATTTTTTTACATTTCGAATGCTACGATGTGAACATCCATAAATCAAATTTTCATTATATATAAACTTATAGTGTTATGTGTTAGAAATATTAAAACAGTAAAAAATATATATGATAACTTGTTACGTTTTATTCTTATTTGTATAGTGTTCATGATAAAAAAGCAGCTCAATTTCAAAGGTATATAACAAACTGTGGTGGCATTTGAAGATGAAAAAGTTGACGTAAAATATGAACTGTGGAGTGTAAGAGTCATACTATCATTTCTCTCTGAACATATTTTCTTTTGATGACTTTTTTTTTTTTTTTTTTTTGCACAAACTTATTTGAAATGTATAGAATTTTAAGAGTAATGATAAATTGAGAAACACTGCCTACAAGTTTTAGTTCTTTTGATATTGGTTTTATATACACTTTCTATTTTTTACATCAATTTACCTTACAGAGCTTTTGAAAATACTTTTTATACCATTTTGACTTATAAGTGGTGCGTACTTCCAATCACTGATAGTGCAGATAAAGGAAAATGACTCGATACTTATTATCCCTCAGAATTTCTGATCTATTTTTTTTTTAAACCTACTATTACACATGAACAAAAATAAATATGTAATAATTATAATAGCTCATTTTCAGTACAATTTGTGCAATTATGCATATTTAATCTATGCTGTACAGTACTTCATATAATAACTATGTAACATAGCATAAATATTATGTTATTATGTTGTATCGTATAATATTTAGGTTGTTCTAATTTAGCATTATTTATGCTATATTGAAATTATTACAGCATAATTACGTAATTCTCTCTTTCCGTGCAAGTGAAAAAAAATAGTAATAATAAAGATTTCAGTTTTCATGTTTCAAAGTTAAGATATTCATGTCCAGGAAAACAACACAAATACGTCGTTTAACAATGGAGGTTATCGGTTTAAAAAATTGATAAAATTTTTCTATGGCTTAAAACACGTAACAGTATGTCTAGTATTTCTCATTTACATTTCTCTAAAATCGGTGGAGTAGTTTTCTCAAAAATCACAAAAAAACGTGTTTTTCTCCATAAGCGTAATGTTAAATTAGGGGACCCTTAGCTTTCCCCGCAGCACCCCGCGCGCTAAACCGATAACGTCCATTAAAAAAAACTTACAGGACAGGTGTATAATGTAAGTAAATCCAAAATCCAAAATAATAATAATAAAAACAATAAAATTTAGATTATATTAAACGTAATAATAAAAAATTTCAAAATCATAAAGTCGTTATAAAATTCTGTTACATTCATTGCTAAAATGTAAATCCTGGTCATGAACTTAGGTCACCAGGGTGTGACATAAAAAATAGCACAAAATGTAAATCTGCACCATAGTGGTTGACATTTAGAGACAATGGATTTTACCCGCAAAGTAAAGAGACTTAAATTTAACGTCATACACCTTTCTATTGTAAAACCGACGACGGAATGTCATATAACACAAAATCTGCTTCCCTTGAGGCTATGAATATATCAACCCTTTTTAACACTTATTTGCAACTTCTAATATTATTTCTTTATTTCATTTCATGCATATTCGTTAACACAATTTTATATATTATTATATATGACAGTTAAAATTGTCAAAATTTTATCTTTTATTTTAAAATTACTAACTCGAATCTAAATATTAGTAAATCGTAGCGATGTAATTAAAAATGATACACTTTTATTGTTAGATTTTGCCATTTTATTTACTTTACTAATTTGTCTATTTTATACTTTTTTCTTTGTGCACGAGAGTGTAAAATATCGCATTATATTTTATAAAACTTTATACTTGAGAGGTTTTTCAATTTTTAACAAGCTTAAACTTTCAAGTAATAATATTATTAATAACTTATTTAAAATTGCATCATCATTTTATAACCAAAGGGCTATAAAAAAAGAAAACAAGTTTTACTAGAATTACGTAAAAAAAAAAGGCTTTATGCAACAAGCAATAGCTTCAGGCTGCTTTATAAAAAACCAGCATCTTCTTTGTTCAATTTGCTATTGTTTTTTTAACAATAATATGAAAATAATAATAAATTATAGAGGTAACAAACACACCTCTAAAATAGTGTAAAGAGATGTTACAATAATAAAAATATATGTTTAAAGATGTCTATAATAATTATACTATATTAAATTGATGTTACGCTATTTTATATAAATATTCTTGTATTTTAGTTTTGTTGTATTATTATTGAATGCAAATCAAACTGTGGATCTAACTTTTTAATTTTACGATAAAATACCATATTACATAATATACTAAAATATGAAATTGCATGAAACAATAGAAGAGTTGCAAAAGTAGGTTTAGTGAGAAAATAAACAAATTGACAGTTCAACAATGCAAACAAAGTGCTAGCAGACGACTTTGTGTTCCTGTCTCAATTTAACATGCTTTCTTATGGGACAATAAAACAGCTATAACTCAAGTTAGAATTATTTTTTAGAGCTGAAATTTTCACTGTAACGTACTGAGCCATAAAGCTTTTGTTTTCCTGGATTTGAAGTTAATTGGGGAAAAAAAAATTATAACCAAATTAGTTGAAATCTAGGATAGCTACAGTAAAAATTTCAATTCCGAGAAATAATTTTAACTCAAGTTATAGCTGCTCCATTGCTCCATAAGAAAGCATATCAAATTGAGACAGGAACACAAAGTCGTCTGCTAGCACTTTGTTAGTATTGTTGAGCTGTGACTTTGTTTATTTTCTAACTAAACCTACTGTTGCAAGTCTTCTATTTTAACCTAATTATTTAAATTTAAAAAAAAAAAAAAAAAAAAAAAGACGTAATACATAATTCTGCTGGTTATATTGAAATAATACAACTCTAAAGTTACAACGTACAACACATAGCTATTCAAAACGATGAGTTGTTGTTACTATTGTTCATTTCTATTAATAAAAATCAAACAGTAAAAACTAAACAATCATTTTTTATCTGTATTTATATCATATAAACAAATACAAGACAAGGAGAGATTTTATTCTTTATTTTTGCTTTACTTTTGTGATGTTTCATGTCAATTCACTATAATAATAGAAAACTTTTTATTTTAATTTTTTTGAAGCCACAAGAAATACAAAATAAATTGTAAGTTATGGTGTGTAGTAAGAAACACTATTTCAAGGAGACTTCATACCTTCTTTAGTATGCATGATAGTAAACATGATTTTTTTTTTTTTTTTTTGTATTACGTATTTGTATTGAAATATAAAAAATTCATGGTAAAAAAAAGATAAAAAAGAAAGGGTTGAAGAAGTAACATTTACATTGAGATTGACATGAGAAATGGGGAGTTTACTCGACTTGGTGACACTATTTTCTCTATCAGATGTTATATCTCTTCACCCTTGGGGGTTGCAACGGGGAGGTGGGAGGGGGGGGGGGAGAGTGAATCAATTCTCTGCAATGTTCTATTAAGCAGAAAACGTGTAATCACCGAATGCTCTATATTACTGTAATGATAATCTGAAATGAACACGGGATAATAGAAATAAAGTCATTTATGCTGCAAATACGTCAAAGAGCGTGAATGTAGTTTATTTACGATTTATGATTACATAAATGGATATGTTTTATATTAAAACTTATATTCTAGGCAGCATAATTATTATTCATTGTTGTTAAAATTATGTTTTTATGATGAACAAATGCTACTTAAATTGTGAGATAAATATTACTGTATTAGAAAAATATAAAATACAATACAAAAATGTATTGTAAGTTGATGTTTAATTTTTTTTTTAATTTTTTTTTTCATTCAAAAATAATAATAAAAAAAAAAATGCGCGTAGATATTGTAAAGAAAGTAGAAAGACGTAATGCACCGGACCAAAGAAACAAAAGCACATTAACTATATTATTGACGTCAAAATAAAAATTTACTGGATTTTTTTTTTCAGTTCAATGTATTACAGGAGTAGGGTACTAACGTCTACCATTAGACTCAAATTTTTATCGTCAAAAAAATGTAAAGTTTTGCACAATGATACTTCAGCTTGAGACAATTTCAAATATATAAAAAATTTGGGGGTCACCGTGCAAATTAATTTTATATGATTTTTTGAAATTTTAAACCCATAAGGCCCAATGTTAATTTCAATATTTTTTTTCTTTTTTTTCGGTACGGTCAAACATCTTGAAATTTTTATCACGGCTAGGTGTGACCCTTAGCTACACAATGACACCAAATTAAGACCCCAAACACGTTCTAGCTTTTGAGATATAAGGTCGGTACCCTACTCCCTTAAATGTAAAATGTTACTGTTGATGAACTGATTTAGAAAAAAAAAATGAATATTAAAAACGTCAGCAAAATTCCTTACAGGCATTGAATATTGCTCTTTATATAATTTAAAATAAATCTATAATTCAGTCATCTGTTCAGGATACTGGGAAAATGATGCAGCTACATCTTTATCATACTTAAATGCACAAATATGTGTAAAGAAAGAATCAAGAATTGAGATTGCATTTTGATTGAAAATCATTGAATCATAAAAAAAAAAAAAAAATCACGTCTGCACTACTAGGTCAAGAAACTTTTAGTGACGTTATAGATTTTTTATTTATTTTCCTACGTGCTGTACAGTACTGTATGGTAGTGTTTATATTTTTTGCAACCACAAAAACTGTAAAATGCAGTTCTTATAAAATAAAATATAAATAATTGTTTTAAAAGCTTAAGTCAGCATTTTTTTAGACATAAACTGTTATATTTTTTTTTTATTACTATTTTATACATAATAAATTTTATACATTATACTATTTTACATAATTTATTTTATATTTAATACAGTTTTTATATACTATTATACTTTAATGGCACTTTCATATCATAAAGAAATATTATAACATATATAAAAGTAGTTTAGACATTTCTGTGCATTTAATGTGAGCAAATTAAATATGGGATTGCAACTGAAGCATTGTTATAATAAACTGACAAGTAGAACTCCCGAGGTGTTAATCGCAGATACCTCTCTAACTATGTCGTAGAGTAAAGTGCCAAAGTAGGTGTGATAAAGGATAATATTTTCAAAATTCATATTCAAATGTGGCTAACAACTTTTGGCCCCAGAGACCTCAAAACGGCTCTTAAGGTGGCTCAAAGCAATATAGTTTTTTGGCCTATTTACCGTATTGCGTTTATTAAAAAAAATTGTAACGTTTATTTTGAATCATTAATGCTGTTTGTAAACTCTGCTTTCCGCTACTAAAATGACGATCAACTATGGTTATTCAAATGTAATGCGTATTTTTTGTAGCAAAAACAGGATTCACGAACAACACTATTATCTCATAAACATAAAATTAAATACATGAAAAACTTTTGTACACTGCATACTTATCGGTTATGACGTCACTAACGGTAGACTATGTATGTATCTAAAATAAATACGTCAATAACGTTCGAATCACAATGAATTACAGGACTAGACCAGAGAAAAACATAAGCATTTATATCAAAAAACACTTGATGGGACTTACATAAATAACTTTAGTTTGTTTCAAAACCCAACTGTAGCTCCGTAGCAGTGATAAGAAATTTCAATTTATGCAATCCGCACAACATTTTCATACTAATTTTTGCATGTTTCTGACGTCATAAACATAAATAGTCACGCTAATTGCATACTTTACAGTATTTTCACGCTCTCTCGTGGAGTTACATTAACATTCTGGTAAAAATTGTCAACAGTTTTGAAGATCCCATTTTTTGTTTATTCATTAAAAAGCACAAGTGGTTTTAAGTGGTCTATGGCTTTCAACTTCATAGCTGACCGTTAAAAACGGTATATTTTTTCCGTGGAGTTCATACATCATACACATATATGCTTAAAATAAATTACTTAATTAATGATGCATTTATGCCATGTAGCACAAATGTCATGCTATAGAACATAATTGTTATACTAAAATAATCGTTATATATAATGTAGCATTATAAATTATATGCTACATAGAGTATATTGCTAATAATACATTTTGCTGAAATTGAGCAAGCATAATTACTTTGTAAGTATTAATTTTTGTTCATGCAGAACTTATGAGGTCACGAACGTTGATGTCGTTAAAATTTCAACACTTAAATAGTGACGTCTTTACTGTTAATTCTACAATAATAAAAACATTGTAATTATATAAACATAATTATATATAAAAAAATATGAATTGAGTATAACAATACTTTTTTTTTTTTTTTTGCAGTGTTTCTGGTTTGTCCTATTTTATATGATTGTTATTTTGTGATATATAGTATGAATGTGTATATTATGATGAACAAGTATACTTTGCTATAAATAGAATTGTAAACCTACTCTACATGTACTACACATATTACATTATAATGTAATTGTATAATGTATAACAAAATGTAAGTATGATACTGATATTTATCAACCACAAAAGTTGTTGAAGCAGATGCACTTCATTTTATACACAATCCTTCCCCACATTTTTTTTTTTAAAGCTTGACCTCAATTATTATAATATTTTTTATATGCCTAAAAAAGTCTTGCAAAAGTGGTTAAAAAAAGCTAACTAACTAAATGAATTGAAACTGAAGGATATTTTATTTCTAGGCTAGGAAACCACAGTAAAAAATTTCAACATCAGAAAACATTCTAATGGGATTTAAAGTGGTTTTTATCATATTTTAAAATTATATAAACCAAAAATACTATTTTATTGAATACAGTAGAAGTGTTGCAAAAAGATTCAATAATAAAAACTAAAATTAAATTTTGCACTATGTATGACAAAACCAGCTCACGTTAAAGTAAAAAAAAAAAAAAAAAAAAAAAAAAAGAGAGAAAAAGGAGAGAAAAAAATTGCCATATAAGAGGGGTTGTTGAGGATTTAGAAATATATAATAAAAAAAGTTTAGTACGATATAATTTTTCTTTTCTCTCTTATTCTATCCTCTCATGTACAAAAGTTATAGTTGTAATAATTCTCCTTGGGAAAAAACCAAGAGAGAATGAAACTAATAATTAAGTAGGGTAATTTAATGTTGAAGTAGCAAATATACTTAAGTTTCTAAACAAGTTATTATTTTCTCTTATTTTTGACATAAAAAGTAAACATAAATAATATAACTAAAAAAAACATATTATGGGATAGATCTATCGGATAGATCTATAGGATGTTATTGGATAAATCTGATAGGGGCAAAAAGTAATATAATAAAATAAGTATAATATATAATTTCAAGGATTTATGTAAAGTAAAAACAAAAATTAAAATATTTACAAGAATTCCTATTTTTGGTAAATTAATTACATTTGATTTTCTATAATAATTAATAATATTTTTAAATAATTTTATAAGATTATTCTTATACAAAGATAAAACAATAATACCTATTGTATTTTATAGCATAAAAAATGTGCTATTTTTGTTCCAATTCTTTTCCAATTTTTTTTTTAAATTTAGAATAAATATAATAACAATAAATGTTGTTTAGTAAGAGGCTGAAAAAGTTACCCACTTACATGGTCCTCTGACTTGTTTAACAATACCTTATGATCAAAGTATTTGATTCTTATCAACACTTATCAACTCTTACTGTAGTGCTATTATAATACATACTTTATACATAGCTTTATTTATTTATTGTTTGCAAAAATAATACTTTAATATTAACAATTGTTTGTTCTGTAAACTACACACAAAATATTGAGCCAGCTTTGATATTTTTCCATTGTTAAGAACACCTGATCATGACGTCATTACCTGTTTACTATACTTTTATATGAATGGTTGATTATTGTTTTTTCGTCTGTTAGAATTTTTTTTATAAGAATGAACGAAACTTTATAAAACAAAAAAAAAATTCCATGCTCAACATGCGACTCACTTTTATTGGCTCAAAAAAACAAGATCAACCAATGAATGTTTCTAAATTTTTGGGGTAGCCAATCATTGTTAATGAGCCTCACTATACTTTACAGAACGAACTATAATATAAATTTTCTTTTATACACACAAAGTACTCCTATTGGAATAATTATATAAGCTCGTTCTGTAAAGTAAAGTGAATCTCAATAACAGTGATTGGCTGACCAACAAAATAAGACACATTCATTGGTTGATCTTGTTTTTTGAGCCGATAAAAGTGAGTCGCATATTGAGACTGGAACTTTTTTGGGCAGTTTCTTTCTTATCAAGTTCAAAGTTCTAAAAGAAGAAATAACAATGATCGACCATATGTATAAACGTAGTAAACAGGTAACGACGTCATAGCCAGCTGTTTTTAACAAAGGAACATTTTCAAAGCTGGCTCAATATTTGTGTGTAGTTTATAGAACTAGCTATAGTTATTTAATATCAACAAAATATGTTAACTTTTCAGTATAAATAAAACTTAGTTAAGTATATTATCCTGCTAGAAAAGTTAATGGATTGTTTTTCACGTCGCAGATGTATAAGTTTGACGATACATCATGCATCTTTCACTACATTCCCTTGTGTAATACATTTTGTTCGTATATAAAAAGAAAATTAAAATATTAAATTTCTATCATATAGTATTATATTTAATGTATTACTAATTAAATTGACATTCAATTTTTAATGAATTATACATTTCAAAATTGTAATGCGCTACATTTTGTATAATTTTTGTATGATACATTCTTTATACGTATAATGCACTCACTAATAATATAAAAGATTGTGATTCTTATGTCTCTTTTAAGAAAATGGTCCAGACATATCTACTTGATAAAATGTTTTACAGTATTTCTGATTTTCTTGCATGAAATATTGTTAAAGCCATAGACCAGATAACACAACATGTGCTTTTTAATGAATATACACAAAATGGAATCTTCAAAACTGATGACAATTTTGAGTGAAAATACTGTTAAGTATGCAATTAGCGTAAAAATTCATGTTTATGACGTCAGAAACATGCAACAATTAGTATGAAAATGTTGTGCGGGTTGCATAAATCGAATTTTCTGCGATTACAGCTACGGGGCTACTTTTGGGTTTTGAGACAAACTAATGTTATTTATGTAAATCCCATGAAGTGTTTTGTGATATAAATGCTTATGTTTTTCTCTGACCTATTCCTTTAAGTATAACTAGCCTACATTTTTCTAAACCTTTATTATCAGTGTATAATGATAATGGTAACAACCACATGCTAGTATTGTATTTGTTGTTGTATTTGTGTTATTTAACTTGTTTTACTCTGTAAAAACATAGAAACGTAATAAAATCTTATATCTTAAATCTTTGTAAAACTTCAAGCTATTACTTTTTAAACGTATAATAACATGGAAATAACATAAAAGTAATTATTGTCACTATAATTACAATATTACAGTAATTACTGTGGTTTTAATTAAAAAAATGCTATATAAAAACTAATTTGTGAAAAGATATTCTGTTTGTTGAAAATAAGAGTTGCTGTGCTAATTTAATTGCAGTTTTACTAAAAAAAATATATGTATAAGAAAACTATCACATTTGAATTCTAAATAATAAAAAAGGAGGCTGTCAGATCAAAAGTATAAAACATGGCTCTGCTTTTGCCTCTCAAAAACTGACACTCGCACAAGAAAGAAAAAAAGAAAAAAACACAGTTCGGCTTTTATGCTCTTACAGCCAATGCAATTTATTTCTCGTCTTTTGAAAGAAAATAATATACGTTGTTATATTTTATTTTGTAACCAAGCCTTTGTCTAACGCACAGTTTTGGGAAGAGAGAGAGAGAAAAAAAAAGATAAATGTTCTTTTAAAAAGTTTGAAGTTAATCAATTTTTGCTTACTTGTCAGCAACTACAAAAATGACATAAAAATTCTTGACAGTTTTTCCAGAACCTAACTCATGAACTTAATCCTGAAACTATAAAACTTATACTTTATCTTTTTCTACCATAAAACTTGCTAGGTTGATCTAAAATGTCCATTAATAGTCTTAAATGATTTTTTGCAAAACATTTTTTTCATTAAGTTGTGATATAATTTAAAATATTTTACAACACGAAAGTGTAAAAATATCAATGCTTTGGTCAATAATGACAAAGGGAAGAGAGAGAGAGAGAGAGAGAGAGAGAGAGAGAGAGAGAGAGAGAGAGAGAGAGAGAGAGAAGGGCTACAAGGGGTGACTATTGACTTTTTTCTTTTAAGTAAAAAGCATTTTCTCGTTTTTACGTAAAAATATAAACACAATTATAAAAATAAGTATATCAGTTCAACAACTAGTTAAAAAAAACTCTTATTTTTTCGTCTTTTATTATGTAACAAGTCCTTCTTTATATCAACATTTCGTAAAATCATGCGTGAAGATAAACGTATTTATCTAACATGTGTTTATATGTATGAATAATATTTTGAATCACAATTTATTAAAATAAATAGAATTTTTAGATTTTATGGAAAGCATTTACACACTAGATAAAACATTTCTCATTTTTCTTTCCTTACATTTAGTTACGGGCTAAATCCATCATCTTGTAAAATAAAACATAAATAGGATTATTTTTTGTTTCTTCTTTTCTTCGTATAACAAAGATTTATTTATGAACTTTATTATTGTAGTGCAAAAATGTTGACAAAAATATTTTGACAGTGTAGATTTTTTTTTATATAATATTATTATATAAAGAAGTTATGTTGCCCATGACATTACGTAAACTAAAAAATACATGTCTTGAATGTGTCATTATTTTTTCTTGTAAAAATAACAAGATAACAATGTATGTTTTATTATGGATAAATAGCTCAGTACTACTATAAGAATTTGAACTATAGTACACACACAAAAAAAAATATTATTTTTTCTTTATAAAGGATGAAACATTTCTACAATTTATACTTGTGTACATAACAAAAGATAATAAAAAAAATATATAAAAGTTGAAAATTGCTTGAATTCAAAGCAATGTTCTCTTTATTTTCTACTCGTAAATATTCCCCTGTTACAAAGGAATGACATGTAAAGTATGTAGTTCTAATGTTTGTTTTAATATATATATATATATATATATATATATATATATATATATATATATATATATATATATATATATATATATATATATATATATATACATATTATACATATATATATGAAATGTCCAGTAAGGATGTAATATACACACAGATACAGAAATAATTGCCATTCCGTTGTTTGTTGTTTATTATTTACTTTGTTATTATGAAATACCAGTTATACTCGGAATCTCTATATTAAATTATTATTATTAAAACATAATATATTGCAATCTATTACAGACATACTTCTATCAGAATGAGACTTTGGCTCGTACCGGAAGTTGTTAGAATAATAATAATATTTCAATTACTTCTTTATTTACGATACTATAATGCATAGACATATATATATATATATATATATATATATATATATATATATATATATATATATATATGTCTATATATGTCTATGCTATAATGTATAATTATTTAAGTTTATTATAGCTCGTTCTGTAAACTACACACAAAAATTGAGCCGGCTTCGAAAATGTTCCTTTGTTATAACAGCTGATTATGACGTCGTTACCTGTTTCTACGTTTATACATATGGTCGATCATTGTTATTTCTTCGTTTAGAACTTTGAACTTGATAAGAATGAAAGAAACTCCACAAAAAAAAGTTCTATGCTCTTCATGCGACTCAATTTTGTTGGCTCAAAAAACAGGATCAACCAATGAATGTGTCGTATTTTGTTGGTCAGCCAATCACTGTTGTTGAGATTCACTTTACTTTACAGAACAAGCTAATGTTAGGTTGAATGAAAATTATTGCAATCTTTGAAGAAAAAAACTGTCTTTATAATTATATATATTAAAAAATTACTATTAATAAACTTTATTTAAAAAAAAAAGCGTAAAGCAATGCATTTATATACTTTCCATTCCTTTTAGATTCACAATAATAAGATATTTCTTTTAGTGTTTACTACTATTTATATTAAAAACTTAAAATAAAAGCTTTTTATTTTAATTTGCCAAATGGATTTAAAAGCACAATCCTGTTAAAGTCAAAAATGTAAAGTTAAAAAAAAAAAAAAAAAAAAAAAACTTTTATTTCTCTCTTTTTCATGCTTTTCTTATTTTGTGCTAATGTTAGATTCAATTATTAACCTTTCTTAGAAAATTCTCAGTATATCTTAAATAAGATCTATCATTGTGAATTAGTTGCCAACACTTTAATTGTTGCTGCGTCTCTTAAATGAGGGGGAGTTCATGACGTCACTCTGGGATTTTTGTTTCCTTTTAAGTAAACAACTCTTTAGAATTTTAATTTATAAAATGGAAACTTCTCTAGATAAAACTCATAAAAAATAAACATGTTTTGTGGTGATCATGATCATGACCTTTTTAGTAATATATTTTTATTTTTTTGCTCTTTGTTTATTTTTTTTTTAAATGCAATATTTGTATTGTATTTTTTTATCTGATAACGATATAGATAAACAAACAAGAATTTTTTTGTTTGTTTTGAATTGGTTTAAACAAAAATAAAAAAAGAAGAAATAATAAATATTATAATATAATGAGCATTGGTATAAAATTATATATTATTCATTTTTGTGTGCTGTTTAAATATACATAGCATTTCATTTGTTGTTTTTCTCTTGTAATTTTTACAAATATGAATGATTAATTATAATATATAGGTAAAGGTGAAAGAATTTATTATAAATATCTTAATTTTTGTAAAAGTTTATCGCTCTCTCTCTCTCTCTCTCTCTCTCTCATTTATCTTGTTTGGCTTTTTCTAAAAGTATGTTTGTTGAAAAAGTTTTTAGTTTTTTTATACGTCTGGAAAAATAATGCAATTACTACAAATAAATTGCTATGTTACTTCTTCACTTTGTAAAGTTTCTTCATAAGCATGTGATGAGAAACAGAATCAAGTTATTATTATATTAATTATCATCTTTCTCTCTCTTCTTTGAGTTCTAACAGACTACTACTTTAAAATATACTCATTACAAATTAATAATAGCATTCTTGTGTTATAAATGTTATTTAAAAAATAGTTAATACAGATTGACTACCAACATAGCAAGACTAAAGTTTCACACAATTTTGCTTAACATCAAAGTAATATATTTTCTGAAATTAATAATAATTTGTTTTATTTAGAGGTCAAAAAAACCGCAAACCCACTTGCTTGTTCCTCTGACTTCTTTAAACAATTTCTTGTGGTTAGAGTATTTAATATTTTTTTACAATAATACAATGAAATTAATATCAATTCTATTATTAACATTAAAGTAATATACCAGAAGAAAACATAAGCATTTATATCACAAAACATTTGATGGGACTTATATAAATAACTTTAGTTTGTCTCAAAACCCAACTGTAGCTCCGTAGCAGTGATAAGAAAATTTCGATTTATGCAATCCGCACAACATTTTTTACTAATTTTTGCATGTTTCTGACGTCAAAAACCTGAATAGTCACGTAAATTGCATACTTTACAGTATTTTTATACGCTCACTTGTGGGGCTACATTAACATTCTGGTAAAAGTTGTCATCAGTATTGAGGATCCTATTTCGTGTTTATTCATTAAAATGCACATGCTGTTTTATGTGGTCTATGGTTTTAAGAAAACTGTTGATATTACGCTGACATATTTTCTTTTATTCATAAGTAACGTTATTTCCGGTTTAAGTTTAATGCTATTTGAAAGGACAAAAAAGAAATAAATAATAATCATGCTAGTTCAAAGGAGATTGTTATGGCTAGTCTTATTTCTGTAGAACAACATACCAATATAATTTTTCTATAATGAAAAATAATTATGCTTAATAGCATATTAGTTATATTTTACGGTATCATTTATTCTAAATGCAGCATAATATGAAAGCATAAGCAGACATTCAACATTTTCTGCATGGTTTATTTCTCAACTGCTTCGTAAGAGAAAATGACGCTAACAGCCATAATATGTCGGATGTCTGCTTTTGCATCTATCTAATGCTTTCATATGTATTAAGCAATTTGTTTTATCCGTGTGTAGTAGAAATATATGAATCAAATAGACTTATATAGCCTCTAATTAAAAATCCTTTATTATTATAATTATTATAATATATGCTCAGTAACAATTTACTAGAGTTCAGAAACTCCACAAATTACTGCCTATAAAGTATCCTATAGTATAGGCAACCTGCTGGGCACACAAAACTTGCTCCCATTACATTAACATGTGTTGCAAAGTTATAATATATTTTACAGTGAAAATAATCAATCAATTTACAAATTGTTTTTTTAATGTGTTGTAATGACATATATTTAATCCAAATAATAAATTTGTTCTGTTTATATTATAATATTTAAACTCTAAAGTTGATCATAATAAGGTTTGTTTTAAATTAATATTTGGGAACATATAAAATTGATGTAGACACAATTGTGATAATATATTTAAAAATTCAAAGAATTGCACTATATGTCTGCAATGTTATTCTTATGAGAAAAATACGCGCTGTTTATGAATGGTCATCGGTCATATGTAGAGCTCTGGACCAAAGTTTAAGAACGGGGCAGCGGCGGCCGCAACGTTTTCTCATAAAGATAACATAGGGTGGTTGCGGGTTATCTATGCGAATCGTTCTCAAACTTTTGGCCAGAGCTGTACATACATAATATATTATTATAATCATTTGTACAGCAGTGCCGCACGGAAATAAAAACTTGCACAACAATAGACTGAACTGCAACACTGTATGCCAGTTATCCTTTTTTTTTTTTTTTTTTTTTTTTTTTTTTTTTCGAGTGCTTTGATCCCCTCATACCTGTACCTGTTATCTCATTTACCTTTTTATCTGTCATCGCAATGTTCCCAGTTTTTCTATAATGTATTGAAAGATATTCATTTTATTTCGTTACACTACTCATTCAAATTTGCAATTTAAAATATTTTTTACTATATTTTTAATAAATTTAAGTCTTATTTTATTTTCCGTGTGTTGATAGATGCACTGTTGATATTTTATATCTTTATTAGTTATTAACATGCTATATATTATGCTATACTATATAGTATAATAAGTACACATTATAATATTTAGTATAAAATAATTGACAAGACTAGTGCTTGTTAAAACCTCTCCTCTTGCTATGATCTAACAGTTTATGCAGTTCCGTATGTGTCTTTTAGCGGATTATTTTACAAAACTAGTGACGATGTAACAACCCCGGAAATAATAAAGTATATTTAATTATAGAATATAATTATAATGCTTTATGTATATACAGTGTATATATATATATATATATATATATATATATATATATATATATATATATATATATATATATATATATATATATATATATATATATATATATATATACGTATAAAACCACCACCATAAAGGGTGGACAGTGCACTACAGGGCGCGAGCGTGGTATACTCGCGTTCCTGTGTTATTATTTTTATACTTATTACTTACACACACACACACATATTAAAATATGCTTTACTTCTGACTTTCTCGGTAAAAGTTATACGAGGTTCACAGCAACGTGTTGTGAACAGCGTTTTTGGACGTAGATAACAGATTTTTAAATGAGAATACTCATACGCGGCACTGTAAACACTCTTATTATATATAATTATGGTCCAGCTGTACGGACTGTGGGTATATATAGCAGGTGTTAAAGTGCATTTACATGTTCAATTTTTTCCCCGTAACTTTACACAGCAAATCATAAAATAGCATTGTTATAAATGTGAACAATTATTTTGCTGTACGATAAAAAAATGCAGCTTTACAATGGTAAAACTTGATTTTGTTAATTACATCAAGTTATATACTTGAAATTCAGATCATGCAAAATAATAATTACTTGTAGAACAAATATACTTTGAAGAAAATATGCAAAGTTCAACAGGCATCTCATTACAAATCTTGTACGTGCCTGTCAGTTTAGAAGTTTTGAATTAATATTTTGATCAAGCAGAAACATATAACACCTGTTAGTGGGCAAAACACGAGTTATATAGTTCTATCAACCAATTTATTTTGTTTATTTTGCAAGATATTATAATGATTTCATTTTGGCACTAATTCAAAAACATATAAAATAGGCTTGCGTAAACAATTATGATATTTTAAATCAGTTTTATCAGCATTTTCAAACTTCCAAGTTTATATTAATATATAGTTACGGTCTTTGACCTTTATATGGAACAGAGTAATAAATTTACAAGACAAGTGATCGTAACAAATTTTGTTATTATAAATTACAAGCACTTAAAATATACATTAACTAATATTAATATTTATAATAACAACTTAATATTGCTGGTAATAAGCTTCACCAATAACTAAAAAGTAAAGAGCAACAAATCCACAATCCTAAACAACTTTGTGAAAAAAAAAATTATCCAAGGGTTCCCCAACTTAATTTTGCATAATTTTTAATATTATATGTTTTTTATTTTTTATACATTTAATGGTCATGCCCAGGTCATGTATATATTTTTGCACGGATAATCACATATCACAACGGTAAGTTTTATTAGTTTTTATTTTATTTTTATTATTTTTTTTTTTGCAAAAATAATAAAAATTTTTTTAAATATTATATTTTTATGATATATAATATAAAAATGATTTCTATCACTAAGCAGCTTAACGAGAATTCTAAAGTAGAAATAAAAAATCTACAATATTGTAAAAAATTTAAACTAATAATTTAAAAAGTATAATGTAAATGTATAAAAGTTAAAAAAAAAATCAGATAAAAAGCTGTAAACCACAGCTAAGTATGTAATTTTAATTGTTATTTTAAATGAGCAAACAATCTAGTTTAGTGCATCTAATTACAATTTTTGCGTTATGAATGTTAAACATGCAAAGATTTTTTTCATATAATATATATATATGTATATATATATATATATATATATATATATATATATATATATATATATATATACTATATATACATATATATATATATATATATATATATATATATATATATATATATATATATATATATATATATATATACTATATAATTTAAGTCACACAAATTGCCTTCATTAGCAAGTCCTTCGTGTATGTAATTAATATATATAAAACACGATTATGACAAACTCTACTACACAACTCATTAAACTGTTTATCTCCGTCTTAACATTAGTTTACAAAAATATTATGTAAACTATTTCACTGTCACGTTAAGTTTAACTATTAATATTGTCGTAATAATATTCGTTTTATTTACACGATAATTTATTATTACTATAATTAAATTTATAATTGCAGCTTTTAATGTTTTATTGTATATATATATTTTTTTCTTAAGTTATTACACAGTGTAATAATACAAGTAAATTAGTAATATATGTGCAATAAAAAAATAATAAATTATGTAATATTAGTTTTATATACCTTAACTATTTTATACTTATTGATTATACAATTTTATTTCTTAATAGAAATAATAATTTATGAGTTTGCTTAATTTAATAATATAGATTTAAATTATACTCGCATAACAAAGAAGTATATTTTACTGTCAAAGCTTTATTGCTTGTTATTAAATTATTTTATTAATAACTATGCTAATTAATCATAACATTATATTCCTTTGTGATAGCTTTGTATCATTTTAAGTATCGCTAATGAAGCTGAAAATTGCAGGGAATTTATTTGCAGAATTATATTTACATACTAAAATTTAAAGCTATATTTAAGCTTTAAAGAAACAGAGAGGGAGAGAGAGAGAGAGAGAGAGAGAGAGAGAGAAGAAAGAAAAACAAACAAATGAATAACGTGTTGTAATTGTTAGTTAAACGAAACAGTTTTATTAATGTGCTAATCTCACTTCAATATTTATCTAGTTTAAACAGACCAAATAAAGACGTAGGTAATCATGATTTGAGTGAGTAACACACGCACAGGACTTACTATACAACAAACCACTATATTCGTGGGTCTTATCTATGGAGAGGCAGGCAGAGCTCACAGCTAGAACAATCGTGCTCAACTTGTTTAATCATCTTTACTCGCAATCTATTAATCCGCACAAACTTTAGGAAAGGACAAAAAAAAAAAAAAAAAAAAAAAAAAAAAGTTAAGCTTATTGTATTGGCAACCTTTTGGTTGCAATGTTTGCTTGCTAATACTTGAATATATATATATATATATATATATATATATATATATATATATATATATATATAATACACACACACACACACACACACACACACACACACACACACACACACACACACACACACACACACACACACACACTCACAATTGCTTTGCAGCCCTTGATTTTTATTGCTACTCGTCATATTCCCAGCAAATGAATGGCACTCAATCCTAAAGGGCTACTGTATGTATTTATTAACACAATATAAACTGATAAGTCAAGATACGAGACCATTATTTAAAGACTTTATTTTATTTCCCATAAACTTCCACAAACTGAATGATAAATATTTTAGTGTATGTGATATCTCATAAACGTGACATTACCTTTATGATTGTACAATATATTTTGTAAAGTAGCTTTCACAATACACGTAAGATTCAACGTAAATCGACGTATTTGTATTGTTACAATAAGCGAGCGAGTTATAGAACATTATTTTTGGTACATTGGAAAGAGTTAAAGTGGAAGGATTGGACTTCAAAAAGTTTTAAGGGATATAAGAAGTGTTTGTATGATGGTTTCATGTCATAATGTAAGAGTGAATGGAAGAAAAAAAAAAAAAAAAAAAAAAGCGAGCTCAGTAGTTTGTTCTGTAAAGTATAGTGAATCTCATTAACAGTGATTGGCTGACCAACAAAATAATACACATTCATTGGTTGATCTTGTTTTTTGAGCCGATAAAAGTGAGCCGAACCTTTTTTTGTGAAGTTCCTTTCATTTTTATCAGGTCCAAAGTTCTAATTCTAAACGAGAAATAACAATGATAAAACATAAATATAAACGTAGTAAACAGTTAACGACGTCATGATTAGATGTTTTTAACAAAGGAACATATTTCGAAGCTGGCTCAATATTTGTGTGTAGTTTATAGAACGAGCTAGTGACTATTCAGCTACAAATAAATTTGCTTTCTGAATCAAATGAAAGCTTTTACATGCTATCCACCTTTGAGCTATTTTAGCGAAATAGATTTTGAATTTAGATTACAGTGGTTATACCAACTTTGATTGGGTACACCACATTTTATTGAGCGCAATTTTCTCACAAATAAATAACATATAGAAAGTTTAATATTGGTTTAGTTTATTAGCTTAATAAAAATTCAACATAATATAACTAAAATCAGCTAAAATATGTTAATATTAGATTTAGATTTCACAATTTTGCATATAAATTGTACTGAAAGTGTTACTACAACTGTAAATATTGCAATATTATCGTATGTATGTATATTAAAGTTTTTATATTCAAAAAATATTTCCAAATAGCACGATTAAAATAAAATATAAAATATTTATTCATGAGCTTTCAAATATTATATGGAAAAATAAAATATTTTTATAGCGGCAGAAAAAGAGACGTGGAGTTAATAAAGCTGTGAGATAGAAATATTTTCTCTCTTGCACAAAAAAAAAAAAAAAAAAAAAAAAACGCTGCTGTGAATAATCTGAAAGAAATATGAGCTGCCTGAGGCTTCTCGCTGCATGCAGATTTTTTTTTTCCAAAAAGCTTTGTGAGTTGAGAAAGTAGGAAAATAAAGGGCTGGCCCAGAGGAATGCGAGAAAAAAAAATCAAAGGCAAGAAAAAAATAAAAGCTGCATTGCAAATTTTTCATGTGGTATTGAATATATAAATAATATATATATTTCTTCTTTATCTTCTTCTTCTTTTTTTATTCCATTAGTAAATTTTACATAATGTAATGAATAATAGTTAAATAAAGATTGAATTAAATTTCTTACTTCACCTTTAATTTTTAACTTTACGGAAATAGCGTGCATTTACGGTTTTAGAGAAGTTTTGTATTACTTTTTGTGGTTTAAATATTGACTTTTGTATAAAAAAAGTGAGGTCTGCTAAGCTCTGTATTTAAAAATTGAACCAGAGAGTTTTTATTTCATTTTAATATTTTTTCTTTCATGTTTTTATATAGGCTTCCTACACGAATATTAAACTTTTTAGACCTAAGTTATTAAACATTTCCCGAACAATATCATATTATAAACTGCTGCTAAACAAAATAAAAATTAATATGAAATTTTGTAATAAAATTATTTTACCTACTGAGAAAAAATATAATTTTTTATTTATATATATTTTCAATCAATTAACAAAATAAATAATAAATAAATTTACTATATTGGCACCAAATTTTTGCTATCAGAAACTCATACACATTATAATAGGCCACGCAAAAATAGTTAACACGAAATTGAATTTTTTTTATTAAGATTTTTCAACCAAAATGTCAAAATCATTTATGTAGAAAACAATAGTTAATATATAATATTTATGTGAGCGATGCATTATTTTTATTTTATATTTAAAGTAATAGACCAGAAGAAAGCATAAGCATTTTATATCACAAAACACTTGATGGGACTTACATAAATTATTTTAGTTTGTCTCAAAACCCAACTGTAGCTCCGTAGCAGTGATCAGAAAATTTCAATTTATGCAACCTGCACAACATTTTTTTTTCTTTTTTTGCTAATTTTTGCATGTTTGTGATGTCAGAAACATAAATAGTCACACAAATTGCATACTTTACAGTATTTTCACGTACTCTCGTGGGGTTACATTAACATTATGGTAAAAATTATCATCAGTTTTGAAGATATACCATTTCGTATTTATTCATTAAAAAGCACACGCTGTTTTATGTGGTATATGGCTTTAAGCTATTAAATACTCATATAATACGAATTTACAAGAAAATAGTGAAATATGTGGCTTCCTATAAGACGAAGAGAATGGTAAGAGGTTTTTATGTATAAAATTGATAGGCCAATGATATAAGCTTCTCTTTGTCTATTATACTGATTCCTAAATCTCCATATGAATGTAAAATAGCCAAGTAACCAAAAACGTTCTGTCCATGACTGTACTTTGTTAACGAGGGTTGATTATTCATGACAAAGAGATTTCCAATGGGAGAAGACTGTAGTTGAAAACACCCCCCCCCCCCCTCTCGATAAAATAGAAGCATGGATTGTATATAACGCTGAATTAGATATTATGTCTGTATATATGATATACATTATGTTGATAGTATACCTCAGTTTATTACTATCGATCTTTTGTTTACCTACCTAAAATTTCCATATTATCCTATACATATATACATACTCTATAATATTATTGATTGTCGTTATAATTACACGAAGGAATGTTACATTTACTTGTTAACATAACGTGTAACTTCATAATACCTATGTTTTAGTTAATAAGTTAGACGGTATAATATTTAAATTTAACATATTGTATTATATACCGTAAATTTTTAATGCTATTTTTAAAAGTATATAAGCTGAAATATTTTTATAGTAATCCTCTAAAAGTTAATGCATAAAAAAAAGCTTCCAAAATTTATAAATTTGATCTAAAATTGATTTTACTGATATACAAATGTGTCTAATTTAAAGGAAAAATAAAGATACACTCTAAAAAATAGTGCATTACTTTAGTTACTAACTTATTTAAGATAATCACTTTTAAGTTATTACGAATAGCTAAAGTAATGAATTTTAGTATAAGTTTTTTAAAGTAGCTAATTTAACTTAAAATAATAACTTAAAAAATTAAAACAACCCAAAACAACTTAAATTAGCAATTTTTAATACCTTGCTAAAATGCATTATTTTAGCTACTCGTAATAACTTAAAAGTGATTATCTTTAATGAGTTAGTATTCGTAACTAAAGTAATGCAGTATTTTTTAGAGTGTATCTGTAAATTTTCAATAAAATGTTCGTTGTATGAGATTATTTACAACGCAACTGATTATAACAAAACAAAAAAATTCATCCCTACTTTAACAAAAATAAATATTTAAGTACATACAACAGTATTCCTGTCAGCATGTCAAATGTCAATCACATCTGTCGCATGTTTGCTATTCCATCACTCATTATTGCTTTTTCAGATAATGCATTTCACTTGTTTTTCTCAATTCTATGTTAGCAATTATTATAGTAAATAGAACTGTAATAATATAAAACTTCAATAATGAAAATAATATATAAAAAAATATAGCCTTTGGCTTCAATTTTATCATTATTTTTAGTTATTAAAAATTTAATCATGTACTGCTATAACACGTACGTACTGTATGTACATGTACATACAACGGGTAAGTATTTTTATATGGTTGAAGTGATTGCGTAGGTGTTACAAAGGTTTTATTACACACTTCTATGAATTTGTGTTTGTTTGTATAATACAGAATTAGTGGTGTAAAATTTTAGATAATAACTTCATACATGAAGTAATCTAATTATAAGGTAAAATATTCCATTACGTAAAATGAACTACAATAACAAAAAATGTAGCTCTGTGCTGTTACAGAATTTTACTTAATTAAAATTTACAGTTTTTAGTATAGAATTTAAATTTTTAAATTTTCTGGTATACGTTTATATATATATATATATATATATATATATATATATATATATATATATATATATATATATATATATATAATATAAACATGAATAATAAATAATATTATTGAAATGGATTAAATCGTTAACTTTCAATAGAAGACTTACAAAATTGAGTTAAGCAAAAAAAAAAAAAAAAAAAAAAAAAAAAAAAAAAAAAAGAGTCCATAATAATATCAACCAAGTGCTAACAGATAATGTTGTGCTTAATTCTACATGTTTTTTTTATGAGGGAAATGAAGCTGCCGTAATAATTGTTAATTAATGGATTTTTGGTGGACGAAATCAAGCATGTAACAATTGTAACCTCTCAATTTAACCCAACTGTTTTAGAGCGCAGTCAGTTACAAATTACTTTTTACAGTTTTAGACAATATATACATAACATATATATGTATAACATATATACATATATATACATATATGTGTTTAAATAAGTTTCACTAAAAACTTTGACAGTAAAATTATTCATTTATTAACTTTAAATTTGATTTCAAGTATGCAAGTTAGTTTTTTTTTCTCGATTCTAAAATTTAACTATTGTTTAATACATTTGACTAAATTTCAAGTTATTTGACAAAGTTTTGAAATTTAGAGGAAAAAGACAATTTGAGACTTAGTAACCCACATAAAAAATTTAACACAGAGAATATTTTTGAACTTCGAGTAATAACTGCTATATTTTTCTATAAGTAAGCATGTTAAAGTGAGACTGTATATTATATTATAACACAAAGTCTTCTGCTAGCATTTTATATTGTATTGTTGGACTCGTATTTTTTCAATAAACCCCTTCGGCAATAAGTCTTCTATTATACACGTTGTGTATAGTGTATACTGTATATACATAAAAAGTAATGAGACTGAATTTTATAGCTTTAATTTTTCAGGCGAAGCAATTTTAACATTTTTTTTTATCCTCCAGGCAACACTTTTATAAACAAACTAGAATATTATATATAATATGATTTTAATAAAATTTAAGTTTTAAATAAATCTATTAAAAATTACATAGTTAATTAATTTTTAATTGGACAGTTTTTTTTTGTCATTGTTAAAAACGCTAGTGTGAGCTTTTTTATAACTTTTTTGTTGCATGTTTTGTGTCTATACATCAAAAGATTCTTTTCACTTGAGAGTGTGAGAGCGGTTAACGCGGTTTTTGCTTGGAGTGACCCGGACTCTCTAATCGATGCCACCCCATGTGCTGACAAAGAACCCCTAACACATTTTATTTGGTTTTAATGGATGCCCATCGGCGTTAATATTCTTTCTTCTTTAATCTCAAATTTAACTCAAAAGAGTCATACTGTTTTTTTTTATTTTTTATTTTTTTACTTTGAAGTTTGTTTATTTCATAAAATTCACATCATTGATCAAATAATGCAATCAAATTTCACTCAACCAAACTTTTTATAATGATAGAGTAAAAATAGAGGATTACTCCATATAAAATGAGACAAAAATGTGACGTAATATAATAGAAATAGTGATACCATTATTTCATCCAAGTTGCATCAAATGCTTTTACTGATATCCCAAAGGATCCTTCTATAAAACTGCACTTCTACGTGATTTCTTTGGTATATTTTACTTTAGAATCCTTTGTTTTTATATTTATTACAAGAAGTGTTTCAAATGGAATAACTACTCGTGGTATATAATTTAGATATACGACATAATCATGGTATTATTATAAATAAAGATTTATAACCTATCTATTATTACAACATTTGGTACATTTCCTGCATAATATAAATACTAAAGGAATATTATAAAAGTATAATTGTATTTGAAATGGGGTTAAACAACTATAAACAAAGCTATAAAATCTTAAATGCATATAGCAAAAAAAAAAAAAAAAAAAAAAAAAAAAAAAAAAAAAAAAAACGAAGAAGAGGAAGAGGAAGAACATAAAAAGCTGTATATTGTATTACTATACTACGTATAATCTTGTTTGCAAAGTACTCAAATTTTTACCTTTACTTCAACTAAACTTTTAAAAACTTTCTTGAATTCTTCATAGTACGACGATGCATGAAAAGCAGTAAGAGCGTTAATACATTTTCTTTATTCAAAAGCTTTAATTAAAGTATTATTTTTATTTTATGAAGAGAAAAATATAAAAAAAATGTAATTTTATATCATCTTAAAAGTATATATTATATTCTTACTTCCATTGTAAAATTAGCAAATGAAATAAAAGAAAAGGTTAAATATAAATTAATAAGATTTTATTACAAAGGTAACTAAAATGCTTTATATTATTTTCTTGGTAGTTTAAGCTTATTATAAATTTAATGTTGAGAGTTATATATATTATATATATATATATATATATATATATATATATATATATATATATATATTATATAAAAAAAATCATTATTTCAACACGAAAATTTGATTAGACTCTTAAGTAAGAGAAATCTCTTTTACTTTTGACTCGAGCTGTTGATTAATTAAAATAATTTTGCTGTTGGCATTTTATAAAATGAATGAAGATATGAAATAAAAAAATATCTTTATTTTAGAGGTAAAACTTTTTTCTAGTTAATTCTATCATTATAACTTTTTATTAAAATTTCTCAATTTAAATTTCACTCTCAGCAAAAATTAAATGTATTTTTTTTTCTTCTTTTAAAGTGCTTTAATTTTTTTTACTTGGGTATTATTTTGATATATTGCCTTCAAGTTGTTTAGTTCATGGTTCAGTTATTTCCCTAATTTACTGAGGTATCTTCTTATATCTTATTTGTAGTCAAGGTTTTGTTAAACACAGCAAAGAATACCTGAAAACATCATAATAAAGCTACTAATAATTATACGAGTTTATTATTACTTAAACAAAAATAGATTAAAATTGGTGATTTTTGGCACCTGTTTCAGAAATATTTAATTTATGCAACCCGCACAACATTTTTATGCTAGTTTTTACCTGTTTCTGACGTCATTAACAGATATATTCACGCAAATTGCATACTTTACAGTTTTTTTACGCTCTCTTGTGGAGCCACATTTACATTCTGGTAACAATTATCATCAGTTTTTTAGATCCCATTTTGCGTTAAAAACATGTTGTTTCATGTTTAATATGCCTTTAAGGATGCACTTTACTATACTATACTGTTTTGTTTTTCTGTTCTTTTTTTCCAGCTAAATATAAAATAGTTGATAGTCTCGATCTCGTTGATAAGTTCTATATCTAAACAAATCATTCCTGTTTTTACATTTCTCAGTTGAACAGTATTAATAAATAAACAGTAGTACAACAAAAATAAGTACTTTTGCAAGTTACAATATTTTTATGTTGCGAAAAGACAAACTTGAATATATAGAGAGATAAAAAATATTTGCTTGATGAGGGTCAGCCCGCGGCTTTGGGAGTCTTTACAATGTATTTAAACTTTCAGCTTGTAAGAACAACTGCAAAAACACTCAAGGGGTCTAAGATATACTTGGCAAGAGAATTCTTGGCGCGTTTACTGCAATCTAAAAGCTACAACAAAGTTTACTAACTTGGGTCAAGAACATACTCTTTATAATATTTAGAAAGTATTTTTTTTTGTATACAAAATTTATCATTTTTATAGACCTATGTTTATAGTTTTTCTTGTATTATAATTACAATGCTTTTTATGGTATATAAAAGCCATTGTATTTGGATAATATTGTAATATTTATTGCTTAAAAGTATAGAAAATTTTGGCATACGATTTAATTTAGCAAGAACCCAATATATTATAAACAATATAAAGTAAAAATAAACTATTAAAATTTAATTTCAACGAACGAATTATTTATAGTTTAAATTATTTTGTTGATATTAAAGTTATAGACCACATAAAAAAAATACGTGCTTTTTAATGAATAAACACGAAATGGGATCTTCAAAACTGATGACAATTTTTACTAGAATGTTAATGTAGCCCTACGAGAGAGCGTGAAAATACTGTAAAGTATGCAATTTGTGTGACTATTCATGTTTTTTACGTCAGAAACATGCAAAAATTAGTAAAAAATGTTGTGCGGGTTGCATAAATTGAAATTTTCTGATCACTGCTACGGAACTACAGTTGGGTTTTGAGATAAACTAACGTTATTTATGTAAGTCCCATCAAGTGCTTTGTGATATAAATGCTTATGTTTTCTTCTGGTATATTACTTTAATATAAAAAAAGATGGGTAGTTTTACGGTAGATTGCATAAGCTTGAGATTATGATAATGAGATAATGAGTGCATACCAATGTAAGTTATAAATTTTGCTCAGTCTGTTAGTCTTGCACTTAAGAGCCTGGTACATTATGAGAGAGAGGGAGAGAGAGAGAGAGAGAGAGAGAGAGAGAGAGAGAGAGAGAGAGAGAGAGAGAGAGAGAGAGAGAGAGAGAGAGAGAGAGAGAGAGAGAGAGAGAGAGAGAGAAAGAGAGAGAGAGAGAGAGAAAGTCCTTTAAAAAACATCCCTACACTGGACAATACATTACGCAAATATTTATAAGACACGAGAAACAGGCTCAAAGCAGTAATCTAATTCTGTTTGTAGCAATGAACATATTATACAATACTACGTAAGTCCATAAATGTAAGTTTAATTGTGCATTAGCAAAACATTAAGTTCCCTTGGCAAGTATAAATTAGCATGTCACACACAAGCTACAGAAACACTACAATTTAGGGCTTTTATTTTATATTTTAGGTTCTGTAAGTTAGAACCACATATTATACTACGTATTTTATAAAGTTGTGTCATTTATATTTAAATTTATAAAAAGAGACAAAAAAAAATCCCCTAATTTTTATTTTTCATGTAGTCATTTTATTTTACCTACAAAGGAAATGTTGATTTAATTATAGGATTAGGCAACTCTAAATTTATAATCAGGAAAACAAAATGGGAGTTGCATGCAAAATTTTATAATTTTACTTTCAAAAAGCCTCGTGTTATTTTCCGTAATTTTTATCTCCCTTCCCAATCTGATGGTCACAATGTCTGAAATTTTTATCACACGCAGTATTTTAACATTGAATTTCTAAAAATGTAGGGTGAGAACTTTTGAATTCCAGAGATAAAAAACTTCTAAACATCAACCTTTACCATTGATCAATCAAAGAAAAATACTTTGAGCCGCGCCCTTTCGAAAAAGAATGTTTCACTTTTATTTAATGTAAATAAAAAATAAGTTATTTGATATACGAAGCTTTTTTATTTATAAACTAAAGTAGATATAACCTTCAAAATAGCAATCCAATTTGGATTTTGATATTTGCATCAAATTGAAGGCTGACTGAAAATTAAATTAGCTCTTTTTTTATTTCTTACTCGTACCTTATAATGTTACAAATATGTAAATCTGTAGCTTCACTTCCATCCAAATGTGCTATAATGATGCTATAATCTAATTATTGATTATAATGTTATATACATGCCCATTAGTACATATCAATTAAAATAATGAACGTTAGTAGCAACAATAAACACAAATACTAATATGATTTGGTGAAATGGTACGTTGCTAATATAAATAAAGATTTATAATTTAATATATCTGATGTTATTATTGGACGAATCAATGTATTTGTAGAGCAAAAAAAAAATAATGTTTTATAATATTAGTTTTCTGAATCTAAAAGGTACAAAAGTGAGACAGAGATAGACTGACAGAGAGAGAGAGAGAGAGAGAGAGAGAGAGAGAGAGAGAGAGAGAGAGAGAGAGAGAGAGAGAGAGATTTTGACATCTTGTGACCTGCTGAGACGTAAGAACTAGAATATATATATAATATATATATATATATATATATATATATATATATATATATATATATATATATATATATATATATATATAATACTGTATAAAGGTTTAAATAAAAACGTCTGTTTCGTGTTAGACAGAAAAATATATAATATAATATATCTTATACCTTTGTGCTCTCTACCTTATACTATTTTCTTTTGAATGCAAAGTGGGCAAAAGAGATTTAGCCTTTGGTAGCAAAAGTTAAACACACACACATAGAGAGAGAGAGAGAGAGAGAGAGAGAGAGAGAGAGAGAGAGAGAGAGAGAGAGAGAGAGAGAGAGAGAGAGAGAGAGAGAGAGAGAGAGAGAGAATCTCCTTTGATATTTTTTATTTAGACTTTTATTTTATTTCAAAATATAATCATAAAGAAAGTTAAGCATTTATTTTTCATTCCGTTTTTTATAATATATATTTTATATTATATTCTATTATATATATATATATGTATTAGTATGAAAAAGACAACGTATAACAATGGTATATAAAATATTATTTTTACGTAATTATAAGTATAACTTTCTAAACAAATAATTATATTTTAAACATTTTAGTCTTTTATTAACTTTAAAAAAACATTACTCCTTTTGTAACGCTCATAACTTTGCTTCACATCTTGCATTCCTGGAAGAAGAAAAAATCCTACGTTACACTTTTTTATGCTAGTAAACTTAATTAGAAATTACAGAATATTAATTTGTTTTAAAGAAGCTTGCAACTTGAGGGTGTTTTAATTTATATATAATTAGCTTTATATACTGCACTTTACTTTGCATTTTTTTAAATGAATATTTTATACATAAGGAAGGGTAAAAAAAAAAAAGGAAAACATTTAAAAAATGTAAATTTAACAAATTATGTAAATGTTTCTCTTTACTGTGTATATAATATATAAGAGTGAATTAAAATAATAACGTTAACACACACATACAGAGAGAGAGAGAGAGAGAGAGAGAGAGAGAGAGAGAGAGAGAGAGAGAGCATATTAAATAAAGAGTTTTTCTAATTATTCAGTTCCATATTTTTACATGTTGAAGTATTTTTTGCTGTATGTATGTATATTAACAAAAATATTATATTTTTGTACCAACAAAAGACAGTCAGCTTTTTAATTTATTACTTACTCTGTTTTTATATAAAATTTAATTATAATAGTATATTGTTTCACAATATTCCAATACTGTTTAATTACGTACAGTATATAATAAGCAAAGTGTATGTTGTTGAACAATATGGCTCCCACCATGGATATTAAGCTTCTACTAATAACGGAAGATATGTTTTGTAAATGAGTGCTCTTGTCATTTGTTACGTAAAGTCAGTTTTCATTAATCATCATTATGAAAACGCATCATCAGTTTCATGTCATTTTAGAAAATGTTATGTACTAATATTAATTTTGTGTAAAAGGAAAGAAAGACTATTGAGGAAAATTAATTGAATATTTTAGGAGGATGTATGCTCTATTTCATATATTTTACGTATCAAATAAGTTAAATGTTGTAAACTTAATAATTTGAAACTTTTCCAACGTTATCACCATAAAAATTTATGTTCCTATAAAAAGTAATTGATGAAGTTTATTATTACACATTCATACATTAAATTTCTAATTTTAATACAATCGAAATGTATTTATATCGATATATTAGACGATAAGTTAAATACCTTGGCTAGTAGGGTAAAATGTTTAATTAAAATTTAGTTTTTTTTTTTTTTTTTTTTAATTATTTGTTGACTGTTTAAAAATTTCACCTTCAAGATTCAGTTTTAAAACTAAAATAAATAATGTACTAAATTAATTAGAATTCTTTATTGGTTATAATTATACACATCTCAGAATTAGTATTTCAATAAAATTTTGCATGTAAAATGATTTAACATTGGTCCGTTTATCGTTTCTCTCAATTTGAGCTTCAAATCATTAAAATTTGTAAATACCATTTACTAACAACTTATGATTTAATAGAAATGAATGAGATGAGATGGATTGGTAAAGCTCTGACTGGACCCTGATAACAACCGCACTGGCAGAACTTTTTTTTTTTTTTTTTTTTTTTTTTTTTGCCGAATACTATACATAAAAAGCTTTTTCCTATCGTTTTTGCTCAAATGACATGATATGAATTTTACTCAGTTATCTTGCGGCAATACCTGCATTGATAATATGTAGAATGGAACTAACGTAAAACTACATATTTTATAAATACTGCATAATATAATACATATTTAAAGTATTTGCATGATATTGTCAAAACGAGTAAGCATGAAGTGCATATAATATAATACTACGGTTTTTGAAAAAGCCACGAAAGCCAACTCACTCAGACGTCAAACAAGTACACATACCACTGCGCCACATACTCCAAAATTAATTTAAATTTGTTAGTTTAATAAAATTTACACAATAGAAGTAAAATATTGCTCACGATAAAATTTATTTTGTTTTTCTCACTCAAAAAATAAACATAATTTTAAATTATTAGTAAACAAATTTTAATTATATTTTTTTCTACTGAAAAAACATGATACTATATTTCAATTAACATAAATAAGTTTTAATCCCAACATATTGCATTTTATAATGTGTTGATATTCTACAGTTTGTTTCTATATATATATATATATATATATATATATATATATATATATATATATATATATATATATATATATATATATATATATATATATATATATATATATATAATTTATCGATTGTAATATTAAAGTTAGAAGTATAATTTTCCATTCAACTAATACCACAATACATTATACAATTGTAAACTCTGTATTATACTAAAATGATTACAATTTAAGCTTGCAATAAATTACTAAAGTGATTACTAATTTAATATTGAAACTTTGATTGTATATGTATATATGTACAGTATATGTATATATATATATATATATATATATATATATATATATATATATATATATATATATATATATATATATATATATATATATATATATATATATATATATATATGTACTGTATATAGGAGACTCAAATTTTACTTCGTTTATTAAATTTCATTTTAATTTAAATCACAGCAGTAGCAAAGTTAAAATTTAACTTAAAGTGTGTATATGTGCGTATATATATATAGTGAGTAGAAGCAGACGGCTACATAATTTCATTTTATCACTTCTCCATTATAATTACAAACATTAATTGGAGACATGTAATTACATTTCTAAAATTTGTTCGTCATTATATAATATACGAAAGTTAACTATATAATTTTCTTATATTGGGGTACTATATAATATTAAAAACTTATTACAATATGAATACATATTGTTTTTTGATCACATCATTAAATATAACAATGAGAGTAAAAAACAAAAAGTAACTTTTTAGAAGTTATTATCTTTTTTTATAATATTAATAATAAAATATTACCAAGAAAAAAAAAAAAAAGACGAAAAATGAAGCACGCATACTTATACATGGAATCTAATAAATTGTTATTTACTTTTAGAAAGTAAAATATTATAAAGTTTTGTTTTAAAAAAACAAATAAATATAATTATAAGTTAATACTAGCAAAGACTTTTTTGTTGCAAAAACTATATACTTACACATAAATAAATTCTTCGTTGCAACGAAAAAGTAAGAAAGAAAATCAATGATAACCTCATCTTATGAGACTTTATGGAGAAAGTTTAATTTTAAAATTAGGCAGGGCAGCTTCCCCATTTTGGTGCTCAGTAATGTTGTCTATTTTTTTTTCGGTTGGCAACAAAAAAAACAGCAATAATAATAACACAGGTTTTGACTTTTTATACACAAGAGTCTATGTAATTAAAAAAAAAGTCTACAATTTATATGTATGCTACAATTTTATTGTAATCATACACAAAAATAGAATAATTTTCATTAACATAATTCCCTTTGTGTTTATGAAATTGCTTTGTTAAAACATTATAACCAGTATGACATTTTTGGTGTAAAATTTATTATTAGTTGCAGTAACACACGCTACAAAGGTAATTTATATGTAACACTATAAATGGGATTATATCCTTATATTATTACACAAAATCTAACCCACTAAAAACCCAACCACATCATATCATTATTTATTATTACAATGTAAGGTAAAAATATGACAATTAAAATTAACTCAATAAATTTCTTTTATATTACTATATTATTTTTATATCCGTAATTTATTTTAATTTCATATAATATTATTTTGTAGTGTTTCCATATAACTTTAATAGAATCAATATTTTATTAAATAATTTTGTATAGAAAGTAAAACAATAAAAATTATAACAATTCTGTTAAAACATAATCACAGCTGGTATGGGCAAGTTTTTTTTTTTTTTTTTTTTTTTTTTTTTTTTTTTTTTTTTTTTTTTTGTGGTGAAAGCAGCAGACGCGTAACTCTGTACTCCTCGCCGAGTATAAATTCGAGCCACTGCTGGGTGCGTACGTGAAAATGAGAGCACAACACGTTGCACGATGCATGTTTACATGCATTCTATGACGACGCACAGCATTCTGGAGGTGTATGATTAACGTGATTGCACCGACCAGCCTACCTAGACGTTTCCACGGTTTCTCTAGGCTGTCATGTAGAATGCCGGGCTGTGTATTTAGACCATGACCGGCCCGTGTGTGCTGTTTCCATTGATTGGAAAGTCCCTACCTGTCGATAAGACAACGTCTTGACTAGGACTGGGGTTGGTGTAGCACGATAACACAATATGGAAAGCAATTTATACAGTATTAATATTATTATTTAATCACAGTTAAAACGTGCTGTACGTACATTTGATAGAAACTTCATTGGGTTTTATTTGCTTTAAAGAATTTAAAAGTAACCCCCATTATAGACATCAAATATTAAAATTTAACATAAAGTTGTACTATAAAATTTTAAACCAAATACGAAGAACTTATAATGTAATGGGAATCAATATCATTTCATTGATTTCAATTTTAAGTATTTTGGCTATTTTACCCCCAATATAGTGAACATTCCTTTAGAAAGAATTTATTAAAAAATTTGTACCAGGAATTCCTTTATATTGGTTAATTTTTATCAAGAATTTTTTTATTCAAAATTTTTTACGCTGTTTATCATTACAGTCACGCAACTGTAAGCGGACACAAGCAACGTTAAACGTTTTATTATTATTTTATTTTGCATTACGTTGCATTCTTCCCCCTCTATAAAACATTATACTGTACCTCCATAATCTTTTACAAACGTTTACATTTATCTTATAAAGAAACTTAGTCAGCATTTTATTGCACGAAAAAAAGAAAAAAAGAATAATAAACTGATTATAAAAGATGTGCGTGATATTATATTATGATACTGTTTAATAATTTAATGACTTATAATTATTTTTAAATTTATTTAGAAAAGAATATATTATGATCTAATTTGTTAAGGGAATTTTGTTATTTATTAGGGAGAAAAATAAAAGTTTGAAAAAAAACATTTTTTATGCTATTTTAAGAAATTTGCTGACATGAATCTGTTAGTTGCGCAAGAAGATAGCAGTTAAATCCTATATTGCCTATTAAATTATCAATATTTGAAGGAGAGGCTTAAGCCTTGCGTGCCTCGAAGATAGAGCAGTTTATGCATCGTTATTCTAACATTATCCGCTTGAAATGGATAGTGAAATCATGGATGGATTTTAAATATACTTTAGGGTACAAGACTGAGCAAAATTTAATGGACTATCTCATTTTTTTTTTTTTTTTAGTAATATGATAAGTATACTTAACAATTTATGAACTTTATTATTTATGTTGAAGGATTTAAGTTACCTTTATATTAAATTACTAATTATATCTCAGTAATATTTTACACTAATTAATTCCCTGTAGCACACAAAAAGTATCATGCCATGGTAAAAAGAATGCTGAAAATTTGTATTCTTATTATTTTTAACATTATATGTTTTGTGTTAAGGGAGTAGGTGATATCTCACAAACTGAACGGTCGCGAAATATAAAATTAATACGAAGGAGAGACGAAATGTTACTTAAAAGTTTAGTAAAGTTTTAGTATTTGAAAATAAAATCAAATATTTAAGTTATCTTACTTTAAAAATAACATATAAATGTGCAAATTCAAACTTTAGCGCTAACTTTTTAAATAAATTCCGAAACTTTATTAAAATTAACAATATGTTTTTAAAGTTTTTTCGAAACATTTTTTTTTTAATTCATTCAACTTTGTGTGAAAAGTATAGTGTTGTTATTGTTTTGCTGGGTATAAATAGCATAGAAAGAATTAATATGAAAATATAGTTCCTATTTTGACTATTTCCGATTATTTGCTTCAAGGTGGTACGGTTTTGCCATAGACCTGTCAAGGCAATGTCTAACAGAACCGCACAAACAAGTCATTTTGTCTCTAAATACACAGCCCGGTATTCACCATAAAAGACTAGAAAACTCGTGGAAATATCCAGGAAGACTGGTCGATGTATATATCACATCAATCATTGTGTTTCTTGAATGCTGTGCGTCATCGTGGAATGCATGTTAACACGCATCGTGCGAAGTATTTTATACACCCTCGCACTTCACATATCCACCCATCTTAAAGCTGTGCTCGCAATAATGTTAAATCACTAAATATTTGATTTTCTATTGCTTCTTCTTTAGCCATTTTGTTAAAATGTATTAAATTTAAAGGGAAAAAAATATGCATAGTTGCTTATTTATGTTTAATTTCAGATTTTCATGTCCTTCATATATTATGCTTATAACTTTAATATGCTATACTTTATTCACATATTAACTTCAAGAACAGTGTTCCAATATATTTTGCCCTGTATTTTACAGTAGAAGTGAAATATTATAACTCATGCAAAGTAGTCTAACCCTTATCAGTACAGCACTGTAAATTAAAGTAAGAACTCGAAGTACTATTATTATTTTTTTTATATCGGAAGCTTAATTGACACTAAATTTTTTCTTATATTGCTATGTAAAAAAGATATGACAAAATGTAAAATAAATTTCAGAGCAATTTTATATGAGTGATGTTTTAGACTTTTTCTATTTAATGTCACTTTTTACTTCAGTATGATTTAAAATGTCATTAGAGAATCACGAAAAAAAAATTGAATACTGATAACACTTTAGACTACAGTATAGTTTAAATTTTAAATTACTTAGAAGCCACAATTTATCTAGGGGGTGGAATATACATTAATTTATACAGTACAGAATAATTCATGTATCTCAAATCGAGTTAATGACAAAATACTGCAGCATTATATTTCATATCTTGCTTTTTTTTCTTTCTTTTTTTTTTAATATAAATTTACAAAGTGTTTTAGAATGTTATTCAAATTTGGATAGTAACCTTTCTATTTTTTTATTGTGCTATATTTAATATAAAAATTTATATTTTTTTTAATAAATACCAAACATCATGCATGTAATTTTCTTCTTGAAAATGAAAATTGAACAAATTGAAGTATCAATGTATAGTTTATATACTGGTATATATATATATATATATATATATATATATATATATATATATATATAGTATACTATACTTTAACAAAAATAGTTTGCTTGTTTTATTTGTGTTCAATTTAAATTTTTTATCAGCTCTACAGAATAGTTGATCTTCGAGTTGTTTATTTTATTTGTAAGTAAACTGGTACACTTTTTATATACAGCATTTTATGTACACATAAGCTTCAATTGTCACAAAAAGAGATGAAATGAAACTCCCTAAATTCATTCAACAAATATACGTAAAATAAAAGTCCTATGAGAATTGTCATAAATTTTATGTGTAAATTCTGACATTTTTCTTACTCAAAGAAAACGTAGAATACCATTTTTATGAATCACAATTAAATATTGATCCTAGTTTATAGAAGTAACAAGAAAAAATTGATTCTAGAGTAATAATGGCTCTCTTGGCTAATCTTTATCAATGGGAAGAAGCAGAATTTTTCAAAGCTAGAAGTTTTATAGCTGAAAAGTTTCAAACTTTTGATATCGCAAACTTACAGGCAAAAATCTCAATAAAATTTAATTTATTTTTTTTTCTTCTTAACTTTTAAAATTTTACTTAATCTGATCTTTGCAGTCTTCATTATAAAAAGTGTAAATCTGGAAGCATGACAAAGGAAGGGGGAAAAAAGAGAGGTTTATTAATACCAGGCAAAAGAGTGACAACGAAAAAAAAAGTTATTAAAAATCAATTGGAAGTATAAACTGTATTCATACTAATTAAATATAATTAATATTTTGGTTCCTTTAATATAAAAATTCAATAGTACAAATTCAAATTATACTAAAATGTTTTATTTTGGATCCCTTAATATAAAACTTTAACAATATGAAAAGTAAAAATCTAAAGTATGAAAAGCTGTAACCAAAATATGTATAGTAAACAAAATAAATTTTTATATCTTTTGAAATTGAATGTTATTTTTTTTATCTCACCCCTTTTGTATACTCAGCTGTCTTTGCAGTTAAACTTTGCAATATTTACAACATTTTTACAAAACATACTTTCAAAATATTGACGAAAAACAAAAGCAACTTGATATATATATTCTGTTTTCAAAAATACTACCCTATATATATATATATATATATATATATATATAAACAAAAACGAAATAATATGTGAGTTTTTATGTTAAATATTTCTGTATAAAATGTACTGAATTTATACATTAAAATATGAAAAAAAGAAAATCAAAGAATGAAACATGCTGAGCTCAAATGTTAAATATATATACATATTTATATTTGTATTTATATGTGTATATATATATTTTTATACATATATATATATATATATATATATCGATGCCTCCGCGTCAAAAGCGAGCATCTACACTTTCCACCGCCGAGCATCTGCAATGTGAAGCTTATAATTGGTTATTCATGAAATCTTAGAAGAAACACCAGTAGTAATAGTTTAAAAGAATTAAGCATACAGTTTTGAAAATTTCAGTAATATAAGACGAGAAAAACTAATTTTGCGGCTCATTTAATGGTTCAGTCGAGTTACAGCACTGCTCAGAAAGTGTAGATAGTCGTTTTGTCGGAAATGTGGAAAGTGTAGGTGCTCGCTTTTGACGCGGAGGCATCGATATATATAATATAAAATACGTGATACAATAATTTATCTTGAGTATGAAATATTATATAAAATTAAAATGCACAGTGGAATATTCCTTCTATTCTCTATCGTAAATTAAATTTTTATATCGATACGTATAAAGAAGTGTAGGTGGATGAGTTATATTGTATTGGGTTATTGGTTTCATTTTTATATTATCTCATCTCGTTATAAAAGATATTGAAGATATATATAAAAAAAAGGATGTAAAATATAATGTAATTTACTGTAAGCTTTAAAACAATAATAGCTACGATGGAAAAAAAATTGTCTTGTAATCTTAAAGGCTTAGAACACCTTGAACAAAAAATAATATGTATAATATCGTAACATACCTAACTATCAACGTGGATTTGGTCGGAGTCATTGATTTCTAATTTATTTTTCATTCACAAAATGGCAGCTGCGGGGGTGTGACGTCAGAGCTTGCCTGTTTCCGCGCCCGTGGACTAGTGAGCTGTGACGTCACAAACCTGCAGCTATCATTTTGTAAATAGAAAATAAATTAGAAATCAATGATTACAGCTAAATCAACGTTGATATTTAGATATGTTATAGGATATTAGGCAAGTCTTTTGTTCAAGGTGTTCTACGTTTTCAGGTGCAAAAAGTTTTTCATGTCATCGTTTTTTTTTATTATTATTATATATTTTAAATAAAGTTATATGAGGCAGCTCTTGTACAGAATATATATTTTTAGATAAAAAGAAAATGCCAATAAAATAAATTGAGAATGTATAGAGAATAATAAGATTGATTTGTAGATTTGGATTAAAAATTATTACTAAAGTCTTTTCCCTCTCGTTTTATTATTATTGTTGTTAAATAAAGAATAAAGCTATCAAATTTTGATGTAATGAGAATGTATAATTAAAAATATCAAAGTATGCCAAGTTTTAATAAAACATTTTATTGAAATGAAACCCTTAATACTTGTGATATGTTTTTAGGACGTGACAATTTATTGGTCACGTGAATGGGACATGATTACGAGGGTGGATGAGGAAACGCAAACCTTGCAAATTTGTTTCTTTCAAATTCTCACGTATTTACACAATCATACTATATTTTATATGTGCGTGTATATGTGTTATATATATATATCGACCTGGTAGCGGCTAAAAGGCGGACCTGCACTGGTAAGGTGTGGTAAAATTGGCAAACCTGCACTTCAAGGACATAACACAAATGGCGAAACTGCACTGAGCGTACCAAACATAAATGGCGAAACTGCACAAAGTTACCAAAATGTACATTTTTGCGGCATTTAATTCTGCGATTTTTTCTCCTAATTTTAATATCAAAATTATCCTATTTTACGTATATTAAGTCTTTATTGGTTATAATTATACACATCTCAGTATTAGTATTTCAATAAAATGTTGCATGTAAAATTATTTAACATTGGCCCGTTTATCGTTTCTCTCAATTTGAGCTTCAAATCAGTAAAATTTGTAAATACCATTTCAGTTACAAATATTGATATAATACATATACATATATATATATATATATATATATATATATATATATATATATATATATATATATATATATATATATATATATATATATATATATATATATATATGAGAGAGAGAGAGAGAGAGAGAGAGAGAGAGAGAGAGAGAGAGAGAGAGAGAGAGAGAGAGAGAGAGAGAGAGAGAGTATTTGCTTAAAGATATAAATAACTTCATACAAGATTTCATGTTTGAAAAAAATTTTATGCTATTTTATACTCTATTATTATATCCTATAGAAACTAATCTGTTTATCATAAAATTTTGAACATAAAACTCTAAAAAATAATTGGTTGTTCGTGAAATCTTAGAAGAAACACCAGTAGTAATAGTTTAAAAGAATTAAGATGCAGTTCTGAAAATTTCAGTAATATAAGGCGAGAAAAACTAATTTTAAGGCTCATTTAATGGTTCAGTTTAGTTTGAGCGCGTTTTTTCTCTATCTGGTGACACAGATTACAGAATAGATTGTTTAAATATTATAATTGAACTTAATTATTAAAAAAATGAGGTTATGATATTTTTAAATATCAATTGAATTGAATTCGTGATAAAAAATCTCACCTTCTAAAAGTTTTAGGTCTAAAATTGTTTAATTTATGGCTGACTGTTGAAGGTAGTTGACTCGTAACTCTGTGTTCCTTGCCGAGCACAGGTTTGAATTACTGTTGTGCGCGTATTACGTAAAGTGTGAGAGCACAACACTTTGCACGATGCATGCGTTTGTACATGCATTCCATTACGATGCACAGCATTCGTGAGGATCATGATTTATGCAATTGCACCGTCCAGCCTTCCTAGAGTTTCCACTGTTTCTCTAGGCTGTCGAGGTAAATGCCGTACTGTTGTATTTAGGCCGTGGCTGGTCCGTGTGTTCGGTTTCATCAATAATAAAATGTCTTGATGGGATTATGAAACTTATATTCCAAATTCATTGACGGTAATAAAATATAAAACTTTAACACTCGTAGTCAATATATTGATTCGGTATAAAATGCTATGATGATTATTGCAAATTGCAAAGAATAAGAAAATTGAGGCCTTTAAATTTAATATATATGCACACAAAAGAATAATTTATTACATTACATAACAGTATTTCACATTTGTATAAAAAAAAAACTTTATTATATACATCAGTACATGAAGTATAAAACATACAATTTTTTTGCTGAATTCATTTTTAATAAGACAAGATATTATTTACGGTTTTCTCTATACTTTTAACGTAAAAAAGTCTCATATTTCATCATTTTCTTGACTTTACAAAACACATTTCTCGTGTTTCTTTATTCATGACGTTATTTCTCGTTGTTTTGCTTACTGCATACAATTATTTAAGCTATGAACAATGACTGCTTTCTCGCCTTGCTTGTGTACGTACACCTGCTGATGACCCACTTTCTATAAAGTAAAGAAGAAAAAAAAAAAAAGGTTTTTCTTATCTTTATCAAGAGGTCACGTTAATTTTCAACAACAATTCGCATCGTATTTTACTTTGATAATTGAAGAATAAATAACTTTGCATAAAAAACACATATTCATATTGTATCTGTGTGAAGATTTCTTTCTTTGTTGCACGTGTTCGAAAAATTATCTTGAAAAAATATATGCAATGAGAAGTCATGCATTTTGCTTGCAAGTTTATCTTTAATTAAAAAGACTAAAGCTTGAACGTTTTACTTTTTCCAAGTAGTTTTAATTTACATTTCAAGAAAATGTTAATTTTTTTTTTAAGTATAAAGTATAGATAAAATTTTCAAATCCAATTAAAATCACAATATAATTTCCGCTAATACCAAGTAAGATCATTTTAAAAATCTTTTTATTTTACATTTATATTATTCAGTAACCGTGCTATAGGGTCTACGCATTCATGTTAAAGTCGACGCCATGTTGGATAACTCAATAACATGGGTAGCATAGGACAAAAAATCATTTTGCCAGTTTAAAAACACTATGCAATATTTTTGGGAACATTGATGCTATAAATATGTTGAATTAGTATCTCAAGTATGTGAAAAAAAATAACAATTATCAAAAAATTAACCTATTTCCCAAAGAAAATGGGCTTAAATGGAGTTTGTCCTATGCTGAGCAATGTTATGCACTACTCCAGTATGGCCTCCAAGCGCAATAAAAATGACGTCATCCGCATACACCCTATATAGTTCAGAATAAGGTAGAAAAAAATCAATGGTTAATCTAATTTGTCTAAAATAGGAAACACAACGTATTTAATTTTGGTTTTGTTAGGTGGTACCATTATTGATCATAGCCTAACACAAAGTTTTAATCAATGTAGGCGAGTTGCCGGAAATAGTATGGTAACTTTATACCAAAGTACATACGTGTAGATTTTATGCGGTAAACGTATAAGAAACATAATTAACAAAGAGAGACTTAATAATGTTTGTTTCAAACATCATAGTATAGAATATTATATATCCAAAACTTTACAATTACTTCATACACTTAAACTGATTAAAACGTAAGGGAAATGTAAATTTTAATAATATGAGAAGTTTTTTTTTAATTAAAATTTCCTTTATCATAATATTTTGTTTTGTTTTCATTTTTTTCCCCTGTATTTTTGTGTTGGTATTTTTTCATCTAATCATTTCTGTATTATAGTTTTTTCTTTCACTTTTTTACGTCAGCTTTTTACAGCTCTTCAAAAGTCTTAACTATAAGGTGTGGGGTTGTTATCAGTAATAAATGTTTCACACTAATTATAATAAATAAGTTGCAGTTACATCTAAACTTTTTTTTTTTTTTTTCAAGTAAAATTATCCTTGAACATTAATAGTCGTGGAAAATAAGTTTAAAAAAGCACAAAAAATTATTTTGATGTTGTAACGTAATTGTTTTAATAAGTTAATTAGAATTTTAATGTAATTGCTACATGATGAAAATATTATCTAATTAAAAAACAACGCTAAAAAAATTATGAATATGTATAAAAACTTAATGAAAAAATTAAACGTTTAATTGAAAAATAACAATTTTTTTCCATATTTATATATTTTTTTTACGTGCATGACACGCAAATTTTTACCATAATTTTGTAACATGATAACTGAGTTATATAATTTTATTGGTGAAAGATAATTTTTTCTCTCTTCATTTTCTACTATTTTTGAATGTAATAATAATAACTATATATATATATGTGAAATTTGAGTTCATATTTATTAAATAAAATACATAAATTTGAAGTGTATATAAATAATAAACAATGTACAATTTGCACATTTCTATGACTGCTATATTACTGGTATATGTGTTTACTTTATGTAATTGTCTGCACTACTCGTTACTCTCTATATATAATTTACCAACTGACACACCATTGTTAAAATACCAAAATTTTGTCGTTTTAATACTCTGTGGGAATTTCATCACGCTACGTATTACTGTTTGTATGGAATAAATTTATATATTCACTTGCGTAATTTTTTTTTTCTAAATAAAATTAAATAAATATAACAACAATATAAAAAAACTCTACTAATAATATTTACGTAAGAGTAGAACAAATAAGTGTTCTATCTATTTTAAGGCGGGAAATCAGGTACTGCGGGATTTGACTAAAAAATTGTAAAGAAAGAAAAACCTGAAATTTTGCACGGTGATACATTAGGATATGGTATCTTTAAAAATGTAAAAAATTGGGGGGTTTACCATGCTAGATTTTAAATTATGCTTTTTTGAAGTTTTAGTCCCATAAGAGCCCATGTTAATTTCAATAAGTATTTTCTCTCTTATCTGATGGTCATGGGTTCTGAAATTTGTATGATGGGTAGCTGTTACTATTAACTTTTAAATGGCATCATAAAGTTTCAAAGTTTTCTTTTTAGATTTTGAGATGCAAGCCATCTGAATACAACCCTTAATATAATTTTAAATCATTTCTGTATACACTTTTTTTGAAGCTCAAATGCCAATATAATGATTGTAAATTAATATTTATAGATTTCTCATATCATGTAACTACCACTTTGAATGAGTTGACAGTTTTAGTAATCGTATTAAATTGTTTACTCCGCTAACATGAATAATATCATACCATAACATGGATCTCTAGTAACTTTGTTATAACAAAATTTATTTACTAGCTTAATCTGTAGAAAGCAAAATGTTTACACTATAACATTTCGACAACTGTGCGATGAAAAAAAAAATCCATTAAATTTTTGTGTTTATTTTTTATATTAACAAAATAAACGTTTATCGTTGAAAATTAATTTTATAATTTAAGCACACACGTTTTAATTTTTAAATGGTTTTTATTGTTTGCTTTGTTGATATCGATAACAATTTAAATATTAAAGTTCCCTATTTTTTTTAATATAAAATGAGGACTTTCACAGTCACGTGTAAGTGTATTTGAGTACCGTCATACATTGTATTAAATGCTTATCGCAATTTTTGTAGATCTCTGTACACATAGTATGTATAATTGCATAATAAATTATTCTTTATTTTAAATCGTTCTATATTTGTTTTTATTTTACATTATTATATTGTTATTTATAATGTTACTTTTTCTGTTTCTAGGTAAGTTTTTGGAGTGGTGCATTATTGATGAGTAGTGATTGCTATGGTGACTGGTAAGTTATAAAAATTGTCTAAAAAAAAAAAAAAAAAAAAAAAAAAAACGATTTTGTTTTTCTAATCCTTAAAGAGAAAAGTTTTTACTTAAATTTACTGCATTTTGATAATAAAATATCATATTATTTTATTTGTAAAGATAAGTTTAAAAATAAAAAGTTTGCGTAGGAAAAATTACCGTTAAGGATCTAATTTTTCTAGCATAATCAAGCTTAGTAAAATATAATATACTGTAATATCAGAATTGATGGAGTCGTATTTAAAATAAAATAAAAGCAAAAGCATTGATATATATTTTAAAGAATGATTAAAGCAGCTGGCAAATAAAAGTATACTTATTTATGGAGAAAAATATTAATATAAAAATAAAGGGCACGCTTAATATGTATGTATATATTTTTCTCTTGCAAAAATCTCTGCTCATTGTTTTAACACAGTTGAGCCTGGAGCAGTTACGACTCTGTGAGCAAGCAAACATAATATAAAGCTTGCCTGTAAAAGAAAATGAAAAGAAAAAAAAAAGTAAAAAAAAAAAAAAAAGGAGAAAAAGGAGAAAAATAACGGTAGAAATTAATAGGGAGGTCTGCATTAGGAAAAAAAAAATAATAATAATAATATCACGCGCAACGCCAGCAGTGACTTACCCCTGTGTATAATATATTAATGTACAGAGTAATAATGCTCTGAATATTACATTGCACTGTTTATAATACATAAGGGTACGGCACACTTCAATGCAGCCTGTATTGCACTGCACCGCCTGGGTGATAAATTCATTGTCTTGTATAACAATATTACTATATGTCAACTAAGATAATTGAAGTATAGTTTTGTCACATTACTCTGTAGTTGTAAGTTATATGGGGTAATAGTAACAATCTAGCACAATATATTGCATATTTAAAAAAAAAAAAAAAAAAAAAAAAAAACATTCATGGAGTTATTTATATTTTAAAGAAAATATCTCTACTATTTAACGAAGAGAGTGACTGACTTAAAGAAAAATAGTCAAAAGAGAAGCTTTTATTTTCACAATAATATCTTTCTTCGTTATTTATACCGAACAAAACAAGTACTTGAATTGCAAATAAAATGTATTTAAAAAATGTTTTTTGTTCCGGAAAAGTTTAAATATTATTTTTTATTTTAAAAAGTGTCTAATTTAATTTAAAAAGTTGGCACTAAAGTTTGAATTTTTACATTTTATATGTTATCTTTAAATAGAAATAACTTAAATATTTCATCGTGTTTTTACGTGTTTGACATAACTTAACTTTTAAGTAACATTACTTCATGTTAATTTTATATTTTACAACCGTTCAATATTTCAGCTATATCAGCCGGTTACCTAATCCCTTAAAAAAAATGACTCCTTGTGCTCTAAAATATCTGAAAATATATCGAATATGAAATAAAAATATCCTAGAACCTAATTAGTAATTTAGTATTAAAAATCCTTACATTTTAAAGCCATAAACCACATAAAACAACATGTACCTTTTAATGAATAAACATGAAAGGCGATCTTCAAAACTGATGACAATTTTTACCACAATGTTAATATAGCCCCACGAGAGAGCGTGAAAATACTGTAAAATATGCAATTTGCGTGACTATTCATGTTTCTGACGTCAGAAACATGCAAAAATTAGTATGAAAATGTTGTGCGGGTTGCATAAATCAAAATTTCTGATCACTGCTACTTGGGTTTTGAGACAAACTAAAGTTATTTATGTAAGTCCCATCAAGTGTTTTGTGATATAAATGCTTAAAATATGTTTTTCTCTGGTCTATTCCTTTAAGTTAAAACGAAAAATATTATTAAAAAAAAAACTATACTTAAACCACAACCACAGATTGTAAAAACCAGACTTAAATGCGGGTTCCAATCATCGTACAAGATAAATAATATTATATAATACAATTTTCTACAGTAATTTGTAATAGAATATTCAACTTTTATTTTATATATCTGATGTGGTATTTAACTCAAATACGGGTGATTATTTCTTACATAGCCACTTTTTATTTAAATATATTTTGATATACCAAAAGTTTAATTTGATAAAATTTATTTATCTCTTATTTTAGTTCAACAGTAATTATTATTTTTACATTATCTAGCTGTTCACATATGTGACTCACAATTAACAGGCGGTTCAAATATATATACGACTAATGACTAATCCCTTGGTGAACTCGACTAATGGGATTATTTGGTTTCATGATCCACACCGCAACAATACGTTTGGGAAAATACCAAATTATACGTGACCTGGAATATAATATTATCATTCTATACTTATATAATATTCATGATAATCAAAATAATAATAATTATTATTATAACTATCCATACGATAATTTAAGTTATTGTTTATTCATAAAGTGCTTTATAATAATTTTAGATTTATAATCTCATATATTTTTATGTTGAATTGTAAAATTTTAGTTTGCTTTATTCTATTTAAATACTTAAAAAATATGTGTATCTTGTTATTAAAGTTTATCGTGTGTGTTTATTGTTATTTTTATCTAAATTGTAATTAAAAAAAACTGTGTCCAGGGAATTGTTCAATCATATGGGGAACATATTTGGTATTCACCCTAGGTACTTACATATAGCACATATTTAACCATTATTAAAATAATATAACTATAGCTCGTTCTATAAACTACACACAAAAATTGAGCCGGCTTCGAAAATGTTCCTTTGTTATAACAGCTGATTATGACGTCGTTACCTGTTTACTACGTTTATACATAATATGGTCAATCATTGTGATTTCTTCGTTTAGAACTTTGAACTTGATAAGAATGAAAGAAACTTCACAAAAAAAAATTCCATGCTCTTCATGCAACTCAATTTTGTTGGCTCAAAAAACAAGATCAACCAATGAATGTGTCGTATTTTGTTGGTCAGCCAATCACTGTTGTTGAGATTCACTTTACTTTACAGAAAAAGCTTATGTACAGTAAACGTTTTGTGCGTCAACACTTTTTTTTTTTTTTTTTTTTTTTTTTTTGTCATTATTTTTATACTTTTTGTTTGAAGTTTTTTTTGACGTGTACTGATACATATTGTAATGGTTGATATTTTTAATATTAACTTCAACAGGGCTTACATTTTTTTTTTTTTGCTTCATTGATTCAGTGTAATGCGTTTATAAACTAACGTAAGAAAAAAATCTCTTTTTCACATATCAAGAAAAGTTTGAACACATATATATATATATATAAAAGGGGAAAAGATTTAAAAAGTCAGATTTGAAGAGAGAGAGAGAGAGAGAGAGAGAGAGAGAGAGAGAGAGAGAGAGAGAGAGAGAGAGAGAGAGAGAGAGAGAATATAAAAAGTACAACTATTTTGCTATTCGTTTCATGATTCAAAGAAATATCATATTAGTTTCCTTTCCTTATAAAACTTAAAAGAAAAACCTATTTATATGTTAGATGCTACATGTTTTACATATTGTAAAACACCTTTGATAGTATTAGAGAGCGAGAAACATATTATTATATACTAGGCGTGTGAACGCCTCAAGGCAGCTTTGTGGAGCAAAGCGAGGGTTTGATGAAATATTTTGATGTTCATATTATTATATATAACATGATATAAAAGCTATCTTTACATCAAGATGAAAATACCGTGGCTTATAACACTTAATATGATTTTAACTCATGTATGTTGAGGTATATTATACTTTGATTTTAGGCCTTTTGTCATTATAAAGCTTAGTTGTGATATTAATAATGTTGTCAAGGAAATGAAAAGAAGATCTCTGCTTTTAATCTATCTATGAGAATAATACCAAAATTCTTGCTTAGGTAATGTAAACATATCACAATTTTTTTTTTGAAATGTTCAATGTTAAGCCAAAAACAAAACTTGAAACTTATTCAATTATTATATAATTCTATTGTAAAATGTTTTTTTTTAAAGGTAATTTCAGAAACTCTAGCTGCGTTAAAAAAAAGAAGACAAAAGATCGTTCTGTAAACTACACACAAATATTGAGCCAGCTTCGAAAAATTTCCTTTGTTAAAAACATCTGATCATAACGTCATTACCTGTTTTCAACGTTTATATGTATGGTGGGGCTCATTGTTATTTCTTCGTTTAGAACTTTAGACCTGATAAAATGAACGAAACTTCACAAAACAAAAAAAAAGTTACATGCTCAACAACATGCAACTCTATTCTATTGGCTCAAAAAACAAGATCAACCAATGAATGTGTCTTATTTTTATTGGTCAGCCAATCACTGCTAATGAGATTCACTATACTTTACAGAACAAGCTAATATCTACTTTTATGCATAATTACTAAAAAAAAATCTTCATAAAAATTATTTTTATTCAATTTATTAACTTTACAAAAACGTTTCTTTTCCATTTGATTAAAGACACAAATTTACAAGCCTTGTTATTCAAGTATTTAGCTTAACTTTGAAGCTTTTAATATAAACTATCCTTACCAATATGGGTGCTCTTGTAATATTATATATATTTTTTTATAAGCTTTCGTATTAGGAAATGCCTTTGATATTAACTTCTTCTCTACGTCATATTAAAAATACTTCAAAGGCATTTAAAATTTTAATATAAAATAAAACGTAATAATTTGTTTCTATTTTTTTCTTTACTTTTATGTAAATTTAAACTGTCCTCAATAAAGCGATTGAAGTAAGCACTCACGTAAGTAGTTTTTTGTTTTTTTATATTTCATAAAATAATAATAGAGATATAAAATATGAAATATATATTTTTAGAATAAAATTCTTTTTATAAAGATATAAAATAGAATTATTCTTGCGTGGATATATTGAAGTATATTTATATATTTTTCTTTTGAAATAAAATATCAAAAACCAGATTGTTTTGCTTTTAAAGAAAGGAGTTATTTTACGAATATATAACATATTTCATAATATTCAAGTTTTTCTCTTTTTATGATATTAGATTTTTATTTGTAATGTTCTTTTCATTTACAATTTATAAAATAAAAATTATATATTTTTTATTTCAAAGTTAATTTCATAAGTATTGAATTAAAGCTACTTTTTGCAAATGATTGTCATTTTTTATGATCAGTAGTATTTTTTATTATATTCTTTTGATATGCTTTTTACTACAATTGTAATGTATTTTTCTGATATTGTCTTTTTGAAATAATTTTCGTATATTAAATACAATAAAAACGATGAATGGCCAACTATCAATGTTTAGTAAGCTATAAGATTTTTAAATCATTTTCTTACTGCCTACAAATTTTGATATTTACTTACATGGCTGTATACTTACTTACATGGCAGAGGGGTCAAGTAGGGCCCCCACTTGAACTTTATTCTGGTTTATACGTCAAATTGTATGCCAAAATTTCTTATTTAATGGTGTTCAACGACGATAAAATGACAAATATAGCAGCAAATAGTGAAAATTCAAGGTGGTCATTAAAATCGTCCCATTTTGAAAAACAAATTAGACAATGACGTTAGAATTAAGGTAAAATATACGTTCACTGCATGATATCAAAGTTGCAGTTTGTTATTATTTTTTTAATGCAGCTTAAATTTGGTGTGTCGATTATTCTTTTTACGAGACGCAAAACAACTGGAAAGTAACTTTTCTAAAAAGAAAAAAAAAAAAAAAACAATGTCACGCTAATATTTTTGGTTCGTTGATACGTATAAACTTTTACGGGAGGTATACGCAACTCGTATTTTTCTCATAAGAAAAAAAAATAGGATTGTTGCAGATTCATAAACTAGTGTTCAGTACTGTACGTTTCAAAATTTGTGCTAGGAACTAAATAAAGAATTCAATGTATGTCAGCAACCGTGCATAAAACTTCTCTAACAAGAATATATGATACTATAATATTAAAACTAATAAAAAAATATTTAATTTCATTTAATAACCCAAATTTGAAGCCATTCTCTTTGTACTGTTTATTTTATTACTGTATAAAAAGCATAGTATGAAACGAGACTCCAAGTGTATTATATAGAAAAAAAATTGCATGAATATAAAGCAAAAATTAAAAAAAAAATTAATTTAATTTGTAAAAAATTTAGTAGTGTTATATATGGCTTTTTTTTTGTACCACTTAAAAAAAAGTTGTAAAAAATATATTTTTCGTCTCTCAATTCATATTTTATCATCTCAATTCTAGCTCAACATTCACGTCACGTTGGGGGCTTGGGTTGGGAAGAAAAGTGACACTGGATGTGTGTCCGCATCGTATCTCTCTCTTTCTCTCTCACTCGCTCTCACTATCATGATACAGTTTTACCTCAACACCTTACTGGTAGAACAAAATTGCTGTCTCTGCATGTCTGTCTGTCTGTACGCCTTTGTCATCATTTTGTGATGAAACCTAAAAGAGAGACAGAGAAAAAAAAGTAATAGAAAAATTCAGAGTATAATAACAAAAGATCCATTCATCTTTTCCCTTTTTATATCGTCTTATCTTTACCACATCAAATTCAACTATCGTTATCATGGAAATTTCATGCAGTGTAGCTCACTTTAAAATACATAAAATCTAAAATATAATTATAAATAAAGTTTAACAATTTTTGAAAAAAAAATAGTAGTTTTTTTTAATTTAGTAATGAACAATATATTATAATCATTAACTATAACACTACTAAGGACCTAAATAAAGCCTAATTTATTCATTGCAATTTATTTATGTATAGTAGTTGTTGCTGGTCTCAGTGACCCTGTCGGAGTAACCGTGGCGGGTGTTGTCCTTCTCCTTATTTTCGTCACGACGTTTCACGTCCCACGTTGAACGCATCTTCAGGAGCATCTTCATACACAAGATGCGTCCAACGTGGGACGCAAAACGTCGTAAAAACACCGACAAAGAGAAGAAAAATATCCCCCACGGTTATCCCGACAGAGTCTCTCACTAAGACTAGCAACAACTCACATAAATCGAACCGTGAAAGCCTACACTAACACCAATGCAAAGCTATTTAAAAAAAATGATAAATTATTTAGGTTAGAAAATCTCTCTATAACTCATATTTTATAATAAAGTACCAAATATGTAAATATATAGAAAGGTAATTTAATTTAAATTAGTTTTCTGCGTATATTTCACATTAATTCAAAATTATAGATTATATAATCTATATAAATTTATATACAACAACTAAAGTTTATCATCACTCTATTATATTTTAGTAACCTAAAACGTTATATACACCCCAATTTATACCTTTAGAAACAAAGCTATATCATTTCAGATTATATTATAGTTAATTAATGTGAAGGCATTGAGAGTATCAGATTACCATGTGTATAAACGTTTTCTTTAGTAATACGAAGGGTTCGCTTTATAATCGGGCAAGCACTTTGGAATATCTTCCTTTAGTGGTTACCTAATTAAGCCATCTAGATTCTATACTTGTATAAGTTGACTCGAGTGTGGGATAGAAGTTTATAGTGTATAATCGATTTAATCCGAATTTAAGAGAAATTATATTAATACAGAACCATATAAAATAATAACACAATATTATATTTAGTATTAATCATGGATGTATTAATCTGTTCGTTAAAGTCCTTGTCAACTTACTTTTTTATCATTTATAATACATACAAAATTGATAATTACCATACCTTATTATCCATGAATTAGACACCACCACGTTGATTTTGTATTTATTTTTATTATTTTCATTTTGACAGTTATTTCACGCATCTGACGTCACAGTGTACCAATGGAGCCGTGATGTGATGACGTGCAAAGAACTTGAGAGATGGGCTTAAATAAATCACGTGACCAGAGCGGTGACTGTGATTGGCGGTGGTTCATTGTGACATCAGATGCGTGAAATAACCGTCAAAATGAAAATAAATACAAAAACAACGTAGTGGTGTCTAATTCATGGATAATAAGGTATGGTAATCATCAATATAGTATTCGAAATGATAAAAAGGTAAGTTGACAAGGACTATAAACCTATATCAAAAATGTTAACACAAATTTTTTCACATTTTATTTTTAATATAAGTTGAATCTGAAATAATTTACACTGTTAATGCAGGATAGGAAGTAATAGTGAGCGCACTTTTTCCAATGCCACCGGTGATTGGCCAGTGAGCTATGCCAGTAACCCCTATTAAGCAACACCACTCACACATACTTGTCGAATGACTTTACGTAAAATATAAAAATTCATATTGAAAAAAATTACATAGGATACGATAGAGGACAACGTATGTAAAATAGACATTTATTCTACTGAAATTCTTAATTAGGTTAATATTTTAAAACTAAAAATGAACATTAGTAGCCACTCTACACCAACTCCCATGATGTTAATGTTTCTTTTTATTTTTTTTCCAGCACTCCCCAAGAGTGATATAATCCCATTGTATATGATAGAAGTAAACTTTGTTTGCATTTTCTTATTTTATAAAACATTCTAAAGCTTGTTAGCAGAAAAGCCGAGAAGGATTAATTACGAGAGCCTTACAAAATGTTTCAACATTATGCATGAAATTGCTATTTACTTCGCCTTTTCTAGCAGCAAACTAAAGTTTTTTTTAAATATAACTTAAAAGAGAAGAAAAAAAGATAAAAAAGAATATGTTTGAATTTATTTTAATGCCCGAGTGAGTTTTTTATGTAAATATAAAAAGAGAGTAAAAAAAAGTTTAATTTCTCGTGACATAAGTATATAAAATGTTAGATTATTATGAAACGTAAAAAAAAATATATATATATATATAACTTTGATATATTCATAAAGTCTCAGGTGTATATAGCTCTGAAATAAATCTCTTTAACAAGAAAAATAAACGTATAATCACCATCATCCTTGAACATAAAACTTATAAAACTAATATTATATCTGTACGATTTTTAAAAGTATATAATGATGGCAGGCTTATTTAAATATGGGATTATATAGGGATCTATTCCAGCATAAGATTTTATAAGCATAATTTATAATAATATGTATAATGAAACTTCTTTTATGTTAACGAAACTTTCATTATTTTATTACCCTAATAAATTTTATTTTGGCTTAAATATTATAATTATTACTAAAAATTTCTCTTCGTTTCAGTTTTTTTTTTTTTTTTTTTATTATATAAAGTTAACATTTTTATTGTTTAACATCAAAAATGTATTAATTTAATGTAGAAAGTATTTAGAAAACAAAATGTTCATTTTAAATAATGAACAACTTAAAAATATACACAAATTATATAAGCAATTATTTTAATTATTTATTTAATTAGAGTTATATTATTATAAAATAACGTTAAAATTATACAATAAATTTTTAAACGTGCAGAAAAAAAAAGTAAATTAGTGACAATTTTTTGGAAGCTTATTTAGAAGTGTTGCTATTCATAAAAAGATATAGTTGACATATTTATACATTATTAAAATTTATTTAATTTATAACATAAAAAAGAACTGTATTCTCTTGTGTTACTCACTTATTAGACCGAATGTGCCACTTTTAACGGCTAGTAAAAGTAACGGTTATAATTTTAAAAAATTGTCAGGTTATTAGAATACTACATATTATTAAAGTTAATATTTAGCAAAACCAAGATACAATTTGGGCCGCCGCGTGAAATTCAAAATGAGCGTCTAAGCCAATCAGCGCCTGAGTTGAAGGTCACGTGATCAAATTTGACCAATCACAATGTCGTTAAATTTAACATGGAACCAGTTGGTGTCCCTATCTTGTATGTAGTATCTTGGCAAAACTATTTTATACTGAACATCAAAATATATAGAATTCAAAAAGGAGATGCTTTTGAGATAAGTGAAACGACAAGATATATGTCGGTAGAGATATATTAATATTATTTTATGTAACAAAGTATATTGCCTCGAGCTCAGCGAGCTATTTTGTAACTTTATATGAAAGTATCCTGTAGAGTAGGCAACAAGCTTGTCACATCTGCCCAAAAAGTTGCATAACGTATAGGAGTTTTCACGCACGCTCAATTCTCTCTAGCTTTTTTTTTTTTTTTTTTTTTTTTTTATCAAATTGATATAGAGTTTCTATTCCCCCTTAAGAGCTTACTAGTGATGAGCAATATTTTTATGTTACAAAAAGAAAAAAAAGTTGGTCACAAAAAAAAAATGCTAAGAGGGTTTCAAGAAAAATATAGTTTGTTATTTGAGTTCTTGAAGATATGACATTGGATATGTCGTAAAAGAAAATATACAGAAAAGAAAACTTTCTCTTATTTTTCTATGTATAGAAAAAGGCTGGTTCATAATAATGTAAAAAAATACGGTTTAAAAAGTTATACTTTGATAAATACTTTAGTTATATCAAAACACTCAATATTTAGTATTACTAGAGTTTTAATATTGCTCATATTGAAGTTCTAAAAATAAAAAGAAACAGATCTAAATTTAGAAATGATTTCTGGTCTCAGAATATACTTGATAACTTATTCAAATATTTACGATAGAAAATTTTGTAACAAGAAGTTTTTTATGTAAGTTGAACGTTCAAGTATTTACCAGCAGTATTCCATGCTTTTTATACGGTAAACTTTCTCTCTTTCTTTTTCACTCTTGACCAAACTCTAAATACATACACTCTGAAAAATTGCTGTCATATCTTTACATATTTACGTTTTCAGTTTAGCCAAATAGATTTAAAAACTATTTATCTTGCTATAAACTGCTGTCAAACAGTCATGAACAGGTTTAAACTATAATATCGATTTACTAATATGATTACCAACACTGAATTATTGTATTATACATATACGTTTTAATATATTTTCTAAAAGGTTTATGGCTTATTATACTAAACCAAATGGTATGATAAATAAAATAAATCTTTAATTAGTTTAATATATCAGTAGTACGTACTTAATCACATTATTTCACACGTTTTCATTTTATCTGCAAATCATTAGACAATTTGTATTACAATTTTCTATCTACATATTGTACCATTTAAATAAAGTTAAGGGTTAACCTCAGACATGGAAAAAGCAAAATATCTTAGAATAGTTTTGATAACTTTTTTTCAAAAATTTAGGGGGGTTAAAAAAATATCATGATCTGCTGCATTTCTTAACTCTTGAATTTTTTTATATAATATATAATTTTTTTTTTATCAAAATTCACGCACACTTTTCGGTATTGCTAATATTTCTAACGTTTATTGATCATGAATGCATGAAATAGTTTTATATACCATTTGCCACAAGAGATCGCTGAAAACAATTATTATTTTAATATGAATAAGACTGTTACAACCATAAAAATATTTTAGATTTAGCAATGATGCTATAATTATAAAACAATGGTGTAATAAATTTTAAAAATCTTAAAGTAAGGATGTACTTCTGTACCAAAAAACATAATTATAGAGATTAGTATTTTAAAAATCATTTCATCCATTGTCCCAACACATTTATATTTATATATAAAATAAAATGTTTAGACACCACCTTTTTTTTTCTTTCTTTCAAAATTTCGATGTTAGAGAGTAAAGTTATAATGTAAGTTTAAATATTTGATCTCTGGCAGTAAATGTTTACTCACTACTAGTGAAATGGGTACACAGTACTATACTAATATTTATAGAGTATACCCATATGTATATCACTGGAACTTGATCATACTTGCATCAATACTAGCCTTTACCAGCTTCAATGTTTAGTACTGAAAATACATTCAATCGTTGACGCACAATCAAAGCTATTCGTAGGTACTCTCTAAGCATTTATGTGCTGAGTGAGTGAGATAAATTTTCTGTTTGCATTTGAGTACCAAATATTATATTATATATCTGTATATCGATGCTGTTGCGAACAAAATGTATATCTCGTTTTTTGTCAGTTTTAGCAAAATGCCTATCTCGTTATGTGTCACGCGTAGCAAATTGTGCATCTCGTTTTTATCACGCTAAGCAAAATGTGTAAGTTTTTTCCGAACGTAATGGAGATGGTGCTCGACTTACACAATCATATATACCCCTTGCACATCCTTGCGCTTTGTCGCCATGTTTGTGGTGTCTAATGCATTGTCCAGCCTATGGGAAACGTCATTTCTCCTAATTTTTCCCATAAAAAGAGTTTATTTCAACTGAACAAATTTTTATTCAAGCTTATTAGGAGCTAGAAATAAGGCTTTGATTGAGATTTGACGCTTCTTTTGCTATTAAAAATATAAAAATGACGTTTTTCCTATGCTGACCTATGTATTCCTAACCAACAAAAGGGCAGCTCTTAAATATGAGTGCAACCGGTTTATTGCTTTGAGTGACAAAATACGAGTTACACATTTTGCTACGCGTAAAAAAATAACAAGATTGACATTTTGCTTACAGTGACAAAAAACGATATACACATATTGTTCGCAACAACATCGAATATTGAATTGCGAGAGGGAAAATTTCATGATTAAAACATTTTTTTGTCTTACCTGAAGACAAAAGTAAAAGTACATGGTGTAAAATAGTTTTTATGTGTATTAACCCGTTTTCAAAAACAAGCGAGAGCTACAGTCCTTTTGTCTTAAGGTAAGACAAGAAATGTTTTAATCATATAATACGGTTAACCAACATAAACAATATTCTAACAATAGTATTATGTATTGTTACATTCTATTTCCAGTGTTAATCCTCATTCGTTTTCTTTTCATATTTGTAAACCACAACCATATATCATATATTGGGCTATTATGCAAGCAATGGTATTTATGTTACATGTGTTTCTTGTTCTGTAGATTTATAGCAAAGAAAATCGTATTATTATTTTTATGATCGTAAATCACATCAAAAAAAAAATGCAAAGTAAAATAAAATATATTTTTTTGTTCAGTAAACTTTAAATTAGCAAAATATTATTATGATTTGTTACCAGTAGAAAAATAACGGTATAAAATAAAAGTAAATTTACTATAGAAAAGTTTTTTTTGTTAAAATGTTTTGAGTGATAAATTTATCAATATCCTTTTATGATAGATTTTCGTATTATTACAACATTTCTACGCACTTTGTAGATATGGTATAAAAATGCTTGTCAAATGAAATGGTAATTTTGATTTACAGTAATGCTTATAGTGTTAGTACAAAGACAATTATTAAATTAAATTCATTATTGCTTCATTTTTAATGTTTTAATGAGCTTAAATTGCTTTTAATTATGATTGCTATTTGTGTTTCCTTTATTTGATATATTATACAATCTCTCTCTTTCTCTCATCCACAATAACAAACGTAGTTTTATTGTAATGACATACAAGTAATATAAACATTACTTTATTTAATACAGCTACAATGTATATAACTAAATAAAAGAAAACAAAGGAATAGTATGTAGTTTAGACATGTATGTTATGTATGTTTTGTGCAGTACATACTGTTACGTGAAAAGAGCGTTTGTTATCGACAAGGGACCACGAAGTTTGTCGAGGCAGTTTGCAGTTCCGTTGCTAAGCAATAACTTTCGTAGTTTAAAGTAAACAATCAACTGTGAGTCTTCTCTGTATATACATGGTTTAACATATCAAGAGATATATAACGTCAAACTTTATCTTATCCTTAAATTAAAATGTTTAGTTTGTTTAAAGATACCGCATCAAAGAATTGTGTATTAGAAATTATTTTTAACAGTGATCCAATTTTTTAATAGACCCCTTGCACATCCTTGCGCTTTGTCACCATGTTTGTGGTGCTTAATGCATTGTCCAGCATAAGAAAAACATCATTTCTTCTTATTTTTCACATAAAAAGAGTTTAAACGAATTTTTCTCATATTCTTCGAGCTTATTAGGAGCTACAAATAATGCTTTGATTAAGGTTTGAAGCTTCTTTTGCTATTAAAAAAATAAAAATGACATTTTTCCTATGCTGATCTGTGTATTCTTGACCAACAAAATGGTGACTCTTAAATATGAGTGCAAACGGTCTATTTATTTTTAGATTAACTGATATCCTTTTAAGCTATCTTTTAGCTGTTATTAAAAATGCTTTATACTTCGTGTAACGTGATCGTCTCAATCCAATTTTACGCAATAAAAATAAGCTATAACCAGGTTTATGTGTAAGGATAAAAGATGGTCATCATGCGTAGCATTATTTTTGTATTGTTATTCAAGCTCAATAACAGCAAAAAAGATCACAGTAAAGATAGAAACACTAGAAAATCTGAAAGTAGGATATAAAAAAGTAAATGATGATGGAACATCCTTTAAGTTAAAAATGCAGTTTTTGTTTGTTTGATTCTCAGTATATGTTGGTTAGCTTGATTCTCTTTAAAAATATACCAAGATTTCATCGTCTTAAAATGTATATGGTTACCTATGATTGTAATAATGCTATAGTTTTACATATAAATAATATTCTCTTACATTTTTATATGCAATGTTTAAGAATATCGATTAAAAAAAACACAATCTGTGAAAAATGCTTGCATGCATATATTTACAAACAAATATATTTAGTATTCCAGTCTCGTAACCTACAAATGTGAGTTGGAAAATAGCGAGTGGTAAAAATATATTTCTCGATATATCGTTTGTGTTTTCTATTGTATTTTTAGAGGGGGATGGATAAGACACTTAATACAAAACACTGTTTTCTTTCTCTCTCTCTCTCTCTCTCTCTCTCTCTCTCTCTCTCTCTCTCTCTCTCTCTCAGCTTGTCGTTCAAAAAGTAGCTACAAAAAAATCTCTTACGTTATTGGCACTTTTACAGATGTTTTATATTTATTTGATCGCTTGTAGAATTGACCCCTAGGGTTGGGTATTTGTCACATGACAGAGACTTTCAATGTAATGGAATGAAGACAATGGAAAGCTTAATCATATTGCTCTACTGTAATACATATGACATAAAAACTTTTTATTTCCAAACAAATGGAATTTGAGTGTAAACCAAAGCTATATCTACGTTTTTATAATATAAAAATGTTTGTAGGAGTGAAAGAAAGAAAAAAAAGAACGTAAATTGTAATTCATCTAACTTTTTTTTTATATTTTACGTAATTCTTATGGGAAATAAAATTAATGGATTTTTAATAATTAATAAAGTTAATTAAATTATGCAAAGATCCCAATAATAAATTATATGAAAGATGTTAGGGAATTTTTTTTATTCGTTGTTGAACTCGTAGATTATTTTCAAACTCGTTTCCTTATATAAAAGCTGAATTTTTATAGGCAGACGACGTGATTTATAAAATCTGAACAGTTGGCACATTACGTTGATTAAATGATTACATTCATATTAATGTGTTTGTCGTTGGATATAGATAATTGACTATTGAACATATATTCAATTATTATGTAATTCAATTATGTTACATATATTTATTTAGTGTAAGTAATGAATAGATATACGCTAGTTCCAACTATTTATTGTTACTAGGAACTACCGGAGTTATGTAATAAAGTTTTTTATTTCATGATTAATAAAACTTCATTAAAGGAATAGACCAGAAGACAACATAAGCATTTATATTACAAAACACTTGATGGGACTTACATAAATAACTTTAGTTTGTCTCAAAACCCAACAGTAGCTCCGTAGCAGTGATCAGAAAATTTCGATTTATGCAACCCGCACAACATTTTTTTTAATAATTTTTGCATGTTTCTGACGTCAGAAACATGAATAGTCACGAAAATTGCATACTTTACAGTATTTTCACGCTCTCTCGGGTAGTTACGTGTGATTTTGTATACATACTTTTTATAATAAAACCTATATGAAACTGAAACTTCCCACATTACCATTCTGGTAAAAATTGTCATCAATTTTGAAGAACCCATTTCGTGTTTATTCATTAAAAAGTACATGTTTTATGTGGTCTATGCCTTTAATATTTATGCTCAATCCATCGAATAAAATGACAATAGAAGAATATAATTTAAAATGTCAATCAATTACTATATTTACTCCTCCAACATAGTAACAAGAACATATACAATGACTTAAAAAGTAATTACTTGATCATGCTCTATTAAAAATAATAATAATAATAAAAAGTTATTTGTTACGGAAAGTTAATGCTAGTTGGCGCCAGCGCCTTTTGTAGTGACGTCACAGTCACACACTCAAAATATACAGAAACTCGATTTGAAATTGTGTACACATTAATCAACTTCAAGATACCAATGTAAGTAACTTTATATCTTTATCAGCATTGCCATATAGTACAGTTGAATAAAATATTGAACAAAAAAAACTTCAATTTAAATATCGATCAAATTACTTTGAACAAGTTGTAATATCGTACTTTTAAGATAAGGTTCTCTTTTTTTTTTTACCATTTTCTTTAATCTATAAGTAACTTGACTTTAAAAATTTCAATATAAAAATGACTTTTTTTATAGCTTGGAAAAGTAAAATATAAAAATACGACGTTTTTTTTTTCTAGGAAAATAGTTAATTTTAAGTATAGGACGAAAAAAACTCAAGTTTTTTTGCTTTCTACACAAACATTATGCAAATGTAAAAATCTAATTTAAATAAATACCGCAATTGACGCTGTGTCATCTTATATTTCATTATAAAAATTTAAATTTTTAAAATAACCTAATAAAGCAGAAAATATAAAATGTAAGGGGAAGAGAGAGAGAGAGAGAGAGAGAGAGAGAGAGAGAGAGAGAGGAAAGAGAAATAAAAAGTAAAAAGGAGTTAAAAAAAACTTTAAATTTTCTTTTTTGTAATCTGATATTGTAATAAACGACTTTTAACTTTTTCACTTGTCTCAACTATTTTTTTTTAACATTTTTAATTTATTTTAAGTCAAGTTATATAAAAAAAAACTTTGAATGTTTCTAAGTAAACTTTCATTACGCTATAAAATATTTAAGTTAAAAAAAATAATTTAGGCATTGTTAGTTTTTCAATTTATTTTATTTAAATCCGAAAATTTAAACTGAATGATTCATAAAACTAATTATTTTTTATTTGTGTGGCTGTTTTTTTTCTATAGTATTGAATAATTTATTGACAGCATGTTTTGAAAAATTCTCTCTCTCTCTCTCTCACTCGTGTGAATAGAAATAAATAAATTAAATTTACACGTCATAAAATAGTATGAGTAAATAAGTTTATGTGTCGTTACTAAACTGTAATAAATAAATACAAAAAGACTGTATTGATGTCTATGGCATTCAATTTACATACATCATCATTTCTATCACATTGAATAGAAGTTTGATTGGTATTAAATTTCTTGTAGTCGTGTCAATAGGAAACAGGGGAATTCCCAAACGTCTAGACATTCAAATAGCTATGTCACGTCTCAACTTTTTCTTCACGTTCCTTTCTGCAACGACATCATCAAGCTCAAATCGATCCGTAAAATACTCCAGCTTTAAACTTTATATAAAATTATCAAAATAATAAAAAAAAAGTAAGCTTTTGTTTTATATAAAAAGGTTTAAGATTATGCTTTCAAAATTTATAATCCGAGTTAGAAGAATTGGTTAAAAAAAGTGATCAAAGAATATTGGTTAGCCAGTAAAAAAGTATGTTCTTAAAGCTTATCCCTTTTAACATCATTCCTAAAGATCTAAATGGGGATCAAAAGCAAAGTTACCAACATAAATAGGATAAGACCAAAAAAGTTGCTTAAAAACCAAATAGTTAACAAAATGTTCAAAATTAGAGCTTTAAATACAGTAGAGGAATTTTTTCAACACCAATTCATACCATTACTACCAAAAGACAAATTTGAATACCAGCTTATTAGCAGTTCATGGGTATTTGACAGTATTTGTAATTCATTTTTTTAATTCATCTACAAACTTTTGGAATACAGAAAAAAACACAAACACTATAATACTATACAGTATATTACCCATCATCAAAGGTTAAATTTTGTAGTGCTTTGTAGAAAAAAAGGAACCTATATAATTGAACTCAATATAAATTAACTTCATTTAAAGATCAAAAATAACTTCTATACATTACTGAAAAAGTCGATACTAAAAATAGCTTTTACTTTTTCATCGTATACAATTTATTTCATGAAAGTAAGACTAGTTTCTTATACTTTCTTATCTAAAAATATCAAATAATATAAAGTCTGGTAACAAAAGTGTATATGACCTTAAGTGTGTCTGGCTGTATGCATGACCAAGGTTGATGTTATACACTCGAGAATAATGTAAATGTTATCCACATTATTATAAAGCCTTACTATATAATAAGCTGTAAACATTCTCATCTACCTAGTTCATATTATTACACACATCAAATCACTAAGGAGATTCATACAAGTATAAAATGATAAACTAATTTTCAATGTTATTAATTTAAATTAGTTATTCAAGTTTTCTCTGATGTATATTACATAATATTTTAGGGTTCTGGGGTATAAATAGTTTATAGTAGACTTTGGTGTAGTTTATAGAGAATTTAGATTTATTTTTATGTTTAATTTAATGTTTATACTCTTAAGGAATCATTATGTGCAAACGTTTTTTCTTGTATATACGTGGTATTATGTAAGTATAGAAATAAAAAAGGACTTGTACCGTACCATGAAATACGTAATAGAAATAGGCTTTAGGAAAAGCGAGGAAAATAAATTAAGTTATTTGAACTAACTTTATATTATATTAAAGCACTTTAATGTAACTTAAATAAACTTTAAGCATAGCCTTTTTGCGTTGTCTGAACCGGTTACCGATTGGATCACCGAAGTTGAGCAACGTTGAGCGTGGTCGATACTTGGATGGGTAAAAACCGTACAATTACTGGCTGCGAGTCTGTGCTTGCTGACGCGAGTGCTGTCAATTCTTGGTTTTCCGAGAGTCAGTAGTCCGGGTCGCTCAGATCTGGTAGTCGAGCCCAGAAGAGTGTGATAACGGGTTGAGCCTGAGGTCTGGTAAGCCTCAGATCATGCATTAAAGCTCATACTGAAAAGGTTTAATCCTGGCCTACACTGAAAGATATTATGGCGTTATGATGCTTACCTTTGCTTAAATAAACTTTATATTAAAGTGTTCGTAAGAAAACTTCTTATGACAACGGAGAAATATGAATACCGTTATAATTTTTAAAAAATCCAATTTTAGCAACAATTATACATAACTACATAATTTACACTATATTGTATAGTGATTTAGTATACTAGTTATGTTGTACAGCATAATTAATCATGTAATATTGAAATAGCAGTAGATGTACAAATAAACAATTATTCACCGGCAAAAACAAATACGTAATAATTATGCTAGCTCATTTTCAGCACAATTTGAATACAGAATAATCTATGCTATACTTCATAATAACTATGTTACAAAGCATACAAATTAACTTGTATAACATAATTAGTTATATTATTCTAATTTAGCATCAATCATGCTATACTGACATGAATGCAGCATTAACTCCGTAATTTATAATTTCCGTGTTCCCTGCACAAATTCACTGTATATTTTTTTCAACGTGTTCAAGAATCCAGATAGAACACGCTGATTTGCTTCATCATTATATAAAAAAATGTTCCAGTGCTTTTTAAAAAATATAAATCTAAAAAAACTTATGCTTGCTATAGCACAGTTGTTCTATTTTATAGGATTTTTCCTATTTGCTCTTATATAGCATTGTAAAAAAAAAAAAAAAAAAAAAAAAAAAACTACCTATATGTACAGACACAGGCGCCTACATTTTACACGCTCATTTGTGATGGATAATTTTTGTCACGTTTCACACACACCACTATTTTGTTGTTAGAGTTTCTTCGTCTTTTTCGTATAAGTCCCATGAGAAATTCCTTCTCTCTTCACCCAATTAAATTTCAGACTTCGTTGTTAGGACTTTGTGACAAGACTTACAGAATGAGAGAGTTTATACAGTACACTATATGACAAAGAACAAGTAAGATATACTCACAAATATAGTTCAGAAAGGAATAAAAAAATCTATTATTAAGTAAATGATCGTCAAAACATCAATTTCCTATGTCTTTAAAATAATTCTATTTTTAGCATGACAATAGTAAACTTGTTTTGCAATGCGAACCCTATTTCCTATATTCCAGGAAATGAAATAATGCCAATACTTTGTATATTTGATAGGGTTGTGAATATTTAAGATAAAAAAATATAAGATTTTATTATCATAATTTATGTTACATGTCTATGAAAAGAAATAGCGTTTACTATACAAAAATAGAAACATAAAAATATAAGAAATATAAATAGCTTTGAGATGTAAATTAAGAATATTTTATATATTATACTTTCTAGTTCCTAAACTACTAATTTTGGGGGAAAAACGGATAAGGGTTTGCAAACAAACATAGTAATTCCCCACATTTTACAGTTTAATATGTGGTAAAATATTTTATCTGCTTTCACCTTAGTTGTAGAAGAGAGAGAGAGAGAGAGAGAGAGAGAGAGAGAGAGAGAGAGAGAGAGAGAGAGAGAGAGAGAGAGAGAGAGAGAGAGAGAGAGAGAGAGAGAGAGAGAGAGAGAGAGAGAGAAATATTTAACTTGTAAAACTCATTTCACTTCCTTAAAATTTCCGATGTAAAAAAAAATATATATAAAAAAGTATATAATTGAAAATTGTGGTTGTGTGTGTCAAAAAGTAATTTATTTTCATACAATTGAAATTGAAGTGAAACTGTATAATCTTTTACCCAAGAGACTGTGTGACATTTTAGAAAATATATGTACGTACGTAAAAATACTTTTTTCTTTCTTTCTTTTTCAATCCCTTACAATAAAAATTTTAAAAAGAAAAAAAGAAACAACTTAAGAATACCGATAAAAGGCAGCAGTTAAAAGTCCATTTAAGAGCATTGATTTTTTTTAAAAAGAAGTAACTTGGCTCTTATACTGGTTCTAAACTTCAATCGTTTTTTTCTTCATACTATATTTTTATATTTTAAAAGTTGCTTTGAACATTTTTCATAAATTACTATGATATTTTCATAGTAGGCATTATTTTGTTAAAAATAAACCTACCAAATTTGGCTGAAATTATATAAAACAAAAGTGTTAATAGAAATTTGAAACCAACGTTCTGTTAAGATTTTTAATTGATTGAGAAGTCAAGGGCTTGTAAGAGAATAATTTAAAATTAAATTAAATATAGGTTTCTATATATAATAAATATACATGATCCTGTAATTGATTAATTATTAAAAAAAATCTTAACTATTTTTAAATATAACCTGTTTCTGGCTGTCTCTTAGAAATATTAAATTAACAAATGTAACATCTAATCTTTTGTTCTTTTTATTACAATTTGAATAATAATAATACCCAGATATTTTAATTCTTTATTTTTTTTTATATAATTACCATATTTACGTGACAGAAAACACTGTCGCATGAAGTACTACAGAAAAAGAAGAAAAAAAGGCTTATTATTTAAAAGAAACAAGTAAAAACATTTAAAGAAAAAGAAACACGCAATACAAGAAATTAAAATTTGTGTAATTTTAATTTAAAAACAGAATCCTGTAAATATTTTTACTCTTCACTTTTTAAGTACTTACGTACATAAAATAAATTAATTTGTTTAAAATTATTTAAATACAAAAAAACTCGGTTTAAACCGAAATTTTCTGACGTCACTTACTGACGTCATTATTTAGACGTATTGTCTGTGTTTAATGAAGTGCATGTTTTTTTTTTTCTCCCTTGATGACGTCATTTGGCCATCCTCCAAGCAATTTTTCCTTACGATTATATTATTATCTTCTATATACATACTCCCTCAACACCCACCCTTGTGTCTAAAAAGTCTCTAATAGTATGCGATACTATACGGTTGAACATGTGGTCGTTAGCTATCAAGATCTTAAGAATAAAATTTATTTAACTACTACTAAAATAGAAAATATATTATGTATTATTATTATAAATTTACATAATGTAATTATTAAAAGTGTTATAAAATTTTATCTAGTTAATATGCATGACGTTTTCTTTTCTTTTAAGCATGCAACTTGACATTATTTTCATTTAATTTAAATAAAACTATAAATCAAAAAAGTAAATAAAGGTATTTTAGTATTTTAAACTATATAAGGTTTTAAAAGTCATTTTCTTTCGTAATAAAAAAATACTATAAAAATATATTGTACATTGCTGTCCTATTTTTCAATTTTAATGTTAATTTTTTTTTTTTTTTTTTAAGTGGTGAGAATGTTCTTGAAGTTTAGGGCGTAAATATTGTAAAAAAAAAAAAAAAAAAAAAAAAAAAAAAATTAATATTGCAGAGCTGTTTTATATCTTCCAGTATTTTTATATTTTTTTACACATCAGAATATAAATTACAATAAAGTATAAATATGACCTATAATATAAAGAGCAAAACGTTACAGTGCAATTTACGTAGTAATACATCATTATTAAGAATAATATTCATTTTTACACTTAATAACAATTAAATTACCCTCTTTAATCATTAATTGAAGAATGTTTTCCTTATTTTATCCATTAGAACACGTAGATGTTTCGGGTGACACTCAGGTAGTTTACGACCGCAATTTAAGTGGAGAATAATGTATTGAAAAAGGGACAGAAAAGTAAGATGTAAAAGGGGAATAAGTAAAGAGAATAATCAATAAAGAAGAAGAAAAACACACCCTAAAAAGAGTATTGTAGGTGTGTGAGTCGTTTATATGTATGTAAAAGGAGAACAGTAATACAAAATATTGTAATGCTAGAAGTAGACATAACAAGTTTTCGGGCTTCAATATATGACCAATTTTATAAAAGTTCACGAAATGCCACTGCATCTCTTAAAGAGGAAGTTCAGGGGTTACTACATGGCTTCTTCAGTGGTAGATAATGAGATGAAGTTCTCATAAACTCACATATGATGACACAAAGCCCTTCCGTGCAAACTATTGATCATCCTGCGAGATATGCAAGGGTATCTTTTACGTCATAGATAGGGTTGAGACGGCCGATGTTTTAATTACTTTTGCCTTACAATATGTATTATGTATGAATTAAAACAAGAAAACCCTTTGAAATTGAAATACGGCTTTACTATAGAAAATGTTTTAGCAGGTTGCAAACCTAGCAGGATGAGCGCAAGTTTGCGGGGGTACCATGGGGCTACGGAAGGACTTTGGAGCATCATATGTGAGTCAATGAACACTTCATCTCATTATCTAACATTGAAAAAGTAATGTTGTAACCTGCTGAACTTTCCCTTTAAGTGTGTGCAGAAAAATATATCAGTATAGTTCTCAATATAAAATTGCATCATAAATTAATATAAAAAACGTGAAAAAAAAATCCATTTGAGTGCTACTTTGATTCCTTAATAATAGTAAAAAATCATTGAAACAAAACAATTGAAAAACTACATTTTAAATTATTATTTCCTGTTAGAATTTCAATGGTCCACTTGCAATGAACGAATTTTTTATAATAATTTGAAATATTCTTAATGCATTTCTTATTGAAAAAACGTTTTCACTTACATGTTGCAAAAATTAAAAACATTTTATTGCAAGTGGTCCATTGAATAATTACAAAATAACAACGAGTAAATATACGTACAATTAAATAAATGATATATTACGTATATGCATTAAGAAGTAATAATTTCATGGAACTCTTTCCTATTTATTTTTCCTCCCATTGTTTATATCTATTTCATCCGCTTGTTTTACGCGCGCGTGGACCAGGCAAGCTATGACGTCAGTGCCCACTCGCGCCATTTTGTGAATAGAAAATAAATTAGAAATCAATGACTCCGGCCAAGTCAACGTTGATTTTTAGATTTGTTAGGATGTTACACAACTTTTTTGTTCAAGGTGTTCTACACCTGTAACGGTTGATATATGAAATGTATTTGATATTTTCACTGCACCTGATATAGTCATATTTATGTTCAATGTAGCAAAATATTGGTGTGGTTGCAAAATATTGTATTTACGTACTGTACTATGTACATTTGAATATACAGACTAATATTTTACACACCAGTTGCTCTCTTATATACCAGTTGCATGATTATACAACTACAATATCTGGTCTACGATAAAATACAATTTCATCTGTGAGGGTCAAAGTAATCCTATGTTGATAAAGGATTTTTAAAAAATCACATGAAAATAATAATTAAAAAACATAGTTTTTTTTTTTAACATTATGCTTATGAATTTGGAAGTGTAATATAAATAAATAATCAGCTCCATAAAGCTTTCAAAGAGTTTTCATTTTTTTAATGTAAAAAATGTGAATATTTTAAAAAAATTATAATAAAATTATTTTCAATATGTACAAGGAAAAAATTCTTTATAATACTTTAATTAAAAATTTTCTTGTTCAGCATTGGATAACTTTTTTCTTTCTTTATTTTTCTTTTATAGCAAGGAAAAAATTTCAAGAAAATATGAATTATTGTTTGATTGAAGAAATCAATGTAACTTGTTCTTTATTCTATATCAATATACGTTATGTCATTCTTAAAATTTAAATACATAAATTTCAGTAAGATATTATATATTATAATACTGTATATTGTGATTTGTTTTCTTCTTAAGTTACAAAAAAAATACTGAATAATACTCCAATGTAGTATGAACTAAAATTATAACAAAACTATACAAACATGCGATCTTTTTACTTATAGATATCATTTCTACTTTTTCAAATATTGGGAATCTATATTTTTTTCTAGATATATATATTTCTAATAATAAAAGATCACTTCTTCTCCACCAAGTAAATCATCTCGTTTTCTAGCAAAAATGATTGGTGTAAACAAGTGTCACACGCATACACACACACACACACACACACACACACACACACACACACACACACACACACACACACACACACACACACACACACACACACACACACACACACACACACACACACACACCATACACACACACACCATACACACACACACCATACACACACACACCATACACACACACACCATACACACACACACCATACACACACACACACACACACACACACACACACACACACACACACACACACACACACACACACACACACACACATACACACATACACACATACACACACACACACATACACACACATACACACACATACACACACATACACACATACACACATGAGACGACAGATGTGCACTCTTGAATTCCCGAGGGTTCACTCTCAGAACAACTCTTAACTTGCTCTCAAAGATCTGTACCAGAAAATGTGAAGGAAAAGACGGAGCTCAATTTTAGTTTAAGGGGTTGCATGAGACGCTGCTTTTTGCTGTATTATATATATATATATATATATATATATATATATATATATATATATATATATATATATATATATATATATATATATATATATATATGGATCGGTATTTATACATTCCTTTTCACGCCTTTACCAAAAATTCCAACGCTTCAAATAAAACCCTAAACTCTTTTCACTTTGGTTCAAGATATATATATATATATATATATATTTCATAATGTATATAAAAAAAGAAATTTATACTCTATATTTTATGTCTTAATTATTTGAACAATACTCTCAAAAATGTAGACTCATAATTTAACTCACTTGATGATAAAATTTGATAAAATATTTAAAATAATTATTAAACTCATATTACTATTGTAACATACTAAAGCTATGACTTTGTGGTGTTTATACCACATTAATATAGAAAATCTAATTAATGTCGATATTTACGTATTGGCAAACATGGAGTGTGGTTTTTATGACGTCAAAATATGGTTCTAGAGTGGATTAGTCGCGGTCACGAAGCGGTTACGTATTATATAACATAAACAAACACTTTGAAAATGAAAAGTAAATGTGTTATTCTTTAAAAATGAATACCATATTATTGTTATAATTATATTTGATTATTTAATTTAGTATTGTTGACCAATCTACTAATGTAAAATAACTCATTAATTTAATTTTGCTGACGTCAGAGAACCACAGTGGAATATATCTACTGTGAGTTTTTGTGCAAATGTAAATACGAAATAAGTTAAGTGTTACTCATTTTACTGTTAGGATAACTTTCTTTTAATAAATTTATATCTATAAGAGCTTGCTTACCTGAAGCAATATTTTGCACGTGTAATAAATTAGATTGCACAGCGACGCACAGATTAGACGACGCACAGTATTCGGGAGATGCAAGATCGATGTGATTGCACCGACCACAGATGTTTCCACGGTTTTTCTAGGCTGTCATGGCGAATGCCGGGCTGTGTACTTAGGCCATGGCCGGCCCATGTGTGCTTTTCCATTAATTGGAAAGTCCTTACCTGTCGATAAGACAATGTCTTGACTGGGACTGGGATGGGTGTAGCACGATAACACAATATGGCAAGCAGCGCTTTTGATTCATCACGCAACGCCGCCTGCAACGTAGGCAACTCTTTCAGACTCTTTGTTACGCTAGAAGCCGAAATATGTGGAAACGCACTTCTATCCTTCAAATTCTCTAATGTTATTGCTAAGCATGTATACACATAAGACGTTTATCTTAGTTTTACGTGAGTTGAAAGTTAATAAGATTTTTCGTTATATTCAATTAATATGAGCACAAAAATCAAGTATTCCTGCAAAATTTTACTACACAAAAATAGAAAATTTAAAAAGTTCAGTATGCATATTACCTCATAGAAGTTACAGTTCATTATATTATAACACAAAATAATTTTAATGATAAGTACAACATACACTCCTCATGTATTAACATACTTAAGTTTATAATAATTTTAATACTTACATCTTTATATAATTTTAAAACAACGTAGGTCATTATAGTATAATTAAACTGTAGACAAAAAAATAAATATAATAAAGAAGAACAAATCAGAATTATTATGAAAATTTTAGTGCAGTTTATGAAGTAAAATTTTCATTAAAACTTGTATAATTATGATAGTAAACTTTGTTAATATCAAGTTGTGTGACGTCATTTTAATCTAACCAACCGTGTTTTACTTTGTTTGTTATAGAAGTTATTTTTTTTTAACTTACTAACGCAGAGTAAAATTAAGTACGATAATTAATTATAATGGGTTATGTAGAAAATGGATTATAGAAACAAAAACATTATAATATTGTTGTTGTTTTGCATCATTATAAGCTGTTTTATTGTTATAGTTATATAAACATTTTATAATTTTACTCTATAAAATTTAAATTAATTATGAAGTATGTAGTCAGGTAAAAAGACTGGAAATATGGATAGATATTAATTTAATAGTATTTATATGATAACAGTAAAAATAACAGTAACCTTTTTAAATGAACAACCTTTATTTTTTTTAATTAAAAAAAAATTATTTCTGACTTTTTTTTCAGCCTTTATTGGTTGTTTCTTAATACTTTCACTACCTTAAACAGATACTGGCCTCTGAAAAAAAAAAAAAAAAAAAAACTGATAAATTATGAGATGGGACTATTTATATATACATACAAATATTATGTCCCTTCCCTTCAGTACTCATAAAAACTGTGGAGAAAACTTGTAAAATAGGCAACCTGCGCCACAATTTCTATTGTAGATCCTGAATTTATGACATCATGAATTCCTAAAGTTACTTTACAATTTTTTAACCTAATTTTGTGAGGTTGAGGACATGATATGTGTATGGATGATGGTCTCATATCATGAATTTTACGTTTTTATTTTTTTAATAAATTTTTTGAGGCCAGGATCCTTTTAACTGTTTTAACGTATACACAAAAATGAAAATAAGTACTAATAATTTATACAATATTTATTATATAATGCAGTCTATTAGATAGATAGATGGAGATAGAAGGATTAAAATCTGAAATAATAGAAATAATAAATTATCCTGACCCATAATATTTACTTTAAATTTAGTTAATATTCATGAAAATGTTTCTATTTTAAAGTGTATGGTCTTTAAAAATAATTCTTTTCACAAACATTTCTAGAATATGAATACACCCGTAGGGAGTATACAGTAGTATCATGTATTAGGTACTTTTTACTTTAAGTTTATATTAATCTAAAGTAGTGGTTATTTTATAGAAATGATAACCCTAAACTTTTTGAATTTAACGACCATGAAGATACATCTGTACAACGTAGAAAATACGTAAAGTTGAAAATTATTTTCTAAATTTCAACTGTTGCGTGAAATGATGCTGACTATTTTATTTTATGTTTTCGTTTTTTTAGTCTCTTTCTTTTCTCTTTCTGTCTTTGAAAGACAGGACTATATATATATATATATATATATATATATATATATATATATATATATATATATATATATATATATATATATATATATATATATATATATATATATATATATATATATATATATATATATATATATATATATACCTCTGGCGCCATCAAGAGCATTGAGCCACCAAGCAAAAAACGATATCTCCATATAAATGGCAGATATCTTAACTTGATTTTCACAAAAAGCACATAATAGACTGAAATGTACCCTCCTTACTACAAGTACCAAAGCTATCTTTACAATTTTTACTAAAACGTAACCTTTTAACACATTTTTTTTTACCTCTTCAAATGTAAAAGCTATAACGTTTATAATACCAGGCTATATGTGTATCCAGTAATATAAACGTAACGTATAAACTGAATTTTCTATGCTAAAATAAATGCTAAAACTGAATTATCATTTCAAAGTTACTATTGAAATAATTGCTATTTTATGTAGTAAAATAAGTTCACCATTAAATTTTAAAATACACCTAAACATACCTCTCAGTGGTTTTTGCTGTCATTATGGCTTGATTCCCTTGAAACCATTTTAAGAGACAAGAAAGACAAATCGAGTGGCCGGAGTGGCGTTGTCCATTGGGAAACCAAAATTTGTCTTTTTTCAGTCTTCTCTTTCTAAACTTTGTCACTTTTGTAATAATCTACACCATAACCAAAATAAGAAGAGAGAACCGGATGCATCCCCTTTTTCTCGTATTCTAATCAAGTTATGATAATAAAATTTAACACATATTAACTTCAATATTATATTGATACTCTCTAAATTTTTGGTGTTTATCTGTGGAAAATTGTTTCATAAAAAGGGGTGCATCCGGTTGTAAAAATCTACATTCTTATTTAAGCCAGGGTGTATATCCATTTACTGCAACCGCACTGTACGCAAATTTCTCTTCTCTATATTTTACATTTTCTGTGCAGTAAAGTGCAATTTCTCATACTCTAAATCCTCTAATGAAACATTAATTTTAATTAACTTCTCACTTTGTTTGCATGACTCTTCTTTCTCTTTTCAACATAAGTAAAAGCCTTTTTCCTTCCTGATCTTAAGATATATTTATCGCGTGCTTCTTTCAATAAGTTTAATAATAAAAATTGTTTTTCTCGATGGTTGTTGATGACTCTAATTTATTATTATTTTTTTCCAACTGAAAAAGTTTCTACATCAATCTTTGCTAAATTCAAATGTATATTGGAATCAAAGAATTGATTCATGCTTGAAAAACAAAAACTAATACCTAAAATCGCAAGAAGTTCACGTTTTCAATTGATGTTAATAAAGTAAATATTATTATTTAACTTTATATTTTAAATTATAAAGTTTCGCCATTTTTTGTACAAAACAATGTGATACAACAGCAAATAATAATAACGTTTATATTTTCTCCAAAAGGATAAATGTTTCTAAAAAATTTTAGTATAACTTCAAAACATATACATTTAACTTGAATGAAAACTCAAATCAATATATTGATTGCTAAATAGCTGAGATGAATAAAATAATTTTTTCTTCAGATGAATAAATAATAATATTACTAAAGAAAGAAAAGAAACGTCCGTACAAGTTTTTAACTTTCATACATACATACGCATAGACTTTTTACGTCCAGGTTGCGCGCATTCCATTACAACTTGTGTTGTTGCTCTCTCTCTCTCTCTCTCTCTCTCTCTCTCTCTCTCTCTCTCTCTCTCTCTCTCTCTCTCTGGTGTATCTAACTTTGTTTATCTCTGTGGTTACCATGTGGAAACGCAATAAACTTTGCGTAAAAGATTTTTACCCCTGACGTTAATGTGGTAAAATGAGATTAAAGATTTTATTGCCTTTTTGCAACAACTGAAAAAAAGAAAAAAATACAATTGAAGTCAAACTTTTTGGCATCTCCCTCGTGTGCTGTTATTAGATTCAAATATATTGCATAGTAATATTGACCAGAATTCAAAACACGTTTGTTTAAAAACAACATTTTATTCCATTGTTTAAAATAGCAAAAGTTACCAAAGGGTAATAAAGAACTAACTAAGTTTACATTCATCGTTGTTGTTGTTGTTGTTTTTTTTTTTTTTTTTTTTCTCGTTTCAAAAAATGGTATATAAAATTAGGAACTAAAGATAAAATTTATACCATGAAACGAGATGCATACAAATTTCTATTAGAAATATGAAACCAATATTTAAAAATAATGATACTTTGCAACAATGCAAATATTACTCATATTAAATAAAATGAGTGTACAATAAACATGAAACCAATAATTAATCCACACTACACACTACACGACACTTTTTTTTGTTCTTTTTGCGACCCTGAAACTTAGCATTATTTGCCATTATATAGTAAAACTTATACATGTGTCGTAAATTAAGTTTTTTTATTATTATAATGCTTTAGATGTTTTAATAGAATCAGAAAATACTTCTTTCATAAGTAATCTGTAATTTCCAAACCATAAAATTACATAAAAATTGCTCTGACTTATGTACGTGTGGCTTGAAGAATATTCTTATTGTGTTTAGTTAATTAAAAAAAGTAATGAAACTGATCTTGAGTTTCTCTATAAGGAGCTTCCTTTATAAGAAAGGCATTCGCTACTCAATGGGAATGTTGGCAGCAAGAATGTAATGAAGCACGCAAGAGAGAGAGAGAGAGAGAGAGAGAGAGAGAGAGAGAGAGAGAGAGAGAGAGAGAGAGAGAGAGAGAGAGAGAGAGAGAGAGAGAGAGAGAGAGAGAGACGCTTGCCATTAATAAACGCAAGACACAAGAGGCAAAGGCGGCTCAGCTGGCTGCCTGAACATCGCGAGATCTTATTGTTTGGATCTCCATTGTCAGAAAATATAACGTCACACATTAGCATATTGTCTCGCAAGTTATCCGAGGACGTTTATATCAATCAATCTATTATATTCTCCTTCACTATTTAATTTATGATTTCTTCACATCAATTTATTAAGAATTTTACATAAAAAAGACCTGAATATTAATTTTAAAAGAGGGATCTTGATTGATCAGAAGTTTTAGTAGGGTCTCTAAACAGAGGTAGAAGTCTAAAGCATCTGCAAACAAGTTTGATTACAATAAATAAGGTTAGAATTTTTCTATAGATTTAAATAAAAATCATATTTTTCAATTCAGTGACACATGTATATTGGACAAAACTTTAATTTGTCAAGTAATAAAAAAAATATATATATTTACTACAAAAAAAAATGCAATTAAAGGCAAAAAGCACTTTACAAGCTGCTGATTTTCATCGTTTTACTTCTTAGTTCTTATTCTAAAGTAAAATTAATGTTGTAACTTTTTTATGTTTTTTTATGCTTCTTTTTTGCCGGTGAAGTACTGAAAAAGTGCTTACGTGTCACGAACTCTCACTTCCCATTTCCATCAGTTGAACTTATTGATTTTTTGTGCGTCTTTTATACATTACACGCAAGTATGTTGAGGACTCCACTATCATAAATTTCAAGTTTTTTTTTTTATTAACCGACTTGACCTCTGCAGTAATTTTACTAAATAAATGTAGGAGTAAGCATTTTAATCGAAGAAGTTTGAGAGTGAGAGAAAGAGAGAACTCTAAGGTCGATTTCTCTTTTATTAAAAAAAAAGAGAAGAATATAATGAATTATTTGACTTATACTACTACTTCAATCAACTTATTATTTCAGAAAACGTTTATGTAAAAATAACATTAGTAACACGATGAAATTAAATTTCAAAATATCATTGTTTAAAACAGTTTTTGTTTCTATTGAAAGTGTACATAAAAAAGAAACTATACAAAAATTATCACACAGGAAGAGAGAAACGGTGTTTTTGTTATTATTTCTTTTAGTTTGACTTACTCTACGTATCAGGACATGTCAGTTTTGGTTTCCTGAAAATCAAAATTGATGACTACGTATATAAAGCGACATGTATAGAAAGAAAGAGACAATCAGCTTACAATATAAAGCTGCATGTTGAACAATATTGTATTATTTACTATATGCGTGGGATTTTTTGATAATGCAATACAGCAAAAAGGACATTAGTTTTTTTATAAAAAGGCACAACACAATTCGTGCTTATAAATTTACATTACAATACATAAGAGAATTCTGCAGATCAATCAATATTATGTATTCAACTTTTACTAAACTTTTTGATATACACTTTATTTAAATTTGTGAGTTATTCCATATACTATGTGGAATGACAAGTATCACATTGTTTTGTTTTTTTGTACCATATAAATCATGATAATATCAATAAAGTTTGAAATTTTCAAGGTAAATATATGGAAAATTCTTAAAGCCATAGACCACATAAAACTACATGACTGTGCTTTTTAATGAATAAACACGAAATGGGATCTTCAAAACTGATGACAATTTTTACCAGAATGAGGGAGAGCGTGAAAATACTGTAAAGTATGCCATTTACGTGAAAATTCATGTTTCTGACGTCAGAAACATGCAAAAATGAGTATGAAAATGTTGTGCGGGTTGCATAAATTGAATTTTGTGATCACTGCTACGAGGGGTTTTGAAATCAAACTAATATTATTTATGGAAATCCCATCAAATGTTTTGTGATATAAATGCTTATGTTTTTCTCTGTTCTTTAAATAAACATACGTTTTATCTTTCATAAATTAATCTTAGCATTTTGTTATGAGAAATAAACGTTGATAGCATTTTAATTTTTGAAACAACTTGGTAAAGGTGACAATCTATAATAAATACATTATACATTTGATCCTAAGTAAATATTTTCTATAAAAATTTATAGCATTAAACCTTTTCAATTTATCGATAAATATTATTAAGTTGATTTATGCTATTCAAAATTATAAGGTACGATGGTTTTGTATAACTTATAATTATAAGAAACAATTTACTATCAGCTAAAAATTTAATATTAACTTTAAATATAATATACAGTCATAGGGTGTAACATTGAACACAGAGCACAATATTGAACAACCAATCACAAGTACCGTTACATTTTTTCTATAGGGTGGTTTCATTCATGTTAAAGTCGACGCCGTGAGTGAGCGCTAAATAACATGAGCCAGAATGGAAAAATGACTCGTTTTGCTAGTTTAAAAATACTTTGCAATATTTTTAAGAGCATTGATGCTATTAACAGGTTGAATTAGTTTTTCAAGTTTGCAAGAAAAATAATATTAACTAAAAAATAGCTAATTTTCTAATTCAAAATAGCTTAAAACTACGTTTGTCCTATATGCTGAGCAATGTTATTCGTTGCTCAAGAAGAGCATCGAAAAGCATTCAGAATGATGTCATGCGCACCCACCCTATACTTTTACACATACAGGTATTTTGAAAGCTTGTCGCTCATGTATGTTAAGAGTTGTACCCCGTGTTCAATGTTGCACCCATATAAGTCTATGGTTGCACCCCTTGACTATACGTAATTAAAAATATAACTTTTAAATCTCAGTATTATTAGGGAATTTATTTTCTTATATAAAAGATAAGTTATTAAAAAAATAAATGTACTTTTTTAATAATTTTTTTTTTTTAGTTTATTTGAATAAATTTGAATAATTAGGTGAATAAAACCAAAACTTTATTTAAAAAAAGAAGCGTAAATGAAAGAAAAAAAACTATTTTTCCTGTAAATTTAAAATTATAATAAAAAAAGGGAATATAAAAAAGAGGAATAAAACGTCTTTTTTAACCATATCATATTGAATTTCAATTTAACTTAATGTAAATATTCCCTTTGGGTTTTGTAAAAATATTTAACTTTGTGCGGAGTTGAAGCTTATATAGTTTGTCTTACAAGAGAATGCGTTATATCTTAAGGGTAAAAGCGATTGAAATATCGTTACAATTCTACTTTATTTGATCGAATAACATTTCATTACTTCAAATTGTGGGAATTAAGTGAACAGAAAAAGTTATAAAAATAAAAAGCTTCTTACGTAAATAGAAAAATCTTAAAACTAGCTACATTTTTAATGTACAACCATTTTATACAAACTTAGACTTGAGCTTTTACTAAAAAATATTGAATAATTAATTTAATATTTTATTTTAATAACAGCGTTGCTAGCCAAGCTTGTGTTTAATTTTGAAGGATTTTTTTAGAACACAAGTAGGATAAAAATGTAAATTTAGTTTGAAAAAGAAAGAAATCACATTGAAGAGTTGGTGAAATTCATTTTGATAAACTATTTCGTTACGTCTTTTGCTACAAAATTATATTTTAATTTCAAAACTTGTACTTTGAAAGAAACTGATTCAAAACTTTCTATAAGAATCAAACTTTGTATAGAATATTACTTTCATTTCAGTCAGTCATCCATTTTAAATTAAATAAGTTATTCACGTTTTATCAATTCCATACTTTTTACTTGTTTTATTATTAATATTTTGCAGTAAGCTATGGCTGTTTATACTTGAATTCTTGTACTAAATTCTTTCTACGTAATTTTTATATTATTGTACTAAAGCTTGTTCTGTAAAGTAACGTGAATCTCAACAACAGTGATTGGCTGACCAACAAAATACGACACATTCATTGGTTGATCTTGTTTTTTGAGGCAACAAAATTGAGTCGCATGAAGAGCATGGAACTTTTTTTTGTGGAGTTTCTTTCATTCTTATCAAAATCAAAGTTCTAAAAGAAGAAATAACAATGATCAACCATATGTATAAACGTAGTAAACGCAGGTAACGACGTCATATACAGTTGTTTTGAGCAAAAGAACATTTTCGAAGCTGGCTCAATATTTGTGTGTAGTTTATAGAACGAGATTAAATAGTGATAGTAACAAATATTTTTTTTAAATGTAGAATACATTTATGATTAATAATGGTATCTCATGAAAAAAAAAATTGTGATGTTAAATAAAAAAAAATAAAAAAAGAAAGAAAGAAAGAAAAAAGAAAGAATTTTAAAATACATATTTTATCTAAATAAATGTGTCATTATAGATGCATAGCTTTATATTTTGCTTCTGTATAGCATCAGTATAAAAAATTATATAAAGTCTCATTTGTTAAAAGATTTTTTTAAGTAATTTATTAGAACCATAAATTCATAAAACAGAACGAATTTTCACACCTTTTGATGAATATTTTGCTGCCAAGGGCAATTTATTACAGAGTCTATATTTTTTTTCAAGCTTTTTAAGCTGTCTTTTTATATATAAAAAAACATGAATATTTATGATGACTTACGAATTAAAAAGATAAAATTCTATTCAAAATTAAAACATTTTTATTTGTTGATAATGAAAAATTAAAATCTTGTTTTGGAAAAGCTAGTTTTCATAAAGTATAACATTTCATGTACGTGAATATAAAAGTTAAGTTGTGTACTCGCATAGCAATAAAATATTTTTACACTCTGCAATTCATGCTTTTCATATTTAATATAATAATATTTTACTATTTTATAACACAAGAAATTTAAACTCTCATGAACATCTGGTTATGTATATAAAAGATTTTATTGAAGAACATTTTGTAGAAATTTTATTCGTCTGTGAATTGTAATCAATAGTTACAGAGAATGTATAATATAATTAAATCCCACGACATCATTATTAAATTTTTAATGAAATTTTTGAGTTAATTGAAAACTTTTTTTGACAACAAAATAGCAAATTTCGTCTTCTTTAATAACTACTTCTTTTTTTTCTTACAAGATCAGAATTATCACTAATGTATATAATGTGTGTGTGTGTGTGTGTCATGTGTGTGTGTGTGTGTGTGTGTGTGTGTGTGTGTGTGTGTGTGTGTGTGTGTGTGTGTGTGTATGTGTATATACTATATATATAAATATATCTATAGATATACTAAATATATCTTTTGATTATATTGGTTAAGATTTTTTTAAATTTAATTCTAATATTGTCTAGAAATATGATAATGTCAAATTCATTAAAATTACAACTGAATTTTTACTACGAAAATAAAGTAATTTTCTGTGATCGTAAATGTGTTTGAAAATGCAAATTGCTTTATCTATATTGTCTGTATTTTGATAGAGTGGCATCAGACATGCATACCAAGGTAAAGAACAGCTGTGCGTCTTCGCATCTGCATTGACGTGTCGTGTTATGCATGCAGGGAGAAAGTCAATATTTTCTCATCACTTTGAGTCAATTTCATCAGAGTAGCAACAATGTGGAGTACCATGGCATCTTGATTACATGCTTGGGTGTAATTGCCTCAAAAATAACACACATTGTTTATCATCATATAGAGAAGATACTGTAGTGTGTTCATATAGTATTATATAGGGTAGTTTTATTCATATTAAAGTTGACACCATAAGTGAGCGCTAAATAATATGGGCCAGTATAGGAAAATGACTCATTTTGCCAGTTTAAAAATACTTCGCAATATATTTGAGAGCATTGATGCTGTTAATAGGTTGAATTATTTTTATAAATATATGCGAGAAAAATAAAAGCCAAAAGATAGCTAATTTTCCAAAGAAAATAGTCAAAAACTAGGGGTTTCCTCGGCTGAGCAATGTTATTCATTGCTCAAGAAGAGCATCGAAAAGCATTCAGAATGACGTCATGCGCACACACCCTATTATCATGATGAAAGTAAAAGAATAAAATGATAATAAAGATGATGAAGGTTTTATCTTTGCGTTTCAAAAATTTGTACCTAAATTTGGTATAAAAACAACTAATACTTAATATGATGTAACAAAAAAAGGAAATTGTATGTAAACTCAAGAAAAATAAATTATATTTTAGTACTCGAATAAAACTTTTATAAAATTTTATGACTGCGATTGTTTATAATCATGTTTGCTATTTATGATAATATTGATCTATAAATTTAATGTACTTTGCCTTGTTAAGCAAAATTTTCATTTTCATTTTTTTTTTTTTTGTTGTAAGTATATCATGATACTGTTTTTCTTTTTATTATTATTATTGATTTGCTTAATTATTAAACTGGAAACAATGCCAAATTATGCTCGATTTTCCTCTTGCAAGGGCTAAAGAATCCGAATGTACCAGTAATCATGCAATCACAGGCATATTAAAAATACAAACATATAAATGATATTTTAGCTTCACATTAACGTTTAGGAATATTATTGAAAACAACAACATATTTTGGTATTTTTAAAAACAAAATAATAATAATAAAAAATCCAAGAATGATTTTTCTGTTTCGGTGACGTTTATTGTATATTAAGTTAAGTTTAAAGACTAAAGGAGTTAATAAATTTTTTAATTAATTTCTTAAAAGTTGCCTAACTTCAAAGTCAACATGACATCAAAAACGTCAACTGTTTGGCTTACAAAAACCGCGATGAAGCTTATATTTTATTTTTTATTGATTTATAAACTAAATCCTATAATACCCAAGGGATTAAATTATAAAAAAACAAACACTTGTTAAAAACTCATTAAGTTTGCAAAACGCTATAAAATTATTATTGATTGCTTCATTTTTGCTACGAAAGCAAATTTTTTTTCCAAGCTTTAATTATCGAGTATGGTTTCAATCCCAATAAGGCACGTAATGCAATAAAAATATAAAATAAATTGGTTATAGCTTACTAATAGTAACTAGATACGTTTTTTTTTTGTAATTATATTGCCTAAATTAGAGTTATATTTTATAGTCCTTTGATTTAGAGAATAGAGACATCTGGATCGTAAAGTATTGTTCCGTTACCTTTTGTTCCAAGCAAAGTCTGAAATGATATAATAATACCAGAATCAATATATATATATATATATATATATATATATATATATATTATATATATATATATATATAACAATAAGAAATGTCAAATTTTAAGTGCATTTTTAAAACTCTTTTAAGTATCTGTACTTTATAAAATTACTCTCTGACACTCACATTCAATGTTTATGATCTCAAACCATATAATTCGTTTTAATAGTTATATATGACTTTTAGTGTAATTCATATAAAGTTATCACTAGAGACCGGATTTAAAGTTTTTCAACATTTTTTTCTGTCGTATTTAGGTCACTTTTAATGAAAAATGAGTACGAATTGCGCAATTTTAAGTCGTTTAATACTCATTTATTTTCAACATTTTCAACATTTTCAACATTTTTTAATATTTTCAACATTTTTAATGTTTTTGCAACATTTTGCAACATTTTTCAACATTTTTGCATAATCTTGCATCAAAAAAAAAAAAAAAAAAAAAAAAAAAAAAAAAAAAAAAAAAAAAAAAAAACGAAAACGAAAACATTAAAATTTTAGGGTGAAATTTTAAATTACTACGTAACTTAGCTTAACATTGGAATAAGTTGGTGCAATTAAAATTGGAATCTTTTTTGTATGGTTGCTAAAATTTCAGAAAACATAAATGTTAAAAATACATTAAATAATAATAATTGACTTGTAGAAATCCAGGTTTTAAAATATTTTTCTATATCTACTAAAATTTTCAGTTTACAATATTTTTCAACGTTTAGATAAAAAGTCCATATCTCTCAAATTCAAATTTTTATCCCAAAGATTTTCGTTGTTATTCAATGTATAACAACTACCGAAAATACTACTGAATATTTTCAGAGCTCATCGTAGTTGTCAGATGAGGGATTTTTTTTTTTAAATTACCATATAGGGTATCATGAGTTAAATTTTTCTTTTTTTTTTTTATATTCACTCTGTTTTTAATTTTGAGTTAACATTATTACATGCGACGTCATCAAAAAAAAATAAAAATAAAAATAAAATAATTGGCTTATTAAAATCTCAAAATTTTGTAATTCAAAATATTTAATGCTCTCCCCCCCCCCCCCTATATTTTGTATTAATTTTATTCTAAGATTTCATTAATAAAACAATTAAAATTGTTGTTTGTTAGCTTTTGTCATGCGTTGTCCTTTGTCCTATATGGTGGAAAAAAAAAAAAAAAAAGTACATAAACTTTGATTTTAGTTCAATTTTTTTTTCACCATATAGGACAACGCATGACAAAAGCTAACAAACAACAATTTTAATTGTTTTATTAATGAAATCGTAGAATAAAATTAATACAAAATATAGGGGGGGGGGGAGGAAGAGCATTAAATATTTTGAATTACGAAATTTCTAGATTTTAGTAAGCCAATTATTATTATTTTTTTTTTTATTATTTTTTTTGATGACGTCGCATGTAATAATGTTAACTAAAAATTAAAAACAGAGTGAATATAAAAAAAAAAAATTAAACTCATGATACCCTATATGGTAATTAAAAAAAAAAACTCATCTGACAACTACGATGAGCTCTGAAAATATTCAGTAGTATTTTCGGTAGTTGTTATACATTGAATAACAACGAAAATCTTTGGGATATAAAAATTTGAATTTGAGAGATATGGACTTTTTATCTAAACGTTGAAAAATATTGTAAACAGAAAATTTTAGTTGATATAGAAAAATATTTTAAAACCTGGATTTCTACAAGTCAATTATTATTATTTAATGTATTTTTAACATTTATTTTTTCTGAAATTTTAGCAACCATAAAAAAAACTTGTAAAAGTTTGTGTAATCATTGCGGAAGCATAAATAAACAATTTTTGTGCTATTTTATAATTTTCAACATTTTCAACATTTTTCAACATTTTTTCAAAAAATTCAACATTTTTCAACATTTTGCCAACATTTTTGGCTCAAAAAATCACCTTTTTTTTGTGACATTTTTGTCAAAAAAATCAACATTAAATCCGGTCTCTAGTTATCACAGTAAGACTGAAAATCAGATAAAAATTACTGAAATTATTGATATTCTATTTAAAATAGCTTTTAGAATACTTTTATACTGAATAATTCATTCAAATAATTGTATTCAAAATTCAAAAAAAGTTTATTTTCAATCTCCTATAATATATCAAATTCAAAATTTCTTTGTTTCTTTGCATTCCTTCAATTGTATTATACTGTACCGATACGGACACATAAAGTGACAAGCAAAGGAAGTAAAAGGCAACATTTTAATATATTTTTTGTCATCCGCCACACCCGCTCTCTATCTTGAACTGTGTTATCTTTGCGGCTATGTTACTACATTTACTCTTTTTTTTTTTTCATAATATTCAATGCTTTGTAACTTTCTGTGTCCATAGCGGTACATAGTATCCGCCAAAAGCAGCAATACAAAGACTGTACACCATGTAAATAAATTTTACTCAATTTATAAAGACATGACGAGTGTATATATAAAAAAAGTAAATGGAGATGCAATGTTTTGATACAACAGGCGAAGAACTTATAGAGAAATAAACTCATGTCTTCTCATTTTCAACGTAACCTTTCCCTTTATTTGTTGTTGAAAAAGAAACTTTTTTTTGAACATTATACAAAAAACGATTTTACCAATTTTATTATAAATTTTACTTTGCATGGAAACTACTGACTTAAAAGAAAAGTCAATAGTCAATACCCTAAAGTTTATACGAAGAAAATATTGGTAAAATGTAAAACATCAGCATATTTCACTGTCACTATGGTATGTATATTAAGTGCATTTTTTTTTTCTTACCACTTTCTCTTTTTACTTTTTTGAGACCGTATACAGAATAACGTTTGAAGGGGAAAAACTTTTAATACTGCAGTAAAGTAGCATCAAATACTTAAAGACATATTATTTTTCTTCTTCTTCCCCTTCAAAGAATTTTGTATATATACAGTAACGTTAAAAAACCTTAAAGAAAAGAAATAGTTTTTTTCCCCAACCTCAAAGTAAAGTTTGCTTCAGTATTCTGCAGTATAACAAGATTTCTAACAACTCTGCGATTCAAAACTAAGTTTTTACCTCACCCTATTGTTGTAAAAATAGATTGAAGCTAATAAAAAAAAAAGTAAAAAAGAAAATTTAATAAAATGCATTATTCTGGGACGAAAATGTAAAATTAAGAAATATGCGAGTAAATTTTGCTTCAATTCAGTTGAATTATACTTGCATCATATCCACATATTATGAGGAAATAGATAGGCCCTGTTTCAGTCTATGTCAGCTCTTGTTATAACGATTTTTCACTGATTCAATGTAAGTTATGATGACTGAAATTTATTTTCTTTATATTCAAAATAGCACTTTAAAGAAAATACAAATAACATTTTATATTTAGTTTATCATTTTCCTTTTATCTACAAATGACATTTTTAGAAAACTAAATTTTATTTAACAATATTACCATAATTTATTTTCATTCAGTATAGCATTCTATATTTTTTATATATATGTAAATTCATTTAAAAATAAATAGAAAAAATAAGCACAAAAAAAAAAAGAAAAAAAAAAAAAAAAGCATTATACAAACAAACACAAATAATTTTCATTTTTTAAAATCATGAATAAGCAAAACTAACATTAACATATTATAACATAAAAAAAAGTTTAATACCATAATTTTATGAATTATTTATTAGACAACTTTACTTAAAAAAAAATAAGAGCATAATGTAAATTATTTTAAAATTTAATTAAAATAACAGTGATTTTTATGTTGGAAGTCATTACTTAGTTAGTTCACTTTACGAGATTAAATTTCATTGGTGGAGCTGCTCTTAGACTTACACGGGTTTAAGTTTACCATATTTCTTTCGTTCCTTTATTTATTTATTTTTTTTTTTTGTACTTGATGTTCTTGTTGAAAAATTGCGTAGTGTATGCAATTTTCCGCACCATATCTCCCCGCCACACAAGAGAGGGTTTATTTTAACGAGAGAAAGAGAGAGAGAGAGAGAGAGAGAGAGAGAGAGAAGGAGAACAAAGAACCCTGTCCCTTAAAAAAAAGCAACAACAGTGTTCTCTCAACACTTAGATAACGTCAAAACTTTTCACTATATAACTTTATAGTGTGTTCTATAAAGTTTTTTTTTCCGATCATAACTGGATCACAAGTTATCACAAACAAACACAGCGCTTTTAAAATTTATCAGCTAGGGACAAAAAATACAATAATATCAATCGTACAAGTCTTTTTTATTGGATCAAACACTCTGCAGTTATAAAATGAAATATTAAACTCAATCGTGAGATTAATATAATAGGTAAAAAAATGTTATTTTTTGAAACTTGATTATTATGTAGCTTCTCCGTTTCATTTAGTAGTAATTAGAGTATGTGTAATTTCTCTAGGAAAACATAATGTATGTATACAGTATTTAATTTAGTTGTTTTGATTACGCTAATAGACAACATAATATTTGTTTATATAATGATAGATAAATTGAGAAAAAGAATGCTTTATTAAATACGAGAGAGAGAGAGAGAGAGTACGTATGCCATGTTTTCAAGCAGCAATATTTGCATTGTGCAATTAATTCATTGTATGAAAATTTAACAATTTTTTTATGAATATTACAACATATATGTTATCAAATTCACAAAAAATACTTCACCGAGTGAGCACGTCTTTACTGTAACATTTTCACAACTGACTACACTAAAAAATAAATTTCGATGCTGCGAACTTTGGATATATATTAAAGAAGAAAAAAATATTGTGCTTAGATAATTATCAGGCTAAAAAGGAATATTATTCAGTAGTGCTATGTATACATTTCAACTACGTCATATTCTACCAGATAATCTACTGTAATATATGCAAGCAAGATTTTGAATTGTGTTGAATATGCAAAGGCAATTTTGTACTCTAAAATGTGCACACTCGACCACTCGACCAAGATTGGATTTTTTTTACTATTCAAATAATCTCGGCAATTTTTTTTTTTTTTTTTTTTTTTTTTTTTTGAGAAAAATAAGCACAGAAGTTAAGAAGTTAAGCAGTAAAAAAAAAAAAAAAAAAAAAAAAAAGAATCCTGGGCAAGTGAAACATTTTTTACTAAGGGAAGGGAGAAGATGCTAAGAAAACGAGTTAGTATAATTTGGGGTAAAAATCTGTGAAAGTATTTTCTGAAAACGCTATAGCATTGAAGTTTTCTTTTGTAATGAAAAATGACACCTAAAAATGATTAAAGCGTTAATTTACTTTTAAGATAAAGTTATGGAAACTGTGGTGCTAAAAGTGTTATTTACGTCAGCTGCATGTTCTGTATTGTATAAGCCGTATGTACTTGTAGAATTAAAATTATATTCTTCCATTTCCTGAAAGTATACAAAGTTGATAAAAGGGAAATGTATATAAAAAAAAAAACAGCACTTTTTTTTTTCTTCCTTTTTTTGCACATGACGAAAAAATATTGTGTATACAGAACATATGGGGCAAGATGCTGTATAGAATACGAGAATTTATATTCCCAATATCAAACATGTTTTCTGCTATATGATAAATATTGATATATAGAATAACCTCAATATTTTACTCAGGTACGTCTTTTATTTTTATTTTTTTAAGAAAAAAAGATACATAAAGTAAAATTACTTCTTCTTTTTCTCCTTTTTGCAATTTCTATATATGCATGTATATACTATTATACAGTACAGTACATGTGTGTGTGAAAATATTTTAAGATGATGTGTCATAATAACTCAAATGCTTTACATGCAGTAACGTTCCTGCTTTAGAACATTTAAAATACAATAAATATTAAAAAAGAAAGGGGAAAAAAATGATGAAGCTTATGGCTTTTAAAATTACGATTCCTTTCTCTTTCTTCTCTCTCTCTCTCTCTCTCTCTCTCTCTCTCTCTCTCTCTCTCTCTCTCTCTCTCTCTCTCTCTCTCTCTCTCTCTCTCTCTCTCTCTCCTTCGAAGCAGATAAAAAATTAATTTTAAGCTTGAAATCAAGAAATTAGAGGTTGAAATTTTTTAAAGAACAACCCACGCAGTTTTTAATTATGAATATAGAGCCTAAAAATCCAATTCTGGTAGCTTCTATTTTATCTACCTTCTACCTCTACTCTACAGTATAGTAAGTAAAAACAGTTTTTTTTTTTTTTATCTTTCGCGCATATTGTTTGTAAGTGTTATTTTAAGTAAAAACAGTTATGAGAGCATGATGAGATGGAGATAATTAAATATACCTTGTTCAGTGAAGTCAACGTTCACTTCACTTTTTTTTAGATCATATAGCGATAGCAAGTGTCTTTTTTCTTTTTTTCCAACTGCTCATATTTCTAAGCACTGTGATAGGTTGCTAATGTGCTCACATTATTATTATTTTCAGACTTGACCACTTAGGTATTTCACTTATTAGCACAATAAATATTGAATTCCACTCATAAATATACGAACACAGTGAGATATGAAGTTGATTTTTTAATTTATATACTTCAAAAAAAGAGAAATGTTCCCATATTAGTTTGAGTATTTGTGTTATACAATTGTACAATTTTGTGTACGACTAGCTGGGACACACAATTATATATCATAATATAGCAAATGATTTACGAATGAATATGATATTTTTTATTTTTACACAATACCTACTTGGCTAAGCTTTTAACTTTCCAGTAATTCTGGTGTATGCGTAAGTGGGCTTTTATTCTAAGGTTGGTCTAAACTATATTAGCTCAAAGATTGAAGTTTGTGGTCAGTATTCACGTCAGCACTTTGTTATCGCGAAGTCAAATTAGCAGCACTTGGACGAACAACGCATCCGCTTTTTTGGTGTTCTCTCATGTGGGTAATGGTCCGTCGAGGCTCATATTTTTTATTTACTCATGTATAAGGAAGAATATTATACTCTATAATATTTACTGTGGTGTAGACATTTTACCATAAAAAAAGACTTGCAGTTTTTTTCCCCTGTATATATAAAAGCTCATTTCATATTCCTTATTGTGGTGTTATTATTTTTTTATATTTATATATCATTTTTTTAAATTTAATTAAAATACATAAACAAAACAGATATGTAAACAAAAAGTGTAGAAAACACAAGAATTTTAAATTAAAAAATGTTATTGTTAAAAAAGTATACGAAAATAACAATTGAAATTAATTAAAATACCATCATAATTCAATTTTTGTTATCTGAAAATGGTATCTGTACTTTTTTTTTCATTATTTAATATTAAAAAGACAATGAATTTACGTGAAAATATCGAGTCAAAATATCTTACACATCTTATTTAGACGTATCTTCTATTGTTCATTGAACAAAAAGAAAGCAATTGAAAAGAGTTCCGTTAAAACAAATGAAAAGTTATTGCATTTCGGTGCCCTGCTTTGTTTTGAAGTATAAATTTATTTTTGTGAAAATAACATCCATAATTTTCAAAATAAAATCTTTTCATTGCCATCTTATAAAACTCCATATTATTGAAATACTGAAACACATGAAGCTGTAAAGTTTTTGTAATTGTAATTGAAGTTCATAATTTATTTTTATTCACGTATAAACTTCTGATTCAATTATATTTCTGGATAATGTGCGCATTAAAAATACTACAAACAAAAAGAATTAATCCTTTTTATGCAAAAGTTTTAAAAATATTATACGATTAAAGTTCAGATAAATTGCAGATAAAATGTTTTAAATTGAAATTAATATTACTTAGTGCATAAAATCCCTCCATGCAGTATTTATATTGCAGCCTAAATAAAATATAAAAGAGAAATATGATTGAGAGATAAAAATGTTATCAGACATATTTTTATAACATTTTCAATATTATTTTAATATTTTCTTATAGTATCTTTTCATATTTTTTTATATTATCTTACAAACATAGTTACAGCTAAAAAAACAATACCTAAAAGACCAGCTTTTTTATACTGTAATAATATTATTCTTTGTGAAGGATCAAAAGTTTTAAATAAAAGAAATAGAAATTTGTCTTTAGATAACACTTCAGTAAAATTAATATTATCTTTTCTTTAATAAGTTACATTGATAATTGAAATATTTAATCAGCAGATGAGTCTTATTGATTATATGTTAAACTATATTATGTTGTCTTGTGTGTGTTACAGGCACAAGGGGTTTCTCAAGGACTGCCCGAATGGACTGCTAACAGAACAAGTAAGTATATATTGCAATATTAATCTATTTATAAAATAATGAGAAAATTGTTTTAAATATTTGGAAATGAAGTAAAAAAAAATGTGTTTATTCATATAGCTGATATAATGGTTTAACTGTTTTTTGTTGTAGTGTCGTTAATATAATTCAAATTATTTATTAATGTTTTTTTTTTTTTTTTTTTTATAAATATATAATTATACCTTTTATTGTATTTTTTTTCTCATTATTGGAATAACAGCCACGTTTTATGTGTTTGGTGTGTATATTTTTGTTATACTGTTTTTCCTTCACTCTTATTCAAAAATTATAATGTGTATTATGAGTGTAAAAATAAAATAAATAACATTTACAATAATAATAAAAATGAAGCGACAAAGGGTAGGGTCACTTAAGGAGAGAAACTGGGTGATACAAATTATTATTATTATTTATTGACGCAAAAAAAAAAAAAAAAAAAAAAAAAAAAGTGTTTAGAAACCTTTCTCAATTTATTGTGGGTAGTTCATTATTATAATTAAAACATAATACTGAATGAATCTTGAAAAAGAGAAGCATCGCTAATTTTGTATCCTTCAGCATTGCATTGTGTTTGGATATCCTCCAGTAGGCATCAAATTCAAGAATTTTTAAAATGACCAAAAATTCTATGTATAGTATTAAATAAAAATTTTATTGCAATATTTTTTAATTAAATGTTAACATATATAATTCTTTGAAAAAAGAAAATCTAATATACCTCATCGTGCAGCACATAAATAATACATTAGTTTTTAATTGTTTTTATTTTTAAGCCTTTTTTTGTTTGTAGTAAACTACATAAATATGTAGTTTATCAAAAGAGCTAGGAAATTTTTATATCCAATTTATTGTTGATTATTTAAAAATAGTTGATTTGAATTGCAAATCGACTTACCAATATTTATATAATATGTTGATGTAAATTTAATTTTAAAGAATTATACTTACAGTTATATAAACAAAAATCTCGTTAAAAATAAAAATTAATGTTTATTTACAAAATAAGGTATATAAAGAGAAAAAAAAAACCTTTTATTCTTTTGTTTCAGTTGAGGTTGATTTAATTGGTAAAAAAGTATTTTTTCCTTCGTTACGCAAAGATGCTTCAAAATTTTTATTTATAATGAAAGCTTTTTATTGACGAAAAAATTGTGGCATCTCCTATACACCCTCATAATTTCATTTATCAGATGATTTCTTAATTGGGTTTCTCCGTTACTTGTCGTAATAATAATGACTGACAAGCTTTTTCTTTGATAAATTTCATTGTTGTTTTTGTAAGTCTTGGAACACAATAAGATATTTTTTTCTTTGTTCTCTCTCCCTCTATCGTTCTTTATTTCATCAATTGAATAGAAATTTAAAAGCATACAAAAACATGATACAATTGAAACTCATTTTTTGCTGTGCAAATACTCTTTCAATTAGTTTAATTAGTTCATACAACGATTTTGTAATTTATTATCGTTTATCTACATTCAATTTTGAGAATTAATAAATTTGTATAATAATCGAATAGATTACAAAAGCACCTTAAATTTTTTAAGTTTACACTCAAATAATTTTGTGTGAAATTTTAATTTGTTTAATGAATTTATTTTATCTTTTTATCTTTTTATTTTTATCCCTTTCTACAAGCCTTAAAAAAAGGAGAAAGGAAAGGAAAGGAAAGGAAAGGAAAGGAAAGGAAAGGAAAGGAAAGGAAAGGAAAGGAAAGGAAAGGAAAGGAAAGGAAAGGAAAGGAAAGGAAAGGAAAGGAAAGGAAAGGAAAGGAAAGGAAAGGAAAGGAAAGGAAAGGAAAGGAAAGGAAATATTGATATTTCATTTTATAATTTTGCAGGGTTTCATCAAGATCTACCGCCAGTTCTTCCCTCAAGGTGACCCAAGTAAATTTGCCACTCTCGTCTTCAGAGTATTCGACGAAAATAAGGTAACGATAATAAGTTTTTGCAATCATATACAAAATAAAACTATAACTTAACAATATTCGTGACCAATTTGTATTTTGCAGGATGGTTCAATCGAATTTGAGGAGTTCATACGCGCGCTTTCTATCACATCACGAGGAAATCTGGACGAGAAGCTACATTGTAAGTGCTTGTTACGTGTGTCTATTGTGAAGAGAAAATTACAAACTATAACACTTAAAGCACCGCAAGTAACAATTCATTTTTAGGGCTACACTATTACGGTTTTAGAAGTTTGTTCATTTTATAGGAAATTGGATAAAAATATAAATCATTTATTTTTTTACCCAATTCAATATGTGCGTCCTTAAATTTTGTATTTTTTTATATTCTTTATATTTTTCTAAAATAATAAATACTATATTTTATTCAAATATATATATATATATATATATATATATATATATATATATATATATATATATATATATATATTATATATATATTCAGTAATAAGTTTGGGATTTATTGGCATTTATCAATATAATTTCATGATATTTCAATAGTATTATCTTCATTGCGGATTTGGCTCTGTATGAAGCTTACCTTTACTCGCATTATCGATATATATATATTTTTTTCATAATTTTGATACAAAGCTGCAATCAAAGAGGATAAAAGAGTTCATTTACATCTTTGAACTTTAAAGTTCAATGTGCCGTGATACAGAGAGAGAGAGAGAGAGAGAGAGAGAGAGAGAGAGAGAGAGAGAGAGAGAGAGTATGACAAAGGTGGTGACCCATGTAAATGATGATCAACTTCATGTGCTTCACTGGTTGCCTATTTGACAGGGCTGATGAAGCTTTATGTTGCTCACTGATAGCTAGCTCTGTCTGTTATTGAGTGAATAGGATAAAACATTCACAATACATCAGCTTAGAGTAATATGAAGGTATTAATAGGTATTAATGTACTATAATCCAAGTTTCATGCCATTGCTTTTCATTAAACTAATTAAAAGCATTTAGTAAAAGCATTTAAACGTATTAATAATTTTTTTGATTTATCAAATATATTAGGATAAAATTAGCTAATAGACATAGCAATGAAAATTGAAATTCTATACAAGATTTCACTATAATTCAGTAATAAAAATCGTGGTCGAAGAAAAAAACATTCAAACCCTATGTGGGTAGTTTAAAAAACGTCGATATTAACATATATTTTCACTTTTATTCACTTTAAAAGAACCGTATTTTATATAGGTATCGCAACCCTCATTGATTATTGTACCATATTGACCTTTTGCTTACGTTTCAGGGGCGTTCCGCCTGTACGATGTGGACAACGATGGATACATCACCCGCGAGGAAATGTACAACATAGTAGACGCAATTTATCAGATGGTGGTATGTAGCAAAAAAATACTAGGAGAGACAAAAAAATGCGCGCTCCATCAAATTTTTGTTCATTTTACACTATTCCATTTACTTATACCCTATTACACCAAGCTTATCGTAAAAAATATACTTCATATTTAAATGATTTAGAGTAATTCCTTACACGAGATAATTGCAAATTAAATCCTTATCTTTGTTTTAATGGAAGTAACCGGAAGCACCCCCTTTTCTCAGATTTTTAATCAAGTCAAAATATAGGAATAAAATTTAACACGTATTCATTTCAATATTACATTGATCACCTGTAACATTTTGGTGTTTATCTGGGGAAAAAGAGAAAAGACGTGCATCTGGTTTAGTTGTAAAAATCTCTGATCTTGTTTTAACCTTGCTGTATAAATCATCAATGCACGGAAAACTGCGAAGAAATTATAAATATATATATATATATATATATATATATATATATATATATATATATATATATATATATATATATATATATATATATATATATATATATATATATATATATATAATAATAATAATAATAGTCACTCAGAAAAAAAAAGTGCATTACTTTAGTTACGAATCCTAACTTATTTGAGATAAAACTTTTGAGTTACTTTTGCAGCTAAAATTAATAACAATAGTTATTTTAACTTAAAGTAGCCAAAAATAACTGAAAACAACTTAAAATAGCTATTGTTAATAACTTGCTAAAATGCATTATTTTAGCTACTTATAATAACTCCAAAGTGTTTATCTCAAATACGATAGGATACGTAGCTGAAGTAATGCACCCTTTTTTTGAGTGGTATCATTAACTCATGTCACCTAAAATAATTTAATGTTGTTTAAAGTGTTCCTCTATTTATATATCAAATTTATGTTATGATTGATACAGGGTCAGCAGCCGCAACTAGAAGATGAGAACACACCTCAGAAACGTGTTGACAAGATATTCAATCAAATGGACAAGAACCACGATGACAAGTTGACGTTAGAGGAGTTTAGGGAGGGCAGTAAGGCTGACCCTCGCATCGTGCAGGCACTCTCACTCGGTGACAACTGACACACTCGCGGGGTTCGTATCTTCAAACACGAATTACAAAATAATAACGCTTTAAAAAATGTCGGCAACACCTGTGTGAATTGTGTATGTGTGCAATTGAAAGGAGCTTTTTATATTTATGCTTAACAATAAAAGCTTCAAAATATACATAGACATGAAAAACACAAACTTATATTGACATATAATATTTATTTTGGAATCATCATAATGTTTCTTATGTAAATTTTTATTAGTTAGATTTTTCTTAGGGTGCATAAATATATAATGTATTTTAAATTTTGCTCAAAATAACCAAAAAAATTCAACAAATAGTTGACCCAAAAATTAATAAATACATAATAATTATAAATTTATATTCGAAACGGGCATATGAAAAAATGTTAAAACGTTTAAATTTTATTCATATGAAGGCATTAAATTTTGGAAAGAGTTGAGAGTTAAATTAAAACAACAATATAACGCTAAAATAAATTCGTAACTGTATTAAAGGCGTAGAACAAAAAAAAAAAAAACTTGTCTAATATCCTAACATACCTAAATATCAACGTTAATTTAGGCGGATTGATTTCTAATTTATTTTCCATTTACGAGATGGTAGATGTATGAAGTCACAGCTCGCTTGTTTCCACGCGCGTGGAACAGCAAGCTATTACGTCATAAACCCGCATCTGACATTTCATGAATGGAAAATAAATTACTCCGGCCAAATTAACATTGATATTTAGGTATGTTAGGATATTATGCAATTTTTTTTTGTTTAAGGTATTCTACGCCTTTAAATAAACAGACATCGATTTGAGCAGATTTTAAAACTTGCTTGATTAAAAAAATATAATGTATACATATTATTATAGCTCATATACGTGAATAGTTAGGACATAGAAGTTGAAGGGTAAAAATAGCAAACCAAAAATTCAAACACTATAATTGTATAAATAACTTTATAATAAGTTGATATTATATTCTTATAATTTTGTGGGTAATTTAATTATTTATGTTATTTTAATTACAATAAAAATTTACTTGTTATCAGGTGGTCGTTTATCAACCCAGAATATTTGGCAAAAAAGAAGAAGATATACGTGTCACCACGAACTCAATTTTACCTAATATTGTGATTTTTCATTCCTTTGTCAAAAATTCATTGTTAAATTCATCGTTGTTATTATTATAATTGATCGATTGTTACATAAAATAATAATAATACTCATCTCCAAATAATAATAATAAATAATAATAATAATAAAAAGCGGTGGTATTTATTACGTATTATATAAATATAAAAATATTATAAATAAATAAGAAATTATAATAAGTAAATAAATATTAAACCTTTTATTATAATTGTCCATGATTATAATAATAAATATTACTCATTATTAAAAAAAAAAAATAATAATTAAAATAACTATGATATTATAATTAAAATATGTTTGATATTATACATTCCTGCAATTTAAATTTTTAAAGAAAAAAAAAATGTAAGTACGTGAATGTCATGAAATATTCACAATTTTTATTCTCCTCAGCGGCCTATGTATATGATGTTTGTAATTATAGTTTTTCATGTTTTCAGCTTCTTTAAGAATACCAAAAAGTTTTGTTAATTCAATGTTCTATTAGTGATATGCAATTTTATTAAAAAATAATAATTAAGTATATTTTTCTTAATCGAACAAATCACTGCGTTTTTTTTTTTTTAATTAAAAAATTTATAAAAAGTACATATGAGGAAATATTTATGAAATTTAAAGGCTAGATTACATTATGATTTAAAATATATTGACATGAAAAATTTACATTGAAAAACATTTTATTAAATATTTTTGTAATGATAAATTTTTATGTGGAAATATGTTTAGTTCGTGTTCTTTAAGTAGCCTCAAGTGCAAGTTTTTGGAAGAAGGTTCTTGCAATTAGTTAATGTGCAGATTTTGAAATTAAAGAAACAAAACGCGTCATTGAAATACGATTTTTGTTTAACCAATAACGCATATCACTAACATTACATACAGTTCATTTCTAGATATTTTTAATTACAAATATACTTCAATTTTCAACCCAATAACCATAAAAGTTTATTATAAAAAAAATATAAAAAAAATAATAAAAAAATAATAATAAAGGTAAGATATTGTAAACGTATTACATTTGATGTTAATATTTTTTATATTTAAGTGTTGAAAATATTATCTATATGATTGCTGTGTTGTTATGAAAGTTTATATATTAAAAAAAAATAATGTTAAAATTAAAATTTACACTAAATATGGTAAATAAATTATTGCAATGTTGAAATATGTAGACAAGATAAAAATAAGACCATGGAATTATATTTTAGAATGGGACATTTAAATAAACAAATTCGTAATACGCAGTGAAAAAAAAAAAAAAAAAAAAAAACTTTAAAATAATAGTAATAAATACTTCCGTCACTCATACACGGTGTGAAAATATTTATGGTTTACTCAACTACTATATAACTTGAAAAATACTTAAGAAAAGCTTAAAATAATTGTTCCTTACTATTATTTGTAAGCAAATTTTTAGCTTTTTTGTTGATCATTTTTTCATTCAAATTTAGCAAGCAATACAAATTTACCTATATCTTATTCTACAATAAATTTTAATTTTCAGAAGGAAACAATTTGCTTACTTTAAGATCATGTAAATGTTTCAAATCACAGAAAAAAAGTGGGGGGAGCGATAATTTCCTTGGTTTTATTTTTATCTTCATTAAAAAAAAATCCAACGTAAATTTCATTGCAAGAAAAAAATATAAAAGTAGAAATACAATACAAAATAATTAATTTTTAATTAATCTCATAAGCACATAATGAAAATAATCTCGCGCTATTACTGTATGTGAAGAGAATGTATTTTACAAAATGAACATTATTGCATCTCTTGTGTGAAATGTAAATTTAAATGATCTAAAATGCTAAAAACTTTTACGTTTTTGAATACGTGTTTTTCTTGAATATAAATAAAAAAATTACAAAATGGCATTTCTAAAATATATTCTCAAAATTTTTAAATGTAATTTTGCGTGTACATAATTCATTCAAACAGAACTATAAACAATATATAATGCTAAAAAATGAATAATATTAATAAAACTATCTACTTTTATTGCACTTAATAAGTATGAATGTGATCTCAATAATATTTATAAATAAAATGCATTTATTCATTAAATAAATATATATAAATCTAATTTTTGTGAGTGATGTGTCAATTCATGTTTACATTAAATTCATCTCATGTGTTGTCAAAATATAAAGAGAATAATCAGTTTAAAATTAATAATTAAAATATAACACAAAAGTATAAAGGTAAAATATAATGTATGCATTTTACATCATTTCTTGTAAATAATAATATTAATGAAATGCTTGATTGAATGTTGTGAAAAAAAATAAATTAGTATTTAGTGAAATATAAAGTCTCAACTAAGATATTAAAAAAATTAATAATATTTTAAAGTTACAAAAAGAAATGTAACTTTTATGTTTAAAGTCTAAATTTGATCGATTATTTTAGAACAATGGACCATTAAAGTCTCAAAAAAATGTAACAAAAATAGATAAATTAACTGCGACATATTTTTGAATTCAAAGATATACGAATGCTCGAATTAATAATATTAAATTGTTAATATGGTAATTACCCAATTATCAGTAGTTGCAATTAATTAAAATACTTTCACTCATATTAGGATTTTAAAACTTTTAAATTTCATTAGAAATATGTGGTAAAATTTTAAACACTTAAAATAGAAGAAAGTATTTTAAAAATATAAGTGCCACTAAAAGCAGCAAGGCCTATAAATATATTACAATTACCATTTACACATTGGCTGTAAAATTTGAAATTTCTTTGAAACATTCTGAAATAGTCAATCAATTAATTTTGAAGTATCTAAAACTACCACGAGTATAATATAAATTTCTAAATTTAAAAATTATAATAAAATATATTTAGTTGAGACTGATAAAAAAATATATATATAAATATATATAAAAGAGAGTTAATTCTCCAACCAATGAAATTTGGTGCGGATTTTTCATAGATCCACTTCGTGATAAATGAGAAATTGGCCCAAATTTCATTCTTTAGTTTTTACTACTTTTGTTTGGAAGTTTCATGGCTGCCGCATGTCTTTCCACGTTAGCGCCATAGCCCACCCTCGCCCACTAATATATTCAGGTCAGAATATTTTTTTATAGAGTACAAAATGTGAAATTCATAGAAACCCTCATGAAAAAATAAAGTGCTCAAACAAAAAAAAAAAAAAAAATAAATAATAATAATAATAAAAAATTAAAAACAAAAAATACTTTGATGAAATTTTATCAAAATATTTTAACGTTTTTCACAATTAAAAAATGTACTCAAGTTATAAAAAAATATTCATAGAAAAAAAAAAGTTTTTAATTCCAATATATTATATAATATAAAAAATGTGCTTTATAAAATATTATGTGTACTCTAAATACTCTAAATAAAAAAAAGATTAATTATTGTGTGAATAAAAAAAAATCCTATCAAATATCTATATAAACTATTTTATGATGAAAAAAAAATTCATAACATTACCAATTGTCGTCATACTATATTATTTCAATTTTATTGGCTATATTAATCAATCATATAAAATTTGAAAAATTGCAATATTTGTAGATGTGAATAAATTTAAGTTGAATATATAAAAATATTTGATTGATTTATAAATGTAATCTAAAATAATATTATTGTGTTTAATGTTGTACATGGTACAAATTTCAATATAATAAAGAAAAAGAATAAAAAAAGAAAAATGTGTAAATATGAACGCACAGAATAAATTGATGATTCACAAAACATGTAGTTTTATTTACAATTTGGACGCCCCCGACTTTTTTTTTTTTTTCGTATGTCTATCTTATGGGCTGCATAAATAATAAGAAACTTTCAGCAATGCCAAAATTATCCTATTATTAAAAGTAATAAATTTCTTTTTAAAATCGCAAGTTTAATAATGAAAATTACATGATGTAATTTATTTATTTTAGTAATATCTTTAACTCTATTCAATTGTTGACGTGTCACAATAATCAAAATGCGAGTTCTAGGATACTCCTAATTCAAAACAATGGCACGCTTTGGCATTAAAAAAAAAAAAAAAAAAAAAAAAAAAAAAAAAAGGAAACAAAGTTGCCTTTGATAATCTTTTGCATAAAATATACATACATATCATGACGCTATAATCCCTTTTGGGGTAAGCCAACAACACAGATGTTTTATCCTGACCCAGTGATAGACCTCCATAACTTCCTATCCTGACATACTTCACTTGCCTATTCCAGTCTCATACCTTGTTTCATACATTTCCTTTTGCATTTCATACTGCGTACATTCTTATTTTTCAAACATCTTCCAACCACCTCACTGTCAGGCCATGATGTTTTAGGCCTGCCTCTATCTCTCCTTCCATCCACTCTACTATGATATACCTGTTTTGCTATTCTTTCATCACCCATTCTCTCAACATGACCAAAACCACCATACCGTACACAGCACACACTGCTCTTATACTTCTCAGTCACAGTTTCTTTCACTCCACATTTCTCCATCACCCAAGTATTCCGTACCCTATCTAATCTTGTTTTACCACACATATGGCATAATATATAAAGTCCACAATTTTAAATAGTACGCATTTACGCAAGTGACAAAATTATTACACTATTACCAAGACTAAAAAATTCTTAAAATTGACAGATTTTTTTTTTTGAGGTTACTGCCTGTTTCTATCTAAAATATTTATTTTCGTTTGTTTTTTAATAAGGATTAAAAAAAAAAAAAAAAGAGAATGCTTTTCAGCTTCAATTAAAAATTACTGAAAACAAGATAGATAGTGAATGAAATATTCAACTTCACATTTAAATGCAAACTAGAAAATCACAACAGGTTATTATAACTCAGAGGTTAACTAAATTTAAGAACTAAAAGAAAGTTATGTACGTTAAATATTTTTTTTATTTGTAATATTTAAAATTTAAAGTATTGTAATAAAGATGTTGGGAAGTGGGTCTTATCTTGTGAACTGTCTTCTGTCAGGACCATGCCTACCTCCTCCTCCTCCTCCCCTCCCTCTGCCCCCACCACTGAAGGTTGGCTTAGGACGTCTGATATCATTGCCTCCACCTGGGCGGTTCAGTTTCTTGAACTGGCCAAATCCTCCTCCTCCATTTCTCTTCCTCGGCCTGTTACCCTTGCTGCTGTTCACCTCTACATTGGAGTTAAGGAAATACTTGATAAAACAGCAACAAATAAAAATATATTAACACTGCAAATTTAGACTGTAAAAAACATTTAAATGAGTGACCAATAATTTCTAGAATTTTAATTTTTATAACATTTATATGTAGGTGACTTTGGGTATATTTTTCCCCATTAACTGGCACTTGTTCACATCCTGTCTACTTTTTTTTTCTATGAATTATTGTAGTATGCAATTAAATGGGTTTTAGAGATTTTGAAGCAAGCAACTAAAGTACTAATCCATACACTTGACTCAAATAAGCATAAAATAAAAATCACTCTTGCCTGTAATCAACTTATACCCCTTGCACATGACACATTATCAACATGCCCAACAGTGAATGTCACTCTTTACTTCATGGACTTACAACTGCAAACCAGTTTAATGTTGTCTGGAATAATACTGAAACACTATGTATACACCATAAAGGCACAATGAATGGTTTTAATTTGCTCGTGAAAAAGGATACGAAGATCGACTGCTGGCGCTGCAAGGAATCCAAACGACTTAGCAACCAGAGCCAAGTCCAAGGTCTCAATGTCAAAAATGGTTTTCAGACCATGAGAATCATATGCTCTGACATATGCTTTGTACGCTTCACGTGCGCTCTGATTCAGGAAGTAGTTCTTGCCTATTAGCTTTTCCAGCTACAACAAAATTTGTTACACAATTGTTTTAGTTAGCGGTCTCAGAAATAATAATAATAATAATAAAAATCAATATTTTTACATTCTAAAAAAGGAGAAAAAATTGTAAATATTAGTCATACCTGCAGTTGAATGTCAGCAATTTTATTCCACGAGAACTCAAACTCATTGAGTGGGACTCGCGCTTGCTTGAGATAACGCAAGAAGCCAAGCTCCTCAGGTCTTAGGATGAGCAAGGCATGGCCTGAGCTGCCTTCTCCCCGTGCTGTACGTCCTACTCGATGGATGTATTCCTGGTAGTAACAAAAAGCAAATATTGAGCAAAATAATATTTAACACTATATATACTTAGTGTGATAAGGCTGACAAATACTCTGATTGTCTTGAAGTGTTGTACCAAAAGTTATTAATTATTATCTCTGTGATAGCAAGATTTTCACCACACTATAGGACCCTCTTACTATGGTAAGGCTCTTTCCTAGTTTTCTTCTATTTGATATTTAACACAAATTAGTACACTGGCTTGAGAACTGAAGTTATATACCTTGGGATCATCTGGTGGATCAAACTGTACGATCCAGTCGACAGATGGGATGTCAAGTCCTCTGGCTGCGACGTCTGTGCACAACAAAATACCAGACTCGGCGTTGCAGAACTGGAAGAACGTTGTTGTGCGCTTTGTCTGCTTCTGCTTGCCCTGTCAACAACATGCAGATATCTCAAGTTAATACCTGTCATGTACTTTATAACAATATTCAAGGGAGAAATAGTAGGGAGAGGGAAAACATTATAACAGACAAAAATAACAAACAATAAAAGTGCTATCACTTTATTAGTAGGCCTATTATTTTAAGGAACGAAAGTATTATTTATTTAACATTAAAGAAAAAGTCATGAAAACTGTGGTTAATTTATTTATAACACTTGACAATAGAAGGAGAGAAAAAAAAATAAAAGTAGCACTGCAATACTGCATTTGACCAATAAACAAAAAGACTCTGTTTTTGCAGCGCCATTCTTTCATATTATTTAAACTTTGTAAGCAAACTAAAGAAATAGACAATTTTACCACTAAATAAAATAGATAACCCATTTACTATTATCTGGAGTACAGTTAATGCATATCGGTGTTGTTGCGAGCAATATGTGTAACTCGTTTTTTGTCATGTGAAGCAAAATGTCTATCTTGTTATTTGACACCTGTAGCAATATATGCATCCCGTTTTTTGTCACGTGAAGCAATGTGTGTTAGTCGAGCGCCATCTCCATTGCGTTCGGAAACGACTTACACATTTTGCTTAGCTTACCAAAAAATGAGATACGTACACATATTGCTACACGTGACAAATAATGAGATCGACATTTTGCTTCGTGTGACAAAAAACGAGTTACACATACTACTCGCAACAACGTCAATATAGAGTTCAACTGTTTTTATTTTTATTATATATATATATATTTTTACACTGAAAAAAAAAAAATGCTGCAGTACAGTACTGTAACATTAGTACTAGTGCATAACAAGCAGTAAAATGTACAAAAAGTAAAAACTCACATGAATAGAGAGTACCGGCAGATCAATGTAGTTAAGAAGCTCATGGTGAAACTTGACAGACATGCAGGAGCTGAAGAAGACCATCACCTTCTTCTTGCGATTCTTCTTGAGGAATGTGAACAACAGAAGAAACCTCTTCTCAGAGGGACACATCACGTAACCTGGCAACCAATCAAACATACTAGTATCAACAGATTGCTCTCATTCAACTGTAACATTCTTTGTCTCTTTAAAGCTTTTAATTAAAAATAAAAATTAATAATAACGTAAAAATGAAAGGGCATAGAGGAAACCAGCACCGGCGATTCAATAGAAAAGAAACATTCTATAGTTTGGTGAAAATCTTTCTAGCACAGAACAAATTGGTAGCTTTTGTCACAACGTAAAGAAATTGATTACGTGTGTGTGTCTTTGTCAGCCTGCTTAGACTTAGAGATAAACTCTCTTAACCAATGTATAAATATAATATAAGAAAAAAAAAAAACATTTTGGTTTAAATTGCAAATCAAAGGAAAGTAATAGATAGCATTAAAGCACGTTATATTGAAAACTATATTACGCGAAAATCTTTAATTAATAGAAACAAAAAAGGGGACGCAAAATTGCAAGCACAAGGCCGCTACTGAGAGAATTTTTACTGCCGTGATTGAAATGTGACCAAACTAACCTGTCTTTTTACCACTCGTCAAGTTGTGAACACCGTGTTTCGCCCTACCCACGATCAATATATCGCATTCCATCAAACTTAAATACCACGCAGTTAATTAACTGAGTGATAATTCATTTAATGCATCACGATACATATCAAGTAGTTCAGGGGCTCGTCAGCACAACGATCCGACATTTGCGAGACAAACATGCGCGCAGGCTTGATAGGCCGCGCACATCTTTACCTTGCCAAGGCCGGTGACAGACTGGCTACTGGCTTGCGCGCCGTCTCGAGCGACCCCCGCCCTCACGCCCGCTTCCCCAAGCAAGCAAGGTGGCAGAGAACACGCGAGAAGCACGCAAACGAGTAAAATGTTGGGCAGTTTTTCACATTCCATTCAAGGCAGTGGGGGAGAGGGAGGAAAAGAGTTCACCAATGTGTTATTAATCTGTGCTAGTAAAATTTTCACAGAACCATAGAACATTTCTTCTCTATGGTAAGTCCTTTGCTAGTTACCTCTATTCTTTCCTTTTAATTTCATCACATCCAACAGTGATGGTTTACTTTTATCAATACATATCGATGTTGTTGCGAACAATATGAGTATCTCGTTTTTTGTCATGGTTATCAAAATGTCTATCTTATTATTTGCCACATGTAGTAAAATGTGTAGGTACCTCGTTTTTTTGTCATGTGAAGCAAAATGTGTAAGTCGTTGCCAAACGTAATGCAGATGGCGCTCAACTTACACATATTACTTCATGTGACAAAAAACAAGATGTACCTACACATTTTGATACACGTGACAAATAACGAGATAGAAATTTTGCTAACTGTGACAAAAAACGAGATGCGCATATCGTTTGGAACAACATCAATATATCCAATTACATTAGGTGATACAGTATCAATACTGGCTTTTCATTGGAATTTCTCTATATTTTGTTAACTTATGAGGGGGGTTATCAGCTGGTGTAACATAACTTCACTTAAATAATGTTTAAAAAAGTGACCATTATTGTTACATAGTGGTATTGGTGGTATAAACTAATAGAACTGTCTTCATCAAACTATTCTCACCTTGCTCCAGTCCCTCAACAGTTGCCTTCTCTTTCTCATCATCAACACCCACGTACACAGGTTCTTTCTTGAGTGCCAGCTTGGTCAGTGCTTGAATCTTAGCAGTTGTGGTGGCGCTGAACAGCATAGTCTGTCTACGTTCTGCAAAATCAAAGCAAGATTGTTACAAAATATCACAGCAGAGATTTTTAAATTTACTGCAGTACTGTACTGTACAAAGAAAGTATAAAATATGAAACTTACAGAAAACTAAAAGTATAAACTTGAAGTATTAATTCAACTATGACAACTACAAAAATATTATCTAGTTTATTTATTTCATCATGCCAAAGTCGCATTTTTTAAGGAGCAGGTCTATCTACTCTTGCCGTACCAATTGTTACATTTATTTAAAAGCCATATAAATTAGGGAATCTTTGCGTTTGATTAATTTTCCATTTAACAGGCTTTAATTCCCACTCCCCTCCCCACCTTTTCCCTCACTCATTCACACTCCTTCCCTGATTCCCTACTCCACCCCCACCCCTCTCCACCAACTCCAAACCAGCAAGAGCATAACACGGCAGTACAAGACAAGACACTGCTCAGTGATGTGCTCAAGTAATTTTCTCCTTTGATTGATAATGTCATTATCATATGACGAAAGCTCTCAGTTATAAAGAAACTTTTATAACATTATACTGTGCCATGCAAGACCTCGACCTCTCCATAGAACTTCTACTGTGGTAAGGCCCTTGCTGGTTTTTCTATCCTTTTCTTTATCTTTAATCTCTCTCCTATTATTTTTTTATTATAATTTTATTTTGTAATTTTTCAATATTGTTGTTGTATTTTAATATTTCTCACATACCGGGTAAGTCATATTTTTAACTTTAACAATTTACCCCCCCCCCTCTAATACGAGAGTACATAGTCAACAAAAACAGTGCCTCTGCAGGAAAATAATGATACCACGGTTACGCAGCGATAGCCAGGCGATAGCCAGGCTATAGGGTGTATGCGGATGACGTCATATTTATTGCGCTTGGAGGCCATACTGGAGTATTGCATAACATTGCTCAGCATAGGATAAACTTCATTTAAGCCAAATTTCTTTAGGAAATTGGTTAATTTTTTGTTATTGTTATTTTTCTCACATACTTGAGATACTAATTCAACATATTTACAGCATCAATGCTCTCAAAAATATTGCATAGTGTTTTTAAATTTGCAAAATGATTTTTTGTCCTATGCCACCCATGTTATTGAGTTATCCAACATGGCGTCGACTTTAACATGAATGCATAGACCCTATAGCCTGGGGCGCGACTACACAGTCCATTGAGAGACTGATAATTTCCAAAAAATATTTATAATTCCTTCCAAAAATCAGCAAATAGTAATAAAAATAATCTAAATCAATTTAATTAATTAACAAAAAATGATATTTCCAATTTATCTATTTTGAGGGTCAATTTTGTTGCCAATTTGACTCATGTCTTCAGGACGCGCTGAACAGCTGACGAGATTCGATGCGTAAGCCCTCACTAACATTAATTTCAATTATGATCAAGAGATGGCTTTATTGGTCACTATTAACTCTCGTATTTAACTTGCAATAAGCTGCTAATATCTTGCAACATAAATAAAGAATCCAAACTTACTTGGCAGCAGGTTGACAATCTGTTTCAGTTCTTCCTCAAAGCCAATATCCAGGATACGATCTGCTTCGTCAATGATCAGACACTGTAGGTTCTTGTACAGGAAGTCTGGGGTGTTTTGCAGATGGTCAAGCAGTCTACCTGGTGTTGCGACTATGATGTTTATACCTGTAAGATACAACAACAAAATTAAATTTAAAATCAATCATCAATTGAGATATGGAGGAGTATTTAACTGTATGTAGTTACACTACCAAATTTAGGATTTTATTCATAATGAACGTATTATAATTGCATAGAATTACAGAATCAGTTGTTTGTTTTTTTAATTTTGTTTTAATTTCACACAAAAACACACATAGAGGAGGGAGGAGAAAGAGAGAGAGGGTGACTAGTTTTAATTTTTTTTTACTTGGGCTAGAATGCTCTCCTTCTTGTCCACAATTTTTTTTCAATTTTTGTGATTTTTCTATCAAATCCCTTAATTTATCAAATATTATACCTCAAACTTTTTTTTTTTATTCATTAAGGCCCGCGCAGCCGTCTTATTTTATTTATTACTAAATTAATTTAAGAAAATAAGCCGCTGTGATTGGTTGAGAGTCAACTCTCCGCCAATCACAGCAGCTTATTTTTTTAAATTAATTTAATATTAAATAAAATAAGACGGCTGCGCGGGCCTTTAATCATTATTACTAACTTGACAAAAAAAAAAAATAAAAAAATGAAAAAAAATAAAAAAAAAATACAGCTTGGAACTTAAAGTGTACACTGAACTTTTGTAGAGACCTAGTAGGATGCTAACTTTACCTTTGCTAAGTTTCTGTGCCTCTGTCTGTCTGTTAGCACCTCCCATGACGAGACCATATGTGTGTTGATGGTGCTTCATTAGCTCCTTTAGAACCCCAAATGTCTGCATGGACAACTCTCGAGTTGGAGAAATGATTATACAACCAGCGCCTGCAAAATATAACATTACATAACCATGTTAACTTACTTGATTCATAACTTACTTAATTCAGTAATGGAAACAATAATAGGTAAATAACAACTCTGATTAAGATAGTCAAAGTTAAATGAACAATGAAAGAAAAAGAATAAAGGCAACCAGCGAGGGCCTTACCATGATGAAGAGAATCCCATAGTTCAACAAAAATCTTGCTACCACAGAGATAAAAATAATATTATATTGAATAACTTTTGGCACTAAATTCTGAAAGTGCCAAAAGTTATCCAAAATGTTTTACTTCCCCCCCCCCTCCCCCTCCCCCATATAACTATCTCTTCACTATGGTAAGGCCCTTGCTGGTTTCCTCTATCCTTTTTTTTTTTATATCATCAACCTAACTGTGATGGTTTATGTTCCTTAATTTTGCACATAAACAACAAAAGTCAAATACCATTACAACTACAGGACACATTTGAACAACTTTACAGTGTTTTATAATACTGTATTAAAAATTGGACTTTATGACATTACTGTCTATTAAAATGTCACATACAATGTTACGTTTTACCTACGTCACCAATAGCTTCCATTCTCACTATACTCACCATTGCGTGGCATAAAATGCAATTTATAGATGAGCTCAATGGCTGGGATGAGGAATGCCAAGGTCTTGCCAGAGCCAGTCTTTGCTGAGGCCACTAAGTCTCGTCCTTCAAGAAGTGGAGGAATAGATCTTGCTTGGATCTCAGTCATGTTAGTGAAGCCCATGTCTGTGATTCCCTTCAAAGTCGCCTCACAAACCTTACCCTCTAGTGTGGCAAAGCGAGAGTCGCTGAACACTTCTAGACCACTCCCAGAGCCTGGCACTGCAACAAACACACACACAGGACATAAATGCAATGTAACAAGTAAGTAGTTTTCTGCACATCTAACAAAGAAAACGTGAAAACTATGAACTCTGTGATCGACACAAATAGCCAACTTACATAAGGTACACTGTAATTCAGTACAGTTTATTAAATTTAGAGCTTCAAAATATTAACCATATCGATCTTGTTGCGAAAAAAAGGCCTATCTCGTTTTTTGTCAGTGGAAGCAAAAGGCCTATCTCGTATTTTGTCAGTGGAAGCAAAAGGCCTATCTCGTTCCCGAACGTTATGTAGATGGCGCTCGAGATAGACCTTTTGCTTTCACTGACAAAATACGAGATAGGCCTTTTGCTTCCACTGACAAAATACGAGATAGGCCTTTTGCTTCCACTGACAAAAAACGAGATAGGCCTTTTTTTCGCAACAAGATCGATATAAGTCTTGATGGTATAATGAACTCCGTCCCCCCCCCCCCCCCCTTTCGTACAATGGTAATCTGTACGGGTATTACACACGAGGCTTTTTCGCAAGCCGGTTACTTGCCTTGCCCCCCCCCCCCCCCCCCATGCACAATCCCATTTAAAAAGCATTACATGATCGTCCCAGATCACAAAATAATAATCAAATACCGGTACCATTAAATAGGGTTTGTGAACAAGATGATGCGTCCATAATGTGCACATAGGGTACTTGTAAAGCTTGTTGCTTGCATTGCAAGGTTATGCATCCCTCATATATGTTACTGGTAATAGAGTGTTACTGTTACTGTTCACTACAGGAATTGAAGAGAATTAAAATGCTGGAAACTTACATCTTGTACCCAGATCATCTACATCTTCCTCAGGGCTTTGTGTTTTTTGGGCTGCACCATTAGTTTTGGGTTCTGCTTCCTCTTCACTATCACTCTCCTCCTGCTCCGAACCTTCTGGATCCTCTGAATCTTCTGGATCCTCCGAACCTTCTGAATCCTCCGACTCTGAGGCAACCATTTCCTCCTTCCATTGTTTCTTCTTTTTCTTTGCTAAAATAAAATAAAAACAATAAAATACGTAATGATAATTTTATATTATACTTTATTGAAGTATAAATTACGTACCTTTTACAGGAGCAGATTCATTGCCATTCTGTGCTCGTTTGGTGGCTAATTTTTTAGGTGGGATGTGGCCTGTGTGTTCCTCGTCTTCATCACTCCCAGCAGCCTCTTGAAGCTGTGATTCTGTTAATAAAGTAGGAAATTGTTAGTAAATTTTGACATAATATTGGCTATTTAATAATACACATTAAAAAGGTTAAAACATAAATAAATAAAAAAATAAACATTATCCATGCAGGCTACAGGCAATGCCTAAATTTCGCTCCTTACCTAGCTGTTTTCTTTCTAGTTCCTTTTGCTTTACAAACTTAAATTTAGTTTCTTCTCGTTTTTTAAGTTTCCGTTTTAATATTTTTTCACCAATTCCCATTTTTTAAGTATTAGATAACCATAAAATTACAATTTTTTCCACAGAAAAATATCTGACATGCGTCGCACGTGGACAGATGTTTTTTAAACTTCTCGAATTTTTTGTGTAGGTGGCAGCACCTCGCGAAGAAGTTTTTTATTTTTTTCGAACTTCCCGGTCATTTAAGATGCGCAAACTTAGCGGGGGAGGGTGGTTTAGTGATCGATCGGGGATTATTGATTTGTAAAGTGTCATTTAAGCCAAAAATCAGTGGATATATTTGTTGAATCAAGGAAATTTGAATAGCTGGTAAGTAAATTAACACATCTATTAAATTACCCTGTCAAAAAGCATGTTGTATAGGTGAAGATTTTCTTCTTAAAGCACGTCTTGAGATCGTCTCGCCTCCCGGACCATCTTGTCATCTTTGGTGTGTTGATGGGGGGAAGACTGAGCGTCATCCATTCACACCTCCTGTACCAAATTTGACAATATTGATACACTGATAAAACATTTTATCTTCATATTGGGATGCTTCATAACATTGGTAAACAAACAGCATGAGTGGCATTTTCAAAGATTGTTATATTCACGTTAATCCATCAGGATTTGGTAAGAATCGCTTAGCATTATTTGCTAAACAAATAAAGGAAAACCAAGGAACTCATATTTCTGAGTTAGATGAAAAAACTTTATCTTTGTTAACTCATATTGTAGTTGAAAATGAATGTGCCAAGGAAATAGTGAAAGAACTTTCAGAACAACATAAAGATTTAAATTCTAAAAAATTAATAATATTAAAAATTAATTGGATTATTGATTGTTTAAAAACAAAAAGCAAATTAGATGAAACTCCATATAAAATTAACATACCTGTAAATTCAAATAAAAGACAATCAAGTGAGCCAATTTTAAATGCTCCGTCAACATCTAAACCTAAATTAACAGTTGAAGTTGACGTTAATTCATTTGCATGTGCCCATCCATCTCCAAGTATCCCATCAAGTAGCAAGCAACCACAATTTCAAGTCCCTAATCAGCTTATTATAGAGGAAATGAAAAAACTTGGAGATGCATTCCGAGCTAAAGGTGATACGTGGAGAGCGTATGCCTATACGAAAGCCATCAGTGTTATTAAAACTTACAATAAAAATATTACAAGCTACGATGAAGCCATAGCAATTCCTGGATTAGGTGATGGAATGGCATCTAAAATCTGGGAATTATCAGAGACTGGAAAATTACGTAGAACTCAAGAAATTTGTGAGACAGATGATGCCAAAGTGTTAGAATTATTCACTGGAGTATGGGGAGCAGGACCTAAAACTACACAACAATGGTACGCTCTAGGTTATAGAACACTTGAAGACTTGCAAACTAAAGCATCGTTGAATAATCAACAAAAAATTGGACTCAAACATTATGATGATATTCAAGCTAAAATTCCTAGAGATGAAGTTACTAAGATTGCTAAAATTGTTGAAAATGAAGCAAAAATTTTATTTCCAAGTTTAAATGTTGAAGTCTGTGGTTCGTATCGTAGAGGAAAACTAATGTGTGGAGATATCGATATCGTAATGAGTCATCCTAGTGAAGATATTTCATCATCATTATTGCTGCCATTAGTTAATAAACTGAAGGACATGGGGTTCATCACTGATAGCCTGGTCAACATTGAGGATGATGGACATCACAAGAAGTTCTTTGGCATGTGCCGTCTACCTGGGGAGGGACATAGACATCGTAGACTAGATTTGTTTGTGATTCCATGGAATGAGCGCGGGCCTGCATTGTTGCACTACACAGGTTCTGCGCTCTTCAATCGCTCCATGAGACTGTTAGCACAAAAGAAAGGCATGTCTCTCACTCAGCATGCACTGCACGGAGTTGCAATCAGGAATGGTAGAGAAAAGGTTGCCACTGGAGAAACACTCTACACCCCAACTGAGGAGTCTGTCTTTGAACATCTGGGGTTGCCATATAGAATTCCCGAGGATAGAGATCATTGATTATAGTGCTAAGATAGTTTGAATAGTTTATTTATAAGTTTAGTACTGTACTGTAATAACAGTTTTACGGTGGCAGTAGCAAAAGACTGCAATACAGTACTTACATAAACAGTTTAAAATATTGCAAGTAAAATTACTTGAATACTGTTTTAACATAATTTGCACTGTAGTATGTACTTAAAATAAATTCGCTCTTAAATTGACAATTGAGTCTACTAGTTCAAAAAATAAAAAAATAAAAACGCTTCTTCCATTTTTAACAAAGATGATATCTTACGTGATAGTGATAAGAAACTCACCTTTATTGAAAATGGAAGAAGTGGGCTTTGGAACTAGTAGACTCAATTATAGTTGTAATTACGAGTTTGTGTGTTACAAATTTTTACAGTAATGGACCACTTGCAATGAAATGTTTTTAATTGTTGCAAAGTTTTTTTTTTTTTTTTTTTTTTTTACAAGGTACATACTCCAACCAAGGCATCAATGCTGTTCATAAACCCTGTTTTCTTGCACCAAAAAATGCGCATTCCATTTGATTAACCATAGCTGATTGTCATTGTAGGAGCAAAAAACAAGGTTTACGATCAGCATTATAGCCTTATCGATCAGTTCATTTAATTTCAAATGAACCGAAATGAAAAAAAAAAAAAAAAAAAAAAAAAAAGAAAAAAGAAAGGAAAAAAACAAAAACAAACAAACAAACAAACAAACAAACAAACAAACAAACATTGAAAATGAAATGGAATTGTTTTGTAAGAGAAAATGATTTTTCCATAAGGCATTAAGAATAATTTAAATTATTTTAAATAGTTCGTTCATTGCAAGTGGTCCATTATCAATTATTTACAAATAATTACAGCATTACATAGGTATAGTTAAAATGATACAAATATTTTTATAAATTGCATGCCAGTTAAATAGATTTTGAATGCATTTACATTATTATTATTACATATTATTTTTTCTCTACTATACCTACACATTGTTTTCCTGCTTGTTAAATTGTTAACAGTATATTTATACTGTTGCTTATTATTAAAGTGCCTAGAAAATATCAAGTACTCTCACTCCATAAGAATTATTAACTTTTTATGCACGTTATTTGAGTGAGATTTTTAATGGTTTCAGTGAGAGTATGTGGTAGTTTCTAGGGATTTGACTTATTACTATAAACTTATTATATTGTTTGTATTCCAATTTTTATGCTAAATTTTAATGTTAAAATTATACAGCTTATTTTTTATGACCAACTGTAAAAATATTAAAAGTTACCATTTAAATAAAACGTTACTTTTATAAAATATTGTACAGTATTTAATTTTTCTATTTTCAATTCCTAATCTGTCATTAAAATTAGAAGGAAAAGAAGAAGAAGAAGAAAAAAAAAAAAGAGCTTAAAACTAAATTGTTTCAAGGTATACCTTGCAATCACCTATTTATTGATAGAATTATATGTTTCAGTTACTGTACAAATTATTGACAGTATAGCTTTTGTCAAGTTAATGTTGAAACCACTTTCAAATCATTTCAAAATAAAATGACTTTAGTTGCTTAATTATTAACTATAGTTGGTACCATTTTTATTGTTGCTTTCAATCTTAGTAAAGTTCAGCTGCTGTTTCAATATACATCTTTCCTCAAACTACAAATTTATAATTATTACATCGTAATATTGTTATAAACATGAATATATAGTAAACTTTTGAATCTGTGAAATCATAATAGATCCAGAAAATGGTAATTTCACAAAATCTAGAGCGTTAACATTGCCATGCTTATATTGATGTTTGTTGCGGACCCAACTGAGCATTTCACAAAATCGAGAATTGAACATGCACCATAGGCCTAAACTGATTACTGTATAATGTTTATACATAGGCCTAAATACTTAAAAAATATATATAACAGTATTATATAAAAAAAAACTGCTAAAAGCAATGGTAATTCCTGAACATTATTTGAAGTTATTACAGTTAATTAAAAATCAGATATTGCATGTTCAATAATCATAAAGACAATAAGTGGAAATAAAGTGGAACTAGTCAGACTTACAATTTGTGGATTTTAGATTACACAAAGAAGAAATCCTAACTAATATTTATATTTAATGTAGCCTATTAATAATAATTTCACACTCCACATATTATGATAAGCATTGCTGCTATGCCTATTTCATTGTTGGAATATTATACACAATCGCTGATTATGATGTATGTATTATTTAACAGGTGCGGGGATGGAGAAGCTGACGGAGGCGCAGCGTGCAGCATTCCTCGAGGCACACCAAGCGCTGCAGAACATGAGTCAGGTGGCTCACCATGCTGCTGCGGCCGCGGGGGTGTATAAGCCACCTCTGAGTATACCGCACCGCCCTCCACATCCTGTGTACGGCAAGCCTGAGGATCAAATGCTGGAGCACCTTGCGCCATCACATCTCAAAGTGCCATTGCTGGACCAGTACAAGCCACCATCAGACCCTACAGGAACCTTCGTATTACCTGACGATACGGGGCTTGGCTTTGAGGACGGCATCAGAGTTCTACGAGCACTAGGATCTTGGTGAGCCTTATCAACTGAGTACATAGCTGTCATTTTTGTGAAAGTACTGTTGTAGCTCTGTGTTGTTTTTGTTACTGTCACATAGTGTTGGTATTTGTAGATAGATATGCTTCTTTGCTGTTTTTATATCAACCATATTTCCAGCTGTAAATTTTTTAAAAATGATGATATACTGTTTTTATTTCATATTGTCAATCTTATGGTATTTATTTAGAAGAAGTTGTTTTATTCATTATGTCGCCCTTGTTGCGTCCAAAGGGTGTACTGTACTTGCATTTTGATACTTTTTTTTACAAAGGACGTACTTGTATTTAGCTACTTTTGATGCTGCGCTTGCATCTGCCATAAGCTATCATGTAAAACCAAGTGGAAGTACGTCCTTTGTTGTACTGAATAAAAATGCAAGTATGCCTTTTGTAAGACGACCTTGAAATACAAGTACGCCCAGTAAGCAACAGGGTCGATTTTATGGTTTATTATTTTTCTTATCTTTTTTCATTGTTCTTTGTATTTTATCACTTTTGTGTCTATGTTTTGTGTTTTATGATTTTGAGCTTGTGACAACTGACTTTTTATTTTTTTTAATTGTCTAGAGCTCACATGATGAAGATAAATGATGAAAAAATGTGAGCAGGCAGACAACTTCAATGCAAGTAGTGCATGTTTGTATATTGCACATTGATCTTGTTGCAAAAAAAAAGGCCTATCTCGTATTTTGTCAGGGGAAGCAAAAGGCCTATCTCGTTTTTTGACAGCGGAAGCAAAAGGTCTATCTCGAGTGCCATCTCCATTACGTTCGGGAACGAGATAGACCTTTTGCTTCCACTGACAAAAAACGAGATAGGCTTTTTGCTTCCCCTGACAAAATACGAGATAGACCTTTTTTTTTCGCAACAAGATTGACATGTTTATTTAGCAGTTGTTGTATTTTACTTCCAGTATTTTTAAACTAAATATTTGTGTATTAGTAGACAATAGATATTTGTTCTAAATTCAACGTACATGGTAGTAGATTGTGGTACTATCTATTAGATACTACCAGTAACAAAATTGCCAATTGGTATCTAAATTTACTCTTACAATGTTCACTTGTAAGGTTTTTCTTTGCATCTTAGAACTTGATAAACCTATGTTTTAAAAATTATATTCCACTTTTGACTTGCACATTAAAGTAAAAAGGTTTTAATATTATGTTTAGTGTTAAAGAAAAGGATAGAGATACCAACAAGGGCCTAACCACAGGGTCATGTGTAGTCTTGTACAAGCAAGAATACATGCTACCCTGTGATGAGTTGCAAGTAATTATCTTCTTTGATAATGTCATTACGGTGATGACAGCTTTCAGTTATGTAAACATTAGAATTATAACTGTGTGCCACGTGCGACCTCTACCTCTTCATATAATTTCTACTGTGGTAAGGCCCTTGCTGGTACTTCTATCCTTTTCTTTAATATTGATGATAGTGATGGGTTTTTCCTTAAATTGATATGATGTTTTTGATAAATATTAATATTTTTACCATTCAGAAACATTAAAAACATAGTTTTGTGCTTCCTATTTCTAAAATTGCACTCTGCTGTATGTTGTACACTGCAAAGAGTTACTAATGCTTTGGTGTTTCCCCCAGGCCCCCTGAGTTTGCAGCGACGACTTCCCGCGGTGTTGGTCCCTCGTCACAGCAACCCATACCATACTTGGACCCTGCTAGCATTGCACCCCCTATTCCCACCCCTGTAGCCACTCCTTCCACTGCTAAAAAACCTGCCCCAGTAATTAACAAGCGTCCCAGTGTAACCAACACCCCCACCCCCACTACATCAGCTACTGAGAGTAAGTCTTCAGTAGTGCCCACACCAACTCCCCCTAACAATAACCCGCCTTCAGCTGGCGTAACCATGGATTCTGGTATTCCTAACAGTTATGTGCGTATTAACGAGAATTCCCAGAAGACTTTCGTGTGTACAGTGTGTGGCAAAGCTTTGGCGCGTAAAGACAAGTTGGTGATCCACATGAGAATCCATACAGGCGAAAAGCCGTATGTGTGTCAGATGTGCAGTAAGTCGTTCGCGCGTCGAGATAAGTTGGTAATTCATATGAATAAGTTGAAGCACCATCCTCCGGGGGAACCTCCACCAGTCAAGAAGGACAAACCACCATCTAAGAAACGCAAAACCTCACCCTCTGCTGCTGTAACTGCGGCTGCGGCAGCTGCTGCTGCTGTTTTAGAGAGCAAGCAGTCCGAGGGTGCCCAGTCCACAGCGGCATCACAAATCACTTGGACGTGTGAGTTGTGTGGTCATGTGTTTGCTCAGAGAGATGAATGGATGACACATTGTAAGGGTCATTTAGATGAGAAGATGATGGGAATGGGAGCTCGTCAACATATCATGGATCATAATAAGCCTAATAATCACCATCAGCAGCAACAGCAACAGCCCCAACAACAACAGCAGCAGCAGCAGCAGCCCCAACAACAACAACAACAACAACAGCAGCCCCAGCAACAGCCCCAACAACAGCAGCAGCCTCAACAACAGCAACAGCCTCAACAGCAAACACCATCTCAACAACAACAGCAAGCCCCACCACCTCCTACAACAACAAATCACAATATAGATATGTTGAATGGTGGTCCATTGTGTCCTCCACCTTACTTCCAACACCAACATCACCAAATGTTGCCTCAGGTTAGAGGCCCTGAACCTCCATTTATGGGTGAGCACCACTTTTGTCTTGCATGCCGACAAAGCTTTAATAACAAGACAGATTTCATGTTCCACGTCCGCAGTCACTTTGAGTCAAAACCTCTTGACATGCAACGTCGACCTGAGGAGGTCAATGGTTCAGGTCAAAGGTCAGATAACTCTGGAGGTTCTGCCAACTCTAATGATATGGGAATGTCAAATAGTAATGGTCTTTGTCAGTAATTTTTTTTTCAACGGAGTTAAAATAAAATCAGTACAAAAACATAAGGTCATAATATGATTTGAGTTGTATTTAAATAGATAACTTCACTAATCAGCTATTTTTTTCAGTATTATTTTGGAGTATTTTTTTTTTTTAAAGGGTAATTTTTATGCGAAGTTATTAAAATTAAACTGATTTTTTACATTGCGATCGTAATCTTGTTGCATCAGTATTTTAATTTTCATTTACTCAAAGCTGCTCTATGTAATTTTTTATTACAGTTTATTTAGGGTACATAAGGTAAATTAGCCATATGCAAAAAGTACAAAAGTTGTTAACAATTCAGTGTGCCATATTATGTATTAAAACCCACTGGTATTATATTTCTTAATTTTTGATATGTTATATTCACTAATTAAGCATCATCTAAATAGTTATGTACCTAACTTGTCTGTTTAAATTCATCTCAAATCAATCTCCATCAAATTGTTTCTTTAATACTCAGGAAGCTTCCAGAACATCAATTTTGTATTTTTCAACATCGTATAAAAAACAATTAAATTCACAACAATGTAAACTAAATAAGCACAAATAATTTTTAGAAATTTTATATATAAAGTCGTAAAATAATCCAGAAATATGTTCCTGTTGCCCCTTTTTTTTTTAGTACCGGTAATTATTTTTAAAATAAAAACTTTTTTTTTATATTATTTTAATTATTATTTATAATTAAAGCTGCTATTTTTATTCATTGCAGCTATTTGATATAAAATAACAACTGTATAGTTGATTATTATTATTGTAGAAAGCTATTTTTATGCAAAATATATTGAATAAATATTTTAAAATTGCACATAAAATTATATTAATAATGTAAAAATAACTTACATTACAACTTGAATAAATTTTAAATTAATAAAATTTTAGTATCCTGTTTTTAAAACTTGGTATAACAGTTTATAAAAACATGCAAAATAATTTAGTAATTGATTATTACCTGTAAACTGTTCTCACTCTAAAAAAAAAAAAAAAAAAAATGTAATTTTGTGGTCTATAAGACATAATTATAACAGTACATAAATTATTGCGTTAAGTTGTAATGTACAAATATGCAACGATGTCCTAGAGATTATGATGTTTCATATTTAAAAAAAAAAAAATAATAAAATAAGCATGGCAATCAAATTTATTTGACAATAAGCATACTTATTTCATGTACGTATTATAATAGATCTTAGATACAATAATAATATTTTGTAATGCCTTTTATAATTTTTGTAATGATATTTTGCTGTGCAAAATATTTTATTAGTAGAATGTTATCGAGCATTAAAAATCATAGCAAAATATATATTTAAAAAAAAGTAAGTAGAAGCTAATTTGTTACTGTATGTTGTATGCAAATTAAATTTAAAACATATTATATTAAAGTATTAATATAATGCCAAGTCTTTAAACACTAGTTTGTGGTATATAGTTGTGAATAATAATAAGAAAAAAATTATATCAATAACGGAGCTGCCATAATTAATTTTAGCTATTTTAAATTTTATACAAAATTTCAAATGTCTTACACCGTCTTGTTTTTTAATCATATTGTAGCTCAAATCCTATTAATATATTCATCATTCATAATAAATTGATCTAAAAATATTGTCCCAAAATTGTTATTCCCTTTTTTTTTTTTACGACAGCTAAAATATATTAAAATTTTATTTTTTACAATAAAATGCAAGAGAAACAAGAAAATTATAAAAAAAGCTAAATTTTGTGACAAAAATCATATTATTAAAATAAACAATAATATAAAATAATTAATAACATATAAAATTGTAATACATTATAGAAATAGAAGATTTATAAAACTATATATATACTATAATTACACATTAGTTAATATGTGAAAATTTAATTAGAAAACATTGTTAAATAGAAAAATAACAATAAGAAAAAAAATATTGAATTATCAGCTTGAAAAATTATACTGTTATTGTATTTTTTTAAGTTAGTGTTAGAAATAATAAATATTGATATTAACAAGAAAAAAAAAATTATATAATTTTTTTGCTATGTTTTTATTAGTATGTATAACTCATAAAACATGTTTGTATGATATTGAATATTCACTAACAATAATTATTATTATAAATAGGATATAGATATTATAATAAATACTAATAAACAGGGTTGATTTGTTATATACAAAGTTAGGTCAGGAATACTTAATGTAATTTGGAAAAAACACATAAAGTTTAAAGACGTTCCTTTTATTATTATTATTATTATTATTTGTGTTTTAAATTTTGTCATAAATCTGTAGTATTTTAAAAAAACAGATATCCTGACTTTTCTTTTATGTTTTAAGCCAATCCTGTTAATATGCATGTACATATTATCAAAAATTGTTTTTTTATTGTATGGATCACCAGCCTGTCTCGGGGAGCCAACGTTTAACCTCACACTGACCTTTTTTTTTTTAATAAACACACAAAATTATACATTAAAAAAAAAAACATTAAAAAAAAAGTTGCACATTTTTTGTTGATATTGGATTCTCGTATGGACCACCGACTTGTTTCTGCGTCTCAAAGTTTTGCCGCACCCAACCTAATGAAAAAGAAATATACCACAAGTCGAGTCAAATTATTAAAATAAAAATTAAATGAATAACACGTGTGATTACACACAGTAAAAAAAAAAAAGTGTATAAAAATATGAACTTTATTTGATATATTTATATAAAATGATTAGATCTGTTTACATTTAAAAAGGAGCAACCATTTATGTTCCTAGATTATAATTATAGTATTACTAACAAAAAGAGATTTTTTTTTTATATTATATAGAAATATTATATTATACCTTATTTACAGTACTGTACATTGTGAATGTGATTGTTAAGGGCAATATGTTTAATTGAGAATTATTAACCTCATTTAATTACGGTTTTCATTGCATTTGTTATTACTGTATTTTAAAATTTTAATATAACAGATATAAAACATATTATTGTGTAATAGAAATACCTGTTTTAAAAATAGAGAAAGGGGGTAGCAGAAAGTGAAGTGTCACTAATTCCATTATGGTGATTTAATAATGGTTTTACAATTTTATAAGAAATTTAATAAAAGTGACCTACTATATTCTGCACAAAATTTTTATGCTTTTAAAATATTCATTTCATTTTGTTGTAATATCTATAAAATTTATAAAAAAAATATGAATTAAAATCCCAATTTGTTAAAAAAAAATTGTAAATAGTCACATTAAAAAAATATACTGCCATACATCGCATACAAACTAAGTGAATTGTTGCTTAATACTGTTAAATATAATTATTTTTTACTTGAATATTATATATTAGTTATAGTAGATATAAAATAATATTGCTATATAAAGTTAAAATATAATATTATATATTATATAGTCTGCCTCAGCTTATTGAAAGCTAAATATAAAAAATAATAATAATAAAACAGTGCCATCACAAATAAACAGGGAATAAAGTTTATTTGAGTCATTATAAACACATTTTCTTAAATTTAACTTTAATACTTTAACAATAGAGTAATGATATTTAACCGTATAAAAAAAAAAGAGTTTTCATTATAGTAATAATATAATAATAAAAAGTATCAAGTCATCATCATAACGCATTAGCATCACAGACAGTGAAAAATAGAATATTTCATTTATACAGCAATTTATATACTCTTGTTTGAAAGAATTTACGCCCATGCATCATGTCATGCTATTCTTATGCAGTCTGCTGTTGACGGGCGTTTATTTTCTCGTTCTTATTAGCCTGAATGCGTATATACATTTTTTTCGCGTTTTGGAAACAAATTTAAATAAAAAAACAATAAACAGTATATTTTTACATGGCGAAAATTATTTAAATGCCAATTTTTTAATGTAATCTCTTGTTCATTATAGACTATAGGTGCTTATGAACTTGTAAATATTAAAATTGAAATATTCTATTGTTCTCTGCATCGTCGTAATTTGTTCCTAAAAGTAATAATAAAAGCGTACAAATAAAAAGTAATTTCTTCCTATAATATAGTGCCATATAAATATGTAATATCAGAATTAAGTAATGACGTACTTTTTGTAATTTGTATGTCTCTGTTTTACTGTGATGACAAATTGTTATTTTGTAAATCAAATTATAGTTTTAACTTTTTGCCCTGCATAATTATATAATATATATACCGTGCTCTGCTGTATTGTAAATCAAGGTTTTTTCGTCCTTCACTGCAAAAATTATAATATATATTATAATATTGTTTAATTAATTTTGCCAGCCAGCAGTGCCAAAACCTTTTTTTAGCTTTTTGCTTGGTGAGGAGTGTTATTAACTCGAGTGATCATTTTTATCAGAGAGTAATAAACGATTTGTTAACAACAACAAAAAACTATTGAATCTCAAAAGAAAAATAATGAAATTAAATAAAAAATATTAAAAAATAGTTTTTTTAGATTATTTTATTAAGAACCTTTTTATACTAACCTCTAATTTCTTAAGAATGCAATTTATTTATCTTTGTACCTTTTTTTTTTTCAAATGGTTCTCGGTAAAATTCTTAAAAATTTATTAAGATGTAATCTAAAAAAAAGTATTATTGGTAATTCGCCACTGTGTGTTTGTGTGTGTGAGAGAGAGAGAGAGAGAGAGAGAGAGAGAGATTCAAATTATGACGATAAAGATTTGCTAATAATAAAACTAATTACTATCTACTTCAAGTCCCGTGCATAAATTTGTGATTTTTAAGTATGAAGCTAAAAGCAAAAATTAAATAGGATGAAAAAAAAAAAAAAAGAAAGAAAAAAAAAGTTTGTTAGTATTTTTATTGCTTGATAACATCGTTGAAAGCTACGCTAGGCAAGATTGGCCCCTGAAATATATGCAACTTTTCGTTCTTCTAGTCAATGCAATTTGCCTTGTCCTACGGCTACAAGGAGTAGCGTGCGTAGAAATTTAATTTTGATGAATATACTTTATATTGTGTACTTGTAGATTGCATGCTAGTTTAAATTATCTGGAAAATTATATAAAAAAAAAAAAAAATAATACTAGTATGACGTGCAAGAATGGGAGAGAGAGAGAGAGCAAAAAGAAAAGAGTAATTCGGTATTCGTTTATCAAATTATACCTTTGCGGTAAAATCCTTCTAGTTTTTTTTTTAATGTTAATTTAATTAAAAATAAATACCCGCATGATCTCTTTATCGTAACTAAATTAAACCAATAATTTATTATTTTCATTCTACAAAGAAAAACATATATTCTAAATTCAGTCCCAATTAAAATAGTCCGACTTATTTTTAGCAAACAAAAGTAAAAAAATAATCAGTACAGGACAAAAGTAATACCGTTTTACGTTTTAGCATTATATACAATTTAAAATTTTATTGTAACTGCTTGCGCTGATCAGATATATATACTTATTGCCTTTAGGGTAATTTATATGTAACAATACCAAATTTGATATCTTTAAAAACTTCATTCACCCCACACAGAGTCACACATTGGGCAAAAAAAGCAAAACAGGTTGTTTCACTGACTATAAGAAGATCGACTTGAGCGCCGAGTCACGTGGTCCAGCCCTGTACTAAAACTAAAGTGAAGATGAGCCCACTGACTTGATATTTTAGCAGTTGAGATTCCCCGGTGTATCGGATAACTTTTCTTTTTATTACATCGGAAACAAAATATATAACAACACTCATGTGATGCATCTATATAACAGTGCTTATAAAAAGGAAGGGATATAATTAATTATAATGTGGGTGACATTTTTATACCTCCTACTTGCAAAGTTATAGAAGTCTTAATATTAATTATGAAAGTCAGCTAATATAAATACATGGTAAGTGAAGTTATGGTCTATTTAATATAGGGTGTGTTTATTTCATTCACATATTATATAAAACATTTTTATATATATAGAAAATATTAAAATACTTTTAATATATTTTAAAACATATAAAAAATAATGTTTATCTGTACCATATTTTTAATAACCTTCAAATAAATATTAACCAATAAGAATTTAGTTTAATATAATTTTAAACAAATCAAAAGCAAGGTTAATAATGTCAACATATATATAAAAATTATTTTCTTAACAAGGTTAATGTATGTAAAAATTTATTTTGTCACACAAGCTCTCAAAAGGGGGTAGCAACTAACTAATTGCTCTTTATTTTTAGCATGTAGGTTGTAGGTATATATCATAATGATGATTATAAAATATGTGAAATAAGATAGAATTGTTTGATCGGACTATAAGATACTATGAAACATATTATAATAATTTTTATGACGTTGTAAACTTGTCTTTTTTATATTACAGTAATTACAGTGATTTAATTATTCACCATGACCTTTTTTTATGTATTTATAATTCTCATGGTTCGAACTTAAACTTCAATTTTGCTTGTGTTTCATTAATTTTGCACATCTTTCCAAATGAGTGTGAATTAGAGAGAGCGAGGGAGACAAAGGAGTGCGTTTATTTATTATTATTTAATCCTAAAACTGTCGAAAATATATATATATATATATATATATATATATATATATATTTTACTTGTAACCAACAAATATTTTGCGATCATAAGGTAGAGACAGTGGTCAAAATATCCCGTTTTTATTGTGACAGCGATAAGAATCTAGCTACCTGATTGGGTATTGGGAACCCTCTAGCCAATCAGGTAGCTAGTTTCTTATCGCTGTCACAATAAAAATGGGATATTTTGACCACTGTCTCTACCTATATAGTCATATATTGGAAATAAACCAACTCAAAATTATGTGAGTAAAGATTATGTGATAAACTTTTTTTTTTTTTTATAATTAATATTTTCTGGCTCTATATTATTTTTTAAAAATCTATATAATACGAGCATAAAAAAAAATGGTATCAAATTTAATTTACTACCGCGTCTTTGAAATATATATTGATTAAACATTAAAAATCAATTAAAATTGTAAGATGAACCTTTTTTGCTTATAAATGGAGGCTTAATAAAGGGATTGTATAGCCATGTTGTAATTTAGTATGATTTGTTTAACTGCCCTATATGGTATCAAACTGTATATCAACTTCCATTCGAGCTTAAGCGAATATTTGACATGATACATTCCTTCTAAACCACCAATTAAAATATTAAATTATTTAAAAAAAGAAAAAAAACTTTATTTATTACTTATTTTCATAATTAATTTAAATTTAAGTGATATGAACTATAAGTAAAAAATAAAAAAATATTATAACGTATTAGATAGGCTGTAGTATTTTTAATTATTGGTGCTGAAGGGCAGAAGGGAAGAATAAAATACGTGCATTTTTTTTTTTTTTTTTTTAGTAATTTCATTATAATTTTAAATTATTTTCTGTAGTAAATTTTACTTAAGATTATGTTTAAGTGGGTGAAATAAATATATTAAGATTCCATTAACAAAATTTTTACTTTGCAGCATTTTTTTATATATATAAATTATTATTATAATTATTATTATTATTATTATTATTTTTTTTTTTTTTTTTTTTTTTGTAAACAGTACAGCAAATAATAAAATCCATTTCATACTTCTATTATCTTGCCTTTATATTGAAAGTAATAAATAATAGTACAGTGTATATTTCATTCAATTTTGGATCATTGAATATCTAGCGTAATTGAAAAACTCTCTAGAAAGATCGTCAACAAAATAACGAGACGTCAGACACATTATTGTCCTCATAACAATGGAATTATTATTGTTTTGTGATGATAGTTGTATAGACCAAGTTTCCATGTATGGTATAAGTTCATCATTAAGATTAGATTGCATATCTGGGTGTGGTGGTAGAGGCGCGCATAGAGACGTGAGCGCAAAAATATAGTACGTGCGCTGCTGTCCACAGATAAGAAACGGTACAACAGTTTTATAATTTATGTGCTTGTACGCACTTTACAGAGAATATAATATATATATTATGATCTTTAATTTTTCACAATGTAGATCTTTTCACTAAAAAAAAAAAAAAAAAAAAAAAAAAAAAGTTTAAGTTAACTGATTATAAAAGTTATAGATGCATGATTTTGAGTAAAAGTTGGAAATCATGGGAAAATGCTACTTTATGAAAAAAACATAATCCGCATTCCAGATTTGCTGTACTCATAAATCTGGAGTAACATTGTTTATTATAATAGACATTGCGAGTATAGAATTTATTTTCATAATTCACTTTATATATGAAAACAAATTATGTTTACTTCGGAAATCACGCAAGGAAAGTCAATAAAAGTGACAAATTTATTGCAAGCTACTCAAATTTAGATTATATAAAATATCCTTTCATATGTGTATCAATTTTCTTACAATATAGAGTTTTAACTTGATAGAGAATATATCTATAGTTTGTATATTGAGTTTCTATTGCAATTATATCTAATACATAATTATGTATTATTTTTACACTTATCAAATACCTCACGAAATTGCAATTATTTATTTAATCACTAACTTTTAAAATATTTATGCTCTATTCTATAAATATTTGATTTGAATATTCCGTGCATATTTACTGACGTATGTATTGCCTCATTCTGCAAGTTACAAGAAACTTGATAAAATCTCCAGGGGCCACACAAATACATCATAAATTTTATCTGCTCAGAGAAAGAAGAAGAAGAAGAAAAAAACTGACTGATCATGCAGAGGTGAGGTTAATTATGGAGTATCAAGCTTCTCGCTGTCTATTTTTTTTTATCCATTGCTATAGTTTTTCGAAATTTATATATTTGAAGTGTAGGTAGTAATTTTATTAAAATAAACATTTCTACCATTTATACCAAGAAAAAAATGTATAGGCAGCTGTATTTACTCTTTTTACAACCGATAACTTGTATTATATAAATATGTAGCAAAAAAATGAAGCTTTTTTTATACATATAAAATTATAAAAACAAAGTTGTTTGAGGATACTTTTATTTTTAATAAACATTTATTATATAATTAATTATAATTATTTTGTATTTCCGTTCTTGGCTTTCCTATTTTCAATAAAAAAATCATTGTATTTGAGTATACAAATCCAGTTAATAATTTAATAGTCGAGTACCCTTACTCTAATGAATGAAATTTCGAGCAATGAACACAAGACTCCAGTATGTATATGAACAGTTGCTATAATTAGAGTATTGTTTCCTGTCGTACAAACATTAATCCTTACGCCTGTTATTATCTCTTATTTGAATCTCCTCAGAGAGACCTTGTTTATATCTCAATACGCCGGAAATTGGGATTGTACAGAGAGGTCATGGTGACCTAGCTTATATATTATAGGTGTGTGTTATTCCTTAAATAATAGAGATTACATATAGCGAGGTGACAGCCCTCGCTCGTTCTTGTTGTTCGCCCTGTCGTATGTTCCTCTTTGAGACTCAAAACTAATTTTGATATCTCGTGAGTAAGTCATGACAAGGTCGCGGCCTCGTGTTGCTCCATCGCCCGCCAAGTCAACATACCAAATTATCGGACTTATATCTACGTGATTCTTTACAAATTACACTTTTTTTTTCTACTTCCTTAACGCCTATTATTTTAAATTATAGTGTAGCTTATTGTATTTTTTTTTAATAACGATACATAATCTTAAAGCCATATTATTTGCAATGTAAAACCTATTTTTATATGTCTATACGTTGAGTACAAAGTTTTTTTTGTTTTTGTTAGGCTTTGTTTAGAACAAAAAAAAAAAAAAAAAAAAAAAAAAAATCATACCAAGAAAGGAAATCAAATTCAAAATTGTTTATCGTTATAAATATTTAGTATGCAAATTTTTCACAGTAAAGTTGTTATTCATATATAATTATATGATTTTTTACTTCACATTTCGTCTCTTAGGCAATCTATTCTGAAAACATAGATTAAGCATTTAAATATAAGAAAAAAATTGAAGATTTTTGAAGTGATAAAATGGCTGTCAGGCTAGTTTAATTTTAAAACCTGTCAGCAAGACATACTACAAAAAAAAAAAAAAAAAGAGTTAGATTTGACTATACTATATACATGAAACCAAAGCAAAGTATGCTCTATCAATTTTGTTTTAGTTTGGAACACTAACAAATTACATTGCTTATTTTAATAATTAGATATTTGAAAAAAAATTATGCTGGTATCTATTTTAGCACAAAAAATAATAATAATAGTAAAACGGAAGCAAGACGTGGAATTATTAATGTTGTTCGTAAACCCTGTTCTTTGCTCCTAAAATGATGATCAACTTTGCTGGTTATTCAAATGGAATGTGAATTTTTAGGTGCAAGAAAACAGGGTTTACGAACAACACTATATTAACTGTTATTAGTCTTTTAGACTTGAATAGTTTCAATTTTTGGATTTGAATTGTGTGAAATCCAATTTAATAATATAAAATTCAGTTGTAAAATAATGTTGTGCAAGCAAGATTTGATGAACACCGAAAAAAAAAAATAGGAACATAAATAAAGTAATAATGAACTACCGTAATAACTAATTAAGGAACAACTGTTTTGAGGCCGACTATAAGCGATTTCGGCCACATCCGCTTCCGTTACAACGTACTGCGCATGTGTAGCAAGTAGAAACGGAAGCGGATGTGAGCGACATCGCTTTAAGTCGGCCTCAAAACAGTTGTTCCTTTATTAGTCAATTGGTGACAATCTTTAACTTTTTTTTATTTTTTATCTTTTATTTCTATAAAATGAAAGAAGATAGATTACTGTATAAAATAGAAGTTATTTTTATTATATATTTATATCAAACTTATTAGATTGTGCGGCATGTCACGGTATATTCAAAGTAAAATTAAAATTAACTTTAAACCAACGTTATAGATCACATTGTCTCATGATATTTATCATTTCAAAAAGATTAAAAAAAATACACCACAGAAATTACTATAAGTGTTTTACATCTGTTGAAACAAAATATAAATATATAAAAAACATTTTTGACATTCTTTGCTTATGTTCAAATCAATTCTAATTAATTACATAATTATAGCAAATAAATCTAATTAGAATATTAAGTATATTAAAAATTTTAATTGCTTTTTAATTTTAAAATTAAAGTTCTAATTATAATATAATTTTTAAGTGTGAGTCATTTTTTTAATGGCTGAATTCTTTATTAATTGATCTTATTTTTATTTTAATTTTGTATAGAAGTCATTTTTCAATTTCATCATTAAATAATTACTCATGAGTGTAATATGATTAAGTACAATTTGTTAATTATATTATATATGTAGTCGAGCGAGTATAAAAAAAAATGAAAGTTCATTTGTAAACGTTATAAACAAAACAAAAAGTATAGTGAATAATTCAAATCAACAAAAGTAAAAAGAAAAGAAAAAAATGCGTCAGGCTAAATATAATTACTTTTTATAATTGTATTATTTTTTTAGTATTCTTTTGATTCAAGCCGTTTTTTTTTTTTTTTTTTTTTTTTTTTTTTTTTTTTTTTTCCTTCCGTTTCATTACTCTATTTTGTCTTTGTATTTAAACAGGGAATAGAGGTAGTTGACTTCTGCGTCCCATACAAAAAAGCTTCATAATTTATATTTAGATTTATAAATGCATTCTTGTTTAAGTGTGCATAAAATTGTAGCTTGAAATCGTTTTTTAAACGTTATGTTAAATAAGAATTCTTATTTTCTTTATATAAAAAAAAGTAATAAAAATTTCTTAAGATTTTTTTTCTTTTAAATAAATATAATAGAAGTATTTACCGAGTTTAAAACAAATTCTGTGTATGCGTGTTTATATGCATTCCAAGACGACGCACAGACAAGCATGATTTATGTGATTGCACCGTTTAGTCTGCCTAGAGTTTCCACGGTTTCTCTAAGCTGTCATGGCAAATGCCGGGCTATGTATTAGGCCGTGGCTGGCCCATGTATGTGGTTTTTATTACACCTGTTGATAAGACAATCTCTTGACGGTTCTATTTGGAGAAGGTGTAGCATGATAACACAATATGAAAAAAAAAATAAAATAAAATAAATAAAAAATAAAAAAAAAAGTTTCAAGTTTTTTAATCTTAAAATATTTCTGTTTTATTTCAACTTATAATAAAAGGAACAGGAATTTTCAAGTAGCATTCTGCTGTCTTCAAAGTTATATGCAAAGATAAAATGCAAATCAATTCAAGAAAAAAAAAATACACTCATTAGCAAGAAATGCAATCATATAATTTTATTATCGAACATATATTGAATAAATTAATCTGAATTTATTAATTGACATTTGTTATAACTTATATTTATATTTCTTGTATGACAGCATTACTTTGCGGAAAGATAAATTTTTTATCGTCACTTACACATTAGCAAAGGTTTTCAATCGTGATTTGTGGTTTTTCTGCTTTACGTCTTCATTTTACTCAGCAGTTTAGCATAATAATCCCTTATTTTCGTACATTAAAGTATATAATAAAATTTAAGTATTACTTCTAAAATATATCATTATTTTAAGTAGCTTTGAAATGTACAAAATTAGCTAATAGAGCAATATTATGAATTTTAAGTTTTAAACATATAACAAAATTTAATATAGTAAGGTTTGAGTTATGAAAAATTCTCACCTTATAAGAATTTAAATTTAATATGCCTAAAGGAATAAAGGTTATTAACCTTTTAAAAAATTAATTTTATTTATTATCAAAAATTATTTTTATCCATTTGGGTTTTGGGTATATAATATTTTTTACTGAACTTTTTTTTGCTTGTTGTTTTTGAAAAGGTGAATTAATTAAAGATATTGCTTTCGATAAAAAAAAATTTTGATCTAAAATTTTAAGATTTTAAGCAAAATTTCTAGCTTGCTTTTTAAATGTAAAAAGTTATCAGTATTTTCATCTGAATATTAAGAAATAACGAGATGAGTGTAATAATGCAGCTTGCTTGTGAAGAGTATAATGTTACTGTTAACTAGGCCTAATAAAATAAATAAATAAAAAATAATAAAATGAGGAAGGCTAATAATTTTTAGGGGGTAATTTTATTTCATATTCTAAAAGAGTACATTGTACTGAACCGATAAATGCGTGAATTTTTAATTTGTGAGTTTATTAAGTATTTTTAATTAATTTTTGAAAGTTTCAAAATGACGTCACAGGCTTTAACTTATGCATGTGGGCATAGTTAAAAGTCACAGCCTGTGACGTCATTTCGTGACTGTAAAAAATTTATTAAAAATACTTAATGAACTCAAAAATGAGAAATTCACATGAGTATCGGTTCAGCACAATGTCCTCTTTTTTAGAATATGAAATAAAATTACCCCCTTTAAGTTTTTTTGTACTCTTTCCTCATTGTTAAAATCAATAGTAAAAATTGTTAACGTAAGAGTGAAAATATATTTAGAAATCTATAAGGTTGCATTAATTTCTAAATAAGCATGGGAAATAAAATAAGGTAGTCGTAAATGAAAATGAACTGAATTAATTTAATTTTTTATATATTAATGACCAGCCAATGGGTAAAAATAGATGAAATAAGGAAATGACAGTAAAACGATTCCTATTAACTTTATAAAACTATACTTATACAATTTAAATGGTGAACAAATTAGAAATGAACAACTATGAAATCAAGATACAATGATATTAATTTGAAGTGACAGAATGCAATGATATTATGTCAAATATATCGAAACATAAGTGACGGATGTAAGTATAAGTTTACTCAAGTGTAACCCACCTCACCTCTTTTCCTCCCCCCTGTTATGTTATACAGTCATATAATAAATACACTTGTTATAAAGAAAGTTTTTGAAACTTGTCAAATTTTTATAGACTTGGTGAACTATATAGGTCAGGATTTTCAGTGAATTTTCATGAATTTTGCAGATCAAGATTTTAATATTGATCAGAATAATCAGTTAAATTACATAATATGTAATAAATATTTTTCTCACTTATATGCTTAAAAAGTTATATATAGTAATGCTGTGTTCTTATTGAGCTTTTTGTAAATGGAATTGGTAATTATTTTATCAAAATAGCATGCATAGTTATGGAGCTTAATTAACAATTCCAATTAGAAAAAGCTCAATGTGAACACAACATAACCCTAAATGTATATTTTACTTTTATTATTATTTTTTTTAATATTATTTTGTTAGAACTTTTTCATTGAAACTAAAATAGTAAAAATTATTTTTAAATGTCCAATTCTTTCTCTTGTTATTTTGGAAAATTTAGGCTGTTTTAAAAATTCTGTAGCCTCAAAAAAAGTTCCCATGCATGTAATAATTTTACATGATAATGCAACTAAATCAACTTCTTCTTAAACACATTACAACATTGTTGTTGTTGTTTATATCAAATAAAGCTTCATTAAAAGTGAGTTTACAGAAGATATTAAAATATATTTACATGTTTTATAAACTTGAAAATAAAGAAGACGACGAGGTTGTTATTTCTCTCATAATTGGAAACATTATCTTTTGATAATGGAGATGATATTAAGATTACTGCAGCCACTTAGGAACTCCAATAATTATTCTCTTTAACATGTAAACGATCTCGCTTGACTAAAAGTTGTTTTACAGCTAAATAAACCGTGGAACCATTATTTGTATTCATTTTACAGCGTATTTAAAGTACTCTAGAAGTACTCTAAGAGTATTATTGGACATTTATATCTTTAAAAAAAAGTGTCTGAATTATTTAGCAAAATATTTTCAATATTTTTTTAAGCAAAACAAATGAAAAATTAACGAAATAAAATTTTACGTTAAATATTTGCTAGACCTTACTCTGATTATAAAATTTTACTCTCAACAATCCGATTTTTATGAAAATCATTCAATGTTACATAGCTCGCAGCATTACTATAATGGTAAAATCAACTAACATTTATTGAAATTTTTTGCTTCCTCTGTTCGTTTTCCAAGTCTAAATATTCCTTATACGAATAATATAAGCACTTTTCAGTTCGTAATAATATTTAAATCCTTTTGTAAGTATGTTTAATTTATATAAAGCATATTATAGTAGAAATACTTATATGGTTATAGGTTGCAGGTGGATTGGATCTTTCTTTTTTAGTTTTTTTCTGTGTTTTATAGAAGGAGATATTTAAGAAAAGTTAACAAGTATAATAAAAAGGATTAAAGAGCAGATAACCCTGTGAAATATTATATATATATATATTTTATTTTTACTCATGCAGCATACAGTAATAGCATAATAATATTCAATCACTTCTTATATTCTGTGAATAATAATAATAATAAAAAGTGGAATTGCTTGCGGTATAATTTTCGATTTCCGTAGCCACAACTAACCTTGGCAATAAAAACAAAAACTGTGAACGTTTTTACGCTAAATTTCTGTGTTATAAAAGATATAGTAAAGTTGCAGATCATTCTCTCTCTCTCTCTCTCTATCTCTCTCTCTCTGCCACACAATGCTAACTCACAATAAAGTAGTTTTGACGCTCGTGGCACAAAAATTTGCTACAAGCAAAAACTAAAAAAAAAAAAAAAAAAAAAAAGATGAGACCTATTATTATCTTTACTACGGATAATGAGATTGTATTTTTTTTTCTTCTGACTAAAAAAATTTTTAATTGCTTTAAATATAAATTATATAAAAGAAAATAATTTAATAATCATAATTTCGTAATAAACATTAATATATTATTATATTTTTATATATCTTAAATACAGCTTTCATATTATGCATATAATAAAAATTATTTAATATACTCTTAAAGCTTGAATTAAAAGATACATGTAATTATTTTGTTTGATAGGTTTTTGACAGGACGATCATAATGACTGACATTTGCTACTGATGTAAAAATGAGATACATAGATATACGAAAGTAGTATTTATCAGTAACCCGAATTACTCTTTTCGTGTATGTAGCTTAATTATCACAGCAAGTACCCATCAAGATATAACTAGAGATTTGATCATATCATTTCTTTTTATATAATCTCTTGGTTATATAGTTAACATAACCTATATGATTAATATAGTTTCTAATTTAAAGCCTTTGCACTTGTATGTAATTTTTTTTTTCTAATGCGATTCTTTAATAAAGTTATTTAAGGGGAGGGAGTCAGTAATGATGGTCAGCTGATCAAAAAAGTGATCGTTATCTAGACTTGATTTTTGTTTTTTTTTGTTTTTGCATAGTAATGCGTATAGAGACTAAAGGAAACCCAAAAATATAAAAATTATCGGGTGTCGTCAGTCATCCATCACCATACAAAATTTAGAATTATACTTTTTTATGAAATTTACGGTTCAAATTTATTATTATTATTTTGCTATCCATATTTAAATGGTGTTTAATATGTTTGGGGGGGGGGGGTAGCTGCCAAAATGATGTTTAAAATAATACTGAATTTGCTGGCAATGGAAAATAAAAATCTGGAGAAATTGAACCCTAATCCTTCCCTTTATGCTGATAACATGTATAGAACGGCCACCGATTTTTCTTAAATAACTCCGTTATCGTGATAGCACAAATTCTTGGGTTAGCGGCACAAATTAGCACTAACAGAGCACTAATTTTTTACAAAGTTTCGTTTCATTCGGATGGCATTGCCTCGCTGATGTGGATCACATGCTGATAACTCAGAAAACAAAAACTTCACGTTTTTTTTTTATTATTTTTTTTATATTTTTTTTTTACGTGAGTATAACAAAAAGATACTGACACGTATTTAAAAAAGTTATTTATGTTGCAATTAATATTCCTACATTAATGCTGCTAAATTAGAATTACATAAATAATTATGGTGTATAACATAATTGATATGGCATAATATATAACATTTTTTTTTCTTTTTTACTGTATAACATAAGTTTGCTTTAGTCTGGTCTGAATACATATTGCTGAAATTGAGTTAGCATAATTATTACGTATTTATTTTTGTTCGTACATGTAAAAATGTATAAAACAAAAATTTAATAGCTAGGTAACAGCTCAATTTCTATGTACGTGCTTTAAATGAAATTACGTTTTTACTTTTTTTTTTCAATACAAAAGCAAAACAAGACTCAAAATTAATGTTGACATGAATATCCCTCAAGCCATATTTAAAACTAAAATGTTATACTTAGATTTTTGACAGCATATAAATTTTGTTTTTATATTTTAATTAAAAAAATATTTATAGTGAACTACTTTTTTATGTAAAAAAAATAGTAATTATTTTATTCTTCAACAATTAATAAAATATTAAAATGATTTATTTTACATGAAGAAAGTATGAGATTACATGTTTTGATATCACGTTGTGTACATACTGTATCATTACCTGTTATTGATTTAATTAATCTTATATAATGATCGAACCAGGAACACTTCCCATCGGAATCATAATTAATTTCAATTATACTTTCACAATCTTTGGGAAAATACAGAAAAATATGTAAAAGGAAAAACATACTGTATAATTATACGAATTCTATTATTTATAGAAATTACGATTTTACAATTGTACGTATATATGTATAAGCTAAAGTGCACAAGAAAAGCTCCGTAAATTGCACATTGAATAGATAATAAAGTATTATTACGTGCTAAAGTACACAGAATGCAATTCATAAAAAGAATATACATTTTATATTGAATACGTATGTATAAAATAAAGTAAATTTGTCACGCTGAGTTTATCAATGGAATAATAATTTCAAAAGAAATGTATAATTTAATGTTTATTTTATTCAAGTTTACTATAACTCAGTGGGTGGTATACATAACATCTTAAACTTAAAAAAAAGAAGAGAAGAAAAATGTTGTTACGTAAAAAAAAAAGATTATACCAAATATTTACAACATGTAAAAAATTACTAAAATAGCAATAAAAATAAATAACAAGGTATTGAAGTTAAAAAACATTAAATTTAATATCACATTCAATATAAACTAAAGAGTTTGAAGAAGAAAAAAATCAGCAATACTCATCACAAAGTAAACCTATAATTTAATAATAATTATACTACTGAAACATGAATTCTCAATTTGTGAAATTAAATAAAAAAATACATACATTTTGCAATATACTTATTTAAACAATATATTATACAATATATATATGTATACATATTATTATTATTATTACATGTAAAAGAATAAAATTCCGTATAATTTTATTAATACTTTTATGTTATTGCCATTTTTGTGATAGTTACTAAAATCCAGTTCATTTTCCTTCTATTAATTAAAACGATACACATGTATAAAAAATGTTAGATCTTGATTTAACATAAAAAATATTGTTTATGTCTTTAATAAACTTATAAAATATTGGCCGTGTCAGAAATGGCACTGGTTAGATCGTTTCAACTCTCTTTTCAATTAAATATTTAATTTTTTTATTTGGCTCTAAGTTTTTTTTATCCATCAAAAGCAAACAACGTTTCTCGTTGGATACAAATAAATTCATTTTTATTACTATAATATTTTAATAGTTTTTTTTCTCATCTCATAACGATGTCCAATTCCAAATATTAAATAAGTTTTTATTAATTTTTAATGACCTTAGAGAAAAACGATGAATTATGATGTTGATTTTCTTTTAGTTGATGACTTCATTTTTTATTATTTCTTTGCCTTGGATATTTTAAGTTTGTTTACTTTATACTTTGTGGAAAATATTTTATCTATTCCACTTTGTATTTAATACTATTTTTTTTTCTGTAAGTCCTCATTCAATTATTATTAATTAGTTGAAGTTTAATTAAGTGAGTGTAATGATTTTCAATTTTTTTCCATTGCATATAACAAACTTATAGTGATAATTTCATTTCTACGTAAAAAGTGTTGGAATTTATATTTTTCCTGTTCTATAACTTATAGGATAGGGTGGTTTCATTCATGTTAAAGCCGACGCCATATATGTGAGCGCTAAATAACATGGGCCAGTATGGGAAAATGACTCATTTTGCAAGTTTAAAAATACTTCGCAATATATTTGAGAGCATTGATACTGTTACCAAGTCCAATTATGTAGTTTTTCAAGTATGCAAGAAAAATAATAATTACCCAAAAATAACTAATTTTTCAAAGAAAATAGCAAAAATATACGTTTGTCCTATGCTAAGCAGTATATGTTATTCATTGCTCAAGAAGAGCATCGAAAAGCATTCAGAATGACGTCATGCGCACACACCCTATACAATTTTAAACTTATTTTTATGTTTTGTGCACATAAATAAAAAATGCAACTCAATAATATACATTCCTTTTTTTCTCGTGCTTTCCACGTTACAACTTCGAGCATATACTTAAGATATTTTCTAATGACACATCATTCATAAAAAGTCTGTACACTTTTTTTTAGCTATATTAAATTTTATTTTACTATAATATTAATTATTATAACATCTTAGAAAAGGTTTCAAATTTTTCAAGGTGGAATGTAAATTAATATTAATTAAATTATTATTCAATGGTATGGGTATGTAACGCGTTTCCATATTAGGATTTCATACACGAACATTTTGAAAATTTGACCTCCTGTCAAGTGTTCTTAATTCACTGCGGTACTTTGAAACGAGTCTTTTTATTTGTTGCGTCTCTATTTTATTGAAATATTCTAGGAAATATTACTCAACAGAAAATATAATTTAAGTTTTCTTAATTGAAGAAATAACACTTAAAAGTATAGACAAATAAAAAGTAGACAACGTATATCAATAACTATATATTATAGTAAGGTAAGAAGAGAAGAAGAAGAAGAAAAAATTGACATGCCGGTTACTCAAAGATGAATAATGCAAAAGAAAACCACAAAATAGCACTAATTAAAGAGATAGCCAGAGTTTCAAATCATTTACAATTATTCTATAAATTTGAGAGCCAAACAATACTTCTGAATATATAAATATTATCTAAAACACCAGTAAAGCGAAATAAACTATTTACTATCTATAGATAAAAATGTGTAAATCAATTCAGCTGACCTCTTGTAATAATGTGAAAAGATATTTAATTTAAATAAAATTATTATTAAAGTTTTTATTACGAATATTAATTATCAAAATATATATTCAAATTACTTAATCCCTTTCTAACCTTAAATATTTTTTAACTCTTATTATTTATTAACATACTATTAGCATAATGTAACTTTATAAGATTTATGATTTGTAAAATGTGAAATATTTTGATAATTTTCATGCTATAATTATTTAGAACAAACCTTTTTAATTTTACTGCACATTACACTATAAGCCATTGTATGTACTGAGAATTTATTATTCTTTTTATTTCAGCAGTTTTTGTAAAAGTTACATGTTAAAATTTATATATTGTGTTGAATAAAAATAAAATTTAAGTAGAACTGTTTCTAATTTATTTGTTCGAAGAAGAAGAAAAAAATTATTTTTTTTTAGTAAAATGTCATGTAAATTTTTGGCCAGCATCATGCAATATTTGATCGTTTTTCAAAACTACATTTTGATTGTCCACATTATATAAATATGCATTTTTTTTATTTTGAAGAACGTTTTGAATATGAAGCAACAAAATCTCTTGTGTTTGAAAATGAAATTAAGTGGCTGTAAAAGTTACAAAGATAAGGAAAAATTCACAGGTGTCATATAACTTTTCTATTTTTTTTTAAAGCACGCATTTTTCTGTTCATCCTGTTGGTTAGGCCAATTTTTGGTTGTATACGTTGCTCGGGTTGCATACTCTCTATCTATGTAGGGGCGAAAGAAAAAGTTATACGAAAAATTAATTGATACGAAGTAAAAATTATTTCTTCAGAACTGAAAACAGCGTAAAGGCTATTTTTATATTTTAATAATCTAGTATAGTCATTGAATATATTAATAATAATAATAAAAAAAAAGTCGTTAATATGTATGCAAAAAAATAGATAATAATGAACACTTGATTATTCATAATAACTATAATTAATTTATAAAGTATATATATATATATATATATATATATATATATATATATATATATATATATATATATATATATATATATATATATATATATATATATATACTGTATAAACAGTTATCTCGTGGTTGGCTATAGAAATAACATGTAGTGGGGCTTAGTATAGGTCTAATAGGTTGATTATTATTAATAACATTACGTTATATTACCGTTAATAATAAAAAGTGTATAATATAAATATATATATATATTTTTTTGTTGCTGTGAGAATGTATTTGACATTGGGATCATTCAAATTGTTTTTTTCTCTCTCTCTATTTCTTTTTGTCTTTCACTTTCTCTACTACCTTCCTTTAACTTTTAGTTCCTCCCCCTCCCCTTGAATTGTGCCCCGCCCACCAACCCCCCCAAGATATCAATGTCTTCCTTGGACCCACCGCACCCGCGAGTATTGTACACATGGTACCTGGTAAGAAGTATATAAACCTGAGTTACACCTTACAGTGGTGTCTGTCTTCTCTTAGCTGAGGCAACTGAACAAACCACTTGCCATCATGTTCAAACTGGTTAGTATTTTTATCAGTTTATTATTATTTTAAATATTATATATATAGAGATTTTTTATTTATTAATATTTACTTTATAAATCAACTAACTTTTTTATGGTGCAAATTCGTAAAAACACTATCATTAACTTGATTAGAATTTAATTTGAAATGAGTCTTGTATATACGTACGTATATCAAATTTAAAGTTATACTTTTTTTTTTTTTTTTTTTTTTTTTTTTTTTTTTTTTTTTGCTAATTGTAATATTTTTATGCATAACTTAATTATTATGATATGATATTACAATTAACAACTTAAAACCACAAAAAAATTATAATTGCAATGTTATATCTTTTTGTCTGATTATCTGTATAATATAAGAAAGAAATTTGATGCCTACTGATGACAAGTGCTTTCTCAATCGATTGATAGACGTTTTATTGACATCTCGCCTCCTTGTCACTTGGAATAAATTACACACTGTAATAACTTGTAATCAACCGTGCATATTTAATTAATATTGAACTTTAATATCAGATTACAATATTCTTTGAGTTTTTTCATCATAAGTTTTAACTGCATACGTAGTAAAAACACAGTTTTTTTCCCGTTTACATTCACTATAATTTGTAGGCGGACGAGATTTTTTTTAATTCCTTTCAAGGTTAGTTCAAGGTTACATTTATTGTTTTTTTATTTTCAATACGTACTTTCAAATTTTTCATTTCAATAAATTTTATATTATATTTTAATGATCTGTGATATAGTTTTAAAATATTTTACGGTTATTTTGTGTTGAAGTGTTAAATTATAAATATACAGAATTTTGAATTATTTTACATAATATTTTAATCAATATACAAAGTGAAATAATAATAATAACATGAAAAATTAGAATATAAATTGATTAGTTTATTTGAAATTTTTGAACTAATAAATTTAAATTGGAGCAGGATTTTTTTAACAAAATTGGAGTGTTAAATGAGTTAACTCGTAATTAGTTTTTATTCTTGACAGTAAGTTGAAGTTACATGAGTGCAAAATGATAATGTGTTGATATTTTGGTGCCTATGGGCGGAGAGTGAAGAAAGTTGATGGATAAATGATTACTCTGCTCATCTTTGCGCTCACTCAATCAATTTTGTGTATATACGTAATGTCAAAGAAAAAAAATAGTAGCGTTTTTGTGTGTATGTGTATTTAAGTTGATTATATATTCTTAACATTTATAATTAGTGTTTTTTTTACTTATATTACATCTGCAGCAAGAGTTAAAAAAATAAAGAAATTGTTGTAGCAGTATTGATGAATTGTATTTGTAGTTTTTATTGGTATTTACTTTATAAGTGATATCTTTGCTATCTAAAAAATTATCAGTATAATCAAAATGATGATTAACTTTTTTCATAATTTTTTCAATGTTCTAATTTCAGTGCAGAGTAACAATGCTGGCGCTGCTCGTGGCTGGACCAATCCTGGTATCAGCACAGCAACCGCAAGAGCTCGTTACTTCTACCAACTATCGCACAGATGACGGACAACAACGTAAAGAGTCCGTAGATGGACAAGGCAATGTACGTGGTGAATACAGTTACGTAGACCCTAATGGCAAAACCATCACTGTCAGATATACCGCTGGTAAGGACGGATTTAAGGTTGAAGGAGATCATCTTCCCGTTGCTCCTCAACCTCTGCCAGTTCAGCAACCTCAGCAACCCCAATATAATCCTCCCCAGAACCAATACAACCCTCAACAGAACCAATACAACCCCCAACAAAATCACTATAACTCTCAATCTCAATATAACCCATCTGGACAACAGACTGCTCAACAACAGCTTCTTAACTTCCCCTCCCTGAACCAACCCCAGAACAGCCTGTACAACTCTCCACAACAACAACAGTACAATGCTCCTCGACAACAGTATCAACCTCAACCTCAGTTCAACAACTATCAAGCACCATCTCAACCACAATACAATCCCTTCCAGCAACAACCCCAACAACAGCCAGGACAAGTTTCTGTCAGTCAATCTCCCAACAATGCTGGATATAGCTATTCTTTCAATGTCTAAATTTTATGTTCCTTCAATTATTATTTGAAAATTATAATTATATCTCGTATAAAATAACGAGTTATAATCATAATATTGGATAATATTTTAGGTATATTTATAATAAATATACCATTAATTTTCTATCTGTGATTAATTTATAATATAAAATGGATGCTCATAACTGAGGAAGATAAAATAGATAAAAACTCTTAATTTCATACTTTTTTGCATGTTGTTTTCTTACTCTTTACTATTACTATACAATATTCTTGATTTCAAAACTGCATGAATTCTCTGGTTAAAAGTCTACTTTTATTCACCTTTTTGTCTCTCTCTCTCTCTATGTACTTAAATTTTACCGACTTCACTCTCCAATTATTTCTCTTTTCTTGTGGGTAATTACATTCTGAATGGAATCTTTGTTTTATTTTCTTAAACTATAAATCTGTTTTCTTCTTTTTATACTGTATACTCTTAAAAAAATTATCATTCTCTCTTTTATATAAAATAATTACCTGTTTCTCTTTCTTATATAAGATTCTTTGGTATAATGGCTGTAATTAAAATTCATCTGTACAACTTTTTTCATAATACTTTTCTGTGTGTGTGTGTATTTTTTTTTTCGCTATAAGGTGATGCGGTAGTCTGTCTCTATGATCTTGTTTATTCTTTGGGTATCAATTACTGCAACAATTTCGCACTTTTTTTCTCCCTTCATCTTTTACTTTTTTTTTTTTTTTTTCCTGTTACTTGCTCATTCTCATCTATACTGTACTTTTCTTTTTATTACCTGAAATTATTCTTTTTGTCACCCTTTTCCACCTTTATTTTTTTTTATTATTATGAAACTACAAATCGTGTTCTTTTTAATGATTTTTTTTTAATTGAGATTTATACTGTATTAAGGCTATGCAATAAAGTTGTAATAAAATATATATAATAAATTGTATGAAAATTAATTTATGGCTTTTGATTTTGTTGTATTACAATTCTATCTTATTTTATCTGAAGATGTAATCATTTACAATATAAAATTGCATTTAATGCAAAAAAAAAAAAAAAAAAATATATATACAATGCAATGCAATGCAATAAAATACTATTATCAAATTAAAATATCTCGTACGAGCATGTATATACTTTCTTTTTTATTTATTATTATTATAATTAATATAAATTATTATTCACTAATGCCTTTTACGTATATAGTTTGATTTACAATGCATTATTCATTTAATTTTGTATTGTGTGATTAAAGTAATGCAAATCACAAGATGCTGTGATAGTAACTGTAATGGTAAGTTCGTTTATGGTTTGAATTTAAGAACATAGAAAAAAAATAATATAAAAATTTAAACATAGTAATAGGCTGAAATAAAAAAAATAGATAAGTACATTTTTATTAATAAAAGTCAACATAAAATTCTAATAGCAGTCACGATTTTGGACATATGATCGTTATTCACATAAAAATTGGAATTTTTATTATATGTTAAAATGACTTTATTTGAGGCGCGACTTCAAGTCGATTGTATTTTAATACCATCGTATATAACCTTTGTAAATAAAAATCTCGCCTTTATATTTTGAACACCAAATAGTAAGGAAAATTTGTAATATAAAAACAAAGCAAAAAAAAAAAAAAAAAAAAAAAAAAAAAGTTTACTTTGGCCCTGAATACAAGTTTTTATTAACTTATTTCATTCTTTATTATCACTCCATGTTTTTCAATACTTTTAACCTATATTTAAAGTGAACTAAACATTAATTCAAAGATTTTAATTATATTTGTTTTTAACTTTTAAATTTAAAGAAACAAAATCCAGAATATAGCAATACTTGATGATTCTGTATAGATTTGTAAAATAGATATCAACAGTTGAAAAAGTTGTCAATGCTCTTATACATACTCACTTGTAATATGAGGTGTATAACTTTAAAAAGATTAGAATTTCTTTTAATACAAGTTTGGTGCGGTGTAGGCTGTATGAAGTTGCAAATAAATGTGGGAGAATTGACTTTATTGACAAATTAAATTGCTTATAAGCATTATAAAAATATATAAATAAAAAGTACTTGAGTACTTAATTTCAATATTGGAAATATTTCAAATTGCTATCTTATATAAAACTTCAATTAAGAATTTATTTCTTAATTTTTCTCTGGTAGAGTTAATGTTATATAATAAAATTTAAATTAATGTTTTATAGATATACATTGAATATGGTACCATTTTAATGGACTGGAATTCATATAAATATTCCTTAGGTAATAATTATAAGATAGTTTCAAGACTGTTATTCGTAAGTTCATTTTTTTTTCCTTAAGTCGTTTTTTTTATGAATTATCATTTAAATGTACAGCCTCTGTGGTATACAATTTTATTCGAACAAACATGTAACACAAAATCAAAATTTTGCATTCAAATTTTACAAAAATGTGCAATTCAAAATATATGCATTAGTTCCAGATGAATATATAAGTCAATTTCTCTCTCTCTCTCTCTCTCTCTCTCTCTCTCTCTCTCTCTTCTCTCTCTCTCTCCCTCTCCCTCTCCCTCTCTTTTATAGAGTGTGTACAAAAAAATCAAAGTGAGCAAATGATTTAAAAATTTGCTAAGTATGGTTCTATCAATTTTTATTTCAACTAAATGAGTAAAATATTAAATTAATAAGACAATTTGTATTTTCTATTTTATATAGAATTTAAGAGAGAAAAATAAATAAATAAAACATACACATATGAAGTAAAGATATTAATCAAGCAATGATCATGTATTATTATAACAGTTGTAATAAAGCGTGGAAATATGAAGAATTTTTACAATAAACAAGTTGTAAAAATACATGTTACGAAGCGTGAATTATATGTATAGGAAATAATAACTTTTACCAAGTATATATGATTTTTTTATTTTCTGCATGTTGGGGGCGTGTAGCATATGTCAAACAATTTACTTTTTATAATAACAACAACTGTAATAATTATTTACATTATATTGAATTATGAAGCAATTAAAATATAAGAATTCATAAGAAAAAAAATAAAAAATAAAATCATATAAAAAGTGAAAGTTATATATATATATAAATATCAAATGAATTCGATTTATATAATTGACATTTCTATCATTCTCTGTGCATGCAGCTATTGCAAAGGATGCAGTTTTATGATTGTACAGTACACGTGACAACGTGAAATAAGTTGCATCAATCAAGTCATGATAGCATCACGTTCGTCACTTATTATAAATCTCAACATTCACGACATCTCAGATCTGTATTTGGAGCAGAATTATTTATGAGGAAATTTTTTGAACTTTTTACTTACGTATACTAGAATTAATCATGATATTATAAATAATAACAACATTTTTTATATCAGGATATCAAAAGTTCCCCTCCCAATTTTTTTTGCAAATTATATTGTCAATTAGTCTGTAATATAATTGAATTATGACTTTATTATGTCCTTTCAGTTAACATTTTTTCTAAATGTAACAAGATTGAATTATAATGTAAGGAAATAATGTGCGGTTGCTTTAAAACAAGTAAGCTTTTTAATCAAAGTACTAAAAAAAAAAAAATAATAAACTGTCTGGAAAACAAACGAATACAAATAAACAATAAAAATTAAGACATATCTCTGAAATGGGTGATAAAAAAAATGATAACATGACATTTTCAAAATCAATTTCTATATTTTTGCTTTCGTTTAAATATAACGAATAACATTCTAAAAGCAAAATTCAAATTCATCTATGTTATAGATTTTGAACATGCAATTTTAAAGGAATATTTTGTTCAAAAAACACGTACTAAAATATTCTTAAAAATAATGTTAATAAATTTATATATTGTGCTATCTTCGTTCAGAATTTTATTACGATTTTTTTTATATAGAGCTATATTTTGACTATAATAGGGCAGACTAGCTCACTAATTATTTCTTAATTTATTAAAAACAGCGAGATAAAAAAACTTTGAAAAAAAAATAATAAAAAAATAACATAGCTTTCAACAATAAAGTTAATTTTTTTAGCAATTTAATTAGATATTAAAGTAAAACTTAATTAGCGCACTTCAACAACTAAACCAAATTTGGTGTACTAAAATTTGACACTATACGACAGTGAGTTTAACAAAATTTAAAATTTACATAAAGTTCTATGTGCAGTACGTTCAGTAAAGTGTATAATAAAATAATATGTAAAGCTGCTAAAGCATAATATATAAATAGCTTAAATATAAAGAGCTTAAATGATAAAATAACACAGTTCTACATAATTTATATACTCATTAATTATAATAAACAAACATAATTACAAATAAAGAATAACAATAAAACAATTGTTATAGAATATGTTAATTAATATTTAATACTTCATAAATATTATCATCTCCATATAATAAAAATGCAATGAGAGCAGAGTACAGTGATAATTATTACAATTGCGTGGTGGTATAAAGAAAAGTACATACATCTTTTTAAAAAAAAATCGTGGCGTCACATGTGTATGTATGAGGAGATCAAGTGCACTCGCGCATGAAAATCTAATGAAACATATTGGCTCACTGCCCTTCTCACTATATCAAGTATAATTCAGATTTATAATATCAGATATGGCTTTTTAACATTACGTATTAATATTATATATGTAGTAATAATAATAATACATTTTATGTAATATACTTAAATTATATAATAAGAATTTTATATAGGATTTAAAACTTTTTTTAACTTGTTTAAATATTATTATAATATGTAGTTTAATTTAAAGAAAAAAAAAATGCCCAGAAAATAAATAGTTGCTTAAGAATGATAGTAATAAATTACTATATACAAATTCTTTAATAGTGTTGATCTTAAATTTTAAAAAAGAATTTTTTGCACGTTGAAGTGCCATATAACATGTTAGGTTGCTATAATGGAATTTTATTTTTGAACCAAAAGGAATTTTTATACACAAAATTAATGTAAGGTCTGTTAAGTCTTAAGTACATAAGGGAGAACGTAAAAATAAATTATGTATTAGTAATTTGAATATTAGTTCGTTGTGAGCTATAGTAAGTATATGTTTTATCTTATTAATAGGGTGGTTTCATTTATGTTAAAGTCGACACCATAAGTGAGCGCTAAATAACATGGGCTAGTATGGGAAAATGATTCATTTTGCCTGTTTAAAAATACTTCGTAATATTTTTGAGAGAATTGATGCTGTTAACATGTTGAATTAGTTTTTTCAAGTATATGCAAAAAAATAATTAGAGCCCAAAAAATTTCTCATTTTCCAGAAAAAAAATAGCCAAAAACTACGTTTGTCCTATGCTGAGCAATGTTATTCATAACTCAAGAAGAGCATCAAAAAGCATTCAGAATAACGTCATGCGCACACACCCTATAAATTTGGTGCACAGTGAGTATATTATGGACAGAAATACATAAAAGTAAAATTAACTCTAAAAATAAGAAATTTTACTTTTAAAAGCAGAGGAAATCTTTTTTTACGGTTCAAAATATTCTTAAACATACATTTTATGTGAGGAATGTATTTTCTGAGATATTAGTAATGTCATAACTTTTATATATTCATAACATTTTTATTGCAATAATTCTTAAGTATTTTATAATAAATATTATGTACTAGTAAATCATATATTGCATAGAAGTCTGATGTGCTACATAATAAATTTTCCTATTATAATATAACACACACAATATTTTTTGAAAAATAATAAATAAAGCATATAAAAATTCGTTGCGCTTTCTTGATTATTAAAAGGTGGAGAATAAGATGCATAATATTATGTTTTATTTATATTAATAAAATACATATAAGTGGGATGACGATTAAAAATTCCAACATCCATCATAAATTTAATATAGTGATGAAAATATAATAATTATTGTTGGTGCATATATGTCTATAAAACTTGTACATGTATTCAATAGAAAAACAAATTAAGAACTTGACACACCTTATGTAATTTTCACACGGAAAGAAAAAAGTGATTTATTCTGCTAGATATTACATATATACGATGCACGTTAATGTAAATATATTACATGTAATTTTACTTCATCTAATTGTGATATTGCAAAATTTATCACTGAGCTATAGAAAAAAATAACATTAAAGCTATAGACCACATAAAACAACATGTGCTTTTTAATGAATAAACATGAAAGGGGATCTTCAAAACTGATGACAATTTTTACAGAATGTTAATGTAGCCCCACGAGAGAGCGTGAAAAACCTGTAAAGTATGTAATTTGCGTGAAAATTCATATTTATGACATCAGAAACATGCAAAAATTAGTATGAAAATGTTGTGCGGGTTGCATAAATCGAATGTTCTGATCACTGCATGTTATTGGGTTTTGAGACAAACTAATGTTATTTATGTAAATTCCATCAAGTGTTTTGTAAATGCTTATGTTTTTCTCTGGTCTTTTCCTTTAATTTAAAAATATTTTATGTAATTTTACTTCATCTAATTGTGATATTGCAAAATTTATCACTGAGCTATAGGAAAAAAAAAAAAAAACAACAACAACAAACAACATTGATGTAAAGAATTTTCTTAACTTCTTTTCCAGTGTACATAATTTAATCCATAATTTCTGAGTATAAAATTCATCTATATAAATAAATTATATTTTATTACTTTTATGTATAAGTAATTTCTTATGAAATTAAGATCGTATTGAAAAACGGTAGTGTCGTTGAAAAGTACTAGATTTTCAAAATGATATATTATACACCTCCTACCAGAGTCTGTTAAAATTCAAGGTATGAAATTATGATTGATGTTAAAATAATCTTGATGTTCATTTTTACATTTAGCCTTTTTTAAATCTGATTATTTTTTTTATTCTGTGGTGAACTTCAAAGACAATATCCGACAAGAGAAAAATAATAGATTGTTATAATAAAGAATGTGACCTTTAATTTTTTTTTTTTTTTTACTCTTGCTTAACTATATAAAGTATATTTATCATATAAATACCGTGAATCTTATGCATGAATGGTTGTATTGTACATAATATCATGGGTCATTAGATGGAGCACGTAATAATAATAAAAATATATTATTAAAGCAGCTAACTAGATAAATGGTATATAGTTTTAATGAAAAATTTGTTCATTATAGTTTGGAAATTCATCTTTTCAGACAAATTTAAAAATAATAGAACTTGATTTAGGGCACATAATTGGAGGTATTTTTTTGTCCCTATGAAGAGAGAGAGAGAGAGAGAGAGAGAGAAATGTCGTCGTAATGTGTAACTTCAAGGGCTTGAAAATTTTTCAGGACATGTTAAAGGAATAGACCAGAGAAAAACATAAGCATTTATATCACAAAACACTTGATGGGACTTACATAAATAACTTTAGTTTGTCTCAAAACCTAACTGTAGCTTCGTAACAGTGATCAGAAATTTTGATTTATGCAATCCGCACAACATTTTCATATTAAATTTTGCATGTTTCTGACGTCATAAACATGAATATTCACGTAAATTGCATACTTTACAGTATTTTCACGCTCTCTCTCTCTCTCTGGGGCTACATTAACATTCTGGTAAAAATTGTCAACAGTTTTGAAGATCCCATTTCGTGTGTATTCATTAAAAAGCACATGTTGTGTTATGTGATCTATATGATCTATATGATCTATATGATCTATGTGATCTATGATCTACTATGCCTTTAAGTGACTATAACATTTTTTTTATTATTTTTTTTTTCAATTTAAACTTAAAAGAATTCAAATTGTATGAATTCAATCTAATCGTGGACCCTTTAACTTCCAGTTTCTAATCGATGCAACAAATACCACCAATAAACATTGAAAATGATAATTCACGTAATAATTTCTTTTCAATTTAACATTTTCTTCCTAAAGTGTAACAACAATTATTTTAACTATCTATGATATAATTTTTCTTTATGTACTCTTTTAATTACAATCGTGACACATTAATATCCGTTTTATACGACAAGAATTTGTACTTGAAACAAAAAATTTACTTCCGCCACACCCCTTATATATTTACTCACAGTGCTAGAGGGATTTAAAAACACTTCTAAAAGTTATATGTATCTCATTTCTTACACTATGAGCTCTATCATAATAAAACGTGAAGACCTTGAGTGCTTTTTATATCACAGATAAATAATCAATCTCGTCAGAATATTTCTCTCTTTTTTTTTTTTATATGTCTGAATCTAACTAAATATTTTATTTCTTTATTAAAGAGTATTAAAATTTGCCACCCAAAGAGTTAAAAATTTGAATATTTAATAAATGTAAACAAATAAAATTTATAAATAGTTATAAATTCAAGGACATTATAGCTTATAATGTAAAAAAAGATTTAGAGATCATTATTCTTTACATTGTTTCTATTTCAATAGTCTTAGATGTTATTATATATAGTCTTAAGACAGATGAATAGTATATATGTTTATTTGTACAAATAGAGTGTTCAATGTTGTTTCTGTATTATATTATTGTTATTGTTTTGAAGGCTATTTTAAAACTAATACGTGCTAATATAAAAAAATAACAATAACAAATAAATGTATCAAATTATTGAGTTGTAAACACCAATGTTAACGTTTCACCTTTATAGGTAAAAACTACGTATTTAATTTACAAATTTAGGACCTGTTTATGCAGAATTGAAATATTATTATAGCTTTTTATTATACAATCTTAATAAGGTTATTACAAAAATAAAAAATATGAACTTAATTTTCAATTTATTTTCATTACATAAACACACGATGTCAAAAATGTCACTTTTCTCAAAATCATTAATCAAATATTCTAAAAGTATCATAGCATAAAATTGAGCTCTAAACGGGCGTTTGAAAAACATTAAAAATAAATTTAATATGCCATGATTTCTATTGTTAAACTCACCTTGACCATACCAATTAAAAAAAAAATCAAGTTCAAGTCTAATATTTTTAAAAAAACAAAAACATCACTTTCATCTACTTCCTTATTTTGAATATTAATGACGTGATTATTGATCATCTTAAGTCACGTGATAAGATGAAAGTAATCACGTGACCATAACAATAAACAATATAACGTAACAATATGTAAAAAAAAAATAAATAAAAAAAAAGTTTGACCTTGGATATCGGGCGTGGTGGAAGCTTCTTTCACCTCTCACTCTTATTGCACCGTTAACTTATATTATTATGCATACATAAATAGATAACAAACTCATTAGCATTGCACAAGATTATCACACACATATTATAACGTGAATATAAAGTCAGACAATTGATGTAAGTAGCCTTGATATTAATTTTAATTGAGACCAGTCAAATACTTTATATAATACTGGTTCCAGATTATCTCCATACCGTTGCTAGGAGGAGTTCCTTTAAACTTGGACAATTTTTTTTCTTCATTAAATGTGGATCGATTGGTTTTGTACAGCTAATGTAATGAATATAAAATGACTATAAATGATGCAAGTACCTTGTTACTTTTTTAGCACCCAAATATCATCATATTTATTCATAATGGTTTATTATCCAAATAGAAACAGATTTTATAGATCTAGTCTCTATTTATTTAACAACAACATGAAAGACTACAGTACAAATTTTCCAAATTTGTGTCACAAAAAAAAAAAAAAAAAAAAAAAAAAGTATATATATTTTAATTCCATGCAAATAAAAACATTCCTAATTATAATTTACTTTTGATCAATATACATAATATGTATTAGTCTTGCTTTTGGTAGTGTATTTGACTATTATTAATAATTTTGACATATTATTCTTTCTTTTTTTTTTACAGTATGCATTCTTTTTATTTGTTGGTTATCTTCTTACAAGTCTGTTGGAGTTAGGTGCAAAAGTGGGCTAGACTGTTTATAGTCTAAATCTTGTCTTTTCAAGAAAAAAATATATATTATACTGGTCTTTTTAGTAAAAAGTGACAAAATAACGTTGAATGATTCATTATACAAATTCTCAACTTTTACTCAACATCATATATATTGTGCTTTTGTTTAAATAAGACAATTATTCAATTAAATACTTGTCGTTTAAAGTTCTAATATACAGTGTATAATATAATACATGATCTATTTAGCTTATTGAGAACATTGTACTCTAAGCTATGATCTATTATAAGATATATACTTAAGCTCATATTTCACTTCAACCAGCAGCACTTTATCATTGTACACAGAACAGTTTAGTGTATTGCAGTGATTATATTTGAAATATCAGCAATAAATTTCCTACAATTATCAACCCTGCACGGTCCATAAGTCATGTGGTTCACCTAACTTGTCTTTACCGAGAACTTCAGCACAATAAATGACAATTTCGTGCCATACAGTAATGCTACTATACCTCCCTGTATCTACATAAAATAATATATTATCATAGTAAACTATTTACATATTATATTACCTATTCATTCATTCATTCATTCATTCATTCATTCATTCATTCATTCATTCATTCATTCATTCATTCATTCATTCATTCATTCATTCATTCATTCATTCATTCATTCATTCATTCATTCATTCATTCATTCATTCATTCATTCATTCATTCATTCATTCATTCATTCATTCATTCATTCATTCATTCATTCATTCATTCATTCATTCATTCATTCATTCATTCATTCATTCATTCATTCATTCATTCATTCATTCATTCATTCATTCATTCATTCATTCATTCATTCATTCATTCATTCATTCATTCATTCATTCATTCATTCATTCATTCATTCATTCATTCACTCATTCATTATCTATCTATATTTTATTTATTTATTATTAACAAAATCAATTACAATGACACTAGATAGTTTGGTAGCTATCTATATAAGGTAGCGAAATACTTTCATTATTGATAAAAGAACAATAATGATAAAATAGAATCTCCTAATTGCAAATATATATTCACGTCATATTTTATTCCAAGCTTTAGTATACGATTAATCTTATGCCAATTTACAATTATTTTAATAATATTATAACAAGCCGTAAGCTACACATCGTTAAAATTACATTAATCAATGGTTATCAATACACAAACTCTTATATTATACTTAAACTTTTTGCTATTGATGTTTGGAATTCCCTTTTAAAATACACAAAGGCGAAAAAATAGAATATCATCATAAAATAACACATTGAAAGGTCAATTATTTTGAATTATCTTACACTTTTTTACTACCGCGTGTTTATAAAATGTTTATTTCATGACATCATCGATAATGAATATTTGTTTTCCGCGTTTTTTTAGTGTCTATAATTAAATTCGTTAGTATTTACTTGAAACATACTTTATTTTATATATTATGTACTTACACAAAAGGTATTTATAATTACACTATCAATTATTTTATGTTTTACAAAAGAACTCTCTATCATTAATAATCATATATGCTGTAAAAGGAAGAGTATTAAAAGCAGAATTTGGTTTTACATTATAAATTAAAAATTTATATATAATTTTGACTTTCGCTTTTTTTTTTCTTTTTTTTTTTGAAAATTATATGAATACATATGACTACTTTTTCCACCACTGCTAATTTCTTTGTTTTTCTGGCATACAAACCCGAGTTTTTTTTTTTTTTTTTTTTCTAAATGGAATTTATATATTAATTGTAAAAATTTCAAGCTAAACAGCTCCAAAGATTTTAACGAGCTTAAATTCTTGTAGTTGAAACTCGACACGTATTGACAGAAAAAGCAAGACGTGCCACTGCAGGTGTTCTCCAACTTTACATTCGTAACACGAACACCAAAGCAGAGCAACGTTACTACAACATACTACTTTTTTATAATATAAATTAAACAGTTAAAAACACCCTTGAAAAATTAGTTTAAAATTTTATATCACATGCAATCTCTCTCTCTCTCTCTCTCTCTCTCTCTCTTTTTTTTTTTTTTTTTTTAATTATTGAACATAGGGTTTGTAATATTATGCCTCATAAATATTATAAGTTGTATAGTACATAAATTTTTAATTGAATTTTGATGTACAAAAAATATAACGTATAACGGCAATTTCTATTAATTGGAATTGATTTTTGTGTGTGTGTGTTCTCCACAAAGAGATTTTTTCCTTTCATTATTATTATTTTGCATTGAACTTGAAAATAAAATTTATAAGTTGGAACAACTGCTCCCTCAAGGCATCACTTAATCAGACAAACTTTACATTTTATTACATTTTCATAGCTAACTTTATACAGGCTTAAACTACGGTCTTGATTTGATCGTTATATATATATATAGTACTGCTTTAAAAAAATATACTTGTTGCCCTTGTAATTTTGTGGCATTACTCATTGCAATCTTGCATTTTTTTTTTATGAAAAATTCTTTTATATTTTTAAGAGCTTTAACATATTGACACGCATATGAATACAATTTATTTAATATTTTTTAGCTTAAGACTCTACAAAATTCATTAGTTTTTTTTTTATAAGTGTTCGTATTTTTATAATTAATTTTATAGTAGTCAACTAATAAATTAATTTTCTTACTATAATTGAGTTTTTTTTTTCTAATTATTGAAAGAGTTATGGTATAATAATACAAAAAGTTTTCAGGTTTATGTGGACAAAGATTTATTTACAATCATACAATAAAAAAAGAAAAATGGACAACAATTATACGCACTACATTCACTCACGCATTAGGAAAAGAAAATAGTTTAGATGAGATTTGAAGAAGAGTTCTTGACTAAAATATTATAATAATTTAGTTCTTGTTGAAAGTATAGCTGAATCCATCAGAAGATCTGCTGAGAGAGAGCTTGCCAGGAGGGTGGAAGTTGCGGGATTGAGGGTATGGGGTAGTAGTGGGAATAGCATTGTATTGAGGTTGTTGCCATTGTTGTTGTTGATAATTCTGTTGGGGTGCGTTGTACTGTTGGGGTGAGTTGTACTGCTGGGATTGAGACTGGTATTGAGATTGGGGTTGATATTGTGGTTGAGGAGCAACAGGTAGGGGCTGAGGAGGTGCTGGAGGAGCTACTGGGAGATGATCACCGGTAGCACGGAATCCATCCTTGCCAGCAGTGTAGTGAACAGTACGACGTTGTCCATTAGGGTCCACATAACTGTATGATCCGCGACGATTGCCATCAGCATCTGACTCTTCCTTGAATTCGACACCATCCTCCTGAACGTAAGCTGATCCAAATTTTCCGTCACCGGAAAGGTAACGAGCTTCACTAAGGATTGCGGCATCTTGGCCTTTGTTGTATTGGTGTTGTGAGGCTGAAACCGCCACCAGCGCTGCTAGTACCATCTATAAATAGAACAAATCAGTTAGTAATCAGTTAAATTATATGTCCAAATTATTATTAAATTATCAAAACATAAGTAAACAGATTGCATTTGGAGGATTAAATATTTAAAAAAATTAAATTATATTATTATATGAAAAAAGTAAAAGGTGTAAATCAAGTTTAAAAATTACCGTTGCGTGACAATATATTTTTCAAAAAAGAAAAAAAAAATGTCATCATAATTCTATTAAAGAAAGTGAGAGTTGTATAAATGTTTACGTAAATAAAAATGTAACGGTCATCTTCCAGATATAGAGCAGACTAGATTTTTTTCTTTTTTTCAAATTGATATTGCGATACTGAAAATAAAATAAAGTGTAGTACTTACAAAACGAAGCATGGTTACTTGTTGCCGGAGCTCGGTTTGTAACTCAAAGAAGAGATAGTGGAGAAGTGTGGTATGTCAGTGAATCTGTTCCACCTTATATATATACTCAACTCCGTCCGCGCGAGCTTTATTCACTCATACGTAACCTTCACAAACGTTAAGGTAGTTTTTCAAAAAGAGTGGGGCGACAATTTCAATACGACCGTGATTTAATTTTTTAATAGATACATATATGTATTTTTTTTTTATTAATAAAGTTCCCCACCCTATATGAGTTCATACTATTTATTTTTTTCTTTATTAACATGCGTATGTTTTGAACAGAAAAAAATATATTGAGATCACCAACAAACAATTTCTAAATTATACAATATGACACTCTCTTTCCAATCAGGAAGTATAGAGATGGAAAAATAATAATATGATGATGATATTTTTATTATATACGTAGATATTTTTTTTAACATATATGTTTTGTTATTTTTTTTATTTTAAGCATATTTTAAGAAGGTTCTTCCTTGTTTTAAACTTATCTTTCAATATGCTCAAAATATTTTTAATGACCTTATTTTATTATGATGTGTAGAAAGGTCAATGCTAAAAAAAAAAAAAAAAATGATACGCGTTAAAATGTGATGATATTGTAGTACACGTGGATGCACATCATTTTGGAAATACTATATATATAATATTGAAAGAATAAATTACAAAATTTATGCTGCATCTATGACATTATAACACAAATGATACTAAAGTAGAACAACATAAATAATCATGTTATAGTACAACATAATGCTTATGTAATATAGTAATTATAAAGCATATATAAAAAAACTGAGCTCACCACAAACTTGACGAATAATTTTAAGGGGTAATTTTATTTCATATTCTAAAAGAGTACATTGTACTGAACCGATAAAGGCTTGAATTTTTAATTTTTGAGTTCATTAAGTATTTTTAATTAATTTTTGAAAGTCGCGAAATGACGTCACAGGCTGTAACTTTTCCTATGCTCACATGCATAAGTTACAGCCTGTGACGTCATTTCACGACTTTAAAAAATTAATTAAAAATACTTAATGAACTCAAAAATACAAAATTTATATATGTATCAGTTCAAGAAAATGTCCTTTTTTAGAATATGAAATAAAATTACCATCTAAATTGTTGTATAGTCTTCCTCACTGTGCTGAAAATGAGCTAGCATAATTATTAAGTTTTTTTTTTTGGCCGTGAATAAATAAATAAAACGTAATAAAAGTACATAAAAAAAGTATTAATTTCACTGTTTACAATAATTGATTTACTGTAGTGTTAAACAAACAACATTTTATTACCAAGGAGGTTTAAAAAAAGTAACTGTATTAATAGTTAACAGATTATATTCCTTTTATATACGTAAATCATAAATGTACATCTTTCATCATGAAACATATATTTTGTACATTAAAAATAATAATTTATATGTATTAAAATCAAATTCTATGGTACAGAGTGTTGATATTATCTAACAACAAAAAGTTGTCTATAAAAGATTAAATCTTTGTTTTATATACATTATTAGAATGATAAGGAAATTTTTTTGAAAATGACTGAAAAAATTACACATCATCTACATATATAAACTTGTTGGTATGCCTTTAAGGGAACTATAAAATTTACATCGATTTAATTGTATTAAACATATTTATAATTGCACTGTCATTATAAAACAATAATATTGATGTAATTTAAATAATTGAATTGCACGTAAGTTATTAATTTTTTGTCACTATAATTATATATTTAAAAAAAAAAAGTGATGAGTTTGAATTGAGATAGGTTAGTTTTGATGTGAATGAGAAGTTCACGTCTGGCTTTTTTTTTTTGTTTCATCTCTCGCTCGAGGCGATCAAGAAAAATAAAATCTTGTCTCGATCGTCGTCGTGTCTTTCCAGACTATCCTTCTCACGTTGTTATTATATATATTATAATAATGTATACTGCAACTTTTTATATGTATATATATACACAGTATTATATGTACAAGCCTTGTGGCACTACAAATTGTACCACTTTATTTCTACTTCTATTTTACGATGATGTAAAATTGAAATTTTAATGTGAGTGTTACTTCATATATATATATATATATATATATATATATATATATATATATATATATATATATTATACTTACACACAAACACATTAAGTGTCAAATAATAGCTTTATACTCTTACAGGACAACATTTTTTTAAAGAAGGCAAGACAGAAATAACATCACGATATCTTAATGGAAAAGAATTAAAATTTGTGTGTCTAATAAGCATACTTTATGTAATTGAGCACCAAATATTTTTTGCTTTTTAAAAACCTTTTTTACGTACTTCAATAATTTGTAAGTAACGTGTTTGTATAGTCAATATATATGTAAATAAATAAATAAATAAATAAATAAATAAATAAATAAATAAATAAATAAATAATCGTCGTTATTCAAAAAAATGCATAGATAAAAAAAAAATACAGATTTTTGAAAGGGCGAGGTTTAAGCCCTTAAAAGTCGAAAATAGAAACTTAAATCGTACATCAACATAATATGCCAACTTAAAAAAAAAAGATCCATTGGAAAATCTAACTTTATTGCTAAAAGTCTCATTTCCTGAAAACTGATATTTTACATTCCATGTTATATCTTATAATTAACTATAGAAAATGTCATTATATTTTTATTATTAATGTTTTATAGTTATTGTATATTATATATATTTTGTACTTGTACTTTCAAACTGATATTTACATATAAATATTAAAGTAAAGCTATTATAAATAATAAAAGAGAGAAAATGACCTTAACCATGGAACGGGAGCGAAAGTTGACCGCGCTCATATTAATAAAGTCAGTTGGGGCGGGGGACTTGATTAAATGTTTGAGGTCGTCGGGCGGGTGACCGCGAGGACTTCTACACTTGCTGCTGTGGTCCCGCCTAACGTCTGCCGCCCAAATCGTATATGACCAACATTAACATGAAAGATATAATACAACCTGAACCTATACAGTATATCGTTGAACTAATTGTAATGTACTTCAAGTATAAATTACTTTGTATGCTGATCCTATAAATAAAGCCATAGACCACATGTGCTTTTCAATGAATAAACACGAAATGGAATCTTCAAAACTGATGACAAATTTTACTAGAATGCTAATGTAGCCCCACGAGAGAGCGTGAAAATACTGTAAAGTATGCAATTTACGTGACTATTAATGTTTCTGACGTCAGAAATATACAAAAATTAGTAAAAAAAATTGTTGTGCGGGTTGCATAAATCGAAATTTTCTGATCACTGATACGGAGCTACAGTTAGGGTTTGAGACAAACTAAAGTTATTTTATGTAAGTGTTTGTGATATAGATGCTTATGTTTTCTCCTGAACTATTCCTTTAAGTAAAGTGTTCATATACACAATTGAAAACTTTATTATAGTAGTTACATAACATATATTCAGATATTAAACATACAATTTTTCTAAATATTTTTTTACAATATGTAAATGACATCACGTATGGCATAGTACTGATATTAAATCTTTAAAATACTGTTACTGCTTTTCTACGTAGATCGATAAATGACCTGCAATGTTTTTTCTTCTTAAAAATAATATTTTGATTACACATTTTTCATTTAACATCAGTTTCAATAATAATTAGTCCATTCTTCAAAAGTTCAAATGTAGTAATAAATATTTGCAATGGAATTTCAATACTTCACTGCAAGTTAATTTTTTGGATAAATTTAGTACTCGAGTTTCCTTCATTTATTTCATAAAAACAAATACTGAAATATTTGATCTCAAGGGTAAGAAGTTATTGATTTTATTCATGTAGAGAAATAATTGCAGTGACCTCGTGATGAATAAAAATTTAGAGCCCACCTCAGTCTGTCTGCTATGCGCACTTGTTACATATTCTGGAGCATCGAGGTCGTGCCCTATAGGCCTGCAAATAAACGCAACTCTTTTTTTTTTTTTTTTTTTTTTTTTTTGCAACTTAATCTTGCAGAGATTCTTTATACCCACTAATTTTAGTTCACAATTAAAGGAACACAGAGGTGTGATATTATTTAAGATAATTATTTCTTAGTTCCTGATGTACACACCTTTTGCCTTCAATGATTAAAGTTGATAAAATCAACGTCAAGGATCGCAATTGTTTAAACTACATAACTTGACTTTCTGTCTAATGGTGAGATTGCGTATGACGGATTGCCACTTCAATTTTAATTATTAATTGATGGCAATGAATGATCATTTTGGTAATAAATTTAAGTTGAAAAGAATTTCATTATAAGTAACAAAAATACAGTTATCTGCTCAAAATATGAACAAGCTGTGAGGAGATTTTAACGCCTGCAAATCAAAGCGTCGTTCGCATGACTTTCACACATTTTAAACGTAAACAAATTGCGATAAAATAAAGCTGGTTTAGAATTCCAAACTTTTTGATATAATTATGATAACATTCGTTTAATAAGGGAATATATGAACAGCATTACATTATAACTTTATTCATTCCTGACTTATACAAGTATGTTTCGTTAAGTTTCGTGGCAGGTAAGATTTAATAACTGCACGTTCATAAAGGTTATAGTTGATAAATAACAATTGAAACAAAATTAGTGTATAAAATTATTTCAAATTGTATTACATTATGAATTCTTAAAGCCATAGACCACATAAAACAACATGTACTTTTAATTGAATTAACACAAAATGGGATCTTCAAAAATGATGACAATTTTTACCAGAATGTTAATGTAGCCCCAAAGAGCGTGAAAAAACTGTAAAGTATGCAATTTGCGTAAAATCTCATGTTTATGACGTCAGAAACATGCAAAAATTAGTATGAAAATGTTGTGTGGGTTGCATAAATCGAATTTTCTGATCACTGCTACGGTGCTACTGTTGGGTTTTGAGACAAACTAAAGTTATTTATGTAAATCCCATCAAGTGTTTTGTAATATAAATGCTTATGTTTTTCTCTGGTATATTCCTTTAACAATGCAAAAGTATGTAACTGACTGTATTGTTTAAAAAGTTGGGTTAAATAGAGATGTTTGCATGCTTAATTACGCCCAATAAAAAGACATTTATAAGTAAAGAAAAGAAAAGTAATTCAATTTTTCTGCTACATCATTTTTTTACATGTGTTCACATGTATTACAACCATTGATTAAAACAATACTTGAAAGCATATGTTTTGTTTACTTTCAATAGACACTATTACAAAAAAAAAAAAAGAAGAAAAGAATGCTACGCTCTATAAAAAAATTACGTTTTTTCCAAACATTACATCAGATTTGTAAATTAATGTCATAATATGTCATTTTAAAGCCGTTCCCATTAGCCAATATCCTTGTATTTCAGTGCGAATTCCACTTTTAATTTGCATATATCGCTTTCATATAAAAACATGTTTACATTTTTTAAGTACACTGCAATTTTTTATATACAATAGCTGTAAATATATATTATCAACAACTGTAATTTTTAAAAACTTGAGTAACGAGATTGTAATAAATCAATTAAAACCTTGTTAGTTAAATATTTTTAAAGTGACAGCAAGTACGTGCGTCACTGAGCAAGTCATGTTACATGAAAAGAAACAAATATTATCTTTAACAATTATTTTAAGAGTACTCAATTTTGACAATTATTATGTATGCGTACTTAAAGTAGACAATTTTAATAAGGAAAAATAATGCTGTATTTTTTTACATCGTTTTTTATATCATATAGTTATATACTACAGTATAATCCATTTATAGTCATTTTAAAAATTTACATTTTCTAATTCTTAAATTATAGAGTTCAATTTTCCTGGATAAGTAAAAAAAATAAATAAACGTCATAAATTTTATATAACAAACAATAATTATTGACAGTTCTTAGAAAGCTTTTATAGCACTAAAAAAATTTTAAATATTGATATACAAATTTAATATTCAAAGTGTTTTTTATTACAATTTTTAGATTCTAGAAATTGAATTGAATACGTTATAATTAAAATTCAGGTACATGAAAAACAATGTATAAAACTATAATAACATGGTTGGGACTTGATTACTAAATGCTATTAAGTTACATTTTTTTTTGGTCGCGTCTGCCAGGTATATTATAGGGCTTTGTAATTATGTAGTCCATTTGATGAGATCATTCTTGTAAAAAAAAAAAAACTTTAAAAAAAGTCGCACCTCTTTCTGTCAGAGGAGATAAATAATGGAAACCGTATGGTAAAATATTAATGAAATTTCAGACATCTGAAGTGTTGTTTATGACAAACTTTTAGAATTTTTGAAAAGAAAATTAAATTTTTGACAACCTACAATTAAAAAGAAGTGTTTATTTACTTACTATAGAAGCTTCTATTTGGTTTAAATCTGCAAAACTAGATTTTTAATTAGTTTAAATTATTTTGCAAAATATTACACTTATATAGAAGCATTTTATAATTACCATTGATAGGTTGAAAATAAAATACTGAGACAATTGACTAAACGTTGAAAAGGCGTTCTCTCTCTCTCTCTCTCTCTCTCTCTCTCTCTCTCTCTCTCTCTCTCTCTCTCTCTCTCTCTCACGCAGTGATACTGAAGTATTATTATAAGAAAACTCCAAAATAGGAAAAAATTTTGAAGCGCTACCATACCGAATTTTGAATTAATTATATTTAAAATTTTATCCCAATAGATTTCTATGTTATCAATATTTCTTCCTCCCTTATCTGAGGGTCATGGATAGTTAAAATCTTTCTCATACGTTTGCTACAATCAACTTTCAAATCTCAGTTAATAATAATTGATAATTTTATTGGTTTATTTGTTTTTTACTTAACACGTAATATAATGTAATGACATTAACAAAAAAAAAGTACTTATGAACTGACCGATAAGGCTGTGCTTTGGTTGAATTATGTACCTTGTGAATTATAAATAAAAAATATGTAAAAAAAAAAAAAAAAAAAAAAATGACATCATAAAACGTAGGCATGCAGCATTTTTTTTTATAGGTACAAGACTGCCAAATAGAACCCATAAAAACTATATGTTACGTGTTAGAAAAAAAATGCACTTAGATACTTTAATATTTTCGTTAGTATATAAATTTATAGAAACAGAAATTAACTTTTTGAGTAAATAAAAAAATAAAATTAATCACTTTTGTATCATTTAATAAGAAATGTGTTCTTTCACTTTTAAAAATTACATTTAATTTTTAACCTCTGTACGTACTACATACATGAGCTAATTGATCAGATTATTGCATCATGTTCCCCATGTATTAAAAGTAGTACTCGGCGTAACTATACATAAACGTTTCATTCGTAAATTCAAAATTAATTTCAACTCTTATTTGCATAACATATAATTTAGATAATGTTTCAATCGTATTTGATCATATATATAACTTGAAAATTAATTATAGGGGGAAATGAGAATTACATAAGAAGTGTGAATAAATAATAACAGTACATGAAAGGGTTTAGCTTTCGTGTTACACCGTGTTATATAAGCAGTAAACTGACATTGAAAAGGAATTCGGCTCGACCGGGACTCGAACCCGGATCTTTGGTTTCCCAGACCACTGCGTTAACCATTACGCTACCGAGACTCCTTCCAATCCAACATCATTCACTGCTCATATATAGTCAGCTTTCGCTGCTTGCCATGCGCGTGCCTTCGTTGGCGCGACAGTTTAAACTGCTAAGCAGTCATGGCGGGTGCTCTTGCGAGCTATATGCCTCCACGTAGAGGGCAGTTATGAGAGTTTGTAATTTAACGCCTATTTTACACGGGTAGTTTTAATGAAAGGGTTTAGCTTTCGTGTTACACCGTGTTATATAAGCAGTAAACTGACATTGAAAAGGAATTCGGCTCGACCGGGACTCGAACCCGGATCTTTGGTTTCCCAGACCACTGCGTTAACCATTACGCTACCGAGACTCCTTCCAATCCAACATCATTCACTGCTCATATATAGTCAGCTTTCGCTGCTTGCCATGCGCGTGCCTTCGTTGGCGCGACAGTTTAAACTGCTAAGCAGTCATGGCGGGTGCTCTTGCGAGCTATATGCCTCCACGTAGAGGGCAGTTATGAGAGTTTGTAATTTAACGCCTATTTTACACGGGTAGTTTTAATGAAAGGGTTTAGCTTTCGTGTTACACCGTGTTATATAAGCAGTAAACTGACATTGAAAAGGAATTCGGCTCGACCGGGACTCGAACCCGGATCTTTGGTTTCCCAGACCACTGCGTTAACCATTACGCTACCGAGACTCCTTCCAATCCAACATCATTCACTGCTCATATATAGTCAGCTTTCGCTGCTTGCCATGCGCGTGCCTTCGTTGGCGCGACAGTTTAAACTGCTAAGCAGTCATGGCGGGTGCTCTTGCGAGCTATATGCCTCCACGTAGAGGGCAGTTATGAGAGTTTGTAATTTAACGCCTATTTTACACGGGTAGTTTTAATGAAAGGGTTTAGCTTTCGTGTTACACCGTGTTATATAAGCAGTAAACTGACATTGAAAAGGAATTCGTAATGGTAGCGTAATGGTTAACGCAGTGGTCTGGGAAACCAAAGATCCGGGTTCGAGTCCCGGTCGAGCCGAATTCCTTTTCAATGTCAGTTTACTGCTTATATAACACGGTGTAACACGAAAGCTAAACCCTTTCATTAAAACTACCCGTGTAAAATAGGCGTTAAATTACAAACTCTAATAACAGTACAGTTTAAACAAACATCATAACTTATTATTTACCCTATATATAAAAGAAAATATTATAATTCTTATAAATTAACATACAATACAGAATAAATGTGGTATATAAATCGTGATAAATTGAGATATTCCACAAAGTCATACATTTTCTCAACAATGCATGTTCAAATATAATTGCAAATAAATGTATCGGACAATTCTATATTATAATAGAGCTGTATTTATATATGAAATGTACGTAAGTATTTATTGTGACAAGAATAGTGAGACAGAAATATATCATCATTAAAATTATTACATTTTATTTTATCATTATTATTAAGTTATTAAAGTACAAGTTTTCTTTGTATATATATATATATATATATATATATATATATATATATATATATATATATATATATATATATATATATATATATATATATATATATAACTAAAGTAAACAAATCAAATAATAATTTCTCGTTCAATTTTATTGAGTTTTTGTATTGTATTGCAAGAACAGAATTGCAAGTGAATAAAAATTTAACTACGCATATATAGTTTGCACACTCTTATACTGAGGATTAGGTTTCATCAATTAGATCTTATTATATATTTTATATTATATGATCTGAAAGATATAGATTTCTCCGATATTTTACAAAGATAAAATATTTGTAATTGTGTTTTAAATTTGCACGGATAGAATAGATTACATAATCATTTATTACATTCTAGCATAAATAATGCTAAATTGAAACAAAATAATTAATTAGGCTATGTAATATAATATTTATTCTATGTAACATATTTATTATGCAGTATAGCATAAATTATGCTGTATTGAACAAATTGTGCTAAAAATGAGCTAGCATAATTATTACGTATATAGTTGTTTTTGTCCGTGTGAGAGATTTATATATGCATTATATATATAAGGCGTCAAAATTTTAAAATATATTTAAAATATAAGTAGAATCCCCCAATAGTAGTAGCAATAGTAGTAATATAATAGTAGTGAATAGTAGTTAATTTAAAATATTTAAAAAAAAAAAACAATAATTTTTTTGTTCAGTAAAAATTTATTAGCGTCCTATTTAAAGCTCAAAATTACCGTTCATTACGTTCAAAAGGATCGAGATGCCATATTAAAAAGTAATATATTCAATAAAATTAAAAGGAGCTTAAAAATACAGGCAATGCTTGAAAAACTGACGTTTTTTTTTTTTTTTTTTTCCTTCCAGTGTTAGCTTCATTCTTAGGGTATTGCGACTGTATATTATAAAGTTCACATTGATAAATGATGTTGATTTTATTTCCTTCTACTTTCTGCTCTATAATATATAATTTCCCTTTGATTTCCCCTCTGGATTGATATTGTTGTTTATGGTCAACAATTATTAATAATTCTTTTCTAAACTGACATAATGCCATTTTTTTTTTCAAGTAAGAAACCACATTATTATAAATGATACTTGTTGCAAATCTGGACTTAATATAAAGCATATTGATTGATTGAAAGAAAGGCAAAAATATTGCATTTTGTTGGAAATTTACCTTGAAGTGTAAATGAACACAGAGTAAATAAAAATGACACTAGATGGTGTGGAGAACTCTTTTTTTTTTTTAATTATCCTGCTTATTTATTATTGTAATTGTTTTAATTACAAAAGTTTCAAAGTACAACAATTCTATAGTTTAAAGTTTTTTTATGAGGTGATGCTTTGTAATCGCAAGTTAAAATAATCTTTATATAAATCGTTTCATATTATTTCTTTGACATGTAAACTTGTTTTAAAACAAATATAATTGGTTTGATTAAAATAAATTTCTCAATTATTTATCTAAGTATTTTATTCTATAAAGTAAGGATGTAGTATTAGAAAAAGAAAAAAAAATCAAATTAACATTGAAATAAAAAAGGACCTAATTTATCATCTGACACTTCAGAAACAAAAATTTGAATACTTAAATAAATTACAATGTCATAAATTTAAGATACTTTCATTCATCTTCTGTTAAAGAAGAGAGAGGTGTCAAGCATTTTAATATTATTTCCTTAAATATATTAATAATTAATTACGTTACGTTTCTGATAAACAAAACAATACGTCAAATTAAATAATTGCTAAAGATATTCAAGGCAAGATTGTTATATTTTGAATAATTGAGAAATAAAAAAATGAGAAGCTAAATGACCTTTAGTTTTGTCAAATTATCTTTTCAAAAGTCAAAATATATAATATTTGAATTGGAAGGTAGAGAATAAATATTTTCACTATACATTAAATCTGCATAAAAATTGAAATTTGAAACAAATAACAGAAATAATAATAATAAAACTCAATGAACTTGAAATCTGATATTGAAAAGCGTATCGTATCGTTTTTTAATGCAAAAACTTTTTAGGAAAAAAAAAGAAAAAAAAAAGAAAAAAAAGAAGAGAGAGAGAGAGAGAGAGAGAGAGAGAGAAAACTCAGTATGTGATTTTTACTAACTTATGGAGCAAGGATGATATATTGCATAATTGCAGGATTAAGGTTCAGGATTAGGGTTGAAAAAGAGCCCTTTATTAAGGATAAAAAAAAATCTTGTTGCAACTTATTTAATTCTAAACATGCAGACTCTCAATCTTTGCAGACAGAAACAAAATCATCTACTTTTATTGCATTGTTATATATTTTTTAGAAACAATATAATTTTTATAATACGTATATTTCTTTTAAGTTTCAAAAGATTTCATGCATAAAAAAATACTATTTCTGACGATTTTTGTAGTCAAACACAGGAGATATTCGTGTAGGAGTATTACGTATATCAATTTAAAATTTTCTTTTACATCGAGTGTTATAATTTCTTATTATTTGAAATATTAAAATTGGCTGAGATTCCATGTTTACGTCGGTTATTACTAAAAAATGAGGCAATATATTTCATCACTATAATTTACTCGTCTCTCTCATAAGAAATGTAAGTTTTTTTTCAAAGTAAATAAAATACTTTTAATAATATAAGAATGCACGCAATTTGTCGACCAAGTGTATATAAGCTATAATATACAAAAACACTATAAAAGACCAATGGTATATATAATACTGTATATAAGTGCAATAATATAATTAATAGCTTCCCTTCACTTTATTTCCTCATGGTAAATAATTTCACAGTTTTTTTATTTCTATATCAGTACAAAAATATTTAATATATTGCAACCATAATTTGTTATGAAATGTAATTTTAACATAAAATAAAAATATTATTTTTATGAATAAAATTATAATTATTATGTATAATATACTTGGAGTTTATAAACAATAAAGATTATTTAACTTTCAATTGTATTGTGAGTACGCATGAATGGGTGGGGTGAAGATAAATAAACTAAAGGGTAATATAAATATATATAAAAAAATTGAAAGAAAGACAATATATATAGCATACGTAATATTTCATAACTCGTTTTACAATGATATTATCATCCGAGTTCTATAAATATTTTTATATAATTTTTTATAAATGATGATTTTTCATACTTGATGTTTCTGTCACTACATATTTTTCTTACTCACTGATGTAGGCCCCCCCTTTTTTTTTTAATATAATTTGTTTAGGCTATGCGTAGTATTTTTATTTGTTTCTCATGTGCTTATTAGAATTAAAAAAAATAATAGCACTTATATCATTTTTACTTTTTCAAGCATTAATTGCAATTTTTTATACAAAAATTTTATGGTATAATGATCGAAACTACTTCAATAATAGATTGAGCATGCAATATGCTGAAATGTTTAATTAGCACCAAATGTTTAATGAGTGATCATATGTGCTATGTATAGCTATGTGGTTTTTATATTTAAAAACTCGTGTACACTTAAGTTAATTGAGCTTTAAATCTTAAATGGTAGAAACTGTCATTTTTAAAATTTAAAATCATAAAGTACAGTATAATGAAATGCCGTATTAAAAAAATATATCGTGGGTATTAAAAAGTATTAAATATAGACAAACATTTTTAACAGCAAAAGTAATCTTATATATAGCAAATAAAAAAAATTATCACGTAAAAACAACTACCCACATAAAAATCATTTGTTAAAAAAAAAATAATTAAAAGAAATTTGAATAAATTCATTTAAATATTTAATTGAAAATAAGTAATAATATTTCTTAAAAATTACTTTTGCTACTTAAATAATTGGTATGCGTTATATAAAAGAGCTCTGTGGTCTTGAGAGTATATTTTTAATTCACGAATAACTAAATAAACAGGTTTGCAAGGTGTTCTCATTTTAGATTTTTTATTATTAATCTCGTTCGGTGACAAAATTAAAAATATGCCAATCAAAAAATTTTCATTCTTGTTCTTTTTAGTTGAAATATTGAATGTGTAAAAGAGAGAGAGAGGGTCAATTTCAATTTATCATCACACATTCAAAGCAAAAAAAAAAAAAAAAAAAAAAAAAAAAAAAAAAAAAAAACTGTTAACGTGGCGTGAAAAACACGAAGTCTATTTTCAAGTAGTTATATTTTATTACAATACCAAACATGGTACACGCAATAAGAATAAAGCATTACATTTTTTTCTTTTATCTAATTTTAATTCAGGTATTACAGTATTATACTTATAACTAGAATTCAATATCAATTTTTACTATCTAAATGTTCCATTATCACCTATACCTATAATTATACGAAATAAGTATTGAAATTTACTTTTGTATAAGCAAAAAAATAAAGCAAAAAGCCGCTATATTACTTGAGTATAAAAAATATGTGTATATATTATTTATATAATATACGTATGTTGTTGTCATGAATAAAATATTAAAAAAAAAAAAAAAAAAAAATGAGCGGCATACTTTTATATATCAAAGTGATATAATATTATTTCTTAATACTTTGTATTATAATTTCCATATTTAACACTGGTATATTTTGCAAGCTGACTTAATTTATTTTTCTCACTTTTTAAAAGTTGTTTTCATGCAAGGTGACGATTTTGAGAATAAATTTCGTATCTGCTCAAACAGTTGCCTATGTTGCAAGGCGCTTAACTTTTCTCAGAAAGCTTTTTCTGTATTTTTTTTTATAAATATAATTACACTTAAAATAATCCAAACAGTGTGTAAGAATTATTGATTAAATTCAGAAATGAAATATTTATCAGAATTAAATCTGTATTGCTTTGTATACTTTAAACAAAAGCATACATGACGAAAACAAAATGCAAGTTTCAGATATTGCGTAAGTAAAAAAGCTATTTTATAAAACAATTTTACTTCAGAAAATATAAATATTTAAGTATCCACATATCCCCAAAGCTGCTGCCAAAAATAACATTTTTGCTGTATTGTATATTGGCTTTAGTGCAAAGCAAACAAAAAAATTATTTTATCAAATCTCCTGAATTTACTTTTCTATATTCTTTTTATAAAATTTCGTAAAATATAATTTTAGACAGATATATTAAATTAGCTTCTAAATTTTGAAAAAACGTCATCGTTAAAAATGTAACTAAACTTAGCTTCTAATAAAAACTTAAACTTAGTTTAAATTAATTATTGGCATTAAAAAAATAAAATTAGCAAAAATATCATATATTCAAATACAATAGTCAACAATACAATATAACAAATCAGAAATTACGATCAAAAAGAATTAAAGTACCTAATTAGTATATCACAATTACACCCCCTTAACCCAGAGATTTGATACAGTATAACACCCACATATAATTTAATTCTAACAATGGACAATTCTATAATGCATACGTATATTAACTCCTTGTATCATTTTATATATTATATATATAAAAGCATAAAGTATATAGGGTGGGGGAATTGAATGATAAAAACTCTTACCTCCCTGTTTTTATACTTGGGTGTTGAATATAATATATAATATAGAGTCGCTATTTTTTGTGGCCTCTATTATAATATGTACATAGAATTGAGTATATATTAAAGGGGTTGGGTTGGGGATGGTATTGTTATGTTCATCTGGTACTGAAATACATGACATTATTTGAACTAGCTTTAGGCGAGAAGATGGTGACTATATATAAAATATGTATATATAAAAAAAAAGAGAGGAGAGATTGACGTACAGCTTTCAACTATCTTTTATTGTAATTCAACTCAACTATATCAAAGCCACGTAAACTTTCAATCTATGGCCTTTAATAAGGGTATAGATTCAATAGAAACATTAAATGTATGTTGGTTCTATATATATAGGTGATCAGAGTAAATAGAGTAGGGTAACTCGTATTTTTCAAGCATTAGATATTTAGGTTCTCTTACTAGAAGTCGGATTACTATAGAAAATGTTGAAATAAAAATTAGATTCATTGCTAGGTTGAGTAGATGATACTCTCCATAAAATTTGCAGTAAAAAACTTAATTTATACTTATTGTAAGTATTAATTAATCATCATATAAAATTTAAGCGTAAAAATCCATTGAATACTGAATCACTTCAACTATAGTTACTTTATAAAATCAGAGGCCTAGAGTTACTAATATTTAAGCAATTCAGCTCATAACACTCTTTTACTTCGATAGGTGATATGTATAAAAAAATACCTTCTGCAAGCTAGTCTTTTGTTATGATTTTAGTAAAATGGAGTTGTGAATGTTATAATATATCTGTGTATAGAAAATATATATATAATAAAAATATAGAGGAGAGGTGGGGGGAACGCCAATTTGTCAGTAAAGCGGAGTCTTTTTTGTTATGTAGTGAAAAGACATGACCAAAAAGCATCACAAGTAAAATGACGAGACGAGTATTTAGTGAATACTCAGGGGTAGGGGGATGAGAGGGGGGGGGCAGGACAAATACACAGAGGAGTGAGAGTGACCCCTTACATATAAGGATTATCTATCCTGCAATATAATAATAGTCATATGGCAGCTGGATGCTTTCTGCCTTTAAACCGTATTATAATGAACTTCAACTTTAAACATCATTGCTTCTATTCTTATTACTGTATTTTATTATATACATTTCTATATATTATAATATAGTTCACAATATATAGACATCTAAAATGTATTGTTATTTATCTATTTGAGTTAGTGATTATGTTTTATGATAATTTGACATTTTTTTTATAGTAATGAATTTATGTCAAAGCAAAAAAATCAAATAAATATTTTATATATGACGGCTCAACTGCTAAAAATGTATAAGATAAAATGATATGTCTTCAACTACTCCAATTTTTAAAACTTTGAGTGTAGTTTAAATAAATAATAAACATCTTTATATTTTAGTATTGCAAAATTAACGTTGCGGCTATAACTGTAAAAATTTTCATCCTGTGGATTATGCAATTGTTTGGTCCTCTGCGTAGGCTAGATTGCATAAGTAAGAAAATTCAAGGGGTGAAAATTAAAACAAGCTGGGAATAGATTTAGAAGTTCATATAACATTATGATATCAAGTAGTCATTTCTTTTGTTACGAAAGTCTGAAACATGCCTAATTTATGTGTACTCAAAACAAAATATGCTGTTCATTTTCCCCCGCAATAATTCACTGATAGATCAAATAAATCCAAGAATTGAAAAAAACTTAGAATACATGTGTTGCAAAACAAAACTTTGGTAAAAAAAAAAAGAAAGAAAGGGAAAGTAATTTATTTTGTTTTATGTTGCAAATAAAAAATATATATATCCTAAGAACACGACTTCAATTATAAATTTTCCATCATAAAATCTCAATTAATATCAAAAGCATCCTGTTAAGTACCATTAAAAAAATTAACGTATTTTTTTCTCTCTCACCCATCTTCAAATTTCCCAACGATTGAGTCACGATGAAATATTTACTCTGTATGTTATATATAGAAGAGGGGGGTATATATCTTGAAAATAACAATATAAAATGATCTATCTTTATATGTGAACAATGACAATGAATTTTACTCTGCACTAATACTATGTATTGACGTATGAGTATTATAGAAAACGGTTTTTGTATGCGATTGTTACGCGATGTTACTTTGAGATTGTCAATGAGATGAGATGACAATTCAACTTCACACGTGCACTCACATGGCACACCTGTCATTTAAATATACTGTATTTCACATATAGGTAAACATCTGTGTAATAATTATAATATACTATATTACTTGGGTTACAGTATTGTTTTGCAGCTGCTTGACATTGATATTGTTTTTTGATATTCTTAATTATATATCTTACGTGATTTTTTTTGAAGGATATGTTATTAATGATGTAGTTTAATTATAGTGGTAAGGTACTTTAATTTTAATTTTGTAATTAAAATTTTATATCTAATTTTCTGGCTTAAGGTTGGATGTACAGTACATCTAAATGAGGATGGTCAGAAAGTGTGAGAGAGAGAGAGAGAGTTTTCTTTATTGGCATAATAATTAATTTTAAAATTACGAAAAGTCATTTTAGTATAGCAATTATTTGAAGTAATTTTTATAGAGAGAAACAGAGAGAGAGAGAGAGAGAGAGAGAGAGAGAGAGAGAGAGAGAGAGAGAGAGAGAGAGAGAGAGAGAATAGTAATAATGCCAATTTCTTAATGTTGCCATTTTTAAGCATTTGTGATGCATATAACACCTTTGCTTATGCTTTTACCCTGAACCGACGCCCCTGGGATACCTGAACGCACCAAAAACATTTTTTATTTATCATATACCATATAAAATTATATACCAAATATATTAAAGTTTTGCTTTATTTAATTTAATGCATTACATTTCAAAAGCTATTAAAGTTTAAAATATTTTAATTACAGTGCACATACACTAATTATGAATTATTGTTTAGAAAATATGAAAATACACCAATAAACAAACAACCCCTCAGATAAATAATTGCAGATTTAAAAAATAAACTCCTATAATTTAATTATATATATACAGATAAAGCAATAAAATGTCTTCCTTTCAATAAAGATCACGAACACTGCTTACAATATGCAATTAAATCATGAAGAACAGTACATAATTAGTACTTAAGTGTAATTAATTCTAATTAATAACATTTATAATTATGAAAAATTAATATTTTCGTATATATTGACAGTTTAATGAATTATTATTGAACTAAATATACGATTATCCTTCAACATGTTTTTATATTAACTTTGAAACAATTATTGATTAGTTATTTGTTGAAAGTAATTAGCTAAAGACTATATAAAAACTGGTCCTTTTAGTTAAGGAAAATAATAATTTTTTAAATTTCAACTATTGACGGTGCGTTTGAAATATTTGCCATATACCGAACACTGGACAGAAATTAAAAAAATGGTAAAAATATACTTTGACACTTTCTGATATTAAGGACGATAAGAAGTATAAGGGTGCTAATTTTCATTTCACTTTATTTTAAGAACAGTCGGACATTAAAGTATAACTTCTCATTTTCTTGTTGATTAAACACACAGAAAATGACAGTAACCTTTTCGCTGTGTGACAAAATAAACAAAATCCTCCAAAAGATTTTTCTTTCTTTCTTTTTTACATACACCAAAATGACGACTAAAGCTTATTGTTGTTACTTTTAGTTACAAGGATCATTATGAACTCTTAATATCTTTGATGTTTTGCGGTCGCTGACCATTGGCCTGGTATTAAATCGGTAATATAGGCTTCCGCCTTTACATTTTTATTTAGGTGACCGTATTATTATACATAAAAGGAAAAAAAAATATATAGTAAGAAAGATAAAACCTTTAACTGTCACATCAAAAAAGGCGGTATGATTGTTCTATATCTTAGAGTCATACTAAGGGTTATTTTCTTGACCGTTTACAGAGAGATTTTTACCTGTACAATAACAGATAAAGATGGTCGTTTTCTCATATATGGTAATATATGAAGTAAACTCATAAGATATGATTTCGTGTTGCAAAATTATGTATGAAAAATGTGTTTTAGTTATTGCAATGCTTGGGTTAGTGTATATCATATAGAAGATTTTTGGTTATACCAAAGAAGTTCAGGAAATTTGAGTACTCTATAAGGTGCGGGTCATACCGACTAAAATAGAAAAGAAGAAAGAAAAAAATAGACGACACATCATATACACGACATATAGTCCTTTTTTTCTCCTATTATTGTTTGTGCCTTACGTTCAAAATACTTTTTCTTACACTTTTTCGTACAAAAATAGCATAACAAACATATTCCTTAAACCGTGGGAATTGATTGCTTAAAAAATCAAAGAATATTTTAAGTTTCAAGTTAAATTTCACAAGAGTATACTATTTCTACTTCAAAAAGCTTTAAAAATCAGGAAAAAAAAATGTTACATGGGTATATTTTCAATTCATTCAAAAATATTCTTGAATTGAATTTTTTATGTATCTTTTTATTATAAGGATTTTTTTAAATCTAGTTTTATCTTGATATCATTTTCTATATAGGAACATAGGGGTTCTGTGATGTGGTAGATTCAAAGGTGAATGAACTGAGAGGAAAGTGTTATTTTGACATTAATAAAAATTTGAAAATTAGTACGAAAATCCTTATTAATATATTATAAAACATAATTTATACTTGAAAATTTATTAATTTTTTTAGTGTTTGAAACGTGGACTCAGAAAATCCTTTACAAGCACACTTTTCAGAATATTATCTTGTCTTTGCATTACGCAGTTTATTTTGATACATATCTATTGCTTTAAACTCGTACTATATATAATGTAGTTCACCTGTCACAGAGCTGCAAGCGAGTGCATCTTTATACTCTATAATAGTGAAGTTATCATGTGCATACCGCGTGAATATGTTCCATCTAAAGTTATCATGCTGTACTCACGTATATATGCCAAGTGAAGTTATCATGATACAAGCTATGTTCCTTATAGGAATTTATCACACAACTTACACCAATGTTACTTCTACACATTATTTGATGTATTTTTCTGAAATAAACCATGTTCTATACATAAATTTTAAATGTATATTATTTAATAGTTCAAAACGTTCAAACGTTTCAAAAAAATAATTTTTGTCATGAATAAAAATTATAAAATACAGTAATCTGTTAACTAATAAAATACAATAAAAAAATCACTTACTTTAACGTTCCATTGAAATAAGCCTTATAGGTATTGCGTGGTGAGTAAAAACATGGTATAAAACACAAAATAGTTAATATATATATATATATATATATATATAAAAGTCTATTAATGAATATTAGAATCAATTTTAACATCTCATTTATAAATTGCAAGAAAATATGGCATCTATATAATTTATATTTTACTTTACAGTACATACCATAAAATATATTTTTGATTAATATATATAATATATAGTATATTTAATTATAATACAAGATTTTTTAGCACAAGTACTTCAGCACCTCACAGTAAGAAAGACGAAGTCAAACTATAAATTCCATCAAATTCTTTATCTAAACTGACCGAAAAGAATAAGTTGAATGAGTTTGGACTTTATATTTTCCTATGGAGCTTGTTCTGTAAACTACACACAAAATTGAGCCAATGTTCAGAACTTTTTCCTTTGTTATTAACATAATATGATCACGACGTCACTGCATATTCGAGACGTGTATTTGACTTTTACTTACGATTTCTTTCAGTAATAAATTTCCCTTCATACGTTTTATTAGATGAATATTATTATAATTATTTTTCAACGAGTAAAAATGTATCAAAAATGTTTGATTCAAGAAAAAATTACATTTTTTGCTTGTGTTATAACTTGACTTCCGTCGCAAATGCTCGACAGGTGAGACGGCTCGTCTTGTAGCTCGGTACATGGCGATAGTGTCCGAATGACATGAGGCGCCATGAGGTGCCTTCTCATCTGCTTCTATTCTGAAGTCAAATTCATACACAAGCAAAACACATAATTTTTTTCTCAAATCAAGCATATTTAATACATATTTGCAGAAAAATATAAAAACAATTTTTAAATATAAAAAAGTACTTAAGAAAATATATTTGTTGAATAAATGGTAAGTAAAAATCAAATTCACGTCGTGAACAGGTAGCTACGTCACGATCATATGTTAAGCACAAAGAAAAAAGTTCCGGAAACTAGCTCAATTTTGTGTGTACTTTATAGAACGAACTGGGATATATGCGTATAAAAAAATGTGACGCATAATGAGCTTATTTTATTTATATGTAAAGTAAAAAATATTGCAACTATAATAAATATTGGCTTTCATGGATTATATACGTTTTATTATTATTATTATTATTTTTTAGCTTATATAATAAATGTGTTATTTTTTTAATAGAAAAATGGAAAGCCCCAATTCATTTATTCATTCTTTATTTTATAGTTATTTTGAATATTAAGGTACGGTTTAAATACGTAAGGTAAAATATGAGTGATAACATCACCAGCACCATGACCATCAATACCATCTTTATTTGCTACATATGCAATTATTAATTGTATTAACTGACTTTTAATACTGTAAAGCAGTTGACTTCATTTTAAAGGTGGTAATACATATGGTTTTGCCCAATAAAAGCCATTAATCCTGATTATTATACATTACTGCTAGTGATTGGCAAATGCAATTGCAGCGAGACAAATTTCGAAGAAATGTTCACGCGGGTGCAGCTCATGATCACACTCGCTCTCTGTGCTGTGGCAGATACACTAATATCGTTTCTTGGAGTCGTTATGTTTACAATCAAATAAAATCCAAAGAAAAAAAATCATTCTTTTCAATATTATATAGCAGTATTACGTTAATATATAAAGAAAAATTTACTTCCAATAAAATATTACGTTCTTAAAAAGAGGATGTCTCTTAGTCAAAAGGGTCCTGAATATTGTATTCCTTTTTTATATAATGCACTCCCTATAATAATATAAAAGATTGTGATTTTTATGTTTCTTTTAAAAGAATTGTCCAGAGTCCAGAGATATCTGCTTGACAATATGTTTTATAGTGTTGCTGATTTTCTTGCATGTAATAACGTAAAGTATAACTAGCCTAAGTTTTTCTAACTTTTTTAATATCATGTATAACAAACATATTCCACATGTTATTATTGTGTTGATGTATTTTGTGTTATTGGACTTGTTCTACTATGTAAAGACATAGAACGTAATAAAATCTGATATCTGATCGTATATCTTAAGCAGTCTAAAGTAATTGACAAAACCCGATCGTCAAAAAAAAAAAAAAAAAAAAAATTCAAACTATTTACCAAAATTTACTTAATTTCACGGTTTGATTTGTTGCTATAAATCACATCAAATACTTTGACATGAGCATGTTGTTAAAATGGAAATTATATTTACCTGAGAGAGAGGGGTGTTTATTGTGCATTTCAAATGTCTCTGAAGTATATACAACAGCTGAGAGAGAGAGAGGCCCGCATTGAGATCAGCTGTCGGTCATCAAGTGGATCACTCCACATCCCAAACCCCCAGGTAACTCCTAGTCATGCAATGTGTGGGAAATAATGCATAATTACTCGCGATATATATGCATGGCTATCCATTCTTCAAAACAATCAAACTCAATGTATACTGTAACAAAATTTCAAGTTCATTTTTATTAATAAGAATCTATTGTTATTTTTCTGTATATAAAGTTTTGAAGTATCGTTATAATATAATAATTTTGTTACTTTTTTCATATTTCTATTGAAGTTTTTATATTAAAAACATGCTCTTTGATTGTATTTTATTAAAATTGTATGAAAGGTGCTATATAGAGTTACAAAAGCGCAATTCAAAATATTTTCAATTTTTTTCTACGTATATAGAAATTTGGTTTATTTAATACTTTGCATGTTTATATCAAATCAAATTTCCAATTGATTCTTTTTACCAATTTCATTCAATGCAAAATATCATGTTCCAAAAATATATTTTATATAAATTCATGAATTAAAAAATTATTAAAAATTAAAGGTTAAATGATGAGTGACAATATTAATAAATATGAAAGAAAAAAATGCGTTCAAAAACCCTCTTCTTTCTCTTGGTCTCAGCCCTGCTAAACTATAATCCTATGCACAACACCGCATAAAGTATAAGTCTAAAATGCACTACATTTATACGCACTGCTATGCTATTGCTTCAACAAGTATACTATACGAAGAGTATGACCATAAAATTATGTTGAAAAACATTTTTCTCTCTAATCTCTACATTGTTTATGTGGAAAGAAAAAAAAATGTATAACGTATTTAACCCCTTTTTTATAGTACTTCAAAATATTATACCAAAATATATTTTTTTATCATGTATATCATACACATAAAAAAATATAATCCTTACATTATATTCTTATATCTATTACAACTTAATTTAAATAAAAGAGTGAGTTATATAGATTTTTATTATTAAAAGGCAACAAAGTATAAAATCTCTTTTCTCTTGATAGAAATATCCCTTCCTACCCCCCTCCCTCTTATTCTATATATTAATGCAATAGCGTCAGCAGGGTTCCGAATACATACTCGAATAACATATATACACAATATCATAGAATATAGAAAAGTAGTACTTGAAATATGTAACAGTAGAATTGCGGCTGGCGGCCATAGTGGTGACCCGGTGAAGAGACACTTCAATATACAGAGACATATAGAGAAAAAAATGCAGTAAAAGTGCTTGATGTATTGTATACAAAAGTATAGAGGTAACGGGGTGGAAAATAGCTTTTGTTTCAACTTAAAAATAATATGCAACAAAAATTGCATTGTTGTTGATATTGTATTTTAATACAAAGGCATGAAGCTAAAACAAACGAGTTACAATTAACTATTGTATTTCTATATTGTTGTATTATTCTTTTTATATTATTATATTATAATGTTTTATATTTTTGAATTTTTCAAGAGTTTATTTTATTATAAAGCTATAATGTGAGAAAATTTTATAGTTGACGAATGCATAAATATAATAGGTTTAATGGCTTGTGAAATTTTATAAAATACTTACCTATATATAAAGTAAATATTATAGTGATTTGGGATTTAAGTATGAGTTAAATTACAAAAATCTTATGCATAAAATACCAAGTGATCATATTAATTTTTTTAAAAGTATATGCTTGAACGAACTTCAAATTCAAGTATAAGATACAGTCCTTAATTTTCCATTACGTATGTTTGATAATTTTTTATATAGTAAATTTTAGTTTTTCTATTTTTAATTTTTATACATGCATGCTAATTGACTATAATTATTATTATGCTATAATTGTGATGAAACTTTAATGAAAAATAATATTTCTAATTCTTTATTAACATATACGCACGTTTATACGTTCAAAAAAAGAGTTCAGCTGTCTGTTGTCAATCCTAAACCTTAATTACCCCCCCCCCCTTTTGTTAAATTCTTATTTAATTTATATATATATGAATTAAATAATATACGTATTATAATCAATTAAATGTCTAGTATTATATAATATATCAATATATTTGTTAACAATTTTTTATACTCTCCAGGTGTACAGTAGAATTTTTTGTGCGTTTTTATATAATTTTAATTACTGATTGTTAAATATTTTTTGTCTAATTATACAAATTAAATTCTGTTTTTAAGTGATGTTTAAAACATGTACATGTAGTGCAAGAGAGAGAGAGAGAGAGAGAGAGAGAGAGAGAGAGAGAGAGAGAGAGAGAGAGAGAGAGAAGTATAATGAAGAAAAACTTATAATTAAACGTCATTATTTCATACATCTTACGTTGCTTGTCTTTTTCTGTGCATGATCATTATATATTTTTTGTTCCATATATATTTTAGTTATAATGTTAACATTTTCATAAAATTACTCATTTTTTTTATTAATAAGTGTATACGAATAAAAATTAATAACGTATACATTTTTTAATTATTATAAAAAGTGATTAATTTTATATAAAGTTATTATATATACGTTGAGCATGTTTATGTATTTTGGTACAAATTATTAATAAAAAAAATTACGTCGATAGAAAAGTGCAGAAAAGAGTGGTTATATTTTATATTTATACATAAGAGAGCTCCCTGGGTTGACAAATATATGAGGTGGAGCAAAGGTACCCGCAGGTCCCAACATGAGAATACTTCAGACCCTCGTGAGACCCAGACCTGTGGCCTTGATGACCCGCATCGCTTGCCCCTTGAGTCCTCGAGCTCCCCAGGGTGTCTCTCTCGAGTCCTTGTCACCGCAGTGGGTCCACACTAGAGCGTGTTGGCAAACTGTCATGGCTCTGTGGTTTGACACTTGCAAATCAATCCTCATAAAGCACGTCCTCAACAACCAATAATGTAAAATATTTCAATATTTTGTATTATATGTTTGTGTACAGCTTTTTCAAGTCTGTGTAAATTGCAAGTATATAAAGAAAGTTTTGTTTGAAGACTATTCTTGTATTTCATGGATAACAAAGAGTGCGAGAAACATTACGTTCTATAATATGTTACCCTCATTCTTAAGCCCTCATAAGTCAACTTTCATTATAATTTCCCATGGAACTTCCAGTTTTTTTTCCACAATATTGAACGTTTTTATTTATTTTTCAATTTCTGCGTTTTCAGTGTTTTTATACGTTAAACGAAAGAAGATTTAATTTTGAGTGATCAATTAAATTTAACTACAGTAAAAAAAATATACAATGCATAATTTATAACAGCGTATTATTTATACTAATATTTTAAACGTTGATTTTCTCTATAAAATTATGAACAATTTTAATGTCGTGCAAAATATTATAAAAGGCAAATTTTTAACGGGGATGTAATTTATATTCCTCAAAGTAATAATCTTTGTATAAAAAAGTTTGAACTGGTTTTTGAAGCAATATTTTACAATTTATATTTATTTATTTTCAAATACTTCTACAATTTGTCAAATAATAAAATGAGCTCCTAGTATATATATACTGTAGGCATTTCAAAATATTTCTTTTACCAACAAGATAAATGTACTAATTTTTTTCCCCTCGTTGAACTATATAATATATTTTTAGGTTACAACTTTTTGTACACACATTTTATTTTATACTAAATACCCTTCTGTTGCTTTGACTAGGAGTAAATTTTACCGCCGTAGTGTTAAACATCTTATTCGTCACATATATACTGTACAATCAACATAAGCAAAAAAGATGGCTGTATATGATATTATAATATGACAGTTGCTTATACTTAATGTATTGTTACTATAAACTCTATTATTATCAAGTCTATATATGTGCTGAAATCTTTTTCTTTTTTTTTTTCTTCTTCTTCTTCTTTTTCTGCTTCTTTACAGGCTGTTGCTTTACTTTATAAGCAAAAAAGCAGCCGCTTTTGGTACATGAAGCGCAAGCGGTGTTTGTGACTTGCTGATGGCTACATAAACCAGGTCTTTACACCGCCACAAGCCCCCTTTTTTTTATTTCTCAAAAAAAGATTCCCCCATATATATATTCAAAAGAAGGATTTTCCAACTGGATGATTTCTAGAACAGCTGAAATGGCAAGATATCTTTTCAAAAAAAAAATTTGCTTTTACCTTTGGAAAAAAAAAAGAAAAAAAAAAAGATAAACCCCTATATATATGTTGTACCCTATGTACTGAACTTTTTACCGCGACTTGGCCCAAGGCAACAGCTTACTTCACGCCATTTTGACTTCATCAGACCCCCGGGTCTTTATAATACATCCAGCCATACAACTTTATTCAATATACGACCTTTTATTAAAAAGAATAAATTATAAAAATAAAGATGGAGGATTATATAAAAATGAAATAACTTTATTTATTATTATTATATAACACACTGGCTTTTTTTATTGGTATTATTTTTATATAATATAATCTAGTATACAAAATGTGCAGTGTAAAAAATAATTTACAAATATTTAAATACAAAAAAAGGCACTCGGTGATTGATACATATAAAAATGTGCTTTAATATATATTTTTTTATAAAAAATAGTTACGTTTTTTGTATGAGTTTCAAAAATTATGTCATGGTGAATTAATGATTGTAAAAGAAACAATTCTTATTAAATATTGGTATACAAAAGGTTATCCACAAAAAGAGAGATCACAGAGTTCTTTACATTATTTGCATGACGGTCACAGAATAGGGATCCATGCTGACCACCGCTTCCCTGTTGATGAAACGTGTTGAGGTCAAAGGTCACTCGACTTATACATGTCGCAGATAATTCGCTCGATGGGAATGTCACCAATGGTTCTCTTAAAGAACAAGGTCTCAATGGTTTGGTTAGATACTGCACGGAGAGCTGGCAATAGTAGAAGAAGTTTACCAAAACGGAAGGGTTGCGTGGGGTAGGCGCACGCGATGTAGCGGCTCAATGTGAGTTGCGTGTGGTCTTGGAGAGCGGACACCGCGCTGGAGTCGCGCAGGCCTTTGCCCTCGCCAGCACCACCTTCGAAAGCTGTAAACAAAATACGAGAACAATTAGAGCAAAGTTTGAGATGCAAGATTTAATTCATGTTATGGCGTTTTTATATAAATTGTTATTATATTATACAGGAAAAAATTGTATGTGGGGGAAAAAAAGTGACGAAAAGCATAAGAAAAATATAAATATTTCAATAAATTCAATTCTCTTACAAGTTTATTACCCGTAAAATTTAATTACACAAGGTAGAAAAGTATTTTTATTATATACAGAAAGTAAATAAAATTGATTTTTTTTAACATTAAATATTATGAATTAATTTTTTCTTCTAAGTTTAATAAAAATAATTGAAGAGCAAAAACTTTTAATATATATGTATTTTTTTAAAGTAAACTATTTACAATTACAAGCAATACATGCAAAACTTACTCGAATAATACAATATTATGTCATAAAAAATATATAAATTTTAATGATTATTTAATTCATCTCCATGTAAAATTGGTCTTATACTCTCACACAAAAAATAGCCTCAAGAGATATACATTTTAAATCAACTCAAAAGTATATATTTTTATAATAAACTTGATGAAGTCAGCAAAATTCCCCCCCTTGCTAAAATATTTTGACACGCACCTGTTTTAAAAAGCACGATTGCTCGAAGGCACGCGTATTCATTATGGTCGACAGTCACGTGTCTAAACTTGGCTTGGGTGTCCTGAAAAGCGTGAAGTTCTGCCAGAAGTTGTCCAGGTCGCGGTGAAGTAGGTGGAGATGATTGGTTGGGGGAAGAGGGTGCGGACTGTAGACTGGTGGCCAGAGTTTCCAATGGTTCAAGAGGCAGAGAGAATTGTACAGCACCAAGAACGAACAATTCACGCCAACTCTCTTCTAATAACAGCATCTGCAAAGCAAAGAGAGGAATATAATGAGTGATATTTAGGGTGTATTACACAGCTAGAAATAACACTTGACTTGATTTCATGATCATGCAGCTGATCAAGAATGACGCTCACCTGGTCGCGCAAGGGCAGGGCGGTGAATGCGGGCAAACTGCGGGCCCATGTGACGTTCATGAAAAGAAGACGCGCTGCGGCTTCACAAACTGCTTCTGAGCTGAGAGGTGACGTTGTACTCGATACCTCCACGGGGAACTATGCGGGAAAATAAACATTAATATATTTATTATTGTTATTTTTTTAATTTATATTTTAGTATAATATACTAAAATATATTTCGTTGGTTTGAAAGTATCCTCGCAGATTATAATATACTGTATACTGACCTTTGAAGGTGGGGTCAGGAGAAAAGCTGGAGGTGCCAGGCGGATTCTGCAGGGTTGCTCAGGTTCACTACGCTCTGGAGATGACTTAGGCATCGCGAGGTCAAGAACTGAGGAAGTCGCAGGAGATGAAGACTGCATCAGACTGGGAAGTGGAGGTGGTGAAGATCCGGAGGCTGCGGAGTCTGAAGAATCTTTGAAGTAAAGGCACATTTGACGCCGCAGTGTTGAGTTGCGAGGCCCACGCTCGTGCTGTACTGCTGCAAAGTGACAAGTAAATCAAATTAATATTTAAAACCTTTGCATTTATATTAAACATATAAACATTTATATGTTTATATAACATAAAAATTAGGTTGTAAATTTAAATTATTGCTTATATAGCTTACCATCTCTGTTCATGCCCGCATCAATACACTTGCGTAGACGACATGCACGGCACTGGTTGCGATGAGTTTTGTCTACCACGCATGCACCCTCGGACTTAGCCTTGCAAACGTACTGACGATTGCGTCGGATAGAGCGCTGTAAATTAAAAAAAAAATCCTAAATTAATACTACTAAACAATAACTGTATAGATAAAATTATATTTTCACATTATTATTTAAATAACTATATAGGATATTAAATAATTAAATTCAAATTCCTTTTAGATTATGTTTTCCAAAAAATAATAATAATAATAATATAATACTACTTCAAATATATACGCAGATGATTATTTACCTTGAAAAATCCCGCACATCCATCACAGGCAAATATTCCATAATGTTTTCCAGAAGAATGATCTTGGCAAACTTTACATGGAATATCGTAAAGAATGCGACCTGAAACAAAACACAAAAAACATACCTTTAATAAGCTTTGCTCATTTGCGTGTTATTTAAACAGGTCATGTCACAGGTGATTACATTACATACAACTCCACCCCCAAAATACAATACATCAAGGGGAAATATAATGCTCCATTTGTGAATAAAAGTCCCCGCATCAAGTGAGCAACTTCCGCTGCATTTCAATAACAAGGTAATGCAATTTACTTCCGGGCATCAAGATAATATATATACTCACACAGCAGGTTATAACATTGTAATCAAACAAAAGTTTAAAGAGCTAAAAAATCCACGCGATATAAAACGGAAGAGATGATTTTTTGGCGCCGTCTGCTGCTTAATAAAGGGGATAATTATTACATTGTTCCTATAATTTGCAGGATGTTGATATATGCGTGGGAATTTCGGTCAGAGACGAGTAATTCCGGAAGTTCCGCACGCGACAGATGGATATGATATATTGAGAGGGGTAAAATGATACCGTTAATAATCAAAGTGTTTGAGGTATATGAGTCTATAATTTGATGTAAAATTAAACCCTTTTCAACACGTAATTTTAAAAATTTGAAGATAGAAAAATAATATAATTTTTATCGTAAAAAGACATACATTTTTAAAAGAAAATAAATAAATAGAAGTGTTAAATTCTTTTCCTTATATTTGCTACATTTACAATATAAAATCTAATTACATAACTATAAACTCGTATTTAACGCTCTCTCTCTCTCTCTCTCTCTCTCTCTCTCTCTCTCTCTCTCTCTCTCTCTCTCTCTCTCTCTCTCTCTCTCTCTCTCTCTCTCTCTCTCTCTCTCTCTCTCTCTCTCTCTCTCTCTCTCTCTCTCTGTCACCATTCCTCTAATGAAGACATCAAATATCATTATCTTTATTATTAAATATGACTAATTATTTTTAATCTTTTAGTTTATACTTTGAACACTGTCTCTGTGATTTAATTGCCCGTTTGTATATAAGTAGCGCGGCATTCTTTTTTAACTATAGTTAGTTGGCCTGCGGGTGCACAGTGTGTATATTATATAACATCTTACCTCTCTATGTGTACACGTTATTATTTTGCAAAAAAAAAAAAATAATAATAATATATATGCGCTTCGATAATGCGTCATCGCACATATGTCCTCTAATGAGACATGGACCCTCGTCTTTATTCTCCATGGTTATCTACATAGCGGATCTCTCTATATAAAGCTTATCCCTATTCTTTTTATATATAATAGAAAGAGGAAAAATGGAGAGTGATCTTTGATCACCTTGTTTTCGGTATACATAAAAAGATATCAGAATTTTAAAACAGGTAAACATTATAAAAAAAAACTCTCTTTTAAAATATATATAAAAAAAGTTCAAAATATCATATATGTTCATAACAATAATTAGTTATTAATTAATTACGTTATAATAATGTTTAAATCAGGCATGACATGATATATAATTATTATGGGGTGCGATATGGACGGATATATTTTCAGTGTCATGTGCGAGAACTGCGTGGGAATCTTCATTCTCGTTTATATTTTGATCTGTTGCTAATAAAATGTATTTCTGTAGCATATGTTGACATATCGCACCTGAGTTGTTATTGGGATTCTCATAGTTCACCCCGCGAGAGAGAAAAAGAGATAATAACAATTAGTGCGCCGCATATGTCATCATAAAACTATGGGAATAACTGTACGCTAAATTTTATTTATATTATACAATATTATAACAAGGGGTATTTACCATGAAAGTATATTATTAATTGCTTTTTATTTATACCTTAAAAAAATAGATTTTATATTTGAACATAATTTGATCGCAATAAAATGAAACATGTATACATATAATACACAAAATATTAAAAGCTATTTTAAATTCAAAAAGTCACATTTTTTTACGTTTGAATCAAAAAGTGCAATGCTCAATATATTTGATTGCATTCATAAATTAAATGTCTTTTAAAATAGAAATTGCATCAATTGAATTCATTACTATGTACATATTGAAAATATTTCATTTATTCTTATATAAATATTCATATTCTTATTCATATTCATTTATTCATTAGATCCTTTTATTATTAAATATAACAATTTTTAATAATAAAATATCATACTTAAATATAACTTAATTGGTATTTAAAGTGTTTATTATTATTATTTTTTGTTATCAAATTCTATATGCCAACTCATTGAATTTCCTTATTTGCAGTATTATATAATTTAAAATAATAATGATGACGATGAGTGATGTAATTTATAAAAATGCCTATTACTTTACATTAAATAAGAGTTGTTAATAATAATGAAAATCATGTGTTGTGTTTTATTATTATTATATACCTTTAAGTAAATCGATAATCATAATTTTCAACGCTATATAATAAGTTTTGTAACAAGTATTTAATACTTCCTATACATGTATTTAAAATAAAATTGCATTCTCATTCAAATTTATGATTATGCATTATTAAGTTAAATTAAATATCATTATAATATGCATGTTGGAATATAATATAAGCATAGTATAAATATAAAACGACAATTTAATTTAATGGTTATTTTATAAAACACAACACTTTGATTACATGAATTAAATTATCATAAATTTTAAAGAAGTGAAATTAGTGATTAATATTGATTGTTTTTAAAAGTCTGAATGCATATATGCAATTAAAACGCAAAGCAATGCAACATTGAGTATTAAAAAAATTACTAAAGAATTAAATTGATAATTTAATGTTCTGAAGGAAAAGAAAAAAAGTTATTAATTTTTACTTGATTAATATATTTGTGAATATTATTACATAATTATCTTTTAATTTTATAACTCTACTGCACCCTTCATATTTATATTGATCGTATAGAGGCTATTTTACACCTTCAAATGTTTTCAAAATTATTATACTTTTAGGTTAGTTTCTTACACAAAATTCAAAAAAATAGAATACGGGCGAGAACATAATACCTATATTGTAGATTTTTTTTTTTTTTTTTTTTTTTTTTTACACTGTGTAATTTGCAGTGATTCTGGTACAAAGATTTTTACTCATTATTATAAGCTTTCATTCTATACGGTTATTTCTATTTTTTTATTATAACGTTGCCTTACTTTAAATCACGCGTAGAAAAATGTTTTGAAAGTGAAAAGGGAGTGAAAAAATCAAATATCTTGGCTTCTTTCAAAATCTTTGTTAACATTTAAGAAGTTGGGGTAGGAACAATAGTACATTACTTGCTACAAAAGAAATACTAATCTTGATTTTTTGTGACTTCTTTCACAAAAACGTCAAAACAAAAATGCCGCCAAAAAGAGTACAAAAGAGGAAAGCTAAGAAGTCTGCAAAGTTAATCCCTGTTGCCGGGGATTTCTGCGAAAATTCTCGCTCTACTGGACTACCCATCATACGGGTGACCAGCGCGAGACAACAAGACGACAAAAACGCGATCACGGAGCTGCTTCTTATAACGGTAAAATTTCACTTTCCTATAAGTGAAAAAAAATGTATAAGAGAAAAGAAATATCACCTCTTATTTCTAAACAATTTTGTCATACCTTTTAAAATTTTTTCCATATTATAGAGAAAAATTTAAAGAAAAAAATTAATTCATCTCATTATTGCTATGTCATAATCCGTTAACTTATTGACATTTTGCATTTTGCTCACAATTATTTGAAAAAGAATCTAGAACGTGCAGCTTTTTATTACTATTTTTAACTATTAGCAAAACTATTTACTATTTTACTATTTTTTATTTATTTATTTGTTTTTATTATTATCATATTTTTGCACAAAAACGCACTGAAAATTTCAACTTTTGTGTAATAATAAAAGATTTATTCAAATTTACATCATAATTTTAAATACATATTAAAATAAAATGACGTCAAAAATTTTAAAAATACAATTATAGAGAAGAACGTTTTTAAAATTAAATGTTCAACTTTTTTTTTTGAAACCTTCATATAATATACAATTGAAGCAAGTATAATTTAAATATTTTGTTTCGTATACTTATTTAATTTACTATTTCCTTGAGGGTGTCTTGCAAAGTATTTATATTGCTTTAAAATTTGTATGTGTATGTAACAAAATTATAATGATATGGAATCCAAATGGAATTTTCTTTACACTTGTTTTTTGACAAATTAAATAAAAATTAAATAAAGCAATCAATTGTTTCGTAAAATATTTTCAGCTTACAAATTACATTCTGAAAATATTTAGCATAACTAAAGCACATTCTATCAAAGTATCGAGATATAAATTAAAATAATCTTTCATGAGAATTTAAGTCTAACATATAGCAGACAATTAATAAGTTTAATAATAATTTAAAATTGCATAGCAATCTAATTATCGGTGGAAAAAAATAAGAATGCTCTAGTATAAAGTAGACTTATTTTATTTGGGAATACTATATAAGAAAAAACGTGCTATATTTTGATGCATTATAATTATTTACAATTAAGGCTTCACCAAATTACTTTATATCAATATATAAAACGTTTTAAACTTTAAATCATATTTTTATTGTTACTTTATTTTTAAGCAAGCAAAGAAATGCCAATAAAAAAAATTCTAGATTTGCATGCATTAAAGTCTCCAAATAATTTAATAAAATTATTTTTGCAAAATTTAAAAATCTAGTAAATACAAAAATATATATAACTGTTATATTTTAATTAGATATATTAAAATACTTACTGGAGGTGCCGGCTACTTTGGAAAGTCTAAGATCCATCATAGTAGGCAAATGTGCCATGGAGTGTTGCATCCGTATAATCTGCACGCAAATATACTGTGGAGGACCAAACTAAGAACCTTGCAGCTTCGTCACTTGACAGAACGAGACTGACTAAGTAACCCTCTGACTGAGTAACAAATACGTCAGGCCATTTTCATCCCCCTCCTTACCTTTGTATAGTTGACCTAATAGAAAAAAAATATAGAGCAGGGGGATGAGGGATGATTTTTGTCACTGATTTTGACCACCAATCTAGGGGAAGAGAATTTGAAAAACATAATTCTATTGGTTGTTAAAAGTCCCGCCTATTGAAATGAATTCAATAGAAAAATATATTTATAAAAAAAAAAAAGTAGTCTATGATTTCATAAAGGGGGAGAGAGATAAAAAAGGTAAATGGGGGGAGCGAGAGAGAGGAGGGTTGTCAGTCAAATGAAGCGATGGGAACTTTACCGTCACACTTGTACCCCTATATTGGAGGTTCATAATATGTATACTGATGTTCTTTACGAATATGTTTGATAGTAGAATAAAAAACAGCATAACATCCGGAGCTCTTTGTTGATATATGAAAAAGGCGATTCTTTTATATTTTAAAAGAAAAGAATGCCCCACGCAGGATGAATGTAAGAGAATATTATATAGAAGCAAAAGAATATTATGATGGTGGTATACTATATATTGAACAATATAAATTTCAAGTGACTGAAAAAAGATCAGCTAAATTAATATGCAGGTGTAATTATTTTACGTATTAATTTTCTGACGTATGAGTTGAAGTTAGAAGTTATTGTAAGACGAAAAAAAAAAAAAATCAAGTGTCAAAATTTCTTATAAGTTTACTACGTACAAAACATTTTTAAGAGCTTTTAACCTACATTTGATATCACTTTTGTTAATACGTAATAAGTTGATTTGGTATAATTATATTCTATAACTTGTACTTTTCAAGCAATTCTTTTAAACCATACAAATAAAATAACTTTGTTCTTTGAAATACTGCGCAGAAATTTCTCTGATTTATTTATTTGAAATTTATAATTTTTTCCATATATAAAGAAATATAACAATTATTATTCATGCGAAAAATCTTTTTACGATTGAAAATTTGGATATTGGAATGTTTTAAAAATATCTTAAATCTCCATGCTAAATTTGATCTTTTTTGTGTAGATTTTGTGGGACAAACTTCCTGCACTCTATTACTTATGAAGATGGTCCGCAAGGTTATTGTATATATCTGTATAAGAAAGAAATTTCTTTTCTCATAAAAAGCTACCGACTAATTGCCTTCTACTTATATAATAGCGCGGTGCGATGAATCGAAGTATGAAACTATAGCTCATCGTAATGAAAACATCTTTGGATTAAATTTTGTTTATAAAATATAGATGGTTAAATGACCCCTTAGTAGTTTTTATCAAGTAGGAATACAGTTTAAAGTCCTTTAAAAATAAGCTATATATAGGGAGGCATATTATAAGGATAAGAAGAGGATTCACCGGTAAATTACTAGCGCTTCATTGAATCTCAAATACTCCCTATCTATGTTATAGTACATGATAATTCACCATCAAATAGACCTTTTCTTTTTTATACTCACAGTAAAGCACCCTTGCAAAATATTGAACTTATATAAAAAATATTTTCAGACCATCGAACAAGCTAATAGACTTACAATACATACCTATATAGTTTTTTTTTTTAAATCTATTCTCATACCTGTTATTGTGATAATGGACCCCAATTACGTGATTTTTATAATGAAATATGGCTTATTTTTGATTCAATGCTTTCAAGATAAACTTCAACATGTTTTTATATTACATTTTGTGCTTCTGAAAAAAAAATAATAAATAAAAAATAAAAGGCTTTGATGAGATTGCAATAATTTTGTATTGAAATTCGATTAACTCGATACTTTAAAAATATCATTCATTTGCATATTTTAAGTTTTAAATATGAGGAAAAAGAAATACAGCATAGTGCAATAAAAATCTTAAATATTACACGCATTTTTCGTCTTTCATATATTACGTATATCTCGTATATAGATATACCATGAGATACAGAGATACAGAATAGTTTGATCTCTCTCTCTCTCTCTCTCTCTCTCTCTCTCTCTCTCTCTCTCCTTTCAATACTATCCGCAGCAATTGCTATTTCATCAAACCTATAAAATTAGGCTCTTAATAGGATTCAATTTTTATAAATTATATTTAAATAAGGTAAAGGTTTATAGATCTATATTATAGAATATTATTTATTGTAAATTTATGAGGCATATATATTTTAATGACTCATTTATATACAAAGGAGTTATTTGCATGATGAGCTTTACTATAGATGATCATCTTAATGAATATGAGATAATATAAAAGACAGCATCAACATCAAGAAAAAGTCCTTTTTTTATATACTTAAATTAATAATAAATAATGTGGTTTGAAGATGATAAACATATGCATAGATAATATATACTCTCTTAGTATTATTGAAAATAAAAATAAAAAGAAGAAAGAAAAAAGTTGTCTGTTAGATTTGCATCAAGCTCGCTTGGTTTACCATTTCATGCACCCGTCACTCTTCTTCATTCGAGAGTCATTCACAAATCATCAAGTTCTCCTCTCTCTGTCTCTCTCTCTCTCTCTCTCTCTCTCTCTCTCTCTCTCTCTCTCTCTCTCTCTCTCTCTCTCTCTCTCTCTCTCTCTCTCTCTCTCTCTCTCTCTCTCTCTCTCTCTCTCTCTCTCTCTCTCTCTCTCTCTCTCTCTCTTATAGCTTTTTCTATCATTTCTCTTTTCCCTCATGTCATATGGAATTCCTTTGTATACTTCTCTTTATAGCCTCTCTTACGTACGATACTCGTATATTTTTATTTTTTTCCTTTCTGAATTTCTAAACATTTTTTTATATAGTTGATTGAGGTAATAATAAAGTTGAATTCTAGAGTCATGGTAATACTGCGATTTTTTTAAAGTTATTATAAGGAAGTGCGTCAATTATTTATTAATTTTTATACACTATTGTGTATCATAATATATAGAATCGATTAATATAATTTTCCACAAGAGTATAATATACTTTCAATTTTCAATTATTATTTATGTTTTATTATTATTATTATTTTTTTTTTATTAATATATAAAATCATGTTTAAAATTTAAGATCAAAGGGTTCCACTATATGATCGCTGATAAGATATTCTGATTCTTTGGGCACTTATAAAATACCTCATATTATACAATAGTAATAGATCAAAGAAAAAAAATTCCAAATACAGTTTCAGTGTCAAAGGGTTTTATGTTTTACTTTATAAAAATACATAAATCATGCATGTTTAGATTGAGATGCATAATAAGCTTCTTTACACTCATTTCAAACCAAATATGTTAATATTAATTATAAAATAAGTAACTAAATACCAAAATAAACTAATGAACTAAATAGACAAAGTATTTAGAGAAATGGAACGGTTATGCAACCAGCTTGACACAGCAACGTCCTATTCGATTTTTAAGTTAAAGTACTGTCAGAAAACTTTTTTTCTTTCTTCTGATCAGGACCAAAGAAGTATCATATAAACTCTATATAAATAAGTATCATATAAATATATAATTCTTCAATTTCAATCAGTATTAGGACAAGTTGATGAAAAATGAAAATGTCAAATAGATTCTGATGATTTGTTGTGTAGTTTGTCAGCAGCTTGTGATGTGTGATGTCATCGTATACGTAACTTTCAGGTGAGTTGAAGACGCATGACATTCTCTATGTGTGTTATAAGTGAGTGCGAAAGAACATGTCATTTACATCATGCAACCAATACTATACTCTCCTCCCTCTTCCCCTCCAGACACAACAAAAAATCTGATTGATGATCTCACCACAACAAAAACATGAATACGTAATTTCAATCATGATATAATACTGCATGTATATCTGCAAAAAAAAAAAAAAAAAAAAAAAAATAGACAGATGCATTTATATATATTGAAATTTGATAATACATATTATTTTATATAATATATTAATAATATAGATATCGTATATCAAAAACGAGTTTATATCCATTTAATAATCATTATCATCAAAGTATTATATATTTTTTTTCCATATCATGATTTTATATATAAAGTGAGATGTTAAAAGTATATTTGCAGTAAAATTAAAATAATATATCAATAAAAAAGTATGTAACTATCAAGTATTATGGGAAAAAAATTGTAAGTAAAAATTATGTTGATATGTTTATATTCTTGATTTGATATTTATATGCAAATGAATCTATATATTTTTAACTTTGCAGTTTGTTTTACTTGAAATTTAATATCACGTGTTTTTTTATACGTATACAGTATGTTTAAAGTTTGTTCAACTTTCAAGATCTTTTTCTTTTTTAATTGCTTGAATTAATTTTATATTTCTGAACCTATATAAACATATAGAATCTTTTCATTAAGAAATGGTAAAAGCTAGTAGCAATTTTGCATTCGTATATTATACTATATATTATTTAAAATTGATTGAACACGAGTGATGCTTATAGAAATAAAAAAAATATTAAAAGTTAGAGTGTATTTGTCGTAATCACAACAAGTATAATATATACGAGTGACTTAAACCATGAAAGAATCCATATTTTTTGGCATAATATTTCTTCTGTATATATATATAAACTAGATTTAATTTTTTGTTTGTACAAAATAAATTTAATGAAGGTTGATTAGATGAGCTACGTAGATATATATTTGATATTACTAAATTTTTACGTATACTGTATTTCAATTCCCACAATTCAATCCCAAGTGTCTATAATCTCTCTCTCTCTCTCGCTCTCTAGTTGCTCTATATATGATTTGCTTGCGTGGGAAAATATCAAAGGCAAAGAAAAAAAAAAGCAAAGAAATCAAGATGATCTTTATAAGATGTTGGTTGTAGGTTTTGCCTTACATCATCAGCATAAACATAAAAGGAAAAAAAGTATGTACACCTTGTTTAGAAGAAAAAAAAATAAAGAAGAAGAAGACAAAAAAAAAAAAAAAAAAAAAAAAAAGACTTCAGAGAAAATAAAACTTGTACCGATAAAAAAAATTCTATACGAATAAAAAAAAATCATGTGTCTTGACTTAAAAAAGCGTAGGAGTCTATCAGATTTGGAGTAATATAAAGAAAAGTTCATCTTTTGTATGCTTTATATAATATTTTCAAGTATATCGTGATTTGAGATGGCCATATACCTCCCAAAGCTTCCTGTATATTATAGAAAAATTTACAATACAAAACCCATCTTATAGATTCTTTTATTTTTATTCTTTTTACATGTGTACATGACAGTTATAGAGTATAATAAAAAAAAGGAGAGATTTTTGCTTTTTTATATATATAGAGCCATTCGCCAAAAGGGCAACGATTATACCTTATCTTATGTAATATAAGAAAACTATATATTTAATATTAAGTTATAGTTGTTATCGTAGCTAAAGTAGTTTTTAAAAGGTATGTATGCAGTATAATAATAGAGAGCACCAGCAGAATCAGGGGCGGTGATAGTCATTTGATCCATATATAGTAAGGTTCCCGCTGAGAAAAATATTCATTCAAAAAAAAAAAAAAAAAAAAAAAAAAAAAACTGCGCAAAAGAAAGAAGCGTCTCCACTTACTCCGGATATGTCAAGAATATGGATCTTCATTGTGATCGTCATCATACGACACCTTCAATATTGTACATTTTCATATTATGTACTTTTTGTATATGTGTGATCTATATATAACAATGCTGGGAATCACTTATATTTTTATTTATTTAATGTAAAATGAAACTTGGGAAATTTTGCTGTCAACAGTCGCATGAGTCTATATAGACTCAATGGAAGCCTTTTTATATGAGAAAATAATTTCTATAAGACAGAAAATATGAAGGTGTGTGTGATTTTTTTCCGTCAATTTTTCCTTTACTTTCATGCATGCATTGAAATCAGTGTTGTAGTCGATCGATATTTTTTCGATCCAATCACGATCTGATCACGATCTTTTGATAGGATTGGTGATCGGATCGACCTCTTTTTAAAAAAATGATCGTACTCGGATTTCAATAACATTTAGAGCTGTGATCGAACGTTTTTTTGATCCGATCATTACGTTTTGAAGCTGAAAATTTATTGACATCTTTTTAAAATCAGAATAAACAATGATATTAAAAATTTCAGTGCATGGAGAGAGATATTTGGAAAATAATTCTAAAATATACCATAGCACAAACATTATACAAAAGCTATGAAAATATCAGGATTTCAAAATATAACGTAATAAAATTTGTGTACCGTATAATATATAACATTTATTTGAGCATGAAAAAAAAAATGCCACATTTAGATAAGATAATATTCTATTAAAAATTTCTGACGAAGTAGTGAATTAAATATGCAATTTTATAATAAACAATTTAACAATGACTTGCTAACACTCTAGTTTTGACAAAAGAATTTTAAATTAACAAAAGTACGCGCAAAAAAAAAAAAAAAAAAAAGTAATGAAAGCATACCACGTTAAAAAAAATTAATTTCCCTAATCAAATTTATACGCTTTATAACATTATTATTTTATTTTTTGAAGGTCCATCCTCCAACTTGTTTTGAAGTTACCGAGTGTAATATTAAAATAACGAAGTACGAATTGTTCATATATAACTGAAGGGGTCACTTGCATGAAATGACCTTGTTTACCATACTTGCAGGACACGTGCACAACCCGCGTACCTGCCTTGAAATTCGGTCCTTACATCCGGTGCATCACAAACATCGATATTATATTATTCTACAATTCAGTTTCTCGTATTCTTCAATTTATTTATACGTTTTCTTAGGAATATAAAGACGACGACAGTTAGAAAATTTTATACCTTTTATTTTTTTATATTTTATTATTTCTCCATCAAAAGGCTTACTTAATAATTTTGCTTAACAAAAATTAGGGCGTGGATTTTAAGTAAAATAAATTTACATAACAAAATATAAAATGTATATTCTTATTCTTATGATATAAAAAGGTTACTCGTCTTATAACATTTTTTTTTTCTGTCTTGCTTAAAACGACTAAAAGGCGTATTTGATGTTCTTTTTTTTTTCTTTTTAACTTGATTCATTCGACCGTTAAAACTATCTTTTCGACATAATAAATAAACGTTTACTTTACTTTATATTCACTTTTATTTAATGTTCAAAAATCAGTTGTAATATATTATTATACTAAATTTTTATTTGAGATTTTTTTTTTTTTTTTTTTTTTTATAAATGCATAATCATTATAATTTTACGATAAATAATTCAATGTTATTTAGTAATATTAATAATATGTTATGCATTGAAAACTATATAGTTTATATTCTATTTGAGCGAGGTTGAAATTTAAATTATTACATACAATTTAATCAACTTGAAAGAAAGAAGAAGAAAAAAAAATGTAAAAAAAAATTCCAAGAAAAACAAGATTTTTACATACAAAGATTACTGTTACACATTGAATTTTAAGTATATTTAATAATATACATTATACAGTTTCAGGTATACTATTTAATACTACATTAAATTGACTCATTTATGCAAATTTAGTAAATATTACATTTTGTATTTATAAAGTTTGATTTTTTTTATTGGATGTCTTTTAGGTTGTCGAAAACATGATCAGTATTATTTTTATGTAAAAAGGAAAATTCTCTCACAATTAAAACTCGCTTGAATTAAAAAATTATTAAATTGGAATTTGATGGTCAGTTTGTTTAAACGGAAATTAATCTTGTCTATATTTAAAATGTAAACGTGTGTAATTTAAAATTTAAATAATTTTTAAAGAAAGTAAAGTTATATAATTACGTTAAAGGGTGAGGAAAGTTACGAGTTTTAACCCCTTTTCTCGCGGATTCTAATGAAGTAAAATAGGAATAAAATTTAGTTTATATTAATTTCAATATTACATTGATAACTTGTAAAATTTTAGTGTTTATTTTGGGAAAATTGTTTGAGAAAGAGAGGTACATCCGACTGTAAAACAAACTCTGGTCTTGTTTGAGTATATAATATCCTTTTATTGAAAATCAAAGTTTTTAAATGTTCATCACAAAAAAAAAAAAAAAAAAAAAAAAAAAAAAAACGCAGTTATCAAATCTAAGATGGAAAACGAGTAGGAGATAGAGAGATAGAAAGAGAGAGATAGAAAGAGAGAGAGAGAGAAAGAGAGAGAGAGAAAGAGAGAGAGAGAAAGAGAGAGAGAAAGAGAGAGAGAGAGAGAAAGAGAGAGAGAGAGAGAGAGAGAGAGAGAGAGAGAGAGAGAGAGAGAGAGAGAACTACGTAGATGATAATAAACGAACGCTAAATATGGCTCACATGAACTTGCTATATGATAAATATGTTGTAAACTTTTTCAATACTTTGAGGAGAATTATCTTTCATTCTCACAATAAATTTAGCAGCATTATTATTTAAGATGGATACATTTAATTTCATATTTTATTTTATTTATTTATTCCATATTTCATAAAAAAAAAAAAAAAAAATCTGCGTTATGATAAGTAAGTATATATATTGTAAAGGTTTTCATTACTTTGAGGAGCATTATCCTTCATTGTCACTACAAATTTAGCAGCATTATAATTTAAGATAGATACATGTAATTTCATAATTTATTTTATTTATTTATTTCATATTTCATATTTCATCAAGTTTCTTTCTGTTATGATAAGTATATAAAGTAAGTTAAAGGCCATATGCCATCATATCCCCTAAGGCATACATTTATATATAATATTTTTTTGAAGTCGTTTCAAAAGGTAAAAAAATAATAATAATATAAAAATATTATGTAAAGAATGTTTTTATTATATATTATGATCCTCCTTTTATATTCTTGTTATACTTGTAAATATACATCAACATATGGTCTACAAATCTGTAACTAAAGCTGCAATTGTTCAAGTAAGATTTTTTTATTCTATTATTAAAAAAATATATAGTGGTTTTTATATGAAGTAAACGTTGACGTAAAACTTTTCAAACGTCAGAAAAAAAAAGTACATAAAAATCTTCATGTACTAAGATATTTCAAGTTGATTTTTATAAATAAAAAAATAAAATCTAGTCTTCTTTTGTATTATATGACTCTTTTTTTTATATATATATTAATAAACCTCTGATGCACTATAGATAATACAAAAAGAACGTTTTTTTCTTTAGAATTTTTTGTTCCCCTTCACATCATTCTCTCTTTTTTTTAATACATTTTTTTTTTACTTTACTTTTTAAGACAGCGTATATTGACTAACTTGCTCTGTATACGTCACATATTTCTTTATTCAGCTTTGAAATCTTTACGTCATTGGCTTTCCAATAAGAAAAGAAATCTCACGCATGAGTATAAATACAACTGTCACATAGAATTTTATATTGTGAATAAACTCCTCCCGCCTCGAGTGACAAGCTTTTTAACATTCACAAAATAATAAAAATAAATAAGATAAAAATTATTTGGTTCTAGTATACTTAAAATAAAAAATTGAATAGAGAAATAAAATATACTGTTCAAGCACATAAATACGTATATGTAGAGAATTTACTAAATAAATAAATGAACGGATTTTTATAAAGAAATGTTTGTTTATCTTTTGGACAAAATTTGTATCTATACTTGGTAAGAATTTTAAGAATTTTTTTGTAGAAGACTTTACAAGTTATGTTTTGTATAACAACAATGTAGTTTTGGGTTTTTATATAACTATTGTAAAAAATATATTATTTTGTTTCTGTTTTTCGTTTGCGTGCTCATTAGAAAGGAGGTAAAAAATCGAATTGCAGAGCCAACATTTTTTTATACCAACGTATCCAACGTAAAATTTATTTGCTTAATTTCAATTTTCATATTTACTAAAATGTCAATTCATAAATAATATTCACCGTTATCCATTATAGTAATGAAAAACAAAGAGGTAATAAATTTAGTCGGATCTCATATCTTTATCGTAAAGTGAGAGTCTGTATAGCGAGAGGTGTTAAGATTTATGGTACAATTTTCTTTGAAGACAATACCAATTCTTATATCCAAGTTTATAATTTATTCATAACAATGACACCTTTCAAGACTATTTCGTAATTTTGTACTACACAGTATACCGTCTCTTTTGAAGTTCTATATACATTTCATAAGTATATATTATATTTATAATATTGAAGAAAATTTAAGACTCTTAAGAATGGTTTTATTTAAAGTTATGTGAACTATATATACATTTCAAAGAACCAATTTTAAATATATTTATTTCTTTGCAATGTCAGCACCAACTTCTATATTTTCAACTGAGTTTTTAAATACGTAGCTACAAAACAAGTATATTAGAATATTAACTCTTTTAACTTATTTTTAGTTTTCAGGTGCTTGAAATATATGTGATTCCTTTTTAAGTGTTCTATTAAAGACACAAAATTTATTGCATAACATATTAAATGATAAGGTGACAGCAAAAATTTGTTTCTATTTATGGAGAAAATGTTGTTTATATATATATAAATATATATAAAAGATCCAACTATATAGAAACAGACTGATTTATTTACTTGTATTTTTATATATTATCGTGTTTTACTTCTTTATAGAAAAAGAGAATAAATAATCAAGTTGTCTTGAATATAATAGACTGTAATCGATCACTTTGGATTATCTATTCTAATATATAAAATTATGTAGAAAATTTAAACCATATATTTTAGCACCTTTATAATATGACAGAAAGTACAGTATTTTACTTCAAAATTTCTGGATTTAAGATGTGTTTTTTTTTTTTAAAATTAAATTATAATAATAATGTTCATAAACCCTGTTTTTTGTGCCCCAAACCACACAAAAATGACGACCACCTTTTAAAATCACCATCTAAATGATCATCTTTTTAAATAGAATTACGCATTTTTTGGAGCATGCTTTACGAACATCATTATTGAGATAAAAAACTACGCAATTTGATTGACGTTTTTAAAATATATTTCGTAATGACTTTAACTTTTTTTTTTTTTTTTTTTTTTTTTTTTTACTGAAATCACTTTAAGTGTGACCAGGCGGTGTGCCTGATTACTTCAAAAACACTGACGGAGTGAGAACAAATTACAGTAAATTATATCTGACATAAGAATTTTATTATATTAAATTTATATATAGCCTGATTTTTTTTTTTTTTTTTTTTTTTTTTTTTTGCAAAATGAGACCTTGACAAAAAATAATAATATCACCATAAATTTAAAAATATAAAGCTACTGTGTATATTATAAAAAAAAAGTGACAGCAAACGGAACATGATTTTTTTCCTATACTGAAATGTGGGTGTTAGCTTTGGAATGTGTATTGTGTGTTAATTTTTCTTCTATATGAAAAATGAAATAAAAAAAATATATAGATATAAAAGTATGTAGACCGTAACGAGTATGTATTGCAGAATTATCATTTAATATAGTTTAACATTGATCAATGTTATCCATAAAGATTAACAATTATAATCCGTATAAGACGAGAGAAAGTTATTTTTATATACAATTGTTTATGGTTTTCAATTTTATATTATTTTTGTATATTATAAATCCAATTTTTAATGTAATTTTAAATTAAATGGTATGATAAAAATCTTAAATGATTGCTTGTAATCAAGTGTAGTATGGAGTTATTAATTGCAAGTCATATAAAATTTAATAGTAGTGTATAATAATAATAATTACTTAATTTAATGATAATTAATAATCAAACATTATATATATCGTATATATAAAAGAAAATTAAGTAAGACTTTATTATATAATTTATGGTAACCATAAAATGATGAGATATTCATTATCATTACTATAATGTTGGAATTGCTCCTTTATATTATGTACGGTGGTAATGGAATATTTTAAGACTTATTATAATTATAGAACCACAATCGTAACTAAAATAAAAGAGATTTTAAAGTTCTCTATACACGTTTGTGAGCTTCAGTATTATAGAAATATTTTTATTAACCCAGGCAGTTCAAATCAACATTATACATGTTACAACAAGCATTATGGTCTTGTCAAACTTAAAGCCATAGACCACATAAAACAACATCTTCTTTTTAATAAATAAACACAAAATGGGATCTTCAAAACGATGACAATTTTTACCAGAATTTTAATGTAGCTCCTGAGAGCGTGAAAATACTGTAAGAAGTATGCAATTTAAGTGACTATTCATGTTTATGACGTCAGAAACATGCAAAAATTAGTATGAAAATATTGTGCGGGTTATATAAATCGAACTTTCTGATCACTGCTACGGAGCTACAGTTGGGTTTTGAGATAAACTAAAGTTATTTATGTAAGTCCCATCAAGTGTTTTGTGATATAAATGCTTATGTTTTTTTCTGATCTATATTCCTTTGAATTATTGAAAAATCGTTTTCACTTACACGTTGCAACAATTAAAAACATTTCATTGCAAGTGGTTCATTCAACAATACAAATACAAAACCAACAACAATGAATTAATAAGCACCAGCATTTGTATTAACTTTAGTACAATCAAAATTCTGTCAAACATCTCTATTACTATAAAAATAGGCTAAATTGGAGTGATAGGTGTATATTAAAACATCAATATCGTCAATTCTATACTATTATTAACAATATCAATATATTAACAATATATCAACAATATTAACAATATTAACAATATTGATAATATTAATTTGGAATAAAATTTTTGTTAAGTAAATTAGCAAACAATGTATCATTATTTACATCTCTTAATAAGGACGGGAGTTAATCATATCATAAATCTTAGCTAATTGTAGTAAAAATAAGGGCTCATAGTATATTTTTCGGAAACGATTATACAATACAGTATACACTGCATGTATATACGAATTGTTGCGCTTTCAAATGTAACACAGTTTTATATACACATCATAACAATCAGCCATATAACAAATTTGACATTTCATTCAATGCAGTTACTTCAAAAATTATATTTTATCAACTTTAAAATTCACACTTTAAAATAATAAATCTAAAAATAACTTTCCCACAGTACCAAAAAAATGAAAAGAAAAAAAATATGGATATATATATATATTTAAATAATTTGAATATAATTTTACTTTTATATTATTATAAAATAATCTGTATAATATTGATAAGTATTATTTTAATCGGATTTTATTAAATGGACACGTGATCTATATATAAGTAAAGAGGAGCCACGCGTTTAATTTTATAGTAAATAAAAGTGTGAGATTTGTGACCAGCAGTGCTCTCTCTCTCTCTCTTGTTGCCCATATAAATAAAATGAGTGTGGTTTCTATTTACTTTATAACGTTGATCGACTAATACCATAAGTGGAGGGGAACTTTTTTTTTTATATATACATATTATATAATACATTATCTATTAAATGGCGTCAAACGATTTACACATAATATATAAAATATAACAACTTACTTAATACTGTAACACTGTTACATCTTTTTTTTTTCTTTCTAACATTATTTTTTCTTATAAAAATGATTTATGAAGTAATTAAATATTTTATTTATATAAAGAAATTTAATTTGAAATGACGTTCATATACGTACGTATATACGTTTATTTTTAAAATGAAGATTTATCTGCATGAGTGCAAGGAAAAATAAGATCATGATAATGAACTGATGATGCAATAATCTGTGCAGTCTTTACTTTTATTTTATGTTAATTATTTTTGAAAACTATTCTGCCTTGAATTGTTCTTATAATTTTTTTTTAATTAAAAGTAAGTTGTAATAAGGTAAAGTCGTAATATGTGTAAAGTTATTCTAAAATATAAGTTATTTTCTTTATTACTATTAATTTATAAAAAGTTGCTGTGTTTTCATCATCTATTTCTATTCATTTGTTTTTCCTTCCATATACTTTGTAGCCCTCACAATCAGTGCTGCTTAAAAAATAAGCCCTGTACTTTCTAGATATCATAGGAATTTCTATAATTTTGATTCGAATTATCGCGCAGTTGTATATAAAAAAAAAAACGTTTATTTTATATAATATGATGAAGAGTCTATTCTAATTTATATATTATTTGTTAATATATAAATTGAAATATTACGTACGAAAAGCCATATTTTACAGTAGAGTTTAGTAGTATTATTGACTGATATTTGGATGGAAAATATATTTGTATAAAAAAATACGCAATTTGGTTCAAAATACTATCTGTTTATTGAAGAATCCTTTAAAAAATAGAAGTTAAAAAAAAATCTTTGTTTCTTAAAAAATATTGTTGTTTTTAACGTAACGACATTTTCAATAATGATAAAAAAGAGCATTAAAGACGATTATTTAATAATTAGATCAAGTCGATGCAATCGCTCTGACAGCAGCTGCCTCTCTAAGTCCTCCAGTTTGTGGTTCAGCTTGATGACGCGAGGTGTCGTACCTGCACAAGCAAGAGACCACCAGAGGGGTGAGTTCTCAAGTTCGATTGTTGACCGATAGGACTGTAACCTCAACCCTTCTATATTTTTCAATTTATTTTGCAGTGAAATAAATAAGTTTTCATTTTTAAAGTTAACATCTTTAGACTGAATACCCTCTTTCTTTTTTTTTTCCAGTGATTTTACCAACGACTGATAAAATTATGTATATTTAAAAAGGGATTAATTATATTATAGATATATTTAATATTATGAATCAGTGATGAAATAGGATAAAAATTTTCTGTAAGAAACAACAAAGCATGTTTTTAATTAAACAAAATTTGCCTGACTGTGTCAATGATTTTATGGTAGACACACTCTTAATTAAAAATTAAGCAAATCAGATATAACCCTTTTTTATCGTATACGTAATGTGCTTGCAAGAAAATAATTAAAGAAATCCTTTTGTTTTACAAAAATGGAAATTTCATAAATTTTATTCCTATAATTCTTGAAAATTTCCTCCTCACTCCTATTTCTCCTTTCTAAAACAAATAATGAAATTACTAACGAAATTTCCCCATGTTAATATTTAATACATATTCAATTCTTATAATCTGTCACACAGTCACATATTAGATACAATTAAATATATTATACACATAAAAGCACATACTTAGAAATAAAGTGGTTATTTCTGGTTTATTAGTCACAATTATTCATGTTTCACAGGACAATTTATTTCAATGTATTTGAAACATACCAAATGACATTAAACATCTTGAGTGCTTCTGGCGTCACGTCTTCGGAATCCCTCTTGTGTACATATATGCGGTCACTTAAATATTCAAGAAACTTGGCAGTGTTCCTTGACTGTGATAACAAGAGTATATCAATAATTTCATGGCTTAATCTCAAGTTATGATATTTGTAAATGTATATACTATAGAAATACAAAAATGTAGTTTATTATATTAATAAATACAGTGTTTACTTAATTATGATATCATATATGTGCATTTGAATAATATAATATAAGCCTATTATAGTCATATACTTTTTCTGTATTGCGCAAAGCTGATTTACAAAATTTACTTTCATTATTCTCTCTCTCTCTCTCTCTCTCTCTCTCTCTCTCTCTCTCTCTCTCTCTCTGCATGTTTATTGCCTTGAAATATTCTTTACTATCCTTGTTTACAAATTCAAAAACAAAAAAGAAATAATATAACATATTAAAAGTAATAAAAAAGTTAACTATAAAGCCCACATTCCAACTAAATAATTTGAATTCTAAAGCTTCCGTGTATAGTATAAAATAAAAGTATTTATTATTCTTTAATTTTGATTTGATTAGTACTATTATCATTAAATTTTACTAAATAACAGAGATATAAAAAATGATTTTTTTTTTCAGTTTTGACTACATTTTTGAGATATTTCCGTGCCTATAATTGTTTGATTAAATTTTAAATTCTAATAATGTTACATAGTAAACTCTTATTTGAAAATCTTATTGTTAGCTTAAATATCATAATCCAGTTACTTGTTAAAAGTGCAGTTATTAAAAATTCTATAAAATAATGTAACTCTTTCTGCGTTGTTACTTCTAATTTAATGCATCATATAGTTCTATAAAATGCTAATGAAAGTATAATTATAAAATATAATATATTAACAGCTTGATATTAACATAAGAGTATCTTGTATACCGTATTTTTATATAAAATCCAAAAGTCTACTTATGTCATATTATATACGCGAGTTTCTTTATAATGCTAAACATACGTTAGATATTTATCACGCCCGTGCCTATAAGTAAGCAAAGTGGACACATTCATTTTTCAAGTTTACATGCATTCTATACTGTGCTACAAGCACTCAGAATAATAATAAGGAAAATTATGCACAATTCGTGCCTACTGCCTCAAGTAATAGATGTTGTAAAACATCAAGACTGACGTTTATAAGACATAACATTAATCTTTATATTACATATAAATATATGAAAATTGCATTCAGGAAATATATATAAGTGTTGCTTTAAATATTATACCAGGTTCAGTATTTTAAATTTATTTTAGAAGCAAACACTTCCTTCAATGATAACATTCTTTTGCTGAGTAAATATATAAATTAACTATTTTTAATGGCATTTTCTATTTCTTCGATTATGGATATATAGCATCCTTTAAAACATAAATATATGAATATATTATACAGTATATTATTTATATTTTTCTCAACTGATGCCCTTTTTATTAATAAGTCTTAATTTGACTTATGTAAATAATATTTCTAAATGTATTTATATAATTTAACTAAAAATAAAAAAATCATCTTTTATACGGATTTTAAACAGCATAATATTAAACCTTTTATGTGACAAATTATTAATGAGCAATTAATATTTCCATATTTTGAATTGTAAAACGTAAAAAACGTCAACTGTGTTAATTGAGTTTGATATTATACTAAACTCCTTGACATTATTATTTATCAGATCGTTTACATTTTTTTTTTTTTTTTTTTACATAAAATTCAATGAAAGTATAATATACATTATACATACACATGTAGGCTTTATGATTCACTTCATATCTTATATTTTAAAATAAACATTAATAATAAATTCTTCATTTTTTTCCCTGAATATCTTTGATATAAATCTCATAATATATAATATGATGAGAATTATGAGGATTTTATAATAATATTTGCATTCTTGTTACGTTACGGTTATTTTATGTATATGAGGTCAGAAAAACATTACGGAGTAATAGAGTAATTTAAGTGACGTAAACAAAAAAATTAGTATTAGTCTTATACGTATACTTGCATTACATATATAACATAATAAATTCTGTGCAAAAATCTATGAGAAATGTTTATTTAATGAGAAATCTAACAACAACAACTTGTTTTTCCTCATGCGTATATTACATTAAATTAAAGAACCCTTAGCTTGCCCTACGCGCTAAACATGCAGATAAGCTCCATTTAACAACAGTCGAAAACACCAAAAATATATTTTTACTAACCCAGAAAAAAAAAGTATCAAAAATTCTATATCACACGGAAATCATAAATTACGTAATTTATGCTGCATTTTCTTCATTATAGCATAAATAATTCTAAATTAAAACAATATAAATAATTATACTGTAAAATGTAATACTGTGCAACATAGTTATTATGAAGTATAGCATAAATTATGCTGAAGGGAACAAATTATGCTGCAAAAGAGCTAACATAATTATTACGTATTTACTTTTGTACGTGCAAATAAAAAGATATTATATTTATTTCATTATATTTATATTTAGCTATGAGTTTTTAAATTCTATCATAATGCATTGTAATACCATGCAATATATTTTGTATAGTGTATTTTTTGTATTATTTACGATAGATCTAGTTGTATGATATACTTGAACACTTAAGATGACTTTGTTACTCCGTGAAAGTACATTTCTCCCTCAAAGTGACCTAAACACGTAAAGTACTTTGTAATACTCGCAGAAGTCTCATAATATTTTGCATCCCACTCTATTTCCACAATATAAGTAATGAAAGAATGATTTATTTAAATACAATTTTATATTAAATAATATAGAATTCTGAACCTTATGTTTATTCAATCAAATTTGTATAATGTCGATAGGTCATGTCATAAAACGGGTGGAGTTAACTTGGCAAAGAATAAAATGAAGAATCATTACACGCAATCTTTAGCAATTAATCATTAAAAAAAATTATATTGAAAAACATATTTAATGTTGTTATAAAAATGCAATAGATAATATTTTTATGGTATTTATCTGTAATAAAAAATAATAATATATATATATTTTATATTTATATTATATTTCTGGATTTTTCTCATCAATTTCTTGACAGAGAACGTGATATTGTGGATAAATTATTCAATCATAAAGTTGTCCCTAAGCCTTGTAATACGCGAGAAACATTAAAATCAATCTTTTACTATATCATAAAATTATATAATCTAGAGCAGTAGTGCTAAATGGTTGTAAAAAAAAAAAATCAAAAAAAAGTTCCGATCGTAAGGATACAATTGAATAACTTTAAAATTGAATATATTATTTTTTTTTTATAAAATTAAGATACCAAAATCACAGTAACAAATAGTTGAAAGAGGCTTAAAACAAAACAACTTCAAATTTATAAGTTTTTATTTACGCTTGTACATTTTCTTTCATAAAAAATTGAATTCTAATGGCATATGGAAAAAAAACATGAATATGTAGTTTTGCGTTAACTGAAATCTCCATCTGATCGCATTGTATGGCCATAAGTCAATAGAAATCCATTTTTTTATGAACGAGATTGTACGAATAAAAGTAGCTAAAATTGTGTTTTTATGTTCCAGAAGCAATATGAGAAGGGGCAAATGCATCATGCATCACGGAGAAGCCAAAAAAGTTGCCTACTTTAAAGGAGCTTTAGCATCTTCATCAAAAATATCTCAGGTAGTAGAACTATTTAAAAACAAGGGATAGAAACTAATAATTAATGACAAAAAACATATTAAAATACTACTCCTTTATTTTATACTAACAAATGACAACAAAATAAATTAAAATTAATTGAATATTAAATCTAAAACTATTTCATCACAAGGTTAAAAAAAAAAAAAAAAAAAAAAAAAGATGATATATGATATTTAATAATTGTTATATTAAATTTTTCATAATTGCGACTTACTATTGGTTAATTCTAATATGTTCGAATTAATTATTAATATGAACCAATCCTATGTTGAGTTTTATATAATTTAAAAATTAACCAATAGAAGAAGGTAAGCTAGTAAGTAAGCGAGGTCAAACTCAGAATGCGGAACATAAAAAAAAAAAAAAAAAAAAAAAAATGATACAGAATGTTTTTTTGCTGACGTTATGATAATAAATTACTAACTTGTATATGAGTATGTTTTATGTAAGTATACCTTAGAAGGTGAACTTCTGCTAAAAATATTCCCTTAGGCTTTATAGCTTAAAATTTTTTTTATCAATATTTATAAATGCATTTTTATATTTTATAATGAGGACTTAATTACTCACGCAATGAAATACGTAAAGGTGTAAATTTACCTATTATTATTTCCTAGAATATTGTGATTTAAAATATTATTTTTTTATTTATAAAATAACAAGATGGAGTAATAAATAAATTGCGTGCCTAAAATAATTTTTATATTGCTTTTTTTATATATATATTACAATAAAGAGCGTTAGGATGAGTCTTGTAATTTTCTCTACTTATTACACTCTTTTTGATGCGTGTTAAAAATGTTTTACATATTATCTAATTTATGTTTTTATTGAAGAGAAAAAGTCTATACCATCAAATAGAAAAATATTGGCTAAAATATTTAGCTAATATTATTTTTATCTCATGCAAAAAAAAAAAAAAAAATGTTTGTTTATTTAAATTATACACGACTTTAGCATAAATTTCAACTAATTGGGATTGGGCATGCTAATATTAGTAATTAATATTACTAATATAATATAGTATGGGATTGAGTAAAAATAATCAAAATCAATAACAATTTTTAAACTATTTCTATTATATAAGTAAAATTAAGTAAATAATTTTTTTTCCACGAATATAAAGTAGCGTTTTAAGTAGTTAATTTTTTGTTAACATAATATGTATTTTATAAAACAAGAAGTACTTTAATTTTTTTTCTACATAACATGTTACAGTTCTAGAATTTCTACATATATAATTGCATCATTATTCGTAATGAATACGAAGAAATTTTAAATATATAAGCAAAGAATTTTAATATTATATAAATTTAAGAAATTGAGGATAACATTTTTATTTGTTTTGTATAATAATTTTCAAAGCATACTTATTTCTTTACGTATTTAGATATATTGTTCTAATAATACAGCAAGCATAATTTAAAGGAATCGAGACCTTCAGATTCATCTTATATACCTTCCTGATTCTTTGCTAACTTCGGTCGTGTACCAGACAAACGTGTGTAGACCAGGTTCTTGCCTTCAGGACAAACATTACGTTTTATCCCTCATAAAATCGCAGCGTTTAAAGAATTATTAAACTACTTTTTTTGTAATGATATCATTCAGTTTATATAAAAGTTTGTGATTCAGATTGTTACATAGTTTGAGCCTCAGGGTATAGAATATTTTATATTTTCTTGTCGCCATATTGATCATACTGCACCTGTATTTTTTTTTGTCTTCATAATCTTTGAATCAATAAATCATTTCAAATACAAGTTATACTGTGAAAAGATAAATAATAATTTTAAAATTATTTAATTTTCATATAGGTATGAATACAATGGCGTAAAAGTGAATTATTTGTTTTGATTCATACACTATTGTAAATAATAACATAATATAATAAATAAATAAATAAATAAATAATCGTCTTTATTCAAAAAAATGCAAGGAAAAAAAATTACAAATTTTTGAAAGGGCGAGGTTTAAGCCTGACAATATGTCTGGCCCACTCTTACACCTAACCCCAACAGAAAAACATTCATGAAATCAATTAATTACATTCAAAATTTCGATCAGAGGAAATATTAATACTACGTAATAAGAAAAAAAATTAATAATAGAAAGAAAAAAAAAAATATAAATATTAGAAAAAAAAAATAAAAGTTTTATATCACTTTATAGAAAAAGATGCATAATATAGTACTCTTTTGTGATAATTTATGATATATTCTTTAAAAATAAAGCAGTAAATTTTAGTATAAAGTTACATAAAATACTAACATCTGGAATCTTCTACTTTAAAATGAAAATTTTTGTAAAAAAAAAAAAAAAAATCCCACGAGCTTATTTTTTTTGACCTTGCAAAAAATGAATTTTGTATTTTATTTTAGAAAATTATACCTTAATTTTTTTTTATCAGAGAATAATCAGCTATTCTTTCATTAAAAATAGAAGTTATTTATAATCAAAATTATCTTTTGCTATAAATATGACCTTGATTTTCCTAACACGCATATTTCTGATCTCTTAAGAGAGAAGAGGTTGAAAGGTTTTGTTTTATACTTCTGGTTTCTATTGTAATAAAATATTAGATTAGAAAAAGTGTATACGTATAATGAAGCATAATTGCGTTTTAATATACTACAATTTTCACATACAGGATCTAAAATTAACAATAAAATTGAGTAGTTAAAATAAAAATTTAAACAAAATAATAAGCTTCTTCTTATACCACAGATGTTCAACTTATTTTAAAGTTAGAATGTAACTTAAAATTACGTAAACAAGGGAAGTTCACAAAAAATTATGACAGCTTCAATATACAAGCTTCTTTTTTTTCTTATTAGTCCATTATTTTAATCTTAACACGAAAAAAAATATATAAGGCATAGGTATTTAAATCCTGTAAATGCAATAGTTAGACATATAACCTAGAACAGACAATAATACCTAATTCAGATGCAGTACATGTAATAATAAAGGTGTTACTCACTTAGATTAAGTGGTATTATAGTTTATAACTACCTGTTCCAAATTAAAGTGTACCTATACATATTGCAAAATACAGGATTCAAGTACCTGCCATAGGAAGTAATTTTTTTTCCGTGTATGAATTTTATAGTTCCGATTACAGTATAGAAGTAATTATAGAACTTGTTGACATTAAACATATACAATTCAAAAGGAAATTAAAAATAATTATAAATTTAAATTATTTAATTATAATATATTAATTTATTATATTTATAAGTATTTAGTATGTAAATTAAATATTATTAATACGTAATTTTCTTATTTGCAGTCAAGCGCACAAAATCTCCTTATTACATTTTTCTTAGACATAAATCTCCAACTCAATTACTTGACCCTCTATATGTAAAGAATCTCATTACTGTCTATTTGCTCATATCGTGTATACGTATTTTATATTATAATATAGTATGATTACGTAAAAAAACAAAGATTAAAATATGATTTTTTTTTTTATGACTACAAATCAAAAAGTTAGTTATGCTTGTTATGTATTTATGCATGTTATTCAGGTGCAGCTAATTCATTATCAGGATGCACTTAAGTTGCTGCTGCTGTTGTTGTTGTTATAGGTTACAACATTGGTTGCAACGAGAACGAGGGTGATACGTAAGGGCGTGACCTGACACGCGTATATACTGTACATACACATACAGTAAATTGTGTATTGTGTACAATGTGTATATACGCTAACGCAATCGTTGCTGGATGTTTGTCATGCCTTGCTGTACCGAGGTGTGGTGTAACTTAATGCAAATTTAATTAGGGTCTATTTTTGTAGTTGCTTGTTCATTTGTTTTAAAAGGGAAAAAAAATCAAATTTGTATATAAATCAATATACGTTAAAGTTAAGCTATGGCTAAAGTAATACTTACTATATGATGGAAATGAAGTTTTATTTGAAATTATTATAACATTAGTGCATTGGATAAAAATATATATTTGCACTGATCATGCTATGAATACAAATTTTGAATCTGTAGCATGATCAGTACATATATAATTTTACTTATTTGAGAAATGAGTAGACAAAAAAAATACTGCAGTATTAAAAATATGCTTTTAACTTTTATCCTATATGTCCACTAAAAGTGTATTTTCTATCAAATAATACTTTTTTTAACACTTCTAAAAGCATTCTCTCTCTCTTTCTCTCTCTCTCTCCCTCTCTCTCTCTCTCTTATTTACGCTGTTACTGAGTCAGAAACAAAAATTGAATATTACATCATAAATATATATTATAAATTTCACAGTGAAATACTGTATTAAACTTTTCTTATCGTATTATAAAATCTGAATACGATGCTTCCGTACAAGCATTGTGTTCAGTAGAGAATTGAGAGATATGTACAGCCAGTAGGTAAATTAGAAAAGTGAACCACCACCCACAAGGGGTCATCGAAAGTCTTCTTGAATACGTAAGAACAATGGAACAAACCATGTTTTTCTGCTAGAAGCTACGATAACACGTAATATATATATAAATATATATAAAAAACTGGACTAAAACTATACATTATAAAATAAATGGATTTAATTGCATTATTATTATAATAAACCTTGAATGAGAAATTATATATTTTTATCTATTTTCATAATGAGTGATTTGATCGTATTCAATGTGTTGCTTCAGTAATAAATGACAGGTATACGTTATAATTAAATATTATAGCCGACAAGACGTGTGTAATTATGATAAACTAAATGCGTTCTTAAAGTGAGAAATTAAGGAGATGAGCTCAAATTTATTTATAAAATAACAAAAAGATGATATAATATATAGAACATATTAAGTCAGGTATATAATAGTCCGCTTTATTTAAATTTAAAATGTTGTGTTTGTAACCTTCTATTTATTTTCTATATGTTTCTGGGTTAAGGATAATTTATCGATAATGAAACAAATTATTTACTACAGGGACACCATGTGCAAAATAGTCAAAATATGTTACAGATTTTTTAATTTTTTTTTATATATAATACAAAATACACACTTTCTATTAATAATAAACATTTACGCATTATATACTTAAAAATTACAAGTAAATTATAAGTGAATTCAATAATTTTATTTTGATTTTTGTGTAAAAATAAATAAATAGCTTTTGAATGTGATTTGATGCATAAAGTTAAATATTTTGTGTAATTGCACACTTCATGAAAGCCTCAGGTGTAAAAGAAGACATTTGACATATTTGCTATATAAGCATTATTTTCTCTTCCTTAGCAATGAGAAAATTCAAAATATACATTTATTCATTTCTTTCATCCTACAATCAAAATACACAACAATGCATATCCGCCTAGGTTATCGTAAATAAAAATTCACAATTAGAAATGATAGTCAATACAATACAATAATTATACAATAAAAAGAAAACATAAATATACATCATATATTATATAATATAAAATAGTTAATATTAATGAGAATAGATAGGAGAGATATGTTATATTTGGTCATTTAAAAATTCATCAATTGAATAATATTGTTTGTTTAATAATAACGTTTTCAATGTTTTTTTTAAACATGATAGGATCTTCAATCTGTCTAATATGTGTAGGCAAATTATTATAAATCTGCAAACATCCACAGAAAGGTCCTCTGTTATTTATTTCAGTTCTTTTATAAATACTTGTAATTTTTGATTTCACATTTCTTGTATTGTGGCTGTGGTTTATTTCATGACTAGTAAAGTATGGTAAATTTAGTTTAACTTTCATTGAACATTCAAGTATATAAACACATGTATAAACGAACCATGCAGCAAATGTCGAATATCTACTTTTGCATCTGACGCTAGCATATATTTTGTGAGATACGATTTCTTATTCATATAGTTTTATTATTAAACTGTATTGTACAGTACATACTAGAAAATATATATAAGACTGTATAACTAATTACAGCATAATTATACATATATACAAATACTATAATAATTTTCTTTTAATGATATAACATCTTGTAATTCTGCAATCAGATAAAGAAGTATAGAGTGTCATGTTACGTATAGTCACGGGATAACAAACAAATTACTTGACATTTACATACATTCCATCAGTATACTGTATATGAATGTGTGGTGTGTGTGCATGGAGACATCTCTTTTTTTCCCTCCCACCTCTGGAATGTTATAAGCTCTCTTCTGACACTTTTAAGTTGAGAGTTAACTTTATGTTAAGTGTATGGCTTAGCAATCACACCCACATAAGTAAATATTATTATATGATCGTACCTTACCAACATCTCTCTCTCTCTCTCTCTCTCTCTCTCTCTCTCTCTCTCTCTCTCTCTCTCTCTCTCTCTCTCTCTCTCTCTTCAAATGTAAAGTGCGACGACCACTCAATGCAATAAAATGACATAATATAAAATGTCACTGACTTAATTTCAACAAGGCACCAAGCCAAAGATATAAAATTTATTTTTATGTGTGTCTATATGTATTTTGTTTCAAGATCAATTTTTATTTTTTTATATGATTTTAAATTTATTGATAAATAAAAATCGGAACATTTCAATTTGTACTTAAAGATATTGAATTAAAGTAAAGGCATTTTGCTCATATGAAGTCATATGCAATTATATCATGGGTTTTATAAATATATAATAAAGCTAAAATATATTGAAAGAAAGAAAAAAAAAGAAAAAAAAAGGCATAATAGTGCTATTTTTAAAAAAAAATATTTTAAGAATATGTCAAATAATTTCCTTACTCTCTGTGAATAATTTTAAGCACATAATGCACGTTTAAATAAAATTGCAGCAATATTTTAAATGTATTGCAAAAGTTGATTACTTGAAAATGTAATAAAAAATGCATAACATATATTATATTAATAATTGAAAACTAAAGAAAAAAGTTTATTTAAACTATTTTATATGACATTAATTTACTTTTATTGCCTTTATTGTGGTTGGTAAATTTACTGTGTATAATATTTAAAAAAAACTTTTGCCTTGAGTGTCTTTTTTTTTAAATTTGTCCTTCTGGAAAATAAAATGTAACTATCAGTTTCCGTATTTAAAAATGGAAGCTCATACGCACATACAATGTCTTTCAGAGGACACATGAAAATATAATTTAAATCCTTTTGTCAATTAAAAATACACACATGACATCAACCGATGTTATTTAAAATCTCGTTACAGAAAAAAAAAATCATACATATAATAATTCATCATAAGAGTGTCAGATATATAAATATTAATATTTCATTATGATGGCGAAATATTATAATAAGATAAATTGCTATCAAGAAATTAAAGTATTATACTATATAAGAGTAGTACATGTTACTTTATCAATAATCTACAAAATATAAATATAGTAAATAAATATTCTTGTCTCATGTTTAGAGACGCTCTGTTAACTCACACATTTGAATTGTATGGTGTAATTTAAATTAAAAACAAGTGTTACAATTATTATTCTCCAACCATGTATATATTATTATTATATATATAAATAAAATAGACAATAATTTAAACTTGTTGATTTTAAACCTCCAACGTAGAATTTATTTCTACATCTAATTTTTATTTGTTTAATAATTTGATTAATATTGTTACATTTATATTTAGTATACCAGATTCTTTTATTTGTAGGACAGTTTGGAGTAACGTGAAATTTTAATGCGATTAAGTATAATGTGTTAAAAACATGATATAAGGAGAGATGGTAGTTGCACTCCTATGCTGCGTTTGTAGGGGGCGCTGAAATAAAATTTCGTCGTAGTTGCTCTCTCTCGCCTGCTCTTCGCGCGCTTCCCATTTCGATCACATTTTAAAATTTAACATGGGAAATTTTTGTTTTTATTTTTTCTATTTTTTCGTAATGAATTGTTAACATTTATTTTTTCAGAACTTAAAACTAATACGTTTCCGGTTATTTTGCATATAATTTTATTGTAAAATTCACATAATTAACAAAGTTAACTAAAATGCATATAAAAAAATCGAGAAAATTATGCTGATTAATTTGGTGCAATTTTTATTGTTAACACTTCACGCGTTCAGAAGTTATAACGAATTTAGTGATTTTTACCTATGCTTATGCATTGGCACTTGATCGATTTGGGAAGGCGGGAAACTCGCTTGCAGCGCTGACGCGACGTAATTTTATTTCGAATCCGAGCATAGGAGTGCAACTACCATCTCTCCTTATATCATGGTTAAAAATTACCATGCTAGAATAATAATATCTTAACCAAAAGTTTCTATAGTGGCAATAGCATTATAGCTAGTATAAATAATGATAATTATTATAATATTGCGATCTCTCGCTATCCGTCTCTATTATTTCTTTATGTGTTGTGCAGTACACATTATGGTGTAAAAAATTAAATATTCTCTGCAAACAAACCTATGGCCACGTTGCCCAAGTTTTGTAAGTTGTTACGCTATACTCACTTCGTCTAAAAAAATAACTGACTATAGTGACTATACGTTACTCGATTCTATGTCTTTGAAACGTTACAATACTCACTACTTCAAAAAGTACTAAAATTACTCTATACGCATTAATTAAAGTTTTATTGCTTTTTTAGAATGTAATTTTATTGCTACTTGTATGAATGAGGAGGAGATTTAAATTTTTGTGAGTCACCTTATATAAATATATTGGGAAAAAAATGTATAATTTTTTCTTTGGCAAATTATGAAAATCAACAACAATTTTTCGTTGTTCTTTTGTGTGTGTGTGTGTGTGTGTGTGTGTGTGTGTGTGTGTGTGTGTGTGTGTGTGTGTGTGTGTGTGTGTGTGTGTGTGTGTGTGTGTGTGTGTATATATATATGTTTATATGTTGTGTGTGTGTGTGTGTGTGTGTGTGTGTGTGTGTGTGTGTGTGTGTGTGTGTGTGTGTATTATATAACTTTTCGTCTCTTCTCCGTTGTTTTAATAATTGTAATTTATGCAAAATATATATATATATATATATATATATATATATATATATATATATATATATATATATATATATATATATATAAATTCTAACATAAAGAAAATAAGAAGATATAATAATAATAATGAAAAAAAAACTTTACTGTACTTACTTCCTTCGACACTACGGACATAATAAAAATAATGTTTCTCATTTGTACTAAAATCAAAATTATTATTGACAAATAATTTCATTGTTCACTGCAAAGATTCCAGGCTGGCACTGATATATTTAAACTGCGTGAATAAACACTAAACTAAATAATATTACACTATTTGACCAATACTCTCTGTACTGTACGTTTCTCATCCCCTGGCACCTGATGTGCACTGCTCTTGTGAGAATTGAGCTCGAACCTCTAAACTAAAAAAACTAATCATCTGTTTTTAAAATTTGGTCACGTGGTTAAAGTCAAACCAATATTTTATTGTTATCATGGCATCAGGTGTGCAAGAGGGTACAAAGCAGAGTCAATATACAGTGGTCCAAAGTACTGTATAGAACCCCCTTTCCTCATTTCAATTGTTTCTGTCCCTACCTTGCTACGCACTCTTGCTTAATGATGTGCAAGGGAATTTAAGGTTTGATGAATCCAGTTATCGAAAAATCAGACAATAGTATAGGTGGCGCGCCCTTACATATCTTATTTTAAATCTGCAAATTTTTAAGTGCCGGCGTTTAAATGAAACATATTCTTACATGCATTTTTTTTTCTAGTAAATGGTAACTAGGATTTTATTTTTAATTGAAAAATTCAGTAAAAGCATAAAACATGCACCTTCTAAATAAGGACAATCGAGGAAGTAATTAAGGAGGTCATGGCATAAAATGAAATAAAACCTTTTAAAAAATGTAAAGAATAGGGATGTTAAATATATTTTTCCCCTTATATATAACAAAGTATATTCTATAAAAAAGTAGAAACATTACTGGATAAAATTTACTTAACATGTAACGCGCGTTAGATAAATGCACTACTGCCAACGAAATGTAACGACGTACACTAGTCCCGAATAAATCTGACCGCTTGCGTTAAAGTTTCCGCATACATTTAACATGTGGAGAGACTAACGCTTCGGTCAGATTTATTCGGGACAGTGTACACTCCCCCCGAATAAATATGACTGGTTGCGTTAAAGTTTCCTACTATATATAACATTTGGAGACAGATTTATTCGGGGGGAGTGTACATTACTTTTTGGAGAAAAGTAATGTAGTTATTATATAACTTCATTACTTGTCACGTTACTTGTAATGTCATTTTTTGTAACAAGTTTTTTTATGTAATTCTTAGATATAATGAATAAAATGTGCACTTTTTATGTCATAATTTTATAATATTACTCCAAAAATGGTCTCTTTTGTTATTCATTCAAGTAAAGTGCTATAATACACTTGGTCATTAGCATTGCCATATAACTTCATGAGTGAAAGGGAGAAAAAAAGTATTGTTCATATACATTCTCTATTTCCGTTTTGTTAATAAAATAACATAAAAGGAAAGGTTTTTGAAGGTCTTTGTATGATACATTTTTAATCAGAGTTCTAAATAGTAATTAATTCTATAGCTTAAAAATAATATTATTAGAAAAGTTTTGATTAATGATTTTTAACTTTGACCACCAACATTATCATTAACCAAATAGACAAATATTAAGCTTAGTTTAATTTAAAAAATAGTTACTAATAGTTAATTTAAAAAATGATAATTAAGCTAATAATCTTATCATTATATAAGTTTAAAATATAATATGAAAGGCATATAGAGAGAAAAAGGAACAGAGTTATTGATGTTCTTTATTATTTTTTTTTTTCACGTATATGTTTATCAGATCTTCTCGCTCACGAAGTCGCCAGGATAGGCGTTTTCTCTTCACTCGGATTATAATAATAATAACAGTCACTTGCATCCATCCCTCTGTATAAGTCTCTTAATATTCATAATATTACATGGAAATGTTTAATGTATTTGCCGTGAAATTATATTTAAATTTATCCACTTTTTAGTCGTTTTACTTACCTTAAATTTTGTGTGAAATGAGTTACACCTTGCGAATTCAATTAAAAAGAATTAATTTTAGAAAATAATTTAAATCAAAACTACATAAAAATATTAGTATAATAATATTTTTCAATATGTTGAAATTATGATATATCTTACAAAATCTGAATAAACTTACATTACAAAAAATTATGGAACATATTATTTATGTAAATTTTTAGTAATATTTTAATGCAATATTGAGTGATTGATTTTTTATAGCAACAGCCCGTGTAATAGTATAATAAAATTTGTTACACAATTTAAAATAATAGCCTTTGAATTAAATAAAAAAAATATATTTACTAAACTTTTTATTATATACAGCATTTTATTTAATTATAGCAATATAAACTGGCATTATTAATTATTTAATTATATTTCTAAGAAATATATTTTAGCTAAAATTTATATATTTATTGATTTGGGAGATAGAAAAAATCAATCAATTTTAGTTCGCGTTTTATATAAAAAAAGGAGTAAAAAAAAAAAAGGGAAAAAAAAGAAAAAGAGAACAAAAAAGTTTAAAAAAATAAAGGGATTTCCTGTCTTGTTTTTTTTAAGTATGTAAAACTGGTAGGTAAAAAGCCTAAAGATTAAATTGAGAACCGCTTCTTTTTATCCGATTGCGACCTTCTGACCAACAAGAAATTGTAATTAACATCCACAGCCACTGTGCATTAAGTAAGTACTTATACTTACATAAGATACAGTATAAAACAACCATGCAGGGAAATTTAATCAAAACTTCTTCATTTTTTTTTTTTTTTTTTTTTTTTTTTTGTGGCCAGATTTGATTGAGATATTAAACTCAATCTATTATACAGTATAATAACAATAAAATTTAATAGTATTATTTTAATTAATGGTAAGACAATAGCTTCTTAACTTATTATTAATTTTTTTTTGTGTGTTGTTAATGTTTTTTTAAGTTTAAATTATAGCGATTTGGAAGCTATTTTAATATAATTACTTTAATATAAAATAGAATATAAGGTAAAAAGATTGACCATTGGCAGTTTTTGTAAAACAGGTGTGTTTAATGTGTCTGAGATGAAATGGTAAAATTACAGACAATAATAAAAAAGGTTTTTGTATTTTTTTTTTTTTTTTTTCTGAAGTGGATTTTTTTTTTCCATAATTAAGTATATACCAAAAATCACAATTCATCTTGTTTTGTAAAAATGCAGTGGCAAGAAATATGTTAAGTTTTCCACTCTTGTCAATTTACAATACATTTAAACTTGTTTATGAAACATTTAAAAACGTAATTTAGATTAAATACAAAGTATATAAAAGTAAATTACAATAATAAAATACTGAACAGTTTATCACAATATCGCAAGTCACTGTTTTATCATCTCATAAAATCAGTATTGCAACGAAAAAACTCACTCTTATAATGCAATTTATAAATTATACTTTTCAAGATGCGCTTCAATTTTTTTTTCTTTTTTTAAATTGACAAGTACTTTACCCCACACGTTATAGTTAATTTATATAGAAAATTATTCTTTACTGAAGATTCTTTGGCTGCAAGTCAAAATTTAACTCAATTGCGTGGTTAACGCCCACTGAAAAAAAAAATTATAATGATGAGACAGAAAGTACAGTATACTGTACATACTTTATGTTATTCATTATAAATTAGCTATGCTACCTTTATATCAATTTTAATATGTTAAAACATTCTTGATTATGATCTTTGGGTTAATTATGATACTTATATGATGTTTATAACAGATACTTTATAGTACTTTTTAGTCTATTTGTTGCAGTTTATTTTTATTTTCTTCTTTTTTTCTGATCATGAGGTAATTTTCTTAAATTTTATTTTAATTGAATGTTACTTTATACGTTTCATACTGCAAATTAAATTGTGATTATGGGTGGTCATATTGGTTGAAAATGAAAATTGTCTTTATACTTTTCATACTGCAAATTAAATTGTGATTATGGGTGGTCATATTGATTGAAAATAAAAATTAAAAAAGCACTATTATTCATAATGTTTTCAAAGCTTTATTCATTTATTAAGGATAGGATTCTTATTGATATGCTTGGCCAAAATATTTATTATTATCTTCCTATGTATGTGTATATATATACACGCACACTGCACACACACAAATTTATTAAAATTAAAATTTTACTATAATAATTGTAATTACATCTTTAAAAAAAAAATAATATTAATGTATTTCTATTTATCTTTTTCATAAATCTAATTTAAGAATCATCTTTCATATGTGTCAGAATTGTCAGTGATTTGTATAATTTTTGCATCGAATTACCTATGATTAGGTATCTAATGCTTCAAGGTTATTAGATTCAATTAGAAGATATAGAAATTTTTATATAGCGTCGATGTTTTTTATTGCTATACGCATGATCATAAAAAAATTTAATACACGACAACAAACTTATAACTTACAATAATAGTATCTTAATGCGATCTCCAATTTATTTATATACAGAAAAGTAGTAGTTTTTATTCATTGGATCATAATAGTATTATTCTGTAATATACATATTTTATAAAAATTCTATACTTTTTAATGAGGTAAAATATCCAATTTTTATATACATAGAAATATTTTTAAATTTGTTTCTATTAAAATTTATTAACTTTAAAAAAACATTTTTATATTAAAATTTAAAATTATTCATTACATTTTAACGCATACTAGAAACCAAATGTGGCATGTAATAAATATGTAAATAAAATTTTCATGTTTAAAAAAAATGAATAATCTATATTCAATAGTTATTTAGCACTCTATTTTCAAGTTTAATTTAGAATGACGTGTATATATATATATATATATATAAAAGAAAGAACTTACTTATGGCTAAAAAGAAAATTAAATTGCAAATTTTTGAGTCAAATTATAAAACACGTTTATGTGGTTATAAGCTTTTAAATTATATCGAGATAGTTTTCACGCTTTTTATTTTTATAGTACCGCTCCTTGTAACTAAACCTAACTTTACATTCATGAAATTGAACATTATTTTTAGAAATATACGTTTAAAAAAAAAGTCAGCATTTTTTTAATAAACCTAATTTAAGAGCAATTTTCTAAAAATGTTGCGTCTTCTTATATAGAGCTGATGAATAAAATTCATTATTTATTTATTTGTTATTATGTCAGCTTCTTCTAATTCATATTTTCTAACCTGTTCTGCACTCACAAGAATGATACCTAGATGGAAGGGACAAGTCAAAAAGTCTTATAGCCCAAATATACCATAGTTATATATGGCACTTAGAGAAAATTGAAAATTCACATAGGCCATAACGGTTGAAAGGATGTTCAGGATAGCTAGGGCTAAAAGTAGAAAACTATAGGATTAGGGTTACCAACTGTCCTTTTTTGAGAAGGACAGTCCTTTTTTCGAGGTTTTTGTCCTTTTTTACTTTTTTTCCAAAAAAGGACACTTTACTCCCCTTATTAGAAATTTTAGATTACAAAAAATATTAAAATTTTAAAAAAATTGCGCAATAGCAAAAGTTGTTATACAAATCACAAGTACTTGACAGATAGATTTGATTACTCAAAAGTCAAAAGACAGTTGGCTATGTGTAGTGTCAAAATTAAATTTAAAAAATGGAGTTCCTTGCTATTCTGATTTTATAGAAGTAATTGAAAAACTTCCCCCTCAATTTAAAAGATATAATATTGATAGAGACATGCTGTTTGATGAAATTATTACACTGAAAACACTACACAAAATTAGTATCAAATAAAGTAATTACAGATCATTATTGCACAACTGTAGATAAATGCAGTGGCGGTCCTACGATTTTTGGGCCCGGGGACAGAAATCAGATTGGGCCCCCTAAATAGATGCGCGAAGCGCCAAACAGCCCGCCGCAGGCGCGATTTTTTTTTTAATTTTTTTTTTTTACCACGTGACTATTTACAGGCAATTTAGTGCATAAATTCAGTATACTTGTCAGTGCAGATATAGCTTTAAGAAAAAAAAAAATAATAATGTTCTTTTTATATTAAAATTTTTTTATTATTTTTTTTTAAAAATAGAGGGGAAGGGAAAAACAAAATTTTATTTTAGAATGAAATATTAAAAATAATAATAATAATAAATGAGCATACAAAATTTCATAATGAAAAATCACTTGTTTTTAATTACTTTGCAGATTTAGGCTAGATTAAGCGCATGCAAAAAATGTTTCCTTCATATTCTCAAAAAGCTAAATTTTAGAATTTTTTTTTTGCTATTAGAATTATTTTCAAATTTCCAAAACAAAAGTGTTGTTCGTAAACCCTGTTCCCTAAAAAAAATATATATATATTATATATATTATATTTTATTTGAATAACCAAAGTTGATCGAGCTAGTAATTATTTATATAATTTTCACCTACGCCAGGCCAATGAGGAAGACTAAAAATGATTTCAGGGTAAATTTTTATTTTATATTTTAACAGAAGACATTGTTCTGAATCGATTTATTTGCAAAATTCTAAATTTTAAGTTCATTGAGCATTTCTATTAAAAAAATAGTAATTATAAAATCGAAAAATGTCAACACGCAATACTTATGCATGCCGGGCATAGGAAAAAGTTACCGACCGTAACGTCATTTTCAGACTTTTAAAAATTAATTATATAAATACTCAATGAACTCAAAAACTAGAAATATCCCTCTCTATCGACTTATAACATTGCCCAATACAATACAATAAAATAACACCCTGAAATTTTTTTAGTTTTCATAATAATTCTAGTTCTAGTAAATAGTTTATTTTAACTTTTTAAACCAGGGCAGCCGTTATTTAAAAAGATAAAAAAATACTACATGAAGTTGTAATTAATACTAGTAAATTAAGATATATTTTATTTTATCTGTAGATTTATAAAAATGCTTTAATTTTTTTTTTAAATTATAAATTTGTTTGGATAATTTTACTAATGAAAATCATTAAATTGGTTCATAAACTTCTCTCTCTCTCTCTCTCTCTCTCTCTCTCTCTCTCTCTCTCTCTCTCTCTCTCTCTCTCTCTCTCTCTCTCTCTCTCTCTCTCTCTCTCTCTCTCTCTCTCTCTGACTCATCGCCTTCCCGTCCCTTATGAGGACTTCTTCTCTCTCTCTCTCTTCATGCACAGTATTTAATTTATAATAAAAAAAAATACAATTTACAGAAGTGCAGTGTGCAGTGCACACCGTGTAATCAATAAATAGCAATAAGATCTTTTTTTTTTAAGGAGACTTGTATCAAATTCAAATTTTCATCTAAAAAAATTAAAAAATAATAGAAAAAAGAAAAACTTGCAAATTATTTTGTTGCTTTATAGGGAATTTATTTTAATTGTTGTTTTAAGGGAATTTAATTGAGCTGCAAATTTATTTCGTATCCAATCAAAGAGTTGTAAAAAATAAAACTATTCAATACAAACTAAAAGAGAAAAAAGTATGTAAAACAAAATTAGGAATTTAAAAAAGATTCTTCTTCTGTCAAATAATATTATCTATGAAACCTATCTACTAATGTAAATGTTATCAATACTTATTAATAATTGTCAGTGTCAAATTTAATTAAACATGTGTGCATTTTATTTAATGTATTTTAAAATTATTCAATTCATAAGTCTAGTGATCTAGTCTATTTCTATTCTTTTTTTAACATAAAAAATAAAAAAAATAAAAAATCGCTACTTTTTTTTACCAAACATAAAAAAATTCCTATCTAAAATTTAAAAAAGTATGTGTTACATACACAAGATTGAATATTAAACATTACTTTTATTACTTATAAAATTGATTATTTTGCTTGTTTTTCCAAAGAAAAAGGGACGTGGCATAACAAAAAAATCGCGCCTGCGGCGGGCTGCTGGGGGGCTTCGCCCCCCAGTCCCCCCAGTTGGGTAAGGGCTATGTCCTTTTTTCGAATTCTGAATAGTTGGCAACCCTATATAGGATTGATATTTTAGATGGATTGTAATTCTCACAAACTATGGGGAGAAAATGTCTAATGTTTTAAGTAGCCCTTAAAGTTGAAAAATTTGTGATTTTTGGGGACCAGCGGGGAAAGAAGAAATTTTTAATTTTTGTCATCTTAAAAAAGATCATAATAAAAATAGCAAAACTGTATACAGTAATAAATGAATATATTTGATATATACCGTTTATCCATGCAGAACAAATACCCATCCAAGTTTTTCTCTATCACAAATTTACATTAAATAATGTTTATTATATGATTCAACTAACCTTTATAATAATTTATTAAACCATGACTTCTAGTTATTTTAAATAGAAGTATTGTACTATATTATACCTACGTGACTTTGAAATATAATAAAAGACGTAACCAATACAGAACAATAACAAAAGTCATAATTATAAATAATATTAATTTTACCTCCACTGAGGAATTATGACATATTGTTGCAATGGTTGACCTGTATGGTATGTTATATATGTATATATATGAATAGTATAATACTGCGGTGGCGCCACCCTAGATTTTCATACGTAATCTCGTTCTTTATCCAGTCAGAAGCAAAGTAACCCTGATGACCTTTTCTATAGTATCGTCATAATAATAACTTACATTCTTCAACTTCTTTTAAGTTATGTAACATTTATTTTGATTACAGTGCAAGAATTTATGCAGGTGTCAGCTTTCTCTCTCTCTCTCTCTCTCTCTCTCTCTCTCTCTCTCTCTCTCTCTCTCTCTCTCTCTCTCTCCACTTTAAAATACATCAATTTTTTTATGTATATAGTGAGAAACAATGGATCATATTAAATAAATTAAAACAACTATTAAAGTGTCTGTCTTATGTAACAATGTATAACAATTTACTTTATAATGTCAGTATAAAGAAATACTAATGATTTCACATCTTACTTTTAGACAACGGAATTCGATTATTTCACAGTTTTATCTCTATTATAAATTGACTCTTTTTTTTTCTACTATAACAATATATCTAAACTATATATTTTATTTTTATGTGATTTTATCCTTTTTCAATTAAAAAGAATTGATTTTTTTGGCAATAAACAATAAAGTATAATAAATCTGTTAATATATCGTTATTTTTTTATTTATAGTAAACTAGTTCTATTTTTGTTATACATATAAACCTATTAAAAAATAACAACTTCTTCTATTTATGGATTATTTATGTATTTTCAATTTTTTTTAAATTGCTATTTCTCAATAACGTGTTGAAATAAATTAATTGGAAGCACACTAGTTTTTTTTTCTTTCCGAAAAAAAACAAACAAAACAAAGCATTAATCACTAACAAATACTTTGCAAATTTTAGATTTTTCTAATTTATCGCTCTTATTATTTGCATTAAATATTTGTATATTGAGAAGCAGAAAAAAAAGTCGAAAGCTGATTAAATGCAAAACTTAACGTTGTGTAATTTAACTACTATAGAAGGTTATATTTTTATTAATTATATGTTTATAAATATTATGTTTCTTTATCATGTATCATAATCTGATTTTTAGTTGACATGCAAAGATGAAAATTTTAAAATCTTGCTTTTTTTTTTTTTATTAATATTTCAAGGATTTGCATATATTGAGCACTCACTGAAAACTTTGGATACTATTGACACCACTCTTCGTCGTGTCTTAGCCTTCAAGAGAAAGAACGATCTGGATGATATTTTAAAGTCTTTTTTCACGAAAAAATACACAAGTTTTAACACTTAAATATCATTATATAACTTCAACTATTTAAAGTTATAATGTGTTGTATGTTGTATGTATGTATATATATTATATAGCTTAAAATTGTATATCTTTGAATTTTGATCTCACGCTTAAATTCAAACTAAAATCATTACATCCATTTTAATGTATTAAAAGGATCCTATCATAAAAAATTCAAAATTTATGTAAATAAATAATAAAAAAAAATTGAACACGAGTATAATACAAACAAACAAAAAACCTTTAGAAATTTTGATTTTGAAACACTTCTATAGAAGTGTTTTACTATATAAATAGTTTTTATTTATTTCGTAGATACTATCACTAGCATGCAAATACCTTGTCAAGATTTCAATAAAGTTAAATAAATTTTAAACAAAAATCAAGCTTATTAATTGGTTACAAAAAAAAAAAAAAAAAAAAAAAAAAAAAAAGTTACCCAGTCAGTATTTAAGTAGTTAGTAAGTTACTCGTGCAGACTTATAACAAGTAATATCACCCACCTCTACTTATACCGTCATTTCACGTTTTAAACACGTGATTTCGACGTATACCTGTCAGGTTGGTAGACCTTGCCTGCTTGCTACTGCAATTTCCTAGGTTCCATCTCAGGGTGTGGCTTCCCTTGCTGTTACTTTGCTGTTCAACAAACGACCTTCAGAAGGCGCCCGGTGCAATCTTTGCAAAAAAAAAAAAAAAAAAAAAAAAAAAATTGTTATTTACGAAGAAGAGGTAAAAAATCATCACTAATTTCAACTTGCTCTTCCGTTCTAATTTTTTATTATATATAAAAATTATACTTTGAAACTCCACTTAAATATAAACCAAGAATTATATTTATATGTAATATTTTTTTTATCCAAGGGCGTGCCTGGATATTTTTATATGTATACATTTTTTTATTATTTATAACCACCCACAATCAAAAACTATTTAGACTCTTAAATCATGTAGCATGAATTTATACAAAAAAATATGATATTTTTTTAAAGTTATATACAACAAAATTATATGTTTATTTCATAAAATTAATATAAAAAAGTTTAGATATAGAAGGAAAATCCTTAAAGCTTTTTTCAATAAAAAAAAAGTTAAGAAATCTTATAACTTTAACGTAAATGACTTTGAAATGCAATTTATAAGTCAGTGATAAGAGACTATACTTTATCATATAATAAATGTTCACGAAAATTACTTCAATTCATTGCAAACCTTGTAAATTTAAAAGTACAAAATTTTCTAATTAATTTTATTTTCAAATGTGTACATGGTGAATTGCTTTGTACTGTTTATGCGGTTATAAACACTCAAACATAAAATATAATTTTGTTATATTGTTTTCTGTCTTACACATAATGAAAATAAATGGATTACAAAACCCACATGAGGTGAGTATAACACGAGTATAGAGTTGACCCTTTGACTTTTTTACTTCAAATTATATAATATTATTTATAGTCGACTGCATATTATATATAATTATATAGATGTTTTATTGGTATTAATATTGATTTTCATACGTTTTATTGATTGTTTTTTGTATGCCTTTAATAAGAGTCATAATTATTTAAACTTAATTTACTTTTATTTATTTTGCAGTAAGTGAGAAGGAGAGAGAAAAGAGAAAGAGAAAGAGAAAGAGAGAGAGAGAGAGAGAGAGAGAGAGAGAATATTAATTTACTTTTCTGGGCAGTCATTAGAGTAAAACATGTAACTATTATGATAAAAGTAGAAATGTGACGTATCAGTTTGATTCTTTCAAAAGAAGTTTAAATGCATACATACTTTTTAATCCAAACGTAATAAATAAACGTTAAAAACAATTTTCAGAATTATTCTTAAATCCCCGAACTGAGAATTTATTACATTCGTTGATTTTATAGTCTTTTTTTTTTTTTTTTTTTTTTTTTTTTTGTGGTGCTTGTAAAGATTAAATTTTACATGACATGAAAAATTGTTTAATAATTTTATTTCAATTCTGGTTTTGAATCATGTGAACTATTTAAACTGCGGAGATTCAGCTTAAATAACCTTGGCCCTCCTCCTCAATTTACGTGATTGTATATATATATATATATATATATATATATATATATATATATATATATATATATATATAATATAAAAGCCTGAATGAGGTATATATATACACACACAATCAAAAAGAAAGAAACACAATAAATTCAATTAACCAAATCGCCGTTGCTATTGAAATTCTAAAACTCCTTTTGTAGTTTTCTACAATTGAAAAACAATATTATATAAAACCACAAAACCAAATGAAACAAAATGTTGGAACTGAAAAATTCAATTAATTATTTTTTGTTCTTTTTATATACGTGAATGTTTTATTGAATATAAAAAAATATATAATGTATTGTATTATTGTCGGTAAATATAAAAAGCCAAAGTAAATACATTGTACTTGGAGTGTTATTTCGAAATAAATCATGATAATTAAAGGGATTGTTTTAGAACTATAAATTGGATAAAAAGAAACTATTTTGTACAACGGTTAAAAATACCACACGTGAGATTTTATAGATTTTTTTTTCTAAACCCCTTTCCTATTAAGTAATTTTAATGCTGTAAATCTGGAGGTTTTCCTTCACTTAAATATGAACTTATTATTTGTATGTTTTTGTACATAAGGACAATCATTTAAGAGGTCTTAGTAAATATAATAGTCTATAGAAGATACTGCGAAGAACAATTGAATTTTCATGATTATATTGAATTAAAATTTAGATTTAGGAATGCATTTTAATACAATAAGTTAATATTCCAATATTATAAACAGTTTGATTAGAATAATTTCTACCTGTACTGCAGCGCTCTTTTCTCTCTTAAGCTTGTGTGAAGAACGTGAACTAATATTATTAAATTCCTCATTGACAAAAGAGCTGCATTGTCAATAAGTCTGAAAGATTTATACTAATTTGAAATAAGAAAATATAATGAACTAAAAGTTTTTCGTAGCGAAAAGTAATGTGGATTATGTATGTACAATGACTACAATCAATATAAGATATTAATGATAGAAGAATTATTCAAGGTTAAGAAATTTCAAATATTATATACTTCCAACTGATATTAATTACATTTTTAATCTCGCGTTCTTTTGAAGTTACTTTTTAATGAAATCACATCTCAGCGAATTTGATTACGATAATTATTCACAATACTATTATACATCGTAGTCATCAGAGATTAGTTTGAGGATAAAATTGAGATACGTTACATTTAGTTTTGTAATTAAGTCAGCAATTATAATTATTTTAGTCCTGTGTAATTTTTAGTATTACGTATCACTTAATCAAAAAGAGTAACGATTTTTTTTTGTATGTATAGTTAACCATAGTGTTTGTATTAATTTTCTTTCACAAAATGTATTACGTACCGCACGGAAATAAAAAACTTGCATACCAATAGAATGAATTACAACTCTATATGCCCGTTCTCCTCTTTTTTATTTGAACGCAATGTTCCTTTCATATTGTTCAAAATTCAAAATTCTTTATTCATTTCTTTCATCCAACATTCATAACACAATTAAGTGCATTAGTTTAGGTTATTGCCACAAATGACAATATAGAAATGATTGTCAATACTATAATTACACATACAAAAAAAAACAAGAAAAGAAAACGACATTTATGTATAAAACTACAATTTGTATTTAAATTGTGTCATCGATTTATTAATTGAGTAATACTGTTTATTTAATAGGAAAACTTTTAGTTCTTTTTTAAATGCTGTTAATTTTTTTTTCTCATATCCAATTGCAATTTATTATTAATATTCAGATAACTTCAGAAAGGGCCCTTATTATACATTTCAGTTCTTTTATATAATACTTTCAATTTTAATTGTATTTCTAGTATTATGGTTATGATTTATTTCATGGCTTTTAGAACTCAATATTATGTTTCACTTTCATAGCACATAACATGATAAAAACAAAAGGTATACAGTTAAAAATTAAAATATTTAAAATTTTGAACATATCTCTATACACTCTATACTCTAAATTTAGCGCCACATATTATGCGCCACATATTAATGTTATCTTATTTATCTGTTATTTTGCCAGTTTTTCTATTTTCCAATAAAGATAATGTATTGCAAGTTACTTATTTCATTTCAGTACATTACAGCCATTACAGGCAAAAAACTGCAGATACTATACTTATATTTCACTTCACATTTCCTTTGTTTTGTATGTTTGACAAGGGGTATACTTCATTTATGCATCAATAATAAATTTAAAAATTTATTATATTTATCAAATCACAGGTTGTCATGTTTTTGTTTCATTTGTACATGAACATTAATCTGAACAAGTGTGCCTTCTCTCTCTCTCTCTCTCTCTCTCTCTCTCTCTCTCTCTCTCTCTCTCTCTCTCTCTCTCTCTCTCTCTCACGTGTCACTCTCATCATGGCTATTTATTCCTCGCAACCAAAGAGAATACAAACGAAGATTTAAATCATACAGAAATGAAAATGCTGTACATTACAAACATTATAAATAACTTCACAGTACATATATTTTTTTTTCACTTGCCTAAAAATACGAGTTCGATGATGGACATACAGAATAATAACAATAATAATATAAAAACTTGTTCATACAATATAAATTTTATAAAAGATTCTTTATATTCGTGCTACAAAATATTTCAAAAAGAATAAAACAATTTTTTTTTATTTATGTTAATAATTTAAAAATGATGGATTGCTGAAAAAAATGTCGGTGTAGATGTTAAAAAAAAGTTTAAAGTATGCGAAATTAATCTAAGATTAAAATCAAAGTTTAGAAGAAAAAAAAATCTTGTATAGTAATTGACTTTGAGACATCATAATTTGAGATCTAACTCATATTAAATTATTTCATAATTATTTACCTGCTACATTCCTAGGAGAATTAGGAGAGAAGATGGATGACTTTATTATTAATTTTTCTATGTTAAAATATTGATTTTTAATATACCGACAAAGGAAGAATAAATAAGTTTTATTTAGCGTGGAAATTTAACGGCATAGACCAAAGAAAAACATAAGCATTTATATCACAAAACACTTAATGGGACTTACATAAATAACTTTAGTTTGCCTCAAAACTCAACAGTAACCCCGTAGCAGTGATCAGAAAATTCAATTTATGCAACCCGCACAACATTTTCATACTAATTTTTGCATGTTTCTGGCGTCATAAACAGAAATATTCACGCAAATTGCATACTTTCCAGTTTTTCCACACTCTCTCGTGGGGCTACATAAACATTCTGGTAAAATTTGTCATCAGTTTTGTAGATCTTATTTCGTGTTTATTCATTAAAAAGCACATGTGGTTTTATGTGGTCTATGGCTTTAAAGTATTTCTATTTAACATTAAACTTTTATTATCCTCCATTACGTAACCAAAAATATGCAGACATAAAAATGTCTCTAAGAATAAGAATTTTAAAAAATTCATAATTAATATCATGCAGAATATATCATATCTTATAAACTATAGCATATAGCATTTAACATGGGAATTTAAAATACCGTTATTTAATTTACATAATATTATTTTGACGCAGAAATATAATTATGTATTATATAGAAGTTTTAAATTAGAACCTCTTGAATGCATATGGATGGACTATAAAAGTGTTCACATTACGATGAAAATTCACTAAGAGCCAAAACATTAAAAAAATATTCAGTGTATTACATTCTGTATTATAATATATATATATATATATATATATATATATATATATATATATATATATATATATATATATATTATAAAGCTTCAATATTTATGGTTTAAAATGACATAAATGTAAGTATAATTTTTTTATTGCTTTAAACATGTAAGACCGCACGAAGAAACTGTAAAAAAAAAAAAAAACTAAAAAAACTAAATGCATTTTGACATAATTTACAAAACGAGACTCGGGGTGTAAATTTACATAACGAATGGACACAGGTGGCAGTAATGCTGTCTGCCGAGTTGTATCTATAAAGTGTATCAAGAGAGTCTGATGTTTAGTGGGTCCAGACAAAATGACAAAACTACTCTCGTATGACAAGAACTTGATACTCTTCTTAACAAACTGGATTCATCGAAATTTATAAGCTTCAATTTTTATCTCCAATACTCTAGTTTCAGTATTTTTTATGCCGACTTTTTTTTTTGTGTTATGTAACCATAATATTCTTCACTTTTGCCAATAAACTTGAACTTTAAAAAAAAATTGTTTAATTTCTTATAAACTTCCTAGCTCCTTCCTTTATATATATGCAAAATTGTATGCAATAAGGTTATATTATAATGGTGCGTTCACATCATAATGGTTGTAAATTTGCGCATCATATTAATTATTTTCATTTAAAATATTGCTATTTAATAATTTGCTGTGGAAAGAAAAAAATAAACGATTGAGCATGTGAATTATTTTAATTGTTGCACATCTATCGATCAAAAGATTTTGATATAAGAAAAAGAGGGATGTATAACTATATATTTTCAAAAACAATTAAAAATATACGAAGCCAAAAATAAAATATTCTATAACTGTGTACTATAAACCAAAATTTTCACTGCAAAGATATACGTTTGTATTTGTTTGATTGTTTGTTTGTTTGTTTTTTAGTTTTTTTTTTTTTTTTTTTTTTTTTTTTTACATTTTTCTAAGTAATTTCATTTGTTGTTTTTGCCTCTTTTTTTTATTTAATACATAATATATTAAAATAACAATTTCTTTGTTTATTTCTAATAAAGCGCGTGCATCCAGGTGTTGTAGAAAGATTTTTATCTCCTTCTTCGTACTCCCATTGTTTTATACCATGTCACCTCAAGTGTCCCATTTATAGTTAAATCGTATAAGACGCTGTTCTATATAATTGAATTTTGTTTTTTTACAAGGCCAATTCCAAAGAAATCTTATTTAAAATAGGATTGCTTTAAAATAATTCCTATATCCTGTGGATTTATTATACTATAATAAAAGCGTTTTATTTATGAAGCTTACGATTACAAGGATAAATAAATAATATATGACGTTTTGACAAAAAGAAAAGAAATATCAAATTTTAATAGATTTTGCTAACTTTTATTTTCTTCAAAATAATAATATCTAAAAATAGCAAATTTACCATACTGAAAAATATGTTCTTTGATTTTAATGTCTTTTTGTATACGTTCTGTTGAAAAGATATAATGTTAATTAGGAGAATTAAAATTCATTTTAAAATAACCAGCTGGGGCTTTAACAAGGTGTTAATATAAAAACGTTGGGTTTATTACTTTTTTTTTTTTTGTAAAATTTATGACTTTTAAAAGAGTTACTAATGAACCTAACAAGCCGAAATATAGAACTGCAGAAAAAAAGTGAAATAAATTTAAATGTAATATTTGTTTAAGACTACTTTTTATTGAATTATTTACTGATTAAAAAATAAAAATAACATAGATAAAGTTGGTATAAGATTGCAAAATCCACCAATGCAATTTAAAATATTATTTGCACCTTTTTTTCATAAATAAAAAAACTTATTTACTATTTATGATAAAAAAAAGCAAAAAGATGGTCGTGCTTTCCTCTGAACTGAGTTTGCCTATTTAGGACTTTTCTCATTATTTTGCCACTTAGGGACTTTTTATTCAAACGTATTTGCCTTTGCAGGACTTTTACTGTTACAAATGTTTATTAGTATCATATTATTTGTGGATGAGCGTTCAGAGGGATCGGACCACCCGAGAATTATCATATTTCAGTGCGGTATATATGCTGGACGTGGAGAGAATCCTGACCCACTTGGGGTGCAGTTTTGCGTGAGTGATTTCAACGCTCGGAGTATTTTCAATGAAAAATAATTATAATCTTCGGCTGCAAGTATATTTTTACTATAATACTGTTAATTTTTATTTAATTTATAAATTCTATTTACAATAATTATAACATTTAAATTGATTGATTTACCTTACTTTTTAGTGAAAACAATGTAGCAAATATATTAAAATAAATACTAAAAAAAACGTAGTTTCCAAATATAGTTTCGTTTTGACAAGTAGAAAAATGATCAAACTGTTTGAAGATTTTTGTTTACTTTTATGAAAATTATGTGAAATAAACCTTTTCTGCTAAAATTTCTCTAATAAATAAAATAAATAGATAAAGTTCAAATACACAGAGTGGCAGTTAGGTTGGTAGTTCTTAACAAAGGGAAGATCATGCTAGGGGTGTAGAAGAGAAAACAAGCCTGTTGAAGGGGAGGGTAGTGCAACAATTCTCTCACCTGCAATAATCTTCAATCTTCGCGGTGTTATAAATAATAAAAAACTGCAATGTCTGTTACATAATTTATCCTTATACAGTATTATCCTTATTTATTTGTTTATTTATTTATTTATTTATTTATTTATTTATTTATTTATTTATTTATTTATTTATTTATTTATTTATTTATTTATTTATTTATTTATTTATTTATTCTTTCTTTCATTCATTCATTTAGTTATAATTATCTTCACGATAATACTGAACAATAGGAGCATTAAAAATAGCCTACTGCGTTGATGAAAATACTTCGAAAGAGAGTTATTTCAATATTTATTATCTAATTAAAGAGTTGATTGGTTGTAAGTAGTCTGCGATTCTCACGGTCAGTTTTTTTTTCATCTTCTTCTTTGCAGATTAAAATCTTCAGCTTCCAACTGGTCCTCGAATTTAATTGTATATACAGTGACCCCTGCTGACTTCTTCTTCTTTTTCTTCAAGCACAAAGCTACTGCTGTCATTGTTTTTTTTTATATTTCTTTTGTAACTATTTTGTGAGAGTATTGTGTATGTTACGAATGATCAAATGAACGATAATTTTTAATTTTTAACTTTGTATTTGACTATTGTTCTTTCTATGTCAATTCTGTATGATAATATCATAGATGATGGAATTGACGACAGCACAAATATAAAACAAACGATCCTATTTTATTTTTCATATCACTATCTATGGTAATAATTATAATAATTGTTAAATAAATTATATTAATAAAACTTATTTTATTATTGAATTTCATTTTTTAAAAATGCATCAGTATCTGAGAATTAATATTTATAAAGTTTAATTAGATTTTTTTCTTTGCTATTTTGTGTTATCGTGCTACACCAATCCCGTCCCAGTCAAGACATTGTCTCATCGACAGGCGTCTGTCTTATTGACAGTTTATATTTATTATGTTTGTTTTTTTTTGTTTTTGTTTTTGTTTTGTTTTTTTAGACGTGCACATCAAGACGTTTGCGTTGAATATTTAATAAAGAATTATTCCTGTAATTTAAAATTTAAATTATAGTTTACAATTATAAATAACAAATCTTCATAAAAAAGGACCAAAAAATTAAAAATTGATCTAAGCAGATATGTTGTGATTGTAGGACGAGAGAAATTAATAAAAAATTTGAATTTGAAAAAAAAATTGATGGAAGAAGGGAAAGAAAAAAAAAAAAAAAAAAAAAAAAAAAAAACTAAATTTGCCGTCATGCAAAAAATACCTGATTTTTTAATTATGCTTTTTGAAGCACCTTGGGCTATAACAGGTGACAATGTAAATGACCTTGAACTTGCCCTTACACAGGGTTGAATGTGCATAACTTGGCGTCACGTTGTCGCAAGTGCAATATATATAGAGACAATGAAACAATGCAATTTGTCCTGCAGCACAAACACAACCTTCCTCTTTTGGTCACCTCTTTTAATATATAAAAATTTCTAAGAACAATGTCAAAAATTTTAAAATAAACACTTGACTTGGTGTTCAATACTTTACTTGTTTAACAAGTTTTCAATTTAAGTTTAAAGTAAGTAATTCTAAGAAAATTTATATCTTTCTTTAGAATTTTAATATCTTAATTGAATATAATATATAGAATTTGTATTACAGTTTTTATTTGAACTTTTTAAAACTCTTATCATTCTCTAAATCATTATATTATATGAAAAAATTTATTATTCTACTTATTAACTTTCACTAAAATTATAAACTTGCTAAAAAAATAGTACACAGTTAATAAAAGTAATAATACAAATTAATAACTTATAAAAAATGTTTTTATTGTTATAAAAAAAATCAGCACAGCTCGTATACACAGAAAGAAAGCTGGAAAAAATATTGATTAAAAAATTGAAAGGATATATATATAAAAAAAAAATGCAAATTATAAAAAAAAACTTTAGAAAATTACATATTGATATTGTAAGATTGGGAGTTAGATAAGGGAGAAGTCACATGGTCTCAATTATTTGTGATTTTGGGTGAATTTAGGCAGAATCACTTTGGACTCAACGAGGGGAAAAAGGTCCCAATCCCATCCCACCCCTCCCCCCGGCCTGAATATTCCCTCACAATATTTTATCTCGAGGAAACAGAAAAATATAATAAGAAGAAAAATACATGGAAAAAAGAGAGTACAAGAATTTATAAATTAAAAATATTTTTTTAAAACTTTTTTTATGCTGCACTATCAATAAAATAATTACTTGTTATCTCTATTTTCCATGGCAAAAAAACTACTTGTTTTTTTTTATCATAGATAATTAAGAACATTTTTTCTATGATTTAATGAACACACACATAAGAATATCACTTCTAGTGTCACTGGCCAATGTTCATAAGTGAAATATTCAATTTTTTATTTTATTTTAATAAATATAATACTACATTAATTTGCCTATTTTTTTTAACACTTCAATCTAAGCACTTGATTTCTTTGTTGTCTGTTTCCCCCAATAAAAAAATCAATTGATTACCATCAAAATTGTCTCCCTTTTTATTTTATTTTCATTTCATTAGGTAGGCGAACTGGACGAGCGATCACAGCCAGTAAGTTTTAACAAAAAAAAATTAATCATAATATATTTTGTAATTAATTTTTATTGCTATTTTAAATTAGAATAGTCAATGTCCATTGCATAATCGCCATCGTCATAATAACAATCAAATTTTAAATTAAATAGGAATTTTTAAATACATTTTTTGTTTTGTTTTTTTATAAAGCCAAAAATTTCATTAGTGCTTCATAAATTAATTTAGGGTTGATCGTCCCGTCAGCTGTGTACCTAACGCCTCGTAATTGCCCATCATTATGATTCACAACTCCATATTCACCAACAATAAAACCATCTGGAGTTCTTTCTTCTACTCGATATTTACGATAATTTCTTCCTTCTACTACATAGCCAAATTTCTGGTTGGCAGCTGCCGCTCTTTGGGCATCGAGGTCTTTATCAAAAACTTGCAGACCTTCAGGTGCGGCCGATGAACTGGGTGGTTGTTGTACTCCATGTACTCTCCCTTGACTTTCAACATTTACACTTTCTGGAACTTCATAATTTTCTTCAGGCTGAGCATAATTTTGTTCTGGTTGTACGTAACCTTGAGCAGGTGTTCCATATCTACGTTCCTGTGATGCATATAATTGTTCTGGTGTTGCGTAAATTTTTTCAGGTTGAGAATATACTTTTTCAGGTTCACCATAAACTTTTTCAGGTTCTCCATATACTTTTTCAGGTTTACCATAAGATTTTTCTGTTTCTCCATAATTTTTCTCAGACTGTCCATAATTTTTTTCAGGTTGTCCATATTGTTGTTCAGGAGCAGCCTGGAAACTTAAAGATCTTGCAGATTCAGCTTGTTTAACAGTTGGAATTTCATAGTTAACTTGAGCTGGTGGTGAAGCCTGATAAGCTTGTGGTTGAAGTGCAAATGCTGATGTAGAAGGGGGCTGAGAAATAACTTGAGGTCGAACTTGATTTCGTCCAAATCTAACAACAGAGTACGTTGCTGTTGGAGATAATCTGACTTCAATCGGTTCACTTGCAGATTGAGGAGATGAATATTGTCGTGATCGTGATCTGGAAAATATACTCGTTCTTGGTCTAAATCTACTATTACTAATAATTTTAGATCCATAAGATGGTATTGAACGTGTAATTGGTCCAGTAGAGGGTGTAGCTTCATCTATACTTAAATCACTTCTTTGTATTGAAGCAGGAGTTATTATAGAATCATTATCTGTAACTAAATTAACATCTTTACTATTTTTAGAAAATGCATCTAAAAATGTTGTAAAAATATCAGGTGAAGATGGTGTTGTTTTTGTTACAGGGGTAGCTTCACTGACTGATGATGTTGAGGACACTCTTACTGAAATGACCTTTGCTGGTGGTTCAGTGACCTCCACCTGTTGTTGTTCTTCATCATCTGTAACTGGAATTACTATAGTTGTAGTTTCAGGTACTGATGTTGATTGGGTTGTAGTTTCAAGATTTTGTATCTCGTCATTCACTGTTAGAAGTTCAGTTGTTTTAATATCTTCATTTGATTCAGAACTTGAGGACACTGAAGAGTTTTCCTCATTTGTTGAACTCATGAATAAAGATAAGAAATCCTTGCCCATGATAAGTCCGTCTCTACTGGTACCAATCTTCCGTGCCTGCCCGTGAACGGGGTGGCAAATAGAAGAAGGTACCAGTGCGGAAACAACCTGTAACAAAAAAAGAAAAAATATAGATTAGTAAAGAACAACTTTTCACATAACTTTTCTTGCATTATCAATAAATTATTTTCAAGGATAAAAAATTACAATAACTATTTTATGGAAATTCTTTACTTGTTTTTATTAGAACTTCATTAAATTATAAATTTCTTTCGTTTAAAAAAAAAGTAATTTCTAAACTGTATATCGTAATATTTCTATAACAAGTTAATTTATTATAGTTCCTTATTTACATTTTTAATACTAGTAGCTTAAAATGTAAAGTTAATAAAATTTTATTTAAGGAAATATAATTTTTCATGTTTATTTATTAAATTAATAATTCATAATAATATAAAGTTAAAATTATACATGAAAAAAAAAATACTTTTACTGATTATTATCAAAGGAAATATAAAAGAAAATAAATTACTAAATATAAAATTTTCTTGTAAAATATATATTATTATTATATAAAATATAACAAAATGTTATACATTGAAATAAATATTATTTAATATAGAATTAAATTTAAACAGCATTGATAAATTATAAATGAAGTTAGTCATGCAACGCCTAATATTAATTACTTTATATACAAATATAATTCAGTAAAAAAACAAGTTACTTTCATAAGAAATAACATTTTATCCATAACGGCAACATGCGTGATGTCAAATTAGTTATATTTTTATTATAAAGAAGAAGAAAAAAAAATAAATAAATATAATATAACAACAATTACTTTGCATATTTATGTTATGTATGATCTACCTACATCAACTCTATATAAAATACAATGTATGTATTGTCATAAACTTGTAGTTTACACTTTTAGTGCTTTATTGTATGTCCATATGGGAAAATATCATTTGAATACAAAAGATTTTTTTTATTTAATTAAAAAAAATGACATTTAAAGGCTTTTGAACCGAGAGGTTAACGTATTATAATTTATGTAGCAAAAAGCGTTTTGATTTAATAAGATGCTTAATTTCCAAATTTAGAAATCACAAATGTCTTGTCAACTTCAAAACGTTGTAGATCTTTATACTATTGTACTGTAGTATAGTATACCATAAAAATATAAATTGGTTACTACAACATCAAAAGTTATTAAGATTGTTAGTGTGGTACTAAATACGGTGATTAGGGGAACAGTACCTGATTGAATGTGATCTGACTAAAAATTGTTGAGTCAAAAAGATCTATAAAATGTCGCAAAATGTCCCTTTCTAAATGTAGAAATTCTAGGGATCAATATGCAATACGTGAAAAAAAAAATTCTAACTCCCAAAGTTCCTAAGTTAATTCCAATCTAATTCTCTAATCTGATGGTTCCAGGGTTTGATTTTTTTTATCGCAGATCATAATTTCTATTGACTTTCTAAATATACAAAAAGTAGGAGGCCTTTGAATTTCAGAGATACAACCCTTATTCTAATGACAGCCCTTAAAAAAATAATAGAAATGAGCTTAAATTCTATGGACTCAATGAACAACATGGTGCTCAGTAATATTACCAAATCTACCTTATATAGAGTCTAAAATACATATTATGTACATTTTCCCAAAACATAATCCAATTTTAAAGTTGATATTTACATACTGTAATAACTGAAACTTAAACAGGTTCAAAACCTACACATTATCCCTCCGTTATTTATAAATACAATCAATAATTTAAATCAAAACATATAAATTATATAAAATATATAAATTAAATCATAAATATAAAGTTAAAAAAAAGCAAGTACTTCTATTTTTAAAATTTAACGAGATCAAAATGCTTTTGTTTTATAAAAAAAAAGTCTGTGTCCGTCCTTGAACCTCTTATATATTATAACTGGTTTTGCGTATTAAATACAACGAGAAAGAGAGAGAGAGAGAGTGAAGAAAAAAAAATGAAGATCGAAATTATGTGAGTTAGTCTGGATGGTTGTGGCCTAGCAACCGAGAGACACAGTCTACAAACAAGTGAGTGAAGACTTAAAAAGAGGATGATGATGGAAAAACCTCGTGATCAGACTAACATATGATAGGAATTGCAATAAAAAAAATAACAAAAGAATAATGTTTATAAAATAAAGTCACTTGTTTAAACATGTATCAACTGGTCACACATGTTTATATGTTTCTATCAAAAAACCTGATTATACAAGTAACTTTAAATCATTTTTTATTTTATTTAATAATATATCAACTGAATATTATTTATAAAAAATATATATATTATAAATTTTACAAGAAAAAAATCATAATGAGATGAACGTGTATATTTTTTTCTTTTTTTATTTAAAAGTGATTTATATTGTGTTAAAATTTAATAACATGGTTTTCATAATCACAATATATTATGTTTGATATCTTGATTGGAGAATTGATTTTTTTTTTTTGGTATAGATTTTAGTTATACATATTCAAGAGAATGGTATATTTAAATACAAAATAGGTTAGCTGAGTAATTGCAACTCTTTCCTGTATACATACAGGTCAAAAGTTATTATTTTTTATAAATTTAAAACTGAAAGTTGTATTAAACTATCTTATTATTACATGTTAATATTTTTTTTTAATCACAAATATGGTTACTATAATATACAATATTTTCTTTGTTTTTATTGGTGACGTCATTTTACACTCGTCCTAGTAAATTTTATGAATCACAATTCTTTAGTTTTTAAATCCCACGTATATTAAATGCCCTGCCCTTATTGTATAATATAAAAGATCTTGTATTACAGTTTAAAAATACGTATATTTAGTTATAAATATATAAAAGTATTACGTAATAAGTCGATACTTTTATAATTAAAAATAAAATGATGATTTTTATGTAAACAATTATTATATAAAATAATTATATAGAATAAATAAAAGACAGCCTATCATTGATATATGACAGTGTTATAAAATAAAAGAAGCTTGATTTTTTTTAAAAGCAATATATAAGTATTATAAAATTTATTAGAATGCTTATCTATTTAGATTAGTTGCAATTGCAATGGTATAAGTTGATAATTATCTTCTCTCTTTTGCTCTGACAACCTTGGTATAATATTAAATGACGTAAAGGTTAACTTGTGTTTAAGTGAGGGATGTTCACGGTTCACTTGACTTAAAGCGAAAGTAAAACTCTACTGTGGAGATTCCCTAGAGTTTTATTATACGTATGGTGAATGTATGCAACTTGTGTGGCAGATTTGTAATGTGGGGTTGTATACTTTACAGGGGGCAAACGTTTCTCTCTCTCTCTCTCTCTCTCTCTCTCTCTCTCTCTCTCTCATAAATCACTACTCTCCTTAATAGTTATTTAAATATTGAGTTGAAATTGCAGTAGCTTATAAGCAAGTAATGCAAGGATCAAAAGCATTATTATTATTTTTTTTTTATGTTCCCCCTGGATCCCTATTTTTGAATCACATAGGTAGGGGAAAAAGGCGTTATACCAAATATTCTAATATTGCATATGAAAACTTAATTTTGACTTCATTTAAGGTTGATAAATAATTGGTCTTTGATTTAATTTAAATTACAGAAAAAAAAACTTTAACTTTGTCATAATTTTAAATCACTGTATTAAAACTTTTTAGGCTAAATTAAGACTTTATAGTCTAAATTTCACTCACTACAAGTTGTTACTTATTATCATTATTTATTATATTATTTAAAGTTGGAAAAAAATACACATTATTTTTCTGTAAAAGATCTTAACAATTTTAAGTAAAGAAATATTTAAGATAATTTAAATGAATATTTAATACATTTGAGAAGAAAAAAAAGCTGCTTTTAATCACATAAAAGTAAAAACATGTTAATAACTCTTTTTACTGTATATAAAAAGAACAACATTGTACTAATCTGACATTAATCTCTTAACATATATTGCAGAAAATGGTATAATAATATAAAAACAAAGTAAAACTTTTGTTTGTAAGGGTGTAATTACAAGGACAACTACAATTAAAAAATATTCTTTACGAATAGGAAAAATCACATCGATCAAAGTATATATTGCAAAATTATATTGATGAGACGATTGTGAAATAAATCCTCTATACTATAACAATTGATTTATAAATCGTATATATATAAATAATATTGATTTGCTGTTTTACCAGTTGGTCACTATATACCAAGACTAGTTTAAAAGAGAAGAAAAAGTTGTTCATATATACATATTATATATTTGTGCCCTTGTTACTCCATGCATGGTTCACGTATCACACACGTGTTTAATATTGCTACCCTGTTGTCATGGCAACGATATACTCGACATAATATTTTATTAAATTATAATAAACATCACTGTTGTAAAAATAACATCTTTATATAAAGTTAGTTTTTTTTAATGGCGCCAGAGCAAATTAATTATAAATTCAAATTTATATATTACATATTTTTTTAAAATTATAGATTACAAAAATGTAATTGCTTTTTATCCTTGAGATTCAAGTTTTTTAAAATTTATATCATCATATAATGTATATTTAAAAAAATACTTTTATACATTAAACAATTGATTAAATTGTAATTATACAAAAATTATATCACTATTAAAAATCAACAAGGGCATTTAATTTAATTATAAGATAAATTTTTATTGCTGTTTGCTGTTTTCTTTAATTAAATTAAAAAAATACTTTTGTATATATTTTTTAATTACGATATTATGCTATTTAATGAAATATTAGGATTATTTCAGATAAAGATTTAAATTATTGTTACACAAGTATACATATATATTTTTTTATCATATATTTCAATCAATTTTTTAGTAGATTTAATACGGTGGATTTATTTGCAACACTAAAATTACCTTAGTAGGAGGGAGGTGGACGTTTTATCAGAATTATATTACAATGGGTATAATTTAACAATATAATGAAATTCAAAGCTCCTAAAGAAAGAGTTTTAAAATGAGAAAAAAATGTGAATTACGGTTTAAAAAATGCTCATTTAATACTACAGCCATATAGATACCTAAATAATAATACAAAAACAACTATATGAAAATGTTTTATGGAGACTTCAATTCTTGCAAATTAGAAGCTATACAAATCAAAATAAACAAATGAATTTTAATTTGAAATACAACCCTCTTAGATTATAATGCTAAAAGTTATAAATTGTGAAGATCCTTTATATCGTGATTGCTTTGGGCTAATAATAAAAAAAAAAACTGAAATATTTTTTTTGTGTGGTATTAGGGGTCAAGGCTTGCCAAGGTTGTTCTATAATATCTCCTCCCTCGTCTTCTTGGCACCGCAGAGTTGTGCAGCAAGCAAAAGCTATTTTTGAAGGTCGAGTCCACGCCCTGAATCACTGACTTAACAGCAGATATAACGTCCTAACGTCCGTTGTAATATAAAGGGTGTGGCCTTTCTTTATTATTATATTTTTTTATTATTATTTAACGGGAGTAAGTGTATATAAAATTATAATTATTCAATGTTATAAAATTACACAATATTTTATGCATATGCATACAGCAAAATTATAAAATGCATATGATTATAATTTAACTTGATTTGTCTTCTTTTTTTAATATGTCTGTTTTTTTAATTGATGTGTATTATAGTAATTAAGTTATATATTATTATATAATATAAGAATAAATATAAGTTTTTTTTCTGTAGGAGGTTAACGTTACAAATTGATGCACTCGCAGTATTAATTTTTCTTTCGTGCTGCACAGAAAAAATTCTTTTACATGATTTTTATATAATCTTTATAAAGAATCTCTATAAAACAAACTATAGAACTATATACAAATTTTTCCTTGAAAAATAATGTTTTTAATAGAGCAATATTGTTAAGAGCTATAATTAAAATGTTATGCAACTAAAGATATTATTATAACACTGAATAGCGCCAAAGAAAAATATAATGTTTATTTTTAGACTTCTCAAGAATTTAAGCGTTTCCTATAATCAAAAATCGATTGAGATGAAAAATTTAACCTTCAGTGTTTTATAATATATTAACTTCTAAAACAGGCTAAATTTTTCTTTTTAAAAATTGCAATTTTTGTTATGCCATGACATAAAAAAAATCAATCAATCAATCAATACCAAAACAAATAATCAAAATATATATTAACTGATATGTTTAAAGGATTAAACTCTATAATATATGATTGCATTGGACAATTTTTTATAGTTGCAAACTTAATGATAACGCTCTTTACTTAACTTTTTTTTTTTTTTAACAATTTTGTAAGTTTAAGATATTTTCTATAATGATATTCAATGTGGTGTTTCTAATGTGTTTTCAATTTCCTCAAAGGAAGTATAGCTAACAATCTCACCCATAACAAATTACATGAGAGATCAAAATAATTACTTAAATATCAGTACAATGTAATAATTATTATTATATATGTTTAAATTCTCATTACATTGTAAAGTTTTGACAAGATAATTATGTTTAAAATATGTCAGAGGACCATGATGTAAGTGGGTGTATACCTTTTGTGGCCTTTCAATAAAAATAATTTATTATTATCAACAACTTTCAAATATCTCTAATATTACATATTTAATTATTATATGTATGACAACAATCTGAATTTATTATGAAATACTCTGAGAAGAAAACTAAGTTCAGGTTATATCAGAAGTTCATGCATGTGGCTTTTGAGGCCTATATTAAAATAATTTATTATCAATAACCTAATGGACAAAATATGATTTTTAATCCCAAGATTTAATAGATCTATTATGGTAATAAAATTATTTATACGGGTACAATAAAATTTTCTTTCTATTTGGACGATCAGAAGTATAGCCATTCATAATTTTTTCATATGTGAGATTTTTTTATTATTATTATTATTACTGGTCATTTGATGCAAAATCACTTCCGTACTTATTTTAAATTTTTTACACTTGTCTTAAATATTATAATATATATTATATATATAATAAATCAATAATAGTCACAATAATTTTTTTTTAACATGAGTTGATAACATGATTATAGCATAAGAGAATTAAATTTAACATTGAAATTATTTCTAAATGATAATTATACCTTTTGTCATCCTTTAGGCAAATCAAAAATATTTTCAATTGAATTATAAAGTTGTAAACATTTCCTCTCCCTTTAGGACACAACTTAAAATCAATACAATTAATTCAATTTTATAATAATTTAATTTTAAATTTTTTTATGCTTAATTACTGACCGCACACGATGTTATGGTTCATTAAATAATTTTTTTATGCAACCTTGAAAAATTTTTGAAATAAAAATAATATAAGATTAAGTACATAAATTACTAAAACGTTTAAGATTAAAAAGATAAATTTAAATACATGTTCATGAGTGAAAAAAAAATGGTAAAAATATTGAAAAATATGAGTATTGCTTAATCATTGAAATTATTATTAGAAAATACTCTAAAATTGTAGATATTTAGTTAGGGTATCAGGTTTACTAATAATTTTGTTACTCTAATAATAGTATGTATAGTGAAGCTTGTAAACTGAAGTGTGGAAAATTGAGGATTTAAAATGATTAATGGTGCATTTATTACTTTTACTCCTGAGGCTATGAGGAATATTTTATAAGATCATTTCAAACGTATTATACTCTAATGTTTTTGAACTCATAAAGCACTGAGTTTAGTATTTTATTTTGTATACAGATATTAAGTTATAGGGTGTATCCGCATTACATCATATTTAATACGCTAACATAGGAAAAATTTAGTTTTAGACCATTTTCTTTGGAAAATCTGTTAATTTTTTGTTTTGGTTATTTTTTTCACATACTTGAGATACTAATTTAACATATTAACAACATCAATGCTCTCAAAATTATTGCATAGTGTTTTTAAACTGGCAAAATGGGATATTTTCCTATGTCGCCCATGTTATTGAGTGATCCAACATGGCGTTGACTTTAACATGAATGCATAGACCCTATAAGGTTAACTTCAGGCAGTTAATGGTTACACAATGAAGACTTTAAAATGCTCAATGTATTATTATTTTTGTAGATAGAATAATACTGCATGTTGCAGTTGATTATATATTTTACAGTAACAAAGGATTTCTTTGAGCATTTTGTTATATACGTAGTATTTGACCTCACATTTTATTATAAAAAAATGTCATAAGTTACTTTTAATTTTTAGAGAAAAAAAAAGTTTTTTTTTACATAATAATTTCATTGGAAAGAAGGAAATGAGTAACAGAAGGGTATAAAATATTGAATCCTGGTATGTGTAATGTTAAGTTTCACATAAAAATTCATGGAAAATTCAATTTAACACTTGATTATTTGATTTCAATATGATTGTATATAATATACAAGGTCATATTAAATTATTATTTTGCAAAAGTGTACATATGTGTAAGTGGCAATTATATACGTCATTAGTACTCATATTACATTGTTGAAGTGGGCGGGTGACTTTATGTTATTATAATATTATAAGAGAATAATAATATACATATTACGTGCGTATGAAACCTCTTTGAGAATGTGATCTTGCAACCGCATTTTTCCTTCCGTGCCATAAAGTTACTGAATATTATGATCATCTACTGTATATGACATGCCTTGAAGGGTGCAAATACGGAAAATACACAATGGTTAATTAATTAATGACTTTTACTATAAATAGCATTATATAAACCACATCCTTGTCTTTGTTAAAGTATACTAGATCTTTAACTAGAATCTTAAATTATAGCAGATTACACAATTGGGGGAAAAAAATGAATGAGCTCATAAAGATGAATTCATATAATTCTTACTATATAGAAAGTAAATTTTTATTCAATGTACGTATATTACAAAAAAAAAAGTCCTCACGTGCCAATTTACAGAATGCTTTTATTACCGTATAAAAGCAAAACATTATTATTTATAAAAGTAAAAAAATAAATTAAAATTATAGAAAAAATATAGAAATTAAATATTTGTATGAAATGTACAAATTATTTTGAAAATTTGCTAATGATGTTACGTATTTAATTGCAATATCTTAAATTATATTACTGTATATGCAAAAATTTATTTTAATTTGTAAGCTCTCTCTTTTTGTAATCACTATGTACGTATGTACCAAATGTTATGTTAATCAATAACGAAACTTAAAAATATTGAATTTATTCTATTACATTAATTTTTATGTATATTTCTTATACATTACACACATATGCACGCATACATATACATATATTTTTACACATTATATTATTATATGAGTAAAAGTCTGATGGAGACAGCAAACAAAAATACATTTTTAAATTATATATAGTCCTCGAAAACGTTGACGCTTTTTTTTGTAAATTAACATAGTAATGTATATAATTTAAAAATACTTTTGAATTGAATGTTATATATATATATATATATATATATATATATATATATATATATATATATATATATATATATATATATATATATATATATATATATATATATATATATAAGGGACTGTAATTGTACTGCATTATTTTATGATGTAACAACAATGAGTATTAAGCCCAGTGTCATCTTGAAGGTAAAACAACGGAATTTTTAACATATTAACAATTTACATAAAAGATGACAAACTCATCCAATTTAATTTCATGTATTATTCAACAAAAATATTCTATATATTGTGCTCTATATACAATCTATCGTGGTTAACGGTTTGAAGCAAACTATTAAATAAGAAATATAAATTATAAAATAAATAATAATAAATAGAACGTAAAATTCTACACAATATAATTTCAAATCTTTGTTTATATAATATGCAAATATTACAAAATGTATACCTTTATTACTGCTGTGTAATTTTTAATAAGCTTATTACATTACGTTATATAATCAAAGGATATAAGTGAATATTATAATAATTTATAACAAGGAAAGAGTGTTTACTTGATCTCTTTTATTATTTATTTATTTTGATCATGTAATTAGAAGTTAAGAAGTGAAGACTCATGTTTTCAATCTCCACGCATCACGATTTCTAATTTGCATTGTGTACAAGTCTCTATATACTTAAAACGTCAAGAAATAAATCATTTATAGATAACATCTATTTTAATTCGTACAGCATTACAATGCAAAAAAAAAAAGAGTACATTATATGTTTATAAAGTTACGTATATTATACTCTTCACAAGCTAAGGTAATTATTATTCAAATTTTTAGTTTTTTTAGTGACAAATTATTTTGAAGAGTTCTAAACTTTTGCTCATCCTTGTTCTAAAAATATGAATATTTTAAATTATTTGCATATTCAAATATTAATGAAGTAATTAAAACTAAGAAATTACTGATTTATTAACATAGTATTTAATTTTAAGTACCATAGTTTGACCTGTACAAACTATTTATAAAAAAAAGAATTAAATATATGAAAAATGATAATTTAATTTTAATTTAACGTATATTTAAAACTACGAATATTCATGTTACGTTTAAATTATAGTTATTTTTAGACATTAATTAGTAGTATGGATTATTGAATAAGTACAACTAGCAATTATTGTAAAGTCTTAGACGAAAATTTTACTTATAATTCTTATGATAAATTTACATATTTATCGATATTCATTTAAAAAACAGTCGCATAATTTTCAAATTTACTAGTTCTGTTTTGGTTTTTAAATGTTCAAATGTCAAACTTAAGTATTTGAAATAGGGTTTTAAATTTATGTTTAAATTTAAATTATTTTCTGGCTGATTTAGTAAAACAAAATCAACATAATCAAGTCCACTCTTCTCTCTCTCTCTCTCTCTCTCTCTCTCTCTCTCTCTCTCTCTCTCTCTCTCTCTCTCTCTCTCTCTCTCTCTCTTTCTCTCTCTCTCATTATTATTATTTTTCGAGCAGCATCTCCATTTATGAAGTGATAAAGCTATTTTAATTAAGTAAATTAAATATGCCAGGCACTACAAGAAAAAATCTATATATTTGATATCTTTGAAATCAATTCAATTAAAGCCAATTACATTTCTGATATAAAGAAGAAGCTTCTAGAGCCTATTAGATTAAACAACTTTATAATCAGCTTAAGAAAACATCAACCAAATATGACAACTTTAATTTGCATTAGCATCCATAGTAAACGTTATTTCAAGATAATATCATAATATACTAGAATATTGAGCAGTTGCTCCTCTTATTCTTTAAAAATATTCAAACATATTAATATCTAAGTTATACATTTTACAAACATAAAAACTATCAACATTTTATAAAGACTAAGACATAGAAAATACTAAGAATTCAGTAAGTTAAAAGCATGTCACATTAATAATGAAAAATTTATATATCTTATAAAGCATGACATTTTAAAGTATATTATTATCATTGGATTTAGCGAAGTGTGGACTAAAAAAAAAAGTGTAAAAATATTTTATATATAAAAAATAGAGTGGACAAAAATTATTATCTTTACCATGGTTGAGTGAATGGATATACGAGCGGAACCTATTGTGTATGGGATGCCGATATTATTATTATACAATAATACGACAGGGCGTCGTGACACACTGACTGTATGTATCTTACTACACAATTTCTTTCTAGCCACCCACAGTATACAAAAAACCACCCACGTATTAGAATATTATTTCATTTTAACAGATCAACACCCAGTGAAAAAAAAAATGACATGACAAAATGAATCATTTACAAGGATTTACATACTTTTTAACGACATTTTTATACGAGACGTTAAGTATCCCGAAAAATCTTCACTACTGCGCATGCGCGATTTTGAACATTTCAGCCCGCCATCAGCTGGGAATGAGTTTTGCGATACATATTACGATTTTCTCGAGCTGTTTTCTACTTTTTAAAGAAATTACTAGATTAAGATAAATGTGGAACTTATTAATTATATATTAACCGATTTTCGATCTTTATATTTGTAAATTACGTTAACATTTAAACTCGCAAAGCAACTAAATCTAGAGGCGACAAAATTATGATTTTTTATTTTGCTTTAGTTAATTTTCGGTAATATGCAGTGTTTTTGTTGTGATTTTGCATGCTCTTTGTTCATTTTATTTAAAGCAAAACAATAAATTATATTACATACGTAAAACGCATGATTTTCAATTTTCTCGGCTTGATACGAGCATGATATATATAGCTCGTAAGTGATGAAGTAGCTCGGCGGTGAAGTTGCACCATATCCAAGGTGCTTCGATTTTTTTTTTTTTTTTTTTTTTTTTTTTTTTTTTTTTTTTTTGCTGTAATTTTTAAGAAAACTATCTTGCACTGATTCCGAAAAATTTAAAATGCGGGATAGGTACAAAGCATTTCCTAATTTTAATTACGGTGAAATTTTCTTCTTTTTTTTTTTAGTATAGCAATTTTTTTGCATTTGGACAAGAAAATCAACTATTGGAAATGAAATAAATTTACAGCTCAAATAAAATGATCCCCTATATTGGCCTATATATATAAAAGAATTATCTAAAAAAATAAAGTGCAAATTCTTTTATATCTCTTTATTTTATTTCATTTTTTTTTTTTATGAAAAATTAAAAGAGGTAATGGAAATAAAATAGAATGACATCAAATTTCTGTTATTCACAAAACTATACAGGGAATAAGTGAAATTTTTTAACCTTACCTCACATATGACAAAGAAATTATTTTTATGTAATTTTTAATGTAAATATTATGCTTATGGATTCAGGGTAATTTCATTTTTATTTATAAATTTTGTATAATTTTTTTTAAGAAAAATATTGTCATACATTACCAATGCTGGAAAATTTATAAATGTGGGGTTATATAATACTTAAATATTTTTAATATTTTCCTTTTTTTATAAATACGTAGACTATGGTTATATAGAGACTAATTGTTTGAGTGTAAGTATATATAGTTATGTTATTTATAGTTGTAGAGTATAGTTCACACAGTAAATATTGTTAAATGAGGGGGGGGGGGGGTCTGCCTTTATTAGTATTATTATTTTATATCTTTCATAAATTTATCATGTTTATTAGCAATTTGAACAGGTATGTTCTTACCATTACAAGTTAAGTTAAAAATTAAAGGGAGATGTTTACGTAAAGTTGTTGCAGATAAGGATGGAAAAACAACGGATGTATTTTTGAATTTTGACGGGTCATAAAATAATAAATCAATGGTACTGGATCCATTATGAGAAACATAAGTTTTATCTTGAGGCGAGTTAAGTAACACCAGATTAATCGTACCCATCAATTCACTGAGAGCCTTTCCCTTCTCATTCACAATATCCATTCTACAGTTAAAATCACCTAATAATAAAATAGTTTTGTCTTTAGGAACTTGACTGAAAGCTGATAATACAATTTCCCAAACATCAATTTCTGAGAGAGTTGGTTTGAGATAGAATGCAATTATAGTGATGTCTTGCAAATTCACAACGACAAGGCTGGTTTACGAGCTAGCAGGGGAGGAGTTATTTGTAACGGAACTACAAGTGAAATTTAAATTGTTAAAAACAGATAATTACATTAAATTTGTTAAGGATAGACTAAGTAAAACTGAAGATATCAGCCTGGCCTTCTATAATACCCCTGCATTTAATATTAATAATATTAATGGGTGGAAAGGCCCAAACTGTACAGACAGGCATGTTTTTACCCGTTATGCGGTGCATGGTTTCCACCATGTAATCTGTCAAATTAAAGAATTTCACGAGTGTAATGATAAATGTGTATGTGTATTATGTAGTGGACTATGTACTAGGTACCACTTACTTCATTATGTCCATCTCGGACCCTATCATTAAGTCAATATGCAAAAATGTAGACCTATATATAAATATGTATATAAATATGTATATAAATATGTATATAAGTACACCTTGGTGTTTAATTAATAAATAATAAATTTATCATGTTGATAAATGCCCATAGGAAAATATTTATTGCCATTTAAATTAAACAATTCAATATTTGATGATTCATTACACCAAAATTGCATTAAAGTAATATATAAATGGTGAAAGCACTTTATTCAAGTTTTACACAAATCATTATTATTATTTTTTATATTTATACATTATTGTTCAAACGCAATTAAAATATAGCATTATTATGAAATCATAGAAGTCATAAAGCGTTAATTGGTACACAAATGAAAAATGTCCGCACTTATTGTTACGTATTGTAAATAATCATTAAATAGCAATAAGATTTTTTTTTCTAAGGAGACTTAATTGTATTAAATTTATATCTAAAAAAATTAAGAAATAATAGAAAAAAGAAAAACTTGCAAATTATTGTGTTGTTTTATAGGGAATTTATTTTAATTGTTGTTTTAAGGGAATTTAATTGAGCTGCAAATTTATTTTATTCGTATCGTATCAAAGAGTTTGTAAAAAATAGAACTATTCGAATACAACGACTAAAAGAGAAAAAAAATGTAAAACAAAATTAGGAATTCAAAAAAGATTCTTCTTCTGTCAAATACCCTATATAATAATAATAGTAATAAATGCATGCCTTAAAAATTTTCCAGCATTGGTAATGTACAATATTTTTCTTAAAAAAAATTATACAAAATTTATAAATAATAATGAAATTACCCTGAATCCATAAGCATAATATTTACATTAAAAATTACATAAAAATAATTTCTTTGTCATATGTGAGGTAAGGTTAAAAAATTTCACTTTCCCTGTATAGTTTTGTGAATAACAGAAATTTGATGTCATATTCTATTTTATTTCCATTACCTTCTTTTAATTTTTCATAAAAAAAAAAAAATGAAATAAAATAAAGAGATATAAAAGAATTTGCACTTTATTTTTTTAGATAATTCTTTTATATATATAGGCCAGCCAATATAGGGGATCATTTTATTTGAGCTGTAAATTTATTTCATTTCCAATAGTTGATTTTCTTGTCCAATGCAAAAAAATTGCTATACTAAAAAAAAAAAAGAAGAAAATTTCACCGTAATTAAAATTAGGAAATGCTTTGTACCTATCCCGCATTTTAAATTTTTCGGAATCAGTGCAAGATAGTTTTCTTAAAAATTACAGCAAAAAAAAAAAAAAAAAAAAAAAAAAAAAAAAAAAAAATCGAAGCACCTTGGATGGTGCAACTTCACCGCCGAGCTACTTCATCACTTACGAGCTATATATATCATGCTCGTATCAAGCCGAGAAAATTGAAAATCATGCGTTTTACGTATGTAATATAATTTATTGTTTTGCTTTAAATAAAATGAACAAAGAGCATGCAAAATCACAACAAAAACACTGCATATTACCGAAAATTAACTAAAGCAAAATAAAAAATCATAATTTTGTCGCCTCTAGATTTAGTTGCTTTGCGAGTTTAAATGTTAACGTAATTTACAAATATAAAGATCGAAAATCGGTTAATATATAATTAATAAGTTCCACATTTATCTTAATCTAGTAATTTCTTTAAAAAGTAGAAAACAGCTCGAGAAAATCGTAATATGTATCGCAAAACTCATTCCCAGCTGATGGCGGGCTGAAATGTTCAAAATCGCGCATGCGCAGTAGTGAAGATTTTTCGGGATACTTAACGTCTCGTCATTTTTATAGTTTAAAAAATTATATAGTACGTGAGATTTAACAGTTATTGTCAAAATTACTACTTTAAAGAAAATTTTATCGTGTCTATTATAATAAAATTGACCAATTTGCAGATTTTTTTTTAAATAATAATACTTTAAATTGTGTAATGTGAGAAACATATTATATTTGTTTGAATTTTAACATTAAACAAAATTAGGACACATCTATAATACCTTATATTGTCACGCGTATATAATACATACGTTTATCAGTCATCGTTAATTTATGAAAGAAAATTATAAATCGTAAGTATAGAATCCATTGCAAACTGACAGGCATTAAAATATATACATTTTTTTTTTTGAAGAGAGAACAGAGAGACAGAGACAAAAGTCTTGGACTCGTCACGAACGTGATTTCTATCAAAGTCCGCATTCCAACACTCATTTGCATTCGTAGAACTGTCAAAGATTAACGAATATTATAATGAAGAGCTATTTTATATATAAAGTATATCGCACGACTTTTTATTATTAAAAAATTATACTACATAATATATGATTCATACAAAATAATTCCTGTTTTTAAAATCTAATTACTTTGTCATTTTTGAACTATAATTAAAATAAAATATTTATTAATAATTAAAAGCAGAATATTATATGACTATATAAAATACATGCAATTTTTCATTTCTTAACTTGTACTTGTACATAATTTTCAATAATTATTAATTTCTGAAGAAATAATTACTATTCTGTTCTGTTAAAGATAAAATTTATTCATGTCAGGAAATATATTTCTTATTTATGAATAAATTTTCTAAAAAATATTTATGTATTGATAGAATATATACTGTATAGTAATTTTTCATTTATTAAAATAAATAATAATATGTGTAATGAATCATAAAGTGTTTACATAGCTTTGTAAAGTAAACATAATTAACTAACGTTTTAATCCGCAATAACCACAGGGAATATATATTTTAAACACGTATATATTGAGAGAAATCTATCATATTATAACAGCAAGTCATATGCTTGAATGACCGTAAACTTGAAAAATTAAAACTTTTTTGTACATACACTATACACTGTTTCTTAATGTAAAAGTAATAGAATTTTTTTATTATGTATAAAATTTTCAAATAATTATTGATGCTTGACATAAAAAACAAAATTAAAAAAACGCATCTAGTGAGGTTGAATTGTATTATTTCTTTATGTTAAATAAAGAAAGTAATATTATATACATTACATATGTAATTGTGTATATTTTTATATAATATGTACATAAAATTAGTGACACTTGATTAGATAAAAATTTCTTGTAATGTGTACTTATTATAACAATATCATGTAACGATAGAGTGAAATTATTTTTCCAATTATAATTATATAATGTATTGCATGGGTGTTGTCATTGTAAAATTATATATTTTGATTTTTTTTAATGAAAATTTCATAATACTTATTTCAAAGTAATACATTTACGCGTTTTATAACGTAAATAAACTATTGTTTTTAATTTATAAATCGTGTTGAAATTTCAAGAGAAATTATTGTTTTAGACGTAAAATGTTATATTGCAAAAATCAATTAATTTGATTTAAGATTTATATTTTTTTCTCTCTTTGCAATATAATTTTAAAGCAGTAAAAAAAAAATTATATATATTTAGATAATTTGAAATTTTAAACATTTTAAAATTTCTCTAACTAAATATCTATAATTTTGAATTAGCAGTAACTTTTAGCATAAATTTTTAAGCTTATATATGCAATTAACACAGAACTTGCAAATTATACTTTTAAAAAAATTATGTGCAAAAAGATTCCTTTTTTGTAGCTTATTATATGGAAATTTCTTGTATTTCTTGTAGCAAATTTCATTGCTGAATCACAAAACTCACACATTTTTTTTTATTATTACGGGAGAAAGTATCTAATATAATTACAATTTTTACTTTTATTGTAATTCATATTTAATCTTTATACATTTCAAAAAAGAAAGAAATTAAAAACAATCTCTTTAATCTCAAGGATTAAATTCTTAAAAAAAATAATAATAATATTTTTTTACAATTAGAAATAAAAACAATATATAATTACACTTGAATATTACTTCATGAGTTTTCACATATTTTACGATCAGCTGACCTAATTTTCTTCGTGCACTGAGGTGTGCGGGTGAAGGAGTACAGTACGTAAACATACTGTAAGGAAGTTAATATAATATAGTATTATGTTTACTAGTGGGTCGTAAAAAAAAATTTTTTTTTTCAATTTACGGCCGCACTGCATGGGGGGCCAAAACTTCGTTTCGGCCCCTACCTCTCCATCAATTCAAATTTGAAAAAATATCGGTCCCTCTTAAAGTAAAATGGACCCAAAGTTGCATCACCAATTTTGGGACAGACCACAAATTTTTTCACTTTCTATTAAAACTGCATTGCTATTGCTATTCATTGCGCTACAAAGCAAGTTAATGTTTTTTTGGTTCAAAAAATGGGCTTTGCCCATTTGTTGGGTCATTATCAATTACTTCGAGCAATTAAAATCAACTTTCCATCAAAACAAAGTTAATTAAAATGCGACCAAAGTTGCATCGTCAGTACTGAAGACCCCGCCTTATTGTTTCAAAATCAATGTTAATTCATTTGCAGCAAACTGATAAATTTGTTCAAAAAATGTTAAAATTGGGCTTTCCTTGTATAACATATATACAGTGAAATGTTACACTTCAATTTAGCAATATTCTGCGCTCACGCGCTATTTAGGGGGACTTGGATATTTATGACTCCTCGCTATCGCTCGGTTAAAAGTTTTGTTTACTAAATTATCTGCCAAAGACATGTAACCGAGCGCAAGCGAGGTGTTACCAGCAAGATGGCCACCAGCAAGAGCGCTAAAGCGCTCTTGCTGGTTTTATCTGCATTGTACACGAAGTGGTCGAGCGCAAGCGAGGTTTCAACACCAAGACGGCTGCCATCAAGGGCGCTTCAGCGCCCTTGATGGCAGCCGTCTTGCTGGTTTTATTATGGGGAATATTCCGAGCGCAAGCGAAGTGTAAATATGAAGATGGCTGCCATCAAGGGCGCTTCAGCGCCCTTGATGGCAGCCATCTTGGTGGAATTAAAATGCAAACGATATGCTATTTTTATGCGTGACACGATCGCTTACGCGCTCGTCAAATGGCTGCTATGGGGAGAAGAATGGAAAATCATAATACGATGACACCTCGCTGCCGCTCGGATAAAACCTTCGGACACTGGTCACATGCATATATACTTGGTCGCTTCGCTCTATCAGGCAGGAGTGAGATCGGCGTGCAGTAACACTTCTGTTGGCAGTTAATTTGTTCGGCGCGCTATAAAATATTTTAATGAATCTTGTTTTATCTGACGCGATCGCTTTCGCGAACATAAAATGCTGTCTATCTTTTGTGTTATAAATATAATGAAAAATAAGAGTTTGGTCACTTATTTTCCCACGTAATGAATGTTACACCTCGTTTTCGCTCGAATAAAACCTTCGGACACTGGTCACATGTATATATACATGGTCGCTTCGCTCTATCAGGCAGGAGTGAGATCGGCGTGCAGTAACAATTCTATTGGCTGTTAATTTGTTCGGCGCGCTTTTAACTATTTAAATGAATCTTTTTTCGTCTGACACGATCGCTTTCGCGATCATAAAATGCTGTCTATCTTTTGTGTTGAAAATAAAATGAAAAAGCAGATTTTGGTCGCTTATTTTCACCTGTAATGAATGTGACACCTCGCTTTCGCTCGAATAAACCCATCGGACACTGGTCACATGTATATATACATGGTCGCTTCGCTCTATCAGGCAGGAGTGAGATCGGCGTGCAGTAACACTTCTATTGGCAGTTAATTTGTTCGGCGCGCTATTAACTATTTTAATGAGTCTTGTTTCATCTGACACGATCGCTTGCGCGATCATAAAATGCTGTCTATCTTTTGTGTTAAAAATATATTGAAAAAGAAGATTATGGTCGCTTATTTTCACCTGTAATGAATGTGACACCTCGCTTTCGCTCGAATAAACCCATCGGACACTGGTTACATGTATATATACATGGTCGCTTCGCTCTATCAGGCAGGAGTGAGATCGGCGTGCAGTAACACTTCTATTGGCAGTTAATTTGTTCGGCGCGCTATTAACTATTTTAATGAGTCTTGGTTTATCTGACACGATCGCTTTCGCGATCATATGATGCTGTCTATCTTTTGTATTAAAAATATAATGAAAACGAAGAATTTGGTCGCCAATTTTCTCCTTTTATAAAATAACACCTCGCTGCCGCTCGGATAAACCCATCGGTCACTGGTCAAATGTATATATACATGGTCGCTTCGCTCTATCAGGCAGGAGTGGGATCGGCGTGCAGTCACACTTAAATTAGCAGTTCATTTGTTCAGCGAGCTATTTGTCTATAAATAATTTTTTGTGTGTATCTGATACGACTGCTTATGTAATCTAATATAGTAAATAGCAAATCCCCTTAAAATGTGCGCTCATGCAACAGATAGGTTCCTTCAAATGGGTAAGGACACCTCGCTTTCGCTCGGTCACCTGCCGTGGGCCAAACAGTTAAAAAGTTGGGTGCATTGTAGGGGCCACGGCGCCTGCGGCGGGCCATACAGTTGAAAAGTGGTGAACTTTATGACAGTTTAACCAATTTCAAATCGGCGCTCACGCGCCATTTTGTTTAGCTTACTTAGTATTGAAAGCTCGCTTACGCTCGGGATGTTCTTCGAAGTCATAAAGTATCGATTTAGAACTGTTTTGTATGGTATTGCATAGAAAAAGTGCATTTAAATGAAAATAATCATGCAAAATGACGTGTAGCTCACTTCCGGTTCCAGATACGCAAAAAAGTGTAAGACATCTACCCACATTATTTTGACCCATTTTACCCATAATAAGCATTTTGTAACGTTTTAAGTCGAAAAAATGTGTTATCCCATAAGCCCCTGTATTATAGTAAAATTTCTCTCAAAAAATGACAAAAAAACGGCCCATTTTCAGAACGTTCGTGAAAAACGTGAAATAACACGAAACCTATTAAAGTTAGAAAGTTGCCCCCAGCAAACTTTTTAAAGACGACTATATTTCACATCTCTCCATGTGCGTAACATGAAAATAGGGTAATTTTTTGTATGAGTAAAAGGCCCCTGAAAATGGGTCCAAAAAAACAGGTTTTTCGGTTCTGTAGGCTACCCAAAAGCACATACCTATCATGTCACACATCAGGATTGTTGCATTTTTTGCGGGCTACACGATGGTCATCATTAGAAGTCCGTGACTTCATTTTTAAGGACGCTAGAGTCAAAAAAGTGGTTCGGAGGGGGGTCGAAGAAAGGGGGACCCCTTCTTTGTTTTTTTGGACCTGAAACTTTTTGTCCCAGATTTTCATGAAAATATTTTCTAAGGTCCTTTTTTGGCCCCTGATCAACATTCTGAAGTCAAAATTTCAATATTGTCAAAATTAGAGTAACAGGAGAAATTTCCGTTTTTAAGTCCCATTTAAACACGTGTTAAATCGAGTTAAAATCAAATTGTCCATATCTCCCGAAATATAACCGTTATGATAAAATGTTCAAGAGTTAAACCCACCTTAATTTTATGTTTTACACTTATTTTGATCATTTCATAATGTAATATGAAGATTTCTCGTTTGTCGATTTGATTGCATGTATTTGCGTATAATGCCATGCTTATTAGTTAATCAAAACGCTCTAAAACCAGCAAAATGTCCGGCAGCAAGGGCGCTGACGCGCCCTTGCTGCCGGCCATTTTGCTGGTGACACCTCGCTTGCGCTCGGGCACCTGCCGTGGGCAAAAGTGTTGAGTAAGTGGGGGCTAGCCAGGGCCACGGCGCCTGCGGCGGGCCAAACAGTTGAAAAAGTGGTCTGAAAAAAAAAAATTAATCTCATTCAAAAGGGCGCTCACGCGCCAGGTGGGGTCCGCCATATTAATTGGGACACCTCGCTTACGCTCGAGCACCTGCCGTGGGCAAAAGTGTTGAGTAATTGGGGTTAACCCAGGGCCACGGCGCCTGCTGCGGGCCAAACAGTTGAAAAAGTGGGTTGTAGAAATAGTAAATCCCATTCAAATGGGCGCTCACGCGCCAGGTGGGGTCCGCCACCCTAATTGGGACACCTCGCTTGCGCTCGGGCACCTGCCGTGTGCCAAAGTGTTGAGTAAGTGGGGTTTAGCCAGGGCCACGGCGCCTGCGGCGGGCAAAACAGTTGAAAAAGTGGGCTGTGTAATGTTAAATCAAGGCCACATCGGCGCTCACGCGCCCCTCGGGGTCCTAAATAATCGTGGTTTATCCTCGCTTACGCTCGGATTGGGATGTGAGGTCGGACGGGAGCGCTGGCGCGCTCGTAAACGGCTCGCAAGCTCGCCTTGGCATGAAAAAGTATGGAAAGTCCTATGCTGACATTGTTGTATCGTGCAAATCAGCGTTTATCTAGTTTCCGGTGCAAGATACGGAGTAACACCAAGTAGGGTAAAAAACGTAAAAACAACCCTCTTACCCCCCACTACCCTTGAAATTTCGAAATTTTTAAACATTCGGCCCGCAGTCTGAAAATCGCATTTAAACGTATGGATTTCCCTATGCTGGCAATGTTAACTTTTTGCAAAAAGGCCGTTTCCGAGTTTCCCTGTTTTTTATATGAAAAACACCCAAGGGGGGTGAAAGGCGTAAAACTACCCCCTTTACCCCCTCCAGGCCCTAAAAGTCAAACATTCTGAAAAAAAATTCGTTTCTCCGTAAGCCAGCATGTTAAATGCCGATTTTTGGTCCTTTTTTTCAAAATTTCAAAACGATTGACAGCATTTACTTACCGGGCGATTTTTGTGCTGCGCACGGGAAAAGACTCGGCGGGGCAAAACTAAAAATCGCTCGTTCCCCTTTTTTTCGATTTCGATCTCAAAAATTTTTTAATCCGTTTTTAGCACGAAAAAAACGCAAAAAAAAAATTCTTTTTTTTCAAATCGCGATAACTTTTTTTAAAACAAAAAATTCAAAAATCGGGCGACGATAGGGCACGTAGAATGTCTTTGGCTTTCCAAAAACGTTTTAAAATCGAAAATCGGAGCAAAATTAAAACCGCTAGTGGGCCCCCCGATTTGCTCCGTTTTAGGGGTTTGGGGGGTTTTACTCCGTAAGTATCGATTTTTCGAGCAAAAGTTACTCTTCATAAATCAATTTTTTTTGGATTTTCGACCCGCTCCGCGAGTTTCACTCAAATCGGAGCAAGTCAAAAATCGGCGATTTTCAACAATACTGCGATTTGCGGCTACGCCGCAAATCGCAATGTCCATGTCTCACCGGAATTGGAACTTGGTTTTGGTCCCCCCCGGGGTGGGGGGCCCTTCGGGCCCCCATGGGGCCCCCTTCGGGGGCCCAAAAATTAACATGGGTTTATAAAATATTCATATTTGGTGACGAGGAAGGGGGAAAAAAAAAATTTTTTTTTTCAATTTGGGCCGCGACGCACGGTACCTCCCCATCAATTCAAATTACAAAAAATATCGGTCCCTCATTGAGTAAAATGGACCCAAAGTTGCATCACGAATTTTGGGACACACCGCATTTTTTTAACATTTCTATTTAAAGTACATTGCTAATGGTATTCATTGTGCTGCAAACTAACAAATGTATTTTTGGGGCTCAAAATGGGCTTCGCCCATTTGTTGGGTCATTATCAATTACTTCGTGCATTGAAAGTCATATTTCCATCCAAACAATGTACTTAAAAATGCGACCAAAGTTGCATCGTCAATTCTGGAGAACTCGACTGAGTGTTTTAAAATCAATGTTATTTAATTTTTTTGCAACAAACAGATTTTTTTTTTAAAAATTGTAAAATTCAGGCTTTCCTGTAAAAAATATGTACTGTGAGATGTAACACTTAAATTCAGCAATATGCTGCGCTCACGCGCTGTTTAGGGGGTCTTGGAATTTTATGACTCTTCGCTATCGCTCGGGTATAATTTTCACTGACTAAATTATCTGCCAAAGGCAGGTAACCGAGCGCAAGCGAGGTGTTACCAGTAAGATGGCCGCCAGCAAGAGCGCTAAAGCGCTCTTGCTGGCGGCGATCTTGCTAGTTTTATTTACATTGTACGCGAAATGACCGAGCGCAAGCGAGGTGTAAATATCAAGATGGCTGCCATCAAGGGCGCTTCAGCGCCCTTGATGGCAGCCATCTTGGTGGAATTTAAGTGCAAGTGATATGCTATTTTTACGCCAGACACGATCGCTTACGCGCTCGTCAAGTGGTTGCTATGGGGAGTAGGATAGAAAATCATAATACCATTTACACCTGACACGATCGCTTACGCGCTCGTCAAGTGGTTGCTATGGGGAAAGAATGTTAGATTATAATTGGGTAACACCTCGCTACCGCTCGTATAAACCCATCGGACACTGGTCACACGTATATATACATGGTCGCTTCGCTCTATCAGGCAGGAGTGAGATCGGCGTGCAGTAACACTTTTATTGCCAGTTAATATGTTCGGCGCGCTATAAACTATTTTATTGAATTCATCTGACACGATCGCAATATGCTGCGCTCACGCGCTGTTTAAGGGGTCTTGGAATTTTATGACTCCTCGCTATCGCTCGGGTATAAGTTTCACTTACTAAATTTTCTGCCAAAGGCAAGTAACCGAGCGCAAGCGAGGTGTAAATATCAAGATGGCTGCCATCTAGGGCGCTTCAGCGCCCTTGATGGCAGCCATCTTGGTAGAATTAAAGTGCAAGTGATATGCTATTTTTACGCCAGACACGATCGCTTACGCGCTCGTCAAATGGCTGCTATAGGGAGTAGGATAGAAAATCATAATACCATTTACACCTGACACGATCGCTTACGCGCTCGTCAAGTGGTTGCTATGGGGAAAGAATGTAAGATTATTATTGGGTAACACCTCGCTTCCGCTCGAATAAACCCATCGGACACTGGTCACACGTATATATACATGGTCGCTTCGCTCTATCAGGCAGGAGTGAGATCGGCGTGCAGTAACACTTTTATTGCCAGTTAATATGTTCGGCGCGCTATAAACTATTTTAATGAATCCTGTGTCATCTGACACGATCGCTTTCGCGATCATAAAATGCTGTCTATCTTTTTTATCAAAAATATAATGAAAACGCAGAATTTGGTCGATAATGTTTCCCTGTTTTAAATGTGACACTTCGCTTTCGCTCGAATAAACCCATCGGACACTGGTCACATGTATATATACATGGTCGCTTCGCTCTATCAGGCAGGAGTGAGATCGGCGTGCAGTAATACTTCTATTAGCAGTTAATTTGTTCGGCGAGTTTTACTTCATAAATATTTTTTTGTGTATCTGACACGATTGCTTACGCAATCGTAAACGGCTGTCTAACTTTTTATTAAAATCAAAGAAAAATTAAAACTATTGAACGTTTATTACCACCAGTTTAGCAATTGTGACTTCTCGCTGCCACTCGATTGTACAATGCACACGAAGTGACCGAGCGCAAGCGAGCTTTCACTATCAAGATGGCTGCCATCAAGGGCGCTACAGCGCCCTTGATGGCAGCCATCTTGGTGGAAATTAATTTCAAGCAATATGCTATTTTCATGCCTGACACGATCGCTTACGCGCTCGTCAAGTGTTTGCATAGGGAAAGAATGTAAGATTATAATTGGGTAACACGTCGCTACCGCTCCAATAAATCCATCGGACACTGGTCACATGTATATATACATGGTCGCTTCGCTCTATCAGGCAGGAGTGAGATCGGCGTGCAGTAACACTTTTATTGCCAGTTCATATGTTCGGCGCGCTTTAAACTATTTTAATGAATCCTGTGTCATCTGACACGATCGCTTTCGCGATCATAAAATGCTGTCTATCTTTTTTATCAAAAATATAATGAAAACGCAGAATTTGGTCGATAATGTTTCCCTGTTTTAAATGTGACACTTCGCTTTCGCTCGAATAAAACCTTCGGACACTGGTCACATGTATATATACATGGTCGCTTCGCTCTATCAGGCAGGAGTGAGATCGGCGTGCAGTAACACTTCTATTGGCAGTTAATTTGTTCGGCGTGCTTTTACTCTTTAAATGAATTTTGTTTCATCTGACACGATCGCTTACGCGATCATAAAATGCTGTCTATCTTTTGTGTTAAAAATATAATGAAAAATAAGATTTTGGTTGCTCGTTTTCACCATTTATGAATATGAAACCTCGCTTTCGCTCGAAAAAACCGATCGGACACTGGTCAAATGTATATATACATAGTCGCTTCGCTCTATCAGGCAGGAGTGGGATCGGCGTGCAGTCACACTTAAAGTGGCACATTCTTTTTTTCGGCGAGCTACTTCTCTATAAATAATTATTTGTGTGTATCTGATACGATTGCTTTCTGTACTCATAAATGGCCCTCTAATATACTAATTAGTTATTCCCTTTAAATGGGCAATCACGCGCATCTTAGCTTCTTCAAGATGGTTGAGGACACCTCGCTTTCGCTCGGTCACCTGCCGTGGGCCAAACAGTTCAAAAGTTGGGTGTATTGTGAGGCCACGGTGCCTGCGGCAGGCAAAACAGTTGAAAAAGGGGTCAGTAGAAATAGTCAATCCAATTCAAATGTGCGCTCACGCGCCAGTATGGTTCCTTCAGATGGTTGAGGACACCTCGCTTTCGCTCGGTCACCTGCCGTGGGCCAAACAGTTAAAAAGTTGGGTGCATTGTGGGGGCCACGGCGCCAGCGGCGGGCCATACAGTTGAAAAGTTGTGAACTTTAACAGTTTAACTAATTTCAAATCGGCGCTCACGCGCCATTTTTTTAGCCTGGTTAGTAAAAATACCTCGCTTACGCTCGAGTTGATTTGAGATGTCAGAAAGTACTGATTTAGCGTTGTTTTGTATGGTAATGTATAGAAAATGTGTGTTTAAATGAAAATAGTTATGCAAAATGGCGTGTAGCTCACTTCCGGTTCCAGATACGCAAAAAAGTGTAAGTTACCTACCCACATTATTTTAACCCATTTTACCCATAATAAGCATTTTTTAACGTTTCAAGTAGAAAAAATGTGTTATCACATAAGCCCCTATATATTAGAAAAATTTCTCTCCAAAAATGACAAAAAAACGGCCCATTTTCTGCACGTTCGTGAAAAACGTGAAATAACACAAAACCTATTAAAGTTAGAAAGTTGCCCTCAGCAAACTTTTTAAAAAAGACTATATTACACACCTTTCCATGTGCGTTACATGAAAATAGGTTAATTTTTTGTATGAGAAAAAGACCCCTGAAAATGGGTCCAAAAAAACAGGTTTTTTGCTTCTGTAGGCTACCCAAAAGAAGATACCTATCATGTCAAACATCAAGATTGTTGCATTTTTTGCGGGCTACACGATGGTCATCATTAGAAGTCCGTAACTTCATTTTTAAGGACGCTAGAGTCAAAAAAGTGGTTCGGAGGGGGGTCGAAGAAAGGGGGACCCCTTCTTTGTTTTTTTGGGCCTGAAACTTTTTGTCCCAGATTTTCTTGAAAAAATGTTCTTAGGTCCAATTTGGGCCCCTGATCAACATTCTGAAGTCAAAAGTTCAATATTGTCATAATTGGAGTCACAGGAGCAATTTCCATTTTTTAGTCCTATTTAAACGCGTGTTAATTTGCTTAATAACCAAAATGCTGATATCTCTCGAAATATAACCGTTATGATAAAATGTTCAAGAGTTAAACCCAACTTAATTTTATGTTTTATACCTTGTATGTTTGTTTCATAATTTAAAATTAAGATTTCTTGTTTCTCTATTTGATTGCATGTAATTACGTATAATGCCATGCTTATTAGTTAATCAAAACGCTCTAAAACCAGCAAAATGGCCGGCAGCAAGGGCGCTGACGCGCCCTTGCTGCCGGCCATTTTGCTGGTGACACCTCGCTTGCGCTCGTGCACCTGCCGTGGGCAAAAGTGTTGAGTAAGTGGGGGCTAGCCAGGGCCACGGCGCCTGCGGCGGGCCAAACAGTTGAAAAAGTGGGTTGAAGAAATAGTAAATCCCATTTAAATGGGCGCTCACGCGCCAGTAAGGTTCTTTCAGATGGGTGAGGACACCTCGCTTTCGCTCGGTCACCTGCCGTGGGCCAAACAGTTGAAAAGTTGGTTGCATTGTAGGGGCCACGGCGCCTGCGGCGGGCCATACAGTTGAAAAGTGGTTAACTTTGACAGTTTAACCAATTTCAAATCGGCGCTCACGCGCCAATTTGGTTTGACTTACTTAGTATTAAAAGCTCGCTTACGCTCGGGATGTTTTTCGAAGTCATAAAGTATCGATTTATCACAGTTTTGTATGGTATTGCATAGAAAAAGTGTATTTAAATGAAAATTATCATGCAAAATGGCGTGTAGCTCACTTCCGGTTCCAGATACGCAAAAAAGTGTAAGTCACCTACCCACATTATTTTGACCCATTTTACCCATAATAAGCATTTTGTAACGTTTCAAGTCGAAAAAATGTGTTATCCCATAAGCCCATGTATATTGGTAAAATTTCTCTCAAAAAATGACAAAAAAACGGCCCATTTTCAGAACGTTCGTGAAAAACGTGAAATAACACGAAACCTATTATTGTTAGAAAGTTGCCCCCAGCAAACTTTTTAAAGAAGACTATATTACACACCTTTCCATGTGTGTTGCATGAAAATAGGTTAATTTTTTGCATGAGTAAAATGCCCCTGAAAATGGGTCCAAAAAAACAGGCTTTTCGCTTTTGTAGGCTACCCAAAAATACATACCTATCATGTCAAACATCAGGATTGTTGCATTTTTTGTGGGCTACACGATAGTCATCATTAGAAGTCCGTAACTTCATTTTTAAGGACGCTAGAGTCAAAAAAGTGGTTCAGAGGGGGGTCGAAGAAAGGGGGACCCCTTCTTTGTTTTTTTGGGTCTGAAACTTTTTGTCTCAGATTTTCATAAAAACATGTTCTTAGGTCAATTTTTGGCCCCTGATCAACATTCTGAAGTCAAAAATTCCATATTGTCAAAATTGGAGTCACAGGATCAATTTCCATTTTTTAGTCCCATTTAAACACATGTTAAATTGCGTTAAAAAGAAATTGTCCATATCTCCTGAAATATGAACATCATGATAAAATGTGCAAGAGCCCAACCCACCCTAATTTTATGTTTTATAACTTGTATCTTTCTTTTACATTGTAAAATGAAGATTTTTCGTTTCTCTATTTGATTGCATGTAATTACGTATAATGCCATGCTAATTAGTTAATCAAAACGCTCTAAAACCAGCAAAATGGCCGGCAGCAAGGACGCTGACGCGCCCTTGCTGCCGGCCATTTTGCTGGTGACACCTCGCTTGCGCTCGGGCACCTGCCGTGGGCAAAAGTGTTGAGTAAGTGGGGGTTAGGCAGGGGCACGGCGCCTGCGGCGGGCCAAACAGTTGAAAAAGTGGGTTGAAGAAATAGTAAGTCCCATTGAAATAGGCGCTCACGCGCCAGGTGGGGTCCGCCATTTTAATTGGGACACCTCGCTTGCGCTCGGGCACCTGCCGTGGGCAAAAGTGTTGAAAAAGTGGGGTTTTGCCAGGGCCACGGCGCCTGCGGCGGGCAAAACAGTTGAAAAAGTGGGCTGTGTAATGTTAAATCAATGCCAAATCGGCGCTCACGCGCCCCTCGGGGTCCTAAGTAATCATGGTTTATCCTCGCTTACGCTCGGATTGGGATGTGAGGTCAGACGGGAGCGCTGGCGCGCTCGTAAACGGCTCGCAAGCTCGCCTTGGCATGAAAATGTATGTAAAGTCCTATGCTGACATTGTTATATCGTGCAAATCAGCGTTTATCTAATTTCCGGTGCAAGATACGGAGTAACACCAAGTGGGGTAAAAAACGTGAAAACAACCCTCTTACCCCCCACTACCCTTGAAATTTCGAAATTTTAGAAAATTCGGCCCGCAGTCTGAAATTCGCATTTAAACGTATGGATTTTCCTATGCTGGCAATGTTAACTTTTTGCAAAAAGGCCTTTTCCGAGTTTCCCTGTTTTTTATATGAAAAACACCCAAGGGGGGTGAGAGGCGTAAAACCACCCCCTTTACCCCCTCCAGCCCCTAAATGTCAAACATTCTGGAAAAAAAATCGTTTCTCCGTAAGCCAGCATGTTAAATGCCGATTTTTAGTCCTTTTTTTCGAAATTTCAAAACGATTGACAGCATTTACTTACCGGGCGATTTTTGTGCTGCGCACGGGAAAAGACTCGGCGGGGCGAAACTAAAAATCGCTCGTTCCCCTTTTTTTCGATTTCAACCTCAAAATTTTTTTAATCCGTTTTTAGCACGAAAAAAGCGCAAAAAAAAAATTTTTTTTTTTCAAATCGCGATAAATCGGTTTTAAAAAATGAAATTCAAAAATCGGCCGACGCTATACCACGTAAAATTGCTTTGGCTTTCCAAAAACGTTTTGAAATCGAAAATCGGAGCAAAATTGCGACCGCTAAGTGTCCCCCCGATTTGCTCCGTTTTAGGTGTTTGGGCGGTTTTACTCCGTAACTATCGATTTTTCGAGCAAAAGTCACTCTTGTCGGTCCCACTTATTTTCGATTTTCGACCCGCTCCGCGAGTTTCACTCGAATCGGAGGGGTCAAAAAATCGTCGATTTTCCACTCCACTGCGATTTGCGGCTACGCCGCAAATCGCAATGTCCATGTCTCACCGGAAACGGAACTTGGTTTCGGTCCTCCCCGAGGTGGGGGGCCCTTCGGGCCCCCAGGGGGCCCCCTTCGGGGGCCCAAAAATTAACACGGGATTATAAAATATTCATAGTGAGGGACGAGGAAGGGGGAAAAAAAAAATTTTTTTTTTCAATTTGGGCCGCGACGCACGGGGGGCCAAAACTTCGTTTCGGCCCATACCTCCCCATTAATTCAAATTTAAAAAAATATCGGTCCTTCTTTGAATAAAACGGGCCCAAAGTTGCATCACGAATTTTGGGACACACCGCATTTTTTTAACATTTCTATTAAAAGTGCATTGCTATTGCTACTCATTGCGCTGCAAACTAACAAATGTATTTTTAGGTCTCAAAATGGGCTTCGCCCATTTTTTGGGTCATTGTCAATTACGTCGTACATTGAATGTCAACTTTACATCCAAACAATGTACTTAAAAATGCGACCAAAGTTGCATCGTCAATTCTGGAGACCCCCACGTATTGTTTTAAAATCAATGTTATTTCCTTTGCAACAAAGAGATAAATTTTTTTTCAAAAAATGTTAAATTGTGTCCTTCCCTGCATAACTTATGTACAGTGAGCTGCGACACTTAAATTTAGCAATATGCTGCGCTCACGCGCTGTTTAGGGGGTCTTGGAATTTTTATGACTCCAAAGGCAGGTAACCGAGCGCAAGCGAGGTGTCATTAAAAACATGGCCGCCAGCAAGAGCGCTAAAGCGCTCTTGCTGGCGGCGATCTTGCTGGTTTATCTACATTGTACACGAAGTGACCGAGCGCAAGCGAGGTGTAAATATCAAGATGGCTGCCATCTAGGGCGCTTCAGCGCCCTTGATGGCAGCCATCTTGGTGGAATTAAAGTGCAAGTGATATGCTATTTTTACGCCAGACACGATCGCTTACGCGCTCGTCAAATGGCTGCTATGGGGAGTAGGATAGAAAATCATAATACCATTTACACCTGACACGATCGCTTACGCGCTCGTCAAGTGGTTGCTATGGGGAAAGAATGTTAGATTATAATTGGGTAACACCTCGCTACCGCTCGAATAAACCCATCGGACACTGGTCACACGGATATATACATGGTCGCTTCGCTCTATCAGGCAGGAGTGAGATCGGCGTGCAGTAACACTTTTATTGCCAGTTAATATGTTCGGCGTGCTATAAACTATTTTATTGAATCCTGTGTCATCTGACACGATCTCAATATGCTGCGCTCACGCGCTGTTTAAGGGGTCTTGGAATTTTATGACTCCTCGCTATCGCTGGGGTATAAGTTTCACTTACTAAATTTTCTGCCAAAGGCAGGTAACCGAGCGCAAGCGAGGAGTTATCAGTGCTGGCGGCGATCTTGCTGGTTTTATTTACATTGTACGCGAAATGACCGAGCGCAAGCGAGGTGTAAATATCAAGATGGCTGCCATCAAGGGCGCTGAAGCGCCCTTGATAGCAGCCATCTTGGTGGAATTAAAGTGCAAGTGATATGCTATTTTTACGCCAGACACGATCGCTTACGCGCTCGTCAAATGGCTGCTATGGGGAGTAGGATAAGAAATCATAATACGATTTACACCTGACACGATCGCTTACGCGCTCGTCAAGTGGTTGCTATGGGGATAAGAATGGAAAATCATAATACGATGACACGTCGCTACCACTCGAATAAACCCATCGGACACTGGTCACACGTATATATACATGGTCGCTTCGCTCTATCAGGCAGGAGTGAGATCGGCGTGCAGTAACACTTCTATTAGCAGTTAATTTGTTCGGCCAGTTTTACTTCATAAATATTTTTTTGTGTATCTGACACGATCGCTTTCGCGATCATAAAATGCTGTCTATCTTTTTTATCAAAAATATAATGAAAACGCAGAATTTGGTCGATAATGTTTCCCTGTTTTCAATGTGACACTTCGCTTTCGCTCGAATAAACCCATCGGACACTGGTCACATGTATATATACATGGTCGCTTCGCTCTATCAGGCAGGAGTGAGATCGGCGTGCAGTAACACTTCTATTGGCAGTTAATTTGTTCGGCGTGCTTTTACTCTTTAAATGAATTTTGTTTCATCTGACACGATCGCTTACGCGATCATAAAATGCTGTCTATCTATTGTGTTAAAAATATAATGAAAAATAAGATTTTGGTTGCTCGTTTTCACCATTTATGAATATGAAACCTCGCTTTCGCTCGAAAAAACCGATCGGACACTGGTCAAATGTATATATACATGGTCGCTTCGCTCTATCAGGCAGGAGTGGGATCGGCGTGCAGTCACACTTAAAGTGGCACAATCTTTTTTTCGGCGAGCTACTTCTCTATAAATAATTATTTGTGTGTATCTGATACGATTGCTTTCTGTACTCATAAATGGCCCTCTAATATACTAATTAGTTATTCCCTTTAAATGGGCAATCACGCGCATCTTAGCTTCTTCAAGATGGTTGAGGACACCTCGCTTTCGCTCGGTCACCTGCCGTGGGCCAAACAGTTCAAAAGTTAGGTGTATTGTGAGGCCACGGTGCCTGCGGCAGGCAAAACAGTTGAAAAAGGGGTCAGTATAAATAGTCAATCCAAATTAAAATGTGCGCTCACGCGCCAGTATGGTTCCTTCAGATGGTTGAGGACACCTCGCTTTCGCTCGGTCACCTGCCGTGGGCCAAACAGTTAAAAAGTTGGGTGCATTGTGGGGGCCACGGCGCCTGCGGCGGGCCATACAGTTGAAAAGTTGTGAACTTTAACAGTTTAACTAATTTCAAATCGGCGCTCACGCGCCATTTTTTTAGCCTGGTTAGTAGAAATACCTCGCTTACGCTCGAGTTGATTTGAAATGTTAGAAAGTACTGATTAAGCGTTGTTTTGTATGGTAATGTATAGAAAATGTGTGTTTAAATGAAAATAGTTATGCAAAATGGCGTGTAGCTCACTTCCAGTTCCAGATACGCAAAAAAGTGTAAGTCACCTACCCACATTATTTTAACCCATTTTACCCATAATAAGCATTTTTTAACGTTTCAAGTAGAAAAAATGTGTTATCACATAAGCCCCTGTATATTGGTAAAATTTCTCTCAAAAAATGACAAAAAAACGGCCCATTTTCTGCACGTTCGTGAAAAACGTGAAATAACACAAAACCTATTAAAGTTAGAAAGTTGCCCCAAGCAAACTTTTTAAAGAAGACTATATTACACACCTTTCCATGTGCGTTACAGGAAAATAGGTTAATTTTTTGTATGAGAAAAAGACCCTTCAAAATGGGTCCAAAAAAACAGGTTTTTCGCTTCTGTAGGCTACCCAAAATAAGATACCTATCATGTCAAACATCAGGATTGTTGCATTTTTTGCGGGCTACACGATGGTCATCATTAGAAGTCCGTAACTTTATTTTTAAGGACGCTAGAGTAAAAAAAGTGGTTCGGAGGGGGGTCGAAGAAAGGGGGACCCCTTCTTTGTTTTTTTGGGCCTGAAACTTTTTGTCCCAGATTTTCTTGAAAAAAAGTTCTTAGGTCCACTTTGGGCCCCTGATCAACATTCTGAAGTCAAAAGTTCAATATTGTCAAAATTAGAGTCACAGGATCAATTTCCATTTTTGAGTCCTATTTAAACGCGTGTTAAATTGCTTTAAAATATAAATGCCCATATCTCCTGAAGTATAACCGTTACGATAAAATGCGCAAGGGCACAACCCACCTTAATTTTATGTTTAACACTTATTTTGGTCATTTTAAAATGTAAAATAAAGATTTCTCGTTTCTCTATTTGATTGCATGTATAATTACGTATAATGCCATGATTATTAGTTAATCAAAACGCTCTAAAACCAGCAAAATGGCCAGCAGCAAGGGCGCTGACGCGCCCTTGCTGCCGGCCATTTTGCTGGTGACACCTCGCTTGCGCTCGGGCACCTGCCATGGGCAAAAATGTTGAGTAAGTGGGGGCTAGCCAGGGCCACGGCGCCGGCGGCGGGCCAAACAGTTGAAAAAGTGGTCTGTAGAAATAGTAAATCCCATTCAAATGTGCGCTCACGCGCAAGTATGGTTCCTTCACATGGGTGAGGACACCTCGCTGTCGCTCGGTCACCTGCCGTGGGCCAAACAGTTGAAAAGTTGGGTGCATTGTAGGGGCCACGGCGCCTGCGGCGGGCCATACAGTTGAAAAGTGGTGAACTTTAACAGTTTAACTAATTTCAAATCGGCGCTCACGCGCCATTTTGTTTGGCTTACTTTGTATTGAAAGCTCGCTTACGCTCGGGATGTTCTTCAAAGTCATAAAGTATCGATTTAGCACTGTTTTGTATGGTATTGCATAGAAAAAGTGTATTTAAGTGAAAATTATCATGCAAAATGGCGTGTAGCTCACTTCCGGTTCCAGATACGCAAAAAAGTGTAAGACATCTACCCACATTATTTTGACCCATTTTACCCATAATAAGCATTTTGTAACGTTTCAAGTTGAAAAAATGTGTTATCACATAAGCCCCTATATATTAGAAAAATTTCTCTCAAAAAAGGACAAAAAAAGGCCCATTTTCGGAAGGTTCGTGAAAAACATGAAATAACACGAAACCTATTAAAGTTAGAAAGTTGCCCCCAGCAAACTTTTTAAAGAGGACTATATTACACACCTTTTCATGTGCGTTACATTATAATACGTTAATTTTTTGTATGAGAAAAAGACCCCTCAAAATGGGTCCAAAAAAACAGGTTTTTCGCTTTTGTAGGCTACCCAAAAATACATACCTATCATGTCAAACATCAAGATTGTTGCATTTTTTGCGGGCTACACGATGGTCATCATTAGAAGTCCGTAACTTCATTTTTAAGGACGCTAGAGTCAAAAAAGTGGTTCGGAGGGGGTTCGAAGAAAGGGGGACCCCTTCTTTGTTTTTTTGGGCCTGAAACTTTTTGTCCCAGATTTTCTTGAAAAAAAGTTCTAAGGTCCACTTTGGGCCCCTGATCCACATTCTGAAGTCAAAAGTTCAATATTGTCAAAATTGGAGTCACAGGATCAATTTCCATTTGTTAGTCCCATTTAAACACGTGTTAAATTGCTTTAAAATCAAAATGCCCATATCTCCTGAAATATAACTGTTATGATAAAATGTGCAAGAGCCCAACCCACCTTAATTTTATGTTTTTTACCTTGCTTCTTTGTTTCATAATGTAAAATTAAGATTACTCGTTTCCCTATTTGATTGCATGTATAATTACGTATAATGCCATGCTAATTTGTTAATCAAAACGCTCTAAAACCAGCAAAATGGCCGGCAGCAAGGGCGCTGACGCGCCCTTGCTGCCGGCCATTTTGCTGGTGACACCTCGCTTGCGCTCGGGCACCTGCCGTGGGCAAAAGTGTTGAGTAAGTGGGGTTTAAACAGGGCCACGGTGCTTGCGGCGGGCCAAACAGTTGAAAAAGTGGGTGGTAAAAATATTAAATCCCATTCAAATGGGCGCTCACGCGCCAGGTGGGGTCCGCCTTTATAATTGGGACACCTCGCTTGCGCTCGGGCACCTGCCGTGGGCAAAAGTGTTGAAAAAGTGGGGTTTTGCCAGGGCCACGGCGCCTGCGGCGGGCAAAACAGTTGAAAAAGTGGGCTGTGTAATGTTAAATCAATGCCAAATCGGCGCTCACGCGCCCTTTGAGGTCGTACACCATCGTGGTTTATCCTCGCTTACGCTCGGATTGGGATGTGAGGTCAGACGGGAGCGCTGGCGCGCTCGAAAACGGCTCGCAAGCTCGCCTTGGCATGAGAATGTATGGTAAATCCTATGCTGACATTGTTATATCGTGCAAATCAGCGTTTATCTCGTTTCCGGTGCAAGATACGGAGTAACACCAGATGGGGTAAAAAACGTGAAAACAACCCTCTTACCCCCCACTACCCTTGAAATTTCGAAATTCTGAAAAATTCGGCCCGCAGTCTGAAAATCGCATTTAAACGTATGGATTTCCCTATGCTGGCAATGTTAACTTTTTGCAAAAAAGCCGTTTCCGAGTTTCCCTGTTTTTTATATGAAAAACACCCAAGGGGGGTGAGAGGCGTAAAACCACCCCCTTTACCCCCTCCAGCCCCTAAATGTCAAACATTCTGAAAAAAAAATCGTTTCTCCGTAAGCCAGCATGTTAAATGCCGATTTTTGGTCCTTTTTTTCGAAATTTCAAAACGATTGACAGCATTTACTTACCGGGCGATTTTTGTGCTGCGCACGGGAAAAGACTCGGCGGGGCAAAACTAAAAATCGCTCGTTCCCCTTTTTTTCGATTTCGACCTCAAAATTTTTTTAATCCGTTTTTAGCACGAAAAAAACGCAAAAAAAAATCTTTTTTTTTTCAAATCGCGATAACTTTTTCTAAAACAAAAAATTCAAAAATCGGGCGACGATAGGGCACGTAAAATTGCATTGGCTTTCAAAAAACGTTTTAAAATCGAAAATCGGAGCAAAATTGAAAACGCTAGGTGTCGCCCCGATTTGCTCCGTTTTAGGTGTTTGGAGGGTTTTACTCCGTATCTATCGATTTTTCGAGCAAAAGTCACTCTTGTTGGTCCCACTTATTTTCGATTTTCGACCCGCTCCGCGAGTTTCACAAAAATCGGAGCATGTCAAAAATCGTCGATTTTTCACTCCACTGCGATTTGCGGCTACGCCGCAAATCGCAATGTCCATGTCTCACCGGAAACGGAACTTGGTTTTGGTCCTCCCCGAGGTGGGGGGCCCTTCGGGCCCCCAGGGGGCCCCCTTCGGGGGCCCAAAAATTAACACGGGATTATAAAATATTCATAGTGAGGGATTTCAATATATCAAAACCATTAATTATATTTATTTATTTGAGATTTATTTTTATCCTTTAATAAATTTTAAATCTTGTTGACACATTATTAATTATAAATTCATATATAAATTATATTCATATCAAATACGTCAACGCTTTTAAGTATATTATTATATAGAAATAAAAAAAGGTTTACTGTAACCTCAAGTGTTAAGACTTTATTATAGTGTTGAGCATTTTTTTTTTTAAATTTAATGTATTCGATAGAAAATAAAACAACTGTAAAATAAATATGAGATTAAAAAAATAAAATTTTATTAGAGATATTTTTCTCAACAATAATGTTAAAGGCGTAGAATGCCTTGAACAAAATAAAAATTGTCTAATATGTCCTAAAATACCTGAATATCAACGTTGATTTTGCGGGAGTCATTGATTTTTAATTTATTTTTCATTTATTCGGTTTTATGACGATACAGCTCACTTGTTTTCCGTGAATCAGCAAGCTGTGACGTCACAAAACCGCATTTGTCAATTCATAAATGGAAAATAAATTAGAAATCAATGACTGCTGCCAAATCAACGTTGATATTTAAGTATGTTAGTATATTAGATAAGTTTTTTGTCCAAGGTGTTCTACGCCTTTAAACTATATATACCTATTATTTGTTATATTTCTAACATCGATTTCATTCGTGGTGATCTCTCAAAAAGTTTATACATAATGAGAGCAAAAATTATGTAAATTATGTTATGGTGAAATTCTCAGTTACATAAATAATTATGCTTTACAGTTTAATTATAATGGTATGCAATATAAATACTATGTAGAATATATAATTAATTATGTTCTCATATATAGATGTTGTTATAGTTTATTTTTGTCTGTACTTAATAGATCAAAAGTGTCATCAATACACAGTAACACAAGATAGAATAGGTATGTTGGTTCAACAATACTCTACAATAAAGTTACTTGTCATCATTGAAGAAACATAAAACTTGAATGCAGAAGTACTCTGTTCTACAACACTCTTTTTCATTAGTCGTGTGCATGGCATATTTGATGGAACGCAGTTAGTTATCTAATTAAGGTAGAGCAACGCAACTTGGTACAAATAGAGCTTAAATAATTAATGGTTAGGGGGTTGATCTAATTTTACCTTAATTTAAGTACCCATGTTAAAGTAAAAATTGAAAAAATGACAAACAAAAAAAGTTTTTCAAAATGAACCAAATTTTGGTAAGAGGGTGTAACAAAATTAATGGTAAAATAGTATAAATTATTTCTCATTTATAAAACACTGGAATATTATAGTATTCAGCTGTAGAAGTGGAATAACTATGCACACGGACAAAAATAAATACGTAATAATTATGCTACAGCTCATTTTCAGCACAATTTGTTTAATACAGCATAATTTATGCTATACTGCATAGTAGCTATATTTCAATAGTATAAATATTATATTTTTCAGCATAGCTATTTATATTGTTCTAATTTAGCATCATTTATGCTATAATGACATAAATGCAGCATAAATTACGTATTTTTTTCCCGTGCATACAACATAATTTGTAAATTGGTTTTTAGTATAAATTAAAATAATATTTGTGGCAATATTAATATTTTATACACATTGAGTAAGGACACTTTGGAGAAATTATCGTTACGTTGTTTAGTTTCAAATTCTCTTATAATTTTTTAAAACTTTACTGTGAAAGCGATTGTTTATGATTTTTATTAGAGGTTACTTTTAGCTATACATGAAAATTGCAACTATATTATACTTTCACGACTATTTATCAAACAAAACTCAATGTATTAGAACGTATTATTAAACTGCTGTGTATGGAAATTATTATTATGTAAAAAAAAAAAAGTTGGCAAGGTGTTTTTGTGAGGGAGTATAAAAAGTACGACAATCAACTTTCGACCTGCTTTTATAAGTAGACCAAAGCAACCACCGCCTTCATTCTCTTACTTGAAAAAAACGTTTTATTTTATTTAATTTAATAGGGTACACTGAAACAACAAACTTGCATTTTTGTTAAGGTCATACTAAAAATATGATAAATAATGTGCACGAAAAAAATATAAATGTAATAATAATGCTAGCTTATTTTCAGCGTAATTTGTTCAATATAGCATAATTTATACTATACTTCATAATAAATATGCTACATATCATAAATGTTCTACAGTCATTTTACTTAAAAGTTGATTTCTATTGGCTTATGGTCATACAATGCAATAAGAGGGAGCTTTTAGTTGACGCAACACTACATTTAAATACATGTTATTTCCATTATGCCAATATAAATTCACTTTTAAGTAAATGGACCGTACAGCACATATTTATGTTGTTCCAATTTGGTATAATTTATGCTATAATGACATTAATGCTGCTTGAATTGCGTAATTTATTCTTTCCGTGTATCAATAAATAGTTATACTTCAGTTATCTTGAGTCCCAAAAGATTTTTTTTCTATAAATAAAAACTTATAGTTTCTCCTAATTGCGCATATTTCTCTTACAAAAACTATCAAAAATATTTTTATATTACTTTTGATACCAAGAATTTGAACCAATTATAAAATTATTATATTTTAATGAAGAAATTATCAAAGCCATATCAGAGTTATTTAATATATATGTAGTATTGATATTAAAGCTTAAAATTTGTACAAAAATTACGCACTAATGGTTATAATAATGATAACCTAATCTACGATTATGTGCACTTAAAATAAAAATAAATTAGCATAAAAAAAGTTCTTATTTATTTTTATTCCAGTGTAATGCAAAAGTTGTGTTTAAATAAAATGTATATAAAGATAAAATATTTGGGTGAAAAATTTAGAACCTCTAGGCATGGAAATATTTTATATCATATTTTCTAATAATATCTAATTTTCCTCGAATTTTATTTAATATTCACTCACTATAGTGAAAATATAATTTTGTTATACGGAAGTTAATATGATTTATCGTTCATATATTTTTTTATATATATACATAAAGTGATAGATAAAATTTGAGAAAGTTAAAATTGCGTGGCCAGAGAGTATTTTTTTATAAGGTACAGTGTGTGAAATCATTACATTTTAATTATTTTATGGTAGGTCAGTACTATATAATGCAATTAAAAATTAATGTAACATGCAATATGGATAAAAAAAGGTATCTTTTATAGATATAATAAATCAAGTACATTTATTTGAAAATTCAAAACATGATTTTTGTTATACAAGGTATCAAGTTGTCAATAAATTTTAAAAAAATGATCAAAAGATACCGACCGTCTCCCTTCTATATCCATTTAAAGATTGTAGTACATACTTCTGATAAAAACACACATAATAAAGAATTCAATGTCGCTATAAAACATCCTGAAAGTTTAAAAGAAAAAAAATAATAATTTAAGATCCGCTTTATAACAATACATTTTAAAATTTAAGTACTATAAAAATAATAAAAGGTTTTAATCTTTTGACAAGTAGTATAGAATATATTATTTGAATATATACAGTAGAGTATAAGTTTGGAGTCACACTTAAATATACATTAAATATAAATTATATGACATGGAATGTAATATATGTTGATAAAAAAATGATTGGCGGTGTCTATAATGAGTTCTTAACTTTACTATCTGTACGTGGTGAGTTCAAGTAACTTGGGAATATAGTACGAAATATTTCACTAATGCTATATGGATGGAAGTCGTGTCTTTTTTTTTTTTTTTTTTTTTTTTTTTTTTTTTTTCCAATTTTTTTTTACTCTTATCGGTTATAATATCTTAAATTCTATAATATTTTAATTCTAAATTCGAGTGAATTTGGTTTCAGAGATTCGTGCGTTTTTTTCATACTAATATGAGTGTTCAATTTTTCATATAAAATCGTTAATATAGAGTTCTTAGTTCTATACAGAAAAGAACCATTAAAATAAATTATGGCATATTATTTTCATTATTTGTATTAATTGAAATAGTTGACTACAAGAAAGGGCAATTTTCACAAATATTTAGAAATATTTAAATTATACAGAATTAATTATTCTAAAATTAAAATTCTAATTCCCTAATATTGCTCAGTCACAAAATTATTTATAATTATTATTCAAATATGAAATCAATATGCAAATTAGCTACATAGTTTTACACAGATGAAAGAAATTAACAATAATAAACAAATCAAGTATAACACGCAATTTATATTTGATTTTTTTTTTTTTTTTTAATTTAAAGGTTTTTTCATGCAGTATTTTTAGTTCATAAAACACAATTTTTTCCTAAGTAAGTTTTATTGCAATTCTGAAACTTCTTGTCTGTTTATCCATGTATAAATAAAACATTTAAATATAAAAACACGCAATTGTACAGTTGACTGCTTGAGACTTATTATTAAATTTTTAATATTTAGAATGTTTTTGTGTTTCAAATCTAAAAAGAAAGATATATATAGAAAGTGTCGAAATTAGAAAATCGATTAGACTTATAATACTGACTGCTGTATATTCCTTTCAATAAATATTCAATAATAGTAATAATATAATTACAGATATTAAGTTTAAAAAATATCAAGAATATAAGTTATTATTCCATTTCGACATTGAGTAATGTTTATTTGTTATAAATTACGTTGATCACTCTTAGAAATGGTCAGTCATGACTCTTTATATACTGTATATTAAAAAAAAATGAACTAATTATTATAAAGTCACGTATTTATTATATAATGCATGCCTGTTATAAATATTTTTTCTTAATCATATAAAAATGTAATAAGAAGCAATTGTTAAGAATTACATTTTAATATATAATATAATAATCAGTAATATAAATAGTAACTATATATCAAAATTTTAAATTCTTGTACTCGCTTCAATGCATGAACTAATTCTTTATTTTATATTATTATTTATGAATAAAAGTTATTTTTGATATGTATAATAATGAAGTAATCACGTTTCGGTAATAATGAAATGATTTATTTAAATTATATATTTATTATAAATTATTATAATGTCATTTAAATTCTATAATAAGATAGAAAAAAGGCTTTCATTATTTAAAAACGCTTTTGCTTTTTGATATACACTTTTCTTTTTTTTTTCTTGGCTATCGTAAAAAAAAATGCGTAGAACTTATCAGAATTTCCAAGCTTTAAATTGTTAGAAAAAATTGTTTACATTTTAGCTTCACAGTTTAACATTTTTTATGTTGAGATTTTGTAAATATCCAATCAATCTAACAATGCATCACGAATTAGGAATGATGAAAGTAATATTCTACATTATGAAAAAAAAAAAAAAAAAAAAAAACGACTTAATTTATTCTATAAATAAAGTTATTATAGTCTAAAATTCCAGTCCTAAACTTTTCATATTAATTACTTTGCTATTTTTCAATCAATTTCTTTGATACGCTTAAAAGCTTATAAATCGTTTTTGTTATGAAAAAAAATGTTAGTTTTTTTCCTTTCCACAGAAATAAATTTTCTAACAATAATTAGCAATGTAAATTAACATGCAAAATCATTTTATAATATTTAGTTCCAATGATAGTGATTTTTCTAGACATTTTTTTTTTCTAGACATTATTTAGCACAAGATGTCAGCTAAATTTTAAACTAATGTAGCATATTGAAATATAGAATTATAGTTTCGTAATATTGCATTTTATACCCCCCACTCACCCATAAAAAATAATAACATTGTATTGTACTTTTTAAATGATAGACAAACTTATTAAAAATCTTGAGAATGTGTGACAAAATATAGACTATAAAATTTTAATGTTATTTACTTCAATTAAAGTTTTTTCTCTCTCCGCAAAAAGGATAATTTAAAATATATCTAAAAACGTAGTAAAGGTACTTAAAAACAATCTCTTTAGTGTATAGTATAATCAAGTAATATATTAAAAGCCTATTGTATAATATAAATCAGAACGATATTGGTTTGCATAAATAACAACGGGAGCCATGCATACGATCTTAACGTGAGATATCAGTACATACATATACATACTATACAGCAACTTTTGTGCTCACAACTGGAACTGATTGTGCACTAAAAATCGTGAAGGACGTTCAATCATCTTGAAGGCCGATACCACAAAAATAAAGAATCACGTTTTTAACCGTCATAATATATAAAAATTTTAATGCATTAAATTTGACTTTTATAAAATATTTTATGGAATATATAAAAAAAAATGTAAATAAAATTGTTCATCGTTGTTAATTTTATATACAATATAACACGAAGATGTTATTTTTTTATCACGCAATAATTTAATTTAGTATTTTTTTTTTGTAGGAGCAAGGTCTACACTAAAAAAAATTATATTTTTATATTAAAAGTAACTATCAAGTCGATTTTTGCATGATTTCTCACTCTGATGTTACTTAGAAACAGTACTGTAGTCGATAATTGCAATTTCGTCGTTCGATAACGATAAATGTAATGGATATATCGATATATATAGTTATATGTATATAGGATGACAAACATTAAAAAGTATCAATATACAGGCTACCAAATTTGGGTACAATTCTCGAGATATTTAACAGAGATAACTCTAACCTATCGGAGAAGATTTTGTAGCTCTGCAACGAGAAATAATAATAATAAAAAAAGACGCAAAGGAAAATAAATTAAATCTTAAAAATCAGAGTCTTTTCAGTATAAAAGTTAATTTTTTGTTTAATACATAATTTTCTTAATACTCAAACAGTGATATAGAAAAATTAAATTTCGCAGTTAATTCTTATCATCAATTATAATCAGCTATTGTTATCTTATGTTAAATTTAAATATATATCATTGAAGAAATCGTGTGAAGTTAATTGAACGTAATAAAAATGTCAGAAGTTGACTATAAAAAAAGAAGAAGTAATTATGAGATTTTTTTTTTGTTTATAGAAAGGTACAATATCTTAATCACTTTTTCAGTGCTTGTTGCATATATGATGGATATCATAAAAAACTTAATATATATAGGAAGTTCTAAAACAATTTTCATAAATTAAAACAATATCACTTTGATAATATAATACGATATACACAACATTTTATTTCACTGTGTAAGAAATTATAATAAACAAGGCTATACATACTTTCAAAAAATAGATTTCTCATGCTTATAACTTTTTATAAATACAATGTATTATTTTAATATAATAATAAAATTGTCAACCAGTGTTATTTTCCCTTTCTCTATTTTACTGATGTCATAAAAATAGGAAGCTTATTGCGATCACTTAAACAAAGTTCTGCACTACTGGTTTCCTTGTTATTCAAATAAAGAGGATATTATTAACTTTTTTTTTATTTAAGACTTTTTTTATATTTATATCTTCAATTACTTTTTGATACATGTTATGCATTTCCTGTATATATTATACTCTCTTTATTATTGTATCAATAAACAAGTATAATATGCATTGTGTTCTTCAATTTTAAATTTAATAATGTTATTCTAATGCTATCAAGGATATATGTAGATAGTAATATGCCTTTAAGCAATAGTTTGAAACGAGAGAGTTAAAAAAAAAGTGTGATAGTTTTGGCACCTCTACTCTACTCTCCTTTTATTTATTTACTTTTTTTAATTTTTTTTTCTAAATGTATATGCAAACTGTGACTTTTCTTAACCATAGAAAAATGAAAAGTATTTTTAAATAATAACAATTTCATCGTGCGGTTGCGTGAACAATGTGCAAGATACTTTTGCATGGTTAAATGTGTAAGTTCAGTGCAATTTAAATTAAATATAATTTCCACATTCTATACGCTATTCGTGAATAAAATTTATAGTTTATACATTTTATTCTTGCCATTACGAAGATATGTAATACAAAATCAAATTGTTTTTATTAAGTAACAAAAATGTGTAATACATATCCACTATATACCGACCATCGGGTCGTCGAAACACATATACAATATTATCAATTAACAATTATTATCTCTAGTTTGTATTATTTACAAAATAAGATCCAATTTAATCTCATCTTTTACTTTACTCATTTATTAACATCATTTATTTCAAATTTTAAAAAAATATAAATATTTATATTTAAATGCTTTAAACGATAGTTTGTAAATGTAAAAATAATATTTGGAAATAAAAACGATATAATTTATAAATCACATGCAGTGTTTAATTCATGATGTTTTGATAACTTTACTATACAATTTTTCCATATTTTAAATTAATTAATTTTCCATTTGAAATGCAAATAATTCAAACAATGGACTTACGTGGGGTATTCTTGTAATGTACAATTACGATGCAGACCACACATAAGTTAGTGCAACTACAATTATTATGTCAATCTAATATTCTACCATGCATAAAGAAAATGCACTTGTTTTATATTTTTCTAAAAAAAAAAAATAGTAATAATAAAATTTTGACGTTTGAAAAGCATGAATAAATATTACATAAAAATCGTGCGTTAAATTTATTATGAAGCTTGCATTAAGTTTAATTTTAATGCATGCAAAATATTACCTTGATTTTTATCAAAGAAAATTGTAGTTATAAAAGTATAACATTTATATTTTTTCTTTTCTATACCAAGGGCTATGTTAATTTTAAGATAATAGTAAACGGATGTTATATTATAACATTAATTACAATTTTAAACAACTTTTATCAAAATTAAAATCATAGCTTATTTAAAAAAATAATAATTGAAAGAGATTCGATTTTATGATTTAAAAAATATTAGGGTTTTGCCAATTTAGTAAAATAACCAATTAGTGGTTAAAAGTAAATTTTCAGTTTTTTTAAAGAATAATAATAAGCTGGACAACTAATAATTAGCACACGGACTGTATATTAATTCAGTTAGCTTTGTTCATTAGCTTAAGATTTAGAATACAGCTACTTGGCTGCAGGTATTATAGTCACTAATGATTTTAATATTTGTGTTCCTTAAAGGTGATTATATCACGCAAATCAAAACGTTATTCACAATCAAGATGACCACACCTTCAACAGTCTTTGTGTCTGCCAAAATTTCATTCAAAATTGTCTCATAAATTTACATTTTGAACTCATAACTTGAAGAATTTTATTAGTCATTCACCATGGGTGGCATCTTCTACAGTCAGTATTTATTTACTCCTTAATATCTAATTTTAGAAATGATCTCAATTTTTATATGAATCATTGAAGGTGATGACAATTATTTCATATAATAAAAGAAGTATTTTTTTAAATGAATAGTATGAATGAAAAATAATATGAATGACAAATTTGATGCTTATATATAAATTAGAAACTTTATTTATGTATATTATTACTTTAAAACTACTTTTTTATACTCTTTATCATTAACATTTCAAGTTCAATAGTTTAAATCATTAAAAGCAGTTTTTTTCTCTCTCTAAGGTAGTTTAAAGTCAGTTCTCACTCTTAATATTTTCATTCACTATTATAAACAACTGTAAATAAAAACTAATAAGCAAGAAGCTAAAAATAGATGATGCAAAAAAACAGTAAAATTTCACCGTCACAAATTTTATCATAACAAAAGTATAAGTTATTATAATTTATTCTGATTGGTAGATATTAAAATATATTTATATATAGCTTCATTGGTTAGATCATATTTTGGTAAGGGTGGTGTTAACCTTGATTTTGAGAAAGAAGAAAAAAAATTCACGGTTTGATCACGTGCAATGTCACTTAATAAACAACATTTCCGTAGAGCAAAGCAGAGCAGGCAGATCAGAGCAAAAGCTAACTTGGAGAGGCACAGGTTTGAGGTACATACCTGACCAGATGGCAGCACAAGGTCAAATCTTTAACTGATCTGATTATTTCATATACATAATATACCCAACCCATCTTATATATAAAAAGTTCATAAATTCTAGAATTATTTTTACTAATAAAATTTAAATATAATACAGCTATGACGTAATTTTGTTCTTACCTGCTAAAAATATCAACCTTAAAAAATAATTAAGAAAAGTTTATTTTTACATTTAATTATTATTACTATATGAATAAAAGAAAGAGAGTTTAGTACATCTTGTTACAAGTGTAAACAGGTGTATAATGAAATCCATGAATCGTAAAGTGCGATGTTATTTAAATTTTAATACGACTGTATCATGTAACATTACAATACTACAAAAGTCTTTCAAATATGAGTAATAAATTGGCAAACAATTTTACATGAAGTAAACATAGTTAAGATAGTGAGGATAGACAAAGTTTGGTAATGTTTTAGTGTTTAATGATACCTTACTTTCAACTTGGTTGTTAAAAGAGAGCCTATATCTATGTAATAATTATTGTAATAATATTTCGCTCTTGACATTTTTCTACTTGTTAAGGCAGGCACTATGTACGATAGAAAATTTTCAATATCACCTTATGAAGATATTATTATGTATATGTATGGAACATTACGACAATGTTTCCATTTAAATGTATGTATATATATATATATATATATATATATATATATATATATATATATATATATATATATATATATATATATATATATATATATAGCCATTGCCAATAAAATAGAACTCCACATTACAGTTTTTATACCAAGTCGTTGAAAATTATTGGAGACAAATATTACGTATTTTTAAATATTTTTCAGAATAAAATAATGATGAAACTCAATTCAAGCAATTAAATTTGCTATACATAACATATAGGGATAAAAACAAAGTAGTGAAATAAAGGTGCCAAATTATAATATCACCTCTATGTTAGAAAAATTAAATAATTATATAAAAAATACCTCGGTTTTATGTTTAATAAAGCGGCAAAAGAAATAAGAGGGCTAAAGAAATTCAATTAAAAAAAATGTTACGCTTTTTTTTTTATCAAATTTCATTGCTATAGATCAAGTTATATAATATATTTTTACATTATACTTAAAACTTGAATCGTTAATTAACTATACTTTTTTTTTTTTTTTTTTTTTTTTTTTTTTTTTGTATAATAAATATAAATTGGAAATCAATTAGTACACGTTTCTTCACTTTTATTAAAATATTATACCGGTTAAAAAAAAATTATATAATCAAAAATTTCTATTAAAGGTTGTTATATAAATTTTTTTTTTCTTTTTTCTTTCTGTTCTTTTTTGCACTAGTCTGTGTTGGAGCGGTAATTAGGTTTATATATTGCACACACGCTGGGGGTTTCAAGTAAAAAGAAACGAGGAGCGTGTGAGACGTATAGTTTGGCCGTTGTACACGTAAATTCTCAAAGTGACCGAAACCTTGGCCCTTCTGTTCGTTCTTTGACTACCAGACGACTCTTTCTTTCTCACGCCCTTTTTATCATAAAATGCAATAGCATGTGCAATTGTTCTTTTTATCCACTTTTCTCATTTTATTTTGGTGTGAAATTGTATTTTTCTTTTTTTTATTTCAAAACAATTTTTATATAAGAAAGTTGTGTCTGCCTACTGTTCTCACAACACATTTTTTTCTATTATAATATATTATAAAATATAAAATTGAATAATACAAAATCTTACAGAATTGATTAATATTTCTCCATAGTAGGAATCTAGTTATTATCAAGTTAGTTTATGAATGAAGCTACGCCTTGAAACAGTTTGGCTTTCAGAATCAATCAATTTAGCCGGTAGATCTTTATTTGACACTCAAAGAGTTCCGGAATTAGTGGGCGTCGCCGAAGGCGAAGGCTAAACTCTCTATACTAATGCCACAATAGTATTAGAGATTTCTGATATCTTCAAAGAGACGCAAATCATACAAAAAAACATAAAAATAAAAGATACCTACAAAAAGACCATTAATGCCATTGTTTTTATGTTAATTTTCAACTAAACTTTTTATTACTTTTGGAACGTAATCTTAATTTAGCATTTTTAACCTCTTGAACCTTTGATATTATACAAAATAATGTTTCTTTGAAATTCTAGGAGATTTCCAGGTAAAATAGTTTGTTAATTTTACATTAAATTTAGTTTCAGTGTCATGCTTGATCTTCACTTAATGTGAAGTTGAAGGCTACTCCACGCCCACAAATTCAAGTAAGCCCATGAAAATGTTGTTCGCACATTTTATTGTCTTTCATCTGCTGAGAGGTGTCACCGTAACCTTTGCCTCCTGGACCGCACCCCGAGTTTACATACGTGACTTTTTATTAACTAACATATGAGTTGGTTCAGGTTTGTACTAGTACCTTTTTCACACTACACACTGTAACATACAAATGCAGAGAAAAATATATATGTATTAGCACTTATTAAAATACCAATTTAAAGTATTTTGAGTCAGATTGCCTTGTCCGCAATTTAGGCAGTTTGACAATTTTGGGGGCGTAAGCAACCCAAAAGGGGTCAAAGAGAGGCGTAACTGCCCTTCAAGTGGCCAAAAGATGCCAGTTGACATTTGGTGATCTGTTCGTATAGTCAATCCAATCCTGAATATATTAAAGAAAAAAATTCGTGTTGAGATGATGTCAATGAATATCTTTGAATCATATAATAATATTTTCAGAGAGTATTAAATTCAACTTAATATTTTACATTTCTTTAAATACTGAATTTGGTATGAATAAGTACTAATACAGTATATTTTTATATATTTCACATAACTTTATTATATGGTATTAACTTGGTAAAATTAACATATTATAAAGCAACAGTATAGGAAGTTTAAATATTTTAATCCTTTTAAGTGTAACTTGAAAAAAAAAAAAAAAAAAAAGTTTATTATCAAAGTCCTTGAAACTAGATTTACTTCATATGGAATATTAAAGTAATACAAATTTCATGATATTTACAACTCAAGGGGTCATGAGTTCTTAAACTGTCCAGTAAAATTTGTATTTTTTTAAAACTTCAAAATAATTTAAAGAAGTAAATTTATAAATTTGTCATGTAAACTGGTGTAAATTTTGTACTGTAGTGTCTGATAAATATAATTTGGTATTAAATTTCTCGTAGCTAAAATATTTTCAGTAAAGTTCACGTATATTATTTAATAAACCGGTTTATTACTCGGGTTAAAAAAAAGTACATTATATTCTTATAACCATGGTATTGTTATTAAATTGAATTTTATTACCTAATATGTTGTCAAATTTCAAATTTTATGCATGTACTGTATAAGTAAACTGTTTTAAAATAATAATATTTTTTTATATAATGTCATGTATATTTCGTTTATTGGTCATAAATATCATTATGCGATTACAATATAGCAATTTGGAGATTTTTTTAGAAAATTAAAACAGAAAAAAAATCGTATGATATAAAATCGTGACAAAATAAAAAATTATTGCCATTATAAATATTAAGTATTCTCTTTTTTTTTTATTCTTGAACAATACATTTTAACAATTTTTATTATATCGTAGTATAAACTTTATTTGATACATGCAGTACGTATATATATATATATATATATATATATATATATATATATATATATATATATATATATATATATATATATATATATATATATATATATATATAAATTTTCTACGCGATTTAATGAGGTTTAACTGTAGGCGAAATCTTGTTAAGCGATCTCATTTCAATATCAAGATTTTTTCAATGTCTACATCTGGCTTTTTTTTTTTTTTTTTTTTTTTTTTTATCATTTCATGATTTAAGTGCCAAATTGTTGTTAACGTAGCTTCAGGGTTGTAGATGCTATTATTGTTCGTATACATATGGATTATCAAAATTTAGTTGCACTTTCGGTATCCAAAAAGAAAGTCCGTGGAAAAAAGGACCTCGGATAAAAGGTCCTACCTGTGCGCAGCTCGCCGACACGCTATATCTGTGCGCAAAGGCAGGTCTTTTTATCCGAGGACCTTTTTTCCACGGACTTTCTTTCAGGCATTCGCAATTTCATAAAAGCTAGTGATATAGCCAAAGTTAATAGAATATTCAATTTAAAATTATCTTTGATATAAAAAAAAATAAAAAAATAAAAATAAAAACATCATGGTCACAGCTGACTCTGATATGTTATAGTTCCTAATTCAGGTCCATGTTTAAACGTAATTACATTATTGTACAAGCAAGTTTTTAAGTTTTGCAACTTTAAATAATACAAGTCCACTCAAACTTCACTCGTTAGCTTTTATAGTAACGGGCAGTAACCAGTAAAATTAAATATGCATAAATATAGTCCTTGAAAACTTGTGTCGCATGTATTGCTGTAAAGTATACATCTTTTATAATATCATTTAAAAAAATAATAACATGATCTGTAATATGTTAATTATTGATATAAGTATAAATAGGAAGTATAATAGGTACATTAAACATTAATTATTATTTAATTTCTTAAAATTATACATATCATCTCATAGTTTATAGCTTCCTGAGTTAGTACAAAAATCCTTGGTCTTCTTTTTTTTTATGTATAGTTCATTTGTTTTTCAAATAAAAAAACAACATCTTGTAAGTGATACGCAATTTCTCAAGGTTAATTTTTGTGGATGAAATTAATTATGTATTCATGTAATAGAAAATTTATTTATTAGTTAGAAATAAATTAAAATCAAGACGTGCTATATAGAGTATATAATTAGATATAATAGAATTGTATCTATGTTGTATAAAACTAAATTTAAAACGTAGTCAAAATTCCTACTTTTGAGTTATGTGTGTAAAAGTTACCAATCAAAATTAAAATTTTAGCTGTTGTCATATCTCATAACTTGCAAACATAAAACAACAATGATAAAAAAAAAAAAGCATAACATGAAATTATAATTGAAAGAATTGAGTTAAAAAAAAAATAATTGCCATATTATTAAAGAGTTAAAAAAAATCATTGGCATATTTTTGTATGCTATATACGGTACACACTTTAATTGATACCTTTCTGAAGGTGTACTTAATGAATGACACGCGCTTTATATTTGATTCTTCAAATGATATGATGAACTTGTTGAAAAGAAAATTACATTGACTGTAATATCTTCTAGATTCATCTCATTTGTCAAATTAAAATTTTCAAACTATTAAAAAAGAAATAGGTATTTTTAGCACCAAGTTATAAAAAAACAAACTTGAAGTATAATTTAATGTACTGTATACATTTTTTTTTTCATTACAGGAAGAGTATACACATGGAATACTTGATTTTTTTTTGAAGGGCTAGAGCATAATTAAATGACAACAGCAAAAAAAAAAAGTATACTTCTTCTCTCATTTGTTTCTTTGATATAAGCCTCCTCAAATTAAAGATTATTTCCTCACCGTGGTTAATTTACTTTGTATACTCTAGTATTAAATTCAAATTAATGTAACTATAATAACACCTTTTCCAGACAAATAACTTCATGTTATTATTAAAATAGTCGCGGATTCAAATAGTATTTTATTAAGGTTATTATATTATTAAACATACATAACATTATTAAGTTTATGGGACTCAATTTATCAAAACACATGGGTCTGAAAAATATTTTATATAATTTTATGTAACATTACTTCATACTTAAGACAATGTCTTGACTGGAACTATGGATTGGTGTAGCACGATACTACAATATGGCAAGAAGAAAAAAAAAAAAAAAAAAAGTAAAGTAAAGTAACGTAACGTAAAATTAAGTAAAATATTTAACAATTAAAAAGAAGAAAAAGGAGAAAAAAAATAAAAAGGGGGGATGATGATATGTTACGTAAAAATTTTAGATGGAGACATTCAAGTTTTTTTATACAGAATTTTATTATACTATGCTAATGACAGCAAGCTTAATTGGTATCAAATTTATATATATATATATATATATATATATATATATATATATATATATATATATATATATATATATATATATATATATATATATATATATATATTCACATGTATGCTTTTTCAATAAAGTCGAATTTTTTAAATCTTTAATTTAAGAAATATCAAGGGGGGGGGGATGTACATTTAAATTTTAACAATTACTATTCAGACTTGATAAACATGCAAAAAAACGATCATTATTCGAAGTAAGCTGTTATAAAATTTTATAACAATTCTTCACTGTCATAAAAGTAAACACAGGAACTTTAATTTAAAGCTTCTATATTATAGTAAATACCATTAAAATTAATTCTAATTTTCAAACTTGTTACTATAATAAATTATAAAGACTTAAAGTCAAGTAGGATAAAAGTAAAGATGTTATTAATATTTTACTACTGATGAAAGGAAAAGGTTAAATTCAAATACTTGAATCGTGACGTCATACTTGAAGTATATACTTGGTGTGAAAATTTAAAAAAAAAAGAGAAAGAAGAAAAAAAATTGAACGCATTCCTTAACGTGCGCCCACCAGGTTAGCTGCCTACAAGAAGCCTATAGCTTACTAACCGACCTTGGGGTTTAAAAAAAATAAGCTTACTTTTTTTTTTTTAATATTTAAAAAAAAAAGTAAGAAATTATCTATGGTAAGTCATACATTCTCACCATTAAATTTGCAGAAATATACTTTCAAAACAGTAGCTGAAAACATTTCAACACCTGCGGTTTGTTTACTGGACTATTATGAACGAGTTTCGAGAGTTGTTGTCGCTTATATCATTTTTAGTGACAATTTTTATGAACTTTTTTTTATATTATTTATTTAGAGTACAATTTCTCCTTTACTTATACAAAAAAAAAAAAAAAAAAAAAAAAAAAGACATATTATATACTTATAATTTTTATTTATTTATTTCTCATTTAAGTAAAAAAAAAAAATGCATTTAACAAACGTGCAAGTAATATGTTAATTGTAAGATGTAAATTAAGTATTTGTGTTCATGTATTATTCTTTACTCAAGAATAAAAAAACAAAATGTAAATAAACATTTCTACACAATAATATCTTCATTTGTGTATTTTTAATCTGTATAAAGTGGTTTCCCATTCTTGTATTGTCTTTATACACAGTTGAAATATTTAAATTATTGACTGTATTAAAAGTATAACCATAAAGAGACACTACCAGGAAAAATAAAAATAATAAACGTAATTTATTTGGTCATATATGGTAAAATAACGACCAAAAAAAATATCCCGGATTTAACCTTTACCATAAATATAGAAAAAAAAAACTTTTACAAAGGGTAAAATATAAAATTGTAGAAGATTGGAATAAAAGATTCTATTGTATATTAAATGCAATTATTGATTAATAAATATGATAAAAAGTAATATAAAATTGCGTTAAAAAAAAGAAGAAATATTTATTCACTCCAACTTATATAAAAGGTTTTTATAATAAAAATATCAATATAATATTTATGATGTATAATTTAAAATAATAAAAATATAAAACTAATATTTCTGTAATATCAAAAGTACATTTTAATTATGATTTTGCTACTGCGTTTTCAATAAAAAGCTATTACCATAATAAAATAATTTTTTTATGATTTGATATGCATGATACTCAATAGAAATTATTAACCATAAATAATTAGTTATTTGAGTTGTAATAAGATATTCACACAAGTATCGTTGTGGACTAAATATATTTTTTTCTTAATTTAAATTCTTACTGGTTCAAAACTTGCTTGTGAAATTAATGAGACTTCAATATACTTGTATATGTATAAGATCAATTTTTTATGATTTTTTTTTTTTTTTTTTTTTTTTTACCATTCAAAACATTCAGCGTTGGTTTAAGTTTAACTCAACAGTTTGTTATATTTTCATCTGATAGTTTAAAAGGGATGCAATGCATGGAAAACATAAATTTAAGAAATTATTCAGATTCAGATACAAACCAATAACTTGTTTGAAAAAAGTGGAAACAGTAACTCGTTAGTATAAACGTAATTTCTTTAGCGGTAAGTAGTTAGCTCTTGAGATATAAAAAAAACTTTGTATGTATCTAACGAATTTATTATAAAAAAAAGTTGAAATAGTAAGTCTTTAGATATATATTTTTTTTACGTGTGGAGTGCTTAAAGGAATAGACCAGAAGAAAACAATAGCACTTATATCACAAAACACTTGATGGGACTTACATAAATAACTTTAGTTTGTCTCGTAGCAGTGATAAGAACATTTCAATTTATGCAACCCTCACAACATTTTTGAATAATTTGTGCATGTTTCTGATGTCAGTATTTACAGTATTTTCACGCTCTATCGCGGCGCTACATTAGCATTCTGGTAAAAATTGTCTTCAGTTTTGAAGATCCCATCATGTTTATTCATTAAAAAGCACAATCATGTTCTTTTATGTGGTCTATGGCTTTAAATACCAATTTCCCAAAAGATTTTTAATATACAAGTGAATCAAGCAACTTCTTAAAACAAAAAACTGGTGTCCTTCGTTTATCCCTTCATCGTATAATACAAAGCATAAGAGTACATTACCAAGAGTAAACGTAAGCAAAATTTATTACTTTAACGAATATTCAGATTATGTGTATTGATAGACCCTTATAATATATCACTCTAATAAAGTATAAATAAAGATGTTTCATATTATGAATAATTTTATAAAATTATGACGTTCAAAATATCGGAGTATTTCCTGTTATTGATTTATATACATTAATTATTATTATATATATTTTTTTACATGTATTTTAAAAAGCATCCTTGAATATATAAATTATATGCAAAAGATGGATAAAAAATTTCATATTATTATTTTCAAATTGTTTTCAATAAATATTTTCACATTATACAAGCAGACACAGTAATTAATCATAAATATTATTCGTCTGCCTGAATGTCTGATTAGAAATCAATGCATATTTAAATTATAAGTAAAACATGTAAACAAACTTTTTTTATTTATTACGATCTGAATTTATTTTTTTATTACGTTATTTATAGCATTTAACGTTCATTAAATATTGTTTAAGAACATTATTTTGACAGTTTATATCATGAATATTGTGTCTGCCTGAATGTCTAATTACAATAAACAATTAAATTCAATTTTTTTAAAGATTATTTTTAATTATTTTTACACGTCTTTGCGTCATACATCTAGACACTTCTATATTTCATTTATCATGTTAAATATTTTATAAAACAATTTATTATATATTTGAAACTACTGCGTATGTTATTTTGATCATTGATGTATGTCATTTCATTTTTTATTTTTATTTTTATTTTTTAATAAAAATGTTATAATTTTTTGGGTATATTTATAAGAGGAAAAACTGATGAAGTCCAAGGTCGGCGCCGGTCCGCGGTGCTCACTCGACCTTAAGTCTCGGGGTATCAGATCACCAAAAGTCACGTGATTGACTGCGGTATATCTGCGGTCATATCACCTGCCCATCCCCGCGGAGTTGGCTGTGCGAAGGCCGTAAGGAAGCGCCGTGTGCCTTGGGAAGAGCAACTTTGTCGTGCGGTTTACATTCTTTGCAAATTCATGTACTTATATAATTTAAATCAAAATATAGATACAATGCTCTTGGGCATATACAATCTCTCACCATACTTCTTTTTTTTTATTGCGGTAACTTATACTTAAAAAGTAAAGTACCGACTGGTCAGAATCATTCCTCAAACAGCAACACACTTAAAAAATTTAATTACAATTCTTTCAGAACAATTGCTCATTTTTTTTTTATTCTTACTTTGTATTGAAACAAGTAAGATCTATTTAAGGATAAACGTAAAGAGTTTTAACTTCAAAAATGCTCATAAATTTATCAGATTTATTGTCAAATATATCCGAAATTTACATTGAAATGTACTTTTGTACTTAAGGTTTTTCTTAATATATTTTAAAGTATAATAAATCTTTCATTACAGTAAAAAAAATTAAGCGGTAACAAGACTTTGAATGAAAATGAATTGTTTGACAAAGAATAATTAACAAGCTCTTGTTATTATATATATATTTTTTTTTTTGCGTGGGTATCAAAATGCTTTATGAATGTGTCGGCTTATGTCACTGCGATGTAAACATAAACAAAATACATTCATCAAATCATTAATTCATTGGTATATTTTTTAATCTGCAAGTATATACAGGGTGTTTATTTAAATTTTTACTTTTTCAGAAGATTTTTTTAATATGATGTTTATTGACAAATTAGACTTTTTATACATCAAATTAAAGCTTAAGTTTTGAAATTTTCTTTTCTGTTTAAAAAAATTTTATTTCTTGATTTTTCTTTTGACTAGATGCAAAACAATACGAAGTGTGATTTTATCGAAAAACAGACGTTAGCAAACAGTGTTTTTCTAAAAACAAAAAAACAACATCTTATTAATTTTTTTTCTTAGTTAAAAGTGTGGGAACCATTTGTAGCCCGGCAGTTGTCAAGTCCTAACTGCAGTTCGAGCCTCACGCATCTAAGCCATTATGGACTCTATAGCATCAGTAATCCTGATGGCGTCGCTTCAACTCTGGAATATCTTGCAATGTAGTCTTAAACACTTTGTCTTTGACGTCCCACAAGAAAAAGTCAGGTGGGAGTGAGGTCTGAAGATCTCGGTGCCCAAGCTGTGGGTCCATCTTGGTCAATCCAGCCTTTGTTTACATCAAAATCTGGCGCAATCGAGAGTTTTTTCTTCAAAAATGAGCTCTTATGCCACTTACTGATTAAAATTAAAACCACTTGACATAATTTTTTTTTTGCAAACATTTTTAAAAATGTCAAAATTTGTGCTTTAATTTGATATATAACAAGTTTCAATTGTAAAAAAAATTCATAGTGAAATCAGCCTCTGAAATGGTAAAAATTAAAAAAAAAAAACTGTATATAATATTATAATATAATATATTTACTAAACCACAGTTCTTTATTTTCAATAAAAAATATATGTATATTTAAGGACGAACATGAAAATGGATATAATTGTTTTATATCACTGCGTGCGTACATTTTATTTTCACATATTAAGTAAACTTTATATTGAAAATAAAAAATGTCATGCTTTAAAACAAAAGTTTTAATACCTCTCCTCATGTAAAAATTAGAAATTCAATTAATAATTATTCAAATTAGATCATTTTAGTATTCCCAAATCATTTGATCACGAAACTATATAAAACTACGTAATAAATTAATATTCAAATTTATTTTATGATTCAAATGAAGTATAATTTTATACCTCCCAAAATATAAAATAATATAATAATCAAATAATTAACCTTCTATATGAACATTGTAAATCGTGAAAATATTATTTTATTATTAAATTATATACAAATTAATTTAAAAGCCGATAAATTTTTGTTACGAAAGATGATGTTGATTTAATCTATTTGATGAGACGTACTTTTCGACTATATCTGTTCATGAAAATTAATTCAAAGTCAAATATAGGTCATGGTTTTTATATTTTTAACCTATTTTTAATATTTTAATCCATATTCATGTCTTTAATATGTTTTAACAATTATATTTTAGTATGCATATTGAATTACAATGAATAAATTTAATCATTCATACAAGAAACCAATAATTGAAATACAATGAAACTTTCTTTATATATAGATATATAAAATTTAAAAACTATTTATATTCATTCAATTATATTAATTATAACAAGTAGGGTGACGAATAAAATTGTTGTTATAATTAAAACTTGCGGACATATATATGAAAAAGTGATCTCTCCGTAATTTATAATTAACGTAAAATTCTTAGAGCTTGACATCATAGCTTATTAGAGTATATAAATAATATAACTTGTCCCTTTTTTACTAAAACCACATGTTATATAAATTCCAGTAGCCACCGTGTTAATATGTATATTTTTTTATTTTCTTTCAAAAAAATTTCCATTTCATGTGTTAATCTTATGTAACTATAAACCACAGTAATTATAATTTTTAGTATAATTATGAGGAAATGTATTTAATTATGTTGCATACCTTTTTATGGACTAATTTTAAATCATGTTAGTTTTTATAAAAATAGAATAATTAATTTTATATTATTTAGTATTAAATTTATTATTCCAAGGTGTCATCATGAAGCGTAACTTTTGTTTAATTAGATGAGTTAAATTTCGTGACGGTGACCATCAAATTTTTTTTTTCCGGAAGATGTTACAATTATTGCAAATTTATTTATTTGCACCTTTACATAATAATTATTAACCATGCTCTATATGTTAAAAAAAATTAGACATTGAATTTCAATAAAATGTAAGAAGTTTAACTCTGGTGATTTTGTTTTAAAATCAACATACTTTAATTTTTTTTTTTTTTTTTTTTTTTTAGGACAAGTTTTTCTTGTACCTCATAAAAAGGTCTCATTTTTTTTTACTACCATTTATACCAAATTTTATTGCCAATTGAAGATTTATTTTATTTTATTAAGTGAATGACCTTTATAAATTCCAATATACGTAATGCACGAAGAAGAAATAAAGTATTAAATAACAAAAATGTGTATTTCATAAGTAATTATATCATGGAAAGTTTAAGGAATGAATAAATTATTTATAGATCATCATAAAATAAGGTACAGCATACATAACGTATATTCCAATTTTCACTGGATATGAGTGTACAGTAAAATATATTTAAAATATAAATATTGTATTAAAAAAAAACTTACATGTATACAAGAGATTTTTCCTATTTTATATTACAAATAATAAATTAAGAAAGTTTTATGATTATTACATAACTATGACATTCTTTATATATTTTTATTATTTTAATTTATAAAACACGATGAGAACATAAAGACGAGTTTTGCGAAGTGAGAGTCCTCACACGTAACATTTTTTTTTTTTAAGTGAAAAGTTAGTTTTGGTATAGCGATCATCATATACAGTATAAACAGGAAGATGAGTGCATAAATTTATTATATGATGTAATTACTCGTATAAGACGCCGTCATATAATCATAGTTGCAAGTTGTAACTGATTTAAATTAATGAGTGTCTAGGAGAGAAAGAGAAAAAAAATATATATATAGAAAATCAAGAAAGAATTTTTACCCTGAAGGTAAAATAATATAATATTCATCATTTTCTTATAGTTATGTAATAAAATGACATACAGAATATTATAGTGACAGAATTAAATAATATCAGATAGGAATGTCGTCGTTAGTTCAATTTTGTCACGTTTACAGATTGAGAGAGAGAGAGAGAGAGAGAGAGAGAGAGAGAGAGAGAGAGAGAGAGAATGATCAATCTTTAAAATTGGTTAAGGACAGTAATTTTTCTATATACTCAATCATTTCACTTTCTTTAAATTCAAGTTCAAATTATTCTATACTACTTTAATCCAATTTTATAGGGATGTTAAATAGAATGACATACCTTCACCTTGAATTAGTTCATTCAACTCTTATAGAATATACTTGTATTATATAACTTGTGCTAAAATTGTTAAAAAGAAATATTTGAATGATATTTAATATGTTATATCATTAGCTTTTGAAAGAGAAAAAAAATATCAATGTCATATTATGAAATATGAGAAGAACAATATTATTTTTCAATAATACGTGACTGACCTACCATATTTCATGATATCAATAGAGATTACAGGTCATTTAGTGCAAAATTTAAGTATATACCTTGCATTTGCACTGTTATATGTTACTGTAATAGCACGCTAAAAGTATAAAGTAGTGCTCTCCCCATACCATTGAATATCAAAAAGTTAAGCACATTTTTTTCTTCTGATATTAAAGCCCTTGTCAACTTACTTTTTTATCATTTAGAATACTACATTGATAATTACCATACCTTATTATTCATGAATTAGACACCACCACGTTGATTTTGTATTTATTTTCATTTATTTTCTTTTTGACGGTTATTTCACGTGATAAATTTAAGCCCCTCCCTCAAGCTCTTTACCCCATATCACGACCCCATCGGTACATTATGACGTCAGACACGTGAAATAACCGCTAAAATAAAAATAAATACAAAATCAAAGTGTTGGTGTCTAATTCATGGATAATAAGGCATGGTAATTATCAATCTAGTATTCTAAATGATAAAAAAGTAAGTTGACAATGACAAGGGCTTTAATAGGCTGTTATTGAAATTTATAAATATTTGTAATATTTTTCACTTTATAGCATAATATTGTGTCTTTTTTATCAGAACAATTACAAGTCAAGACGTAATTTTTCATAATTATTATTTTATTATTTAGACAAGGAGGGAGCTATCATTTCTTTATATATATACACTTTATGACAATTATATATTACTATATAGTTTTTAAACTTATTAAAATTAATTGAAGGCATCAATATTTTACGTCATAAAAATATTAAAACAAATTATACCTATCAATAACCATATAGATTTAAAACCAACCTTTATTTATATATCATAAATCAAATATAATCAGAGATTCGTAGATCGTTAACCTTCATTAAAATCAATAGTTTTACAAGCAATTAGAGATTTATTTTTATTAATTCGGAGAAAAAATCACAGGTATTCATTTTAAAAATTCTTCAAATAGAAACAAGAAAAAAAAGTACTAAGTTCTCTGAAAAAGTTACATTTTCATTATATTATTTTCAAATTCTGTAGCACTGAAAGTATTTTAGTTTAGCAGTTTTAGTTTTTGTGATCTCGCGATAATTTTACTGCCAGCCAGCTTATATAAAAACTAGTTTAGTTGGTATAGAGGGATAAGCAAAGTAACTATACTACTATATTATGCTCTAAAAATAGTAAACTTGATTTAAAAACTCTAAAAAAAGTCAAATAAGTTATTGAAAAATAAGGCTCTTTCAGAATTTAACCAAGCATTTAATACTTTTTAGATAGGTCCTCTATTGATTGATATAACTTCGAAGATTTTGTTGAACAATAAATCTGAATTATTAATCGTAAGTACTGTACATATATGCGTCTCCTGAAAGTATGTCTCGTAAGGGCGACTCTATATATGAAATACATAAATGTATTTGAAGTTATATGTTATTTCATTCCCTTTAAAATTTATACAGAAAACTATGTATGTCCAATTAAAAAAATTATCAATATGTTTTCCGCGAGAAATGAATATAATAATATTTCACAAGTTACAAAGTGTTAATAAACTGACGACACTTTTCTGTAAGAAGATTTTACTTAAAAAAATAAATGTCATATTAAGTACCTATGACAACATTTTTAAATAATACCTTCAGGGTTTTTGAACTTTAGCCAGATTAAATTATAACTACTTGACCTATGACCCTATATATAATAACACTATAAGGGACGTAAAAATTAATATAGGTAAACATCATAGTACTTTAAGTGATAAAAATAATGTCTGTTACAATCATAGTTAATGACTTAAGATGTCATAATAAAAATTATTCAAACTAGCATAATATAAACAAACCTTAGGCGTATAAAATTACAGAAAGAATTTTTTAATATATGTTTATACAAGGAAGAGGGAGTTCTATTCTAAGTATATATGTTTTTTTCATTATGATTTATATCTTTGAAATTAATTTTTCTTTTCTTTTCTTATTATTATTTTTTTGCATATATACGTATGTACACCTTATTAGGTAAGTAAAGTAATCATATTTAATCTTATGCATCAATTGTCTACGACTTTGAAAACGCGTAAATTTGCATTAGCATTTTTTTTAAGGTAAGAGAGGAAGACGTTTTTGGGGACTTGAATGACTGCAAAGGTAAGGGGGACTTGAATGACTGCAAAAGAAACTTTACATTCATTACTTTACACTCTCTGTTATAATAGAAGTTTTTATTTGATTTACTATTGCTTTTATTATATAAATGGAAAGAATTTCAGATTATATAATAATAATTTTTGTTGTTGTTGAATAAATCAGAATTATTTAAATATTAGAAGTAGGAAGAGGATATGAATATTATTTATGAAGCATTGTATTTTTCACAGACTTTTATCTAAAATTTGACTGTGGTAATGTTACAGGAGTAAAATTATAGGTTTAGTTTTGTATATTCTAATTTTATTACAAAAAAAAAAAAAAAAAAAGATTAGAGGATAGTATAATATTTTCATAAAAAATCAACTTTTTTTTATTATTATTATTATTATTTTTTGCATAATTTAAGACATAATATAATATAGAATTTAGATTTACTAAAATATACTTTGTTATTCTTAGACAGAAATTTTTGAAATATACAAATTCAATCGTCTTTTGAATACAAAGCAGTTCACATATTTTCATTTGCCATGTAATGCACAATTTACGATGGTTTTGTTGTCTTCAGTAAACAATAAAGTTAATAAATCACAAATCAATACAATGATTTATAACTACAATCAAACCGTTATCTACTTTAAATAATACAACAATTATTACAATTAAAATAAACAACTCTATATAAACTTTAAGTTTATATATATATATATATATATATATATATATATATATATATATATATATATATATATATATATATATATATATATATATATATATATATATATATATATATATGTTTACTTATAAGGTTACTTTAAATACATACATTTAATTATTATTATTTCCATTTATGTACTTGACTACTGTATATTATAAAGATCAGGTGCATCATAAGAAAAATACCGTTATTATTGCAGTTGCCGCATGCAGCGGTGTTGCATCTAACAGCTAGATCGATATATCTTATCTTTTTAACTTGTCTGCCTGCATCTTCTACCGTAAACATTTTCATTTAAAATTCTTAAAAGTTTCTTCATCCGTTATACGTTAAATTTTTAATCACAATTTTTTTTATGCATTAAATCTGGTTCTCTTTTCAAAATAAGAAGAATTTTTTGAAAAGCAAGAAATTGAAACGATTCAAATGTCAATGGTAAGGCCAGGAAAACATAAAAACGTTTCAAATGTGTGATTCAGAAGCTTAAAAAAAAAAGATATGAAAATAATATATGCTTTACTGACATTGATATAGATCCTATATAATTAATCATGTTCGTATTTAAATTAGAAGATTAATTTTGAAAACCATGACATATAGTGAACTATATTTTTTTCTTCTAGTTATTTACATAAGTAAAAAAATAAGGTTCCTGTATATGACATATATACAGGAAGTTTAATGTTGTGAAACGTTACTCAGTTTATCAATTAGCGGTGAAGATTTTTTGACGTAATTTTGAAGTCAGTGAGGTAGTGCAAATAACTTGATTTTATTTTTTATTATTATACATTAGGACGTCCTCCATTTAACCTTCAATGTTTAGGAAATCCCGAAAGACAAAATTGGAATACCCTTTTAGTGAGCAAATACGGAAAAAAAATTAAAGTATATGGTTCAATTGTTATTGAATTCCCCCTTGCATTATTCACATATAAAAAATTGGTAAAAATATATATATGAGATTTTCTTTAAATTTAAATAGACTATTCGTCATTTATGACTTTCATCGTCAAAGATTGGAATGGATGGCCATATAGAATGTAATAGTGATAGTGATAAACTTTGCACTTTAAGAAGTTTTTGTAAGTGGCGGCCACTCTTCTCTTTCTCTATAATACTCACGATGTTTTTTCCAATTTTATGTAATTTTTATAAGAAGCATTGTTCAAGTTATTTACTTTAATAATGAACCACATCCTGTGGGACAGAAAATATGATATAATAATCTGAAATAATTACTGAAAATTATTATAAATAGTGAAAGTAGCGTCTCCAATTTTTCCTGTTACATTTATGAAAAAAGAAAATATGAAAAAAAATTATAATAATAAAAAAACTGTCTGTTACAGTAAGAAAATTCTCCGTACTTTGAAAAAAAAAATAGTTGACTTATTTAACGACACAAGCAATTTTCAATGCAAAAGTAAGGTGTAATTATTAACAATAAAAGTAAATATAATTACAGTGTAAATTTTTTGTTTGGCGCCATAAGAATGGAACAAAAATAATTAAACCATAAACATTTTACAATAAGATCAATTTTCTGATAAAATGATGATAAAGATTTTAATGTTTCACTTTTAATTTATTAAAAAATCTTTAATTTTAATAACTTAATAAATGCAAGTCGCTACATATAGGATAGGATCATTTTAATTGATTTATTTATCCTCTATCTAAAATTTCTTTTAAACAAAAATTAAAATATGATGATTTAAGTTAAAGTATCATATATAATGAAGATGTATCACAGCAGGGATGCTGTGATGGAGCTTGAAAGTAAGTGATAATTTGTTAAGATGAAGATTCAGAAAGTATGAGAGGCCGGATGGATGAGTTTAGTTTGGAGAGAACGTCTGGTCCAAGCAACGGGTCAGTGTATATAACGAGACAGAGGAGATTCCCCGAATCACTGGGTCATTATGATACTGATACACTGATCCACAATTCTTGGCTACTGCTGCAGACATATGCTGCGGTAAACGTATGGTATACCGTAACCATTTACGTAACGTTACAGTCTGGGACAATTTAAACGTTAAAGATTTACTTTATTTAGTAATTTGTTAATTTAATGAATGATTGATTGATTCAAATAAATTTATAATAAAGTAAAAATCTATTCCGTTAACAATTTCAGGATATTGACGTTTAAATGAAATTATTTAAAAGCTACTTAATGAAGTCTATACGCAAAATTTACCTAAAATTATAAAATTCCAGTAATATTTTGAAGTAATTAATTAAGGAACAATTTTCCTGATCTATAAACCATGTATAAATTAAGAATATATAATATTTGATACTTTCGTATTTTTTAAGTATCATAAAAAGTATTGTGTCATTATTATACAGACTTGCCGGTATATAATATTATAGAAAGTGATTTAGAAAACAAAATATTAGATCGTTTATTGATTGAAAGTATATTATTATACAAGTTATTCTGTAACGAGTATTGCAATATTAAAATTATTGTTATTATATATTCTATTGAATGTTTATTATTTGCACACTTTTTTTTTCATTTAATTTTTGCAAACTTAAGTCACGTAACATTCTATATAATTATAAGTGAGAGTAAAATCGTTAGTATTATTAATTCGAGACGTAAATCCAAAAAGTGATCTGCAAATAACAAGACTTAGGAACAAAAATTATAAAAGTATTTTTTTTCAGGATTAGTACCAGCACCTTCAGAAAAATTTCTTAAAGTTAATACAAAAATAGTAACCAAAAATTAACATTTTATTCATGCTGAAGCTTGCAACCCCCTAAAATGTTGGATTAATTTTACTCACAAGGGCAAGAATTAAGAGATGTGTCCGCAGCACTGTGGAACAACTGAGTATCATCTTCTTGCAATGTCGAGTGGCGTGGCAAATCGGCGGTCGTTGTTGACTTTGCAGTCTATCTTCAGTACCTCCTCCAGCCCTGGGGTAGGAGAATGAGGTACGCTACGAGGATAAACCTATGATGGTTTATGGTGGTGGTGGGGAATAAGAAGAATATCTAGAACATGATGATTAATTGGCTCGCTGCCCGATATCATATACACTTATTACTTCAAAAAAAATATAAAACACATAAACTGGATAATTGAGATGATATTGAAAATTAATGTTCTGTATGCCGTGGTTTAGTTTTACGTACCACAGGTATACACAACACAACGAACCGTTGCGCACGCCGACTCTGGCGGGAGTGAGAGAGAGATCAAGAGCACTAGCTAAAGCAGGCAGGCCAGCAGGCAGGCAAGGCGGCAGCGGTGACGCCGACGTGGAGCCGCAACACTTTGCGCTTTGCTTTAGTTTTACCTGGTTGGGAGGGGCAAGGTGGAGTCAGGCCACGCACCCGCGCAACCTCACAAAAATTCCACAAAATTATATATATGAAAAAAATGCTACAGATTAAAAAAGCAAGTACTTGAGCTTTTTTTTTTTTTTTTTTTTTTTTTACTGGCGAAAGAAGAGGATCTTATCAGAAAAAAATTTGGCTTACAACATACATCATGTTATTACATAATAACCGTGGAAGTTTATTTTGGTGATCAGATAATTAAAAACTTGTTAAATAAAATTTAATTTAATTTTTTTTACAAAATGCATTGTTTCAAAACGAGGGATTTTAATAATTTTAAGTTTTAGAGAAATTTATAATTTTATGAGAAAGACATTATATAATTTGCTACTTTAAATTATACTATGATAATTTTAGTGTAATTTAGCAATCGTATAGTATTGATAATGTGATAAAGATAATTTAAACAATTATCCTATACACTATTATGCATCTCAATCGGTGTCAAAAGTTCCTCTGAAATTATCTAAGAATTTTTTTTCCTAAATATACAAAGCATAAAAGCATAAAGCAGCATAATAAAACATTCCAACACCACAATAACTTTAAAAAAAAAAAAAAAAAACGCCAAAGAGTTGTAATTTTTCTAATGCTATTTCTGACAACAATTGAAGATTCTTTATAACGATGCAAAAGGTATAAAAATTAGCATATTCGCATAGTCCTGTTTGTGGTGTGGAATTTTGCTCTCTCTCTCTCTCTCTCTCTCTCTCTCTCTCTCTCTCTCTCTCTCTCTCTCTCTCTCTCTCTCTCTCTCTCTCTCTCTCTCTCTCTCCTCACGTGCAGATTATAGTCACCTGATATGACTAATTCTTTATTGCTTCATTCTCCGCACATAAAGAGCAAACCAGCAAACTTTAATAAAAATCCTTGTATATGAAAGGATTACTTAGATACGAAAAATGTATCTTCCTTTCTAAAAAAAAAAAAAAAAAAAAAAAGTGAACTTGAAAGAAAAAATTTAATATATTATTTAAGATAATCACTTCTTCTTCTTCTTCTTCTTCTTCTTCTTCTTCTTCTTCTTCTTCTTCTTCTTCTTCTTCTTCTTCTTCTTCTTCTTCTTTTTTTTTTTTAATAAATTATCGTTGTTTTTCTGTTAAAATATTATACTCAATAACTCTAAGATTATTATCTCTCATTTTTTTGGAAATTTTTATTCACTCATGAATAAATCATTAATAGCCATTATGATTAAAAACATTGTAATATTTATTTTATGCAAATTTTAGTTAAGAATACGTAAACATTAAAATTCTTGTTTTAATTTTTGATGATTTAATCATTTGAACACGTCTTTTAAGGTGAGACTTATTAGTGGCAGTTAAAAAGCTCAGAAGCTGCAACTGAATATCAAAATTTGCAAATTGCTATCATTTACAGTATTTATTTTATAGTTAATGCCATTAATATATAATAGTAAAATAGTTCAAATTAAATTTATTTCCATAATAATAAAGATGCTACGAAAGTTCAATAGCCGAAAAAAGTTACTATTATCGAGTTTTAAAAAACTGTATAAATTTAATATTTACTGATTTGACTATGCTTTTCATTAATAGAAATTGTATTTGCATATTAAAATAAATAAAAAAAGAGTGGATTTTTTTCTTCTTCTTCAAATTACAGTCATCAAAATTGTGTTGTAGAAATTGGCATATTGTCGTCAAAAATAAATAAATAATAAGACATTTCAAAGCATCCGTTTTTACTATAATCTTGTGCATGAAATACCTCAGAATCTTATTATTTTTCCTTATAAAGTTAATCATCATTAGAAATTCCAAAATGCTATTAAATTCATTATTACGCTATTATTACTGAAAGTGCATTATTAGATTCTGCAAGGTTTTTGCAGGCAATGGAATTTCCTTTAAAATACATTACGTTATATATATGATATTTTTTTTAATAACCATTTACCAATTTTTAACCCTTCAGTTTTTCAAAGTGATTTTGAATATTGATGGATTTAGCTGCATTGTATTACAAAATTCTTTCCATTGTTATAATATTTTTTTAAGAAATGAACTTTTTAACCTCACGTTTTTTAAATATACGCAATCAACAATACTGTTCTCTCTCTCTCTCTCTCTCTCTCTCTCTCTCTCTCTCTCTCTCTCTCTCTCTCTCTCTCTCTCCTCTGAAAGTCAATGTCAAGTATAGAAACGTGAGTAAGGAGCAATTAGTTTTTCTTGTTAATAATAATAATGAAAGATCATCAAGTGTGATTCTACCTTGAACAAAATAATATAAAAAATAATGCGTGGAATGCGTGAGTACATATACAGAAACGAAGTCGATAACCCGAGAGAGGACAAAACACTTTTATAATATTATTATTATTTTAATACGTTCCGTATTGTCACACACATTCCATATTATTGCGTAACATCAAAATATTTCTATAGATTATAAAGTTATAAAAATTTTGATATAAATTTATTTACATTGAAATAAACATAACTGTGGTTTTATTATGATTTTTTAATCGTATTATATTATATAAGATATATAGAAGAATCATAACTTCATTTATGCATGTACGTTTTACATAAAAAAATAGAGTTTTATTAAGTAATGGTTTTAAAAGAAATATTACTCCGATTCAATATGTCTAACCAGTAATCACCTGCAGTTTTTTTTCATCAGAGGAATATTTTAACAAAACTATTCACGACAAGTATGTAAGATATACAATTCCATGTATATTATAAAGCCTTCAACATTATTTGTAATCCTATACTGTATTGCATATTTATTTGCATGATTTTAAGGAGAGTGCAGGAAATAAAGAAAATTTGAATGTTTTGAATTTGAATATATTTTTGTCTAAATTTGTGAGCAGGCCTATACCAGATATCTATACTTTACGCATACATATTTAACAGATATTGAATTTCTACTCTTATTCCAGTTCAAACTTCATTAAGGCAATGATAAAACTAAATACACTTAAGCAAATTTTTATTACTTTTTAGCAATAATTATAAGCAAATTAACAAGATAAAAGTATAATAAAACAAATGTCCATTAAGATGTTAACTATAGTTGTAGTAATATTCAATAAATGAAAATCGATCACTTAAACTTATCTTTAGAAAATAAATAGTTAAATCAAGAAACAACTAATGCAGTCAAAGTTTGAGATCTGTATGTATATATAAATAATAATCAACTTTAATTCGGGCGTGGATAATTAGCTAAAAGATCCCGCCCTTTAAACCGGATTTAAATTAGATATAATATAAAATAATATTAATTAACTATCTGATATAATCAAATATTAACATTATCAAATTAATGTTTCATCCTGAGCAGTATTTTTTTTTTTAAATTATATTAAATCAAAAAGGTTGAAGGTTAGATATGGTATATAAAAAATACTCTTGTAATTTTTCATCGATATTAAAATTGTTACGCGTACATATGTAACATTGAAGATATAAATTTACTTGTGTTAAAGATGCTTATTATTTATATCTACACAATCTGTCAGTACTCGCAGTACATTATCATTAACTTCAATCAAAAGTCTGTCTGCGAGAGGATTCATTTTTTTTTTTAATGTTATGTATTTTATTTTACAATTATTTCAATTATTTTCTATAAACTAATATTTTATTTGAAGGACACAAAATATTTGTTCTGAGACCAATATTTTTGTTGATCATAATAATTATAAAAATTACATCCAAGTTCTATACATGTAGCTTATATTTTTATGTATTATATATGTTCTGCCTGATTGATTTTGTGATGTGTTTTACAACATTGAGACTTCGAAAAAAAAAACTCTGCTTCGATTATTATCTTATTGGTGTTTGGTTCATTTGTTACTGACAGTAAAATTAAAATCAAAAGCTGTGATGTCAATGTTATAGCATCTGTTTTTTTAATTGATATTTTGTTATGCTTCTTATTCCAAAAATCAGCTTGACATCTTCAAAAGATACTTAAAGAAATAGACCAGAAGAAAACATTTAAAGAATTTATATCACAAAACAATTGATGGGACTTACTTAAATAACTTTAGTTTGTTTCAAAACCAACTGTAGCTCCGTAGCAGTGATCAGAAAATTTCAATTTATGCAATCCGCACAATTTTTTTTATACTAATTTTTGCATGTTTCTGACGTCAAAAACATAGAATAGTAATGCAAATTGCATACTTTACAGTATTTTAACGCTCTCTCGTTGGGTCTACATTAGCATTCTGGTAAAAATTGTCATCAGTTTTGAAGATCCCATTTCATGTTTATTCATTAAAAAGCACAAGTTGTTTTATATGGTCTATGGCTTTAATAAATTTAATGATATTCTGATATTGTCATCGAGATTGTAGAAACAAAGAGCAATGTCTCTTATGATTTTTTTTAATGCTGTTCATCATTTACCTAGGGTATTTGGATTCCAAATACCTTACATTTAATCAACTGATCCGATGGGGAAAAAAATGCATAAATATGCATTTTTGCATGACAACTAAGGATGCGAGAAATACAAAGGTGGCAGCCTAGAAAACTATTTTACTATTATTATTAGAAGTTTTAAAATCTTACGAATATTAATGTCAATAATTTTTTTTATCTGATGGTCACGCTAAGTTCTAAAACTTCATCAAAAATGTACCAGCGTTTAAATTTTTAGAGATATGAGTCTACTAAATATAAACCTTTAATTTGAAATTATTAATGACTGTTATTACTCATATGATGGTGATCAGCTGCTTAAAAAACTGTTACAATATGATTTGACTTTTTAAATAACTTATCTTTTTTAATCTTGGTTTAGAATAAAAAAAATGTATTCAATTTTGCAAAAAAAAAAAAAAAAAAAAAAAAAAAAAAAAAAAAAAAAAAAAAAAACTGTAGTATAATAAAATTTTACTTAAATTGTTAAAGTATACTATCTTCCTTCCTTGCTTGTCATTATATTTAATTTGCCATTTTATTAAGATAATTATTAAAGAAATAAGCGTGACAAGGAAAAAAATATATTAAATTTTAGCCCCAAATTAAAACTATATCAACTTAAACATTTTTACAATAATAATAATATAAAGATATAACATAGTAATAAAATTTTATTATTATTTTTACAGTCATTACTTTAAGCAAAATTTAAGACTATACAAATTAAAACAATAGCCTTCCCTCTATATACTATTACCAAATTACTTTTAACTCATCAGCCCAAGAACTTGACAGTGACTAACAATGCAAGGTTTTTATTATTTATTGAACTTTAAGCCTTGACTTTTTTTTTTTTTTTATAAAGTATAAAAATAATAAAAATTTACATCCTTCAATATCACATCAACACTTGCGTCATGTAATATTTGTCACTTATTCTATTGTTTTGATCATTAAGCAAAATAATACGTATTCAATTTAATTATACCAACAGAAAAAAAACTTCAGTAAAAGTAATTAATCATCCATATAGATACTTCCTATACGTGTAAAAAAAGACATTGCGTTAGAATACGTAATCAATTATATTTTTAATCTTCATTAATGCATCATAATTATAAAATGTTAAGAAAATTAAAAAAAAAGAAAAAAAAAAGACAGCTCATATTTTTAATTTAAAATTCATGTCACATACTGCATATAAAGGATTTTATATTTAATAATGATTCAGTATATAAAAAACTTGTATCAGTATAATGCATTTAATCAGAGTTATAAAGTAAGTAAACTAAGGTCATCAAATAAGTATATTATTAATTTTGATACCACTTTTATAAAAAAATATATATACTGTTATTTTAAATTACTTAAATTTTATTATTCTATGCATTTCTAACAGTAAAAAAATAAGTCAATAATAATATAGTATTTTGTGATATCTATGTGGTCATTTGATTTACCTTATATCAAAAACATACCATATACTTAATATACTTTATATGATTATTGAATTCATGTGGTTCACATACTCTATTATACTCTGCTCTACATTAATAAAAGTATTGAAAAGATAAAAATATATAATATATACATCATTACTGGTTTGTCAATATTATTATATTATAATAAACGTTCCATTATGTATGATTCTGATAATTCAATAATTCTGGTTTGAATGATGCGACGAGAGAAGATTTATGACATGTCAGACACGCAACAATCGATATGTTTAATTGGAGTAAGAAAAAAAAACTATTCCATAGATGCAATACTCTATTTCAAAACCAAAGTATTTAGTATAATTCAAGGTAGAAATGATGTGAGAATATATTATTATTCCAGTAAATTCTATTTATATTTCCTTGTTTCTATTATTTGAAATTTTCTTGGAAACTTTTCTTGGATTACTTTATAGTTTTCAAAATTTTAGTGTTAATTTGTAAGCTATTTTTAATGTGATTGTACTTATATGTCATCCTTAAATTTTTAATAACCAGTATAATAATTAAATTTAATATGGAAAAATGTGATATTTTAAATTTGTCATTATAACTTCAAGTTACAGGTTTTTTTCTATCCAAATGTCACACAATGTTGCTATCTTCCTTGTTTGATCTTGACAGCATCTTGGGTTTAGATAAGATTTAATTAAGAAGGTTTGATTCTATAGAGCCTATCAAGCCTAAAAATGCTCTCTTACTGTCATAAACAATTCTTAGCTTTTTTATCTGTCATTTTTTGTATGTAAATGGCTTCTTTCTGTTACTCATTTTAGAATCACCCTCTTTTTTAAAGTTCCAATATTTGAACCATTCGTGTAAATGTTGCACTGCAGAAGTAATTTCATTGTGTTAGTATATAGTGATTTGTAATTTTTTTTTTTTTTATGTAGAGAATGTTACAGAGTTAACTATGTTGACTTAACTATATACTGTACAGCCAAATTTAATTTTCACCATTTAAGAAATAATAAATCTCCATTACAAGATCACTCCTACGACGTAGAAAAGCAGTGCGGGATGTTCAACAAAACAAAATATTATAATGTGGAAGTGCATAAGGATTTTATTTATTTATATTTATTAGACATTGGTAGTTCACAGTAACATCACATCATTATAACAACATGTTACAGCACCATGCGTCTCATCACGTATCGGTTTGGCTTATCGGTTTAGCGCGCGGGGAGACGCGGGGAAAGCTAAGGGTCCCCTAATTTAACATTACGCTTATGGGGCAAAACACATTTTTTTTTTTGCGATTTTTGAGAAAACTTCTCTACTGATTTCGGAGAAATTTAAATGAGAAATACTAGACATACTTTTACGTGTTTTATAAGACAGAACTTTTTTAATAATTTTTGAAACATAAACATAACTTAAAAATGGTATTTACAAATGATGTTATATTCATTAATTTATGAGATATATTTTTTCCTTGAGTCCTTAAAAAAGGTTATTTATCTTTATGATTTATCTTTATCCAATATGATCCAATGAAAAGTTTGAGAATAAAATGGAAAGTCACAGATAACCATAATAACAAAAATAAATTACTCACTTTTCATACAATAACAAATACATATAAAAGTTACACCATAATTACAGTACTATATAAAACAGTAAGTGCATCATCTCTCTATACTGTATACACATTCATCAGTGATAGATTTCACGCTTCAAGAAATTTTTATACAATACAGCAAAAAAGTAAGTGGGTGTAAATTGAGTGATGAGCTGACATGACAGACGTAAGGTACAGTATAGTACAGTACAGCGTGATGAGAAGAAAGTGAACATGTACCACCATCACCATGCTACTTACCTTATATGAATATTACTATATACTATTATAATATTATAGTTAATGTATAGTTATATCTATTAGGTCTGAATTATGGCATAATTATTGTGGATTTGACATGTATGTACATCGTATAAATGTAATATCATAGTGTATAAGTATGTTGCGTTCTTTTGTTATACGGAAAACACAAAGACGTAAGATGAGTTTAATATATTATAGTTAGAACACGCGGAAGATAATGTGCAATCATTGGTTAGAAATACCGAGACAAAAAAAAAAAAAAGTATATAAATGAGTGTAATTGAATTCTAATTTCAATAATGTCTGGTGTATACATTGTTCATCAAATTATGTTTTTAACTCTTATTCTATGTGTTGTAACTTTATGTTATATAATTATGCATTCATGTTAATGTCGACGCCACGTTGGATCACTCAATGACAAGGATGACAAGGGCTAGTATAGGAAAATGACTCATTTAGTAAGTTTAAAAACATTATGCAATATTTTTGATATCATTACTGCTGTTATTAATGTTATTATAACGTTATTAATGTTGAATTAGTATCTCAAGTATGTGAGAAAAATAATAATAACAACAAAAAATTAACCGCTTTCCCAAAGAAAATAACAAAAAAAAAAAAAAAAAAATGTTCTATGCTGCGCAATGTTGTTCATTGATCCAGTATGGTGGTGAAGTACATTCATTATAACGTCATGCGGATACACTCTATACTATGAACTGCCTGCTGGGTTAATTAAAGTTCATATTTCTTACATATATGATCTATAAATTATGTTAAAAGCTTAATTAATCTTATATCACTTTATCTGATTTATACACATAAGGACAAAATTATTATTTTGATAATATAATGATTTAAATTTACATTAAAATAATATTGATCTGTGTATCGCACAAGCAACATAAAGTTAAAATTTATGATTTGCATTTATTTAAACACTTTTAATGCATATAGTAGACACATTTAAAACGTATCTCCATTAATAAACTGATATCAAAATTATGAGGTAATTAAAGTTATAGAGTGTTTAAATGACAACTGCGTTGAGAATTCAAAGTATTTGTTGTTATAAATTATTACATTGTATTATTACATTAAAGTTGTTGTTATTTAAAATTATACAATTGTGTTTGAAGTTTATTGTTATTGCTACTTGAACACTGCATTTATAATGAGTAAATAAATAAATTTATATATATATATAAAAGATTGAGTTATATTTAGGAGGAGTATACTTTTATATGCAATTTCTTTTTATCTTCATGAGCACCACATTTATAAAACACAAACATATTGAAACTACTTTTTGTTTAACACTTTGATTTATCATATATAAACCAGTACATATTTTTATTATACATATATAAAAAAACAAACAAGAATTAGTATTCTGGATGACATGAATAATGATTTTTAAAGAATGGTATTGCACATTCATTTAACCTTGCAATAAGTTATTGTTGCACCTAAATCAGTTACGTATTCAAAGCGCAGCAATGTATACATGATTGGTGAACTTGAATAATTGATTGGAATTTCAGAACATAATTTTTTTTCCTTTAACTTTGCATCCCAACATGGTTTACTATTCTAGTTTTTTTTTTTTTTTTTTTATGTACTTGCTGCAAGCACGGTGGCGAACTACTTATTATTATTTTTATTATTTCTCCAAACTGCGGTACTTTATAAAAGGGTAATGAAAAAAAAGTCTGAAATTTAGTGCACGATTTCATTTAGTGCACTGAATTGATGACTTATAGCATATATATATATATATATATATATATATATATATATATATATATATATATATATATATATATATATATATATATATATATATATATATTTTGCAAACATAATAATAAAATTTGTTCTCCGTTTGTATAGGGAAAGCATCAAGCAAACATCTCGATTACTAATAAATTTGCAACATTGAAATATTTTTTATTAGAATTGAGGAAGTCATCAAAATCCATACGTACTTACTGCTAGTATATATATTTTTTTTCAGTCACATTTTTTTCTTCCGAATTTCTTTGTTTAGCTTTGAAGGTTATAATTTATTTGTCACTAAATTAATAGTGTGGTAAGTATATAGAATAATAAATTAAACATCATTTTTTTATTTGTAAATCATAATTAAATTTGACAAAAGGCCTCAAGGTACATATATATTTAAAAAAAAAAAAAACTTATAAAAATAAAGAACAATTTTTACGATTTCAAAATTCAAAAGTCAACCGACCTCCCGTAGATGAAAGTTTTTAAAAAATTGAATAGAAATATTTACATTGCATCAAAAAAAATCTAATTATAAGTTATATTTAAAGTAACGATGTAACGGCGTAGAAGATGCTACTACATTCAGTTACAGTTGATGGAAGGTTCAAGGCGTCTCCTGGTGCCCCAGTCAATCAAGGTCGAACCCGCCCTTCGCCCCCGGTAGCCCCCCACACCACTGTACCTCTATATAAAACATACACTGAAGCATCACTGCCTCGGGATATCAAATCAAACCGCCACAACAGTTAAATTGATATTTCTTTATTTTAAAGTTGTGGTAAAGCCAACTGTATATATTGTAGAATTGAAATGTATTTCATACCCAAATATGTATAAGATTTTATTATTATTCAACATAATCTTCAAATGTGGTTATCATTGTATATAAGCCGCAAAAAAATTAAAATATTTTAAAATCTGCAAAATAAATTTTTTGCCTCTGTAAGGAAAAATGTATTTTATATATTTTTTGCACTAATTGACTGTAGAATAGCAAACAAGTAAATATAATACTTACGACCTTGAATAATAATAAACATTAAAAAGTTAAAAAAAAAAGTATTTAAAAAGTACAAACATAATTTACTTTAATGTATACACATTTAAAAAAAGAGTAATAAAAAAGTAAACAGGTAAGTAAATATATAGAAATAAAAGGATATTGTTAAAAAAAAACTATTTAAAATCAAAAAGTATTTAATATGGTTAATATATGCAAAAGAAAAACAATATATTTTTAATCAAGTGTTGTTGTTTTTCTTTGGATCCACAAAACCCACGACTTTTCAACGTGTTAAAAAAAAGTGTTGCTTTAATTGCTTCCGTTGACATGTTAAGCTAATTAAATGCAAAAGAATGCAGACGAAGTCCTGTTGCATATTATCACATGACATATCATCCTTATACTATACTTTTGCAACCGCTCCCAGCATTGTATTATTATTTTTATACTGGACATTACAGCATAACATAGAAATTACTTGCAAATAAAAACGCATTTGCGTGCAGATAACTGACAGACCGTAACGTGAATAAATTAAACAAATTCTAGAACACACCTTAAAGCTAAAACTGTATTAAATATAATATATAATGATTATCAATAAACAACAATTTATTCTAATATTATAGTATATCGTGTTAGATAATATAATAATTATAGTCCTGACTATAATATAGAAGCATATACCACTAGCATGTTATTTCCCTAATCTTTACGAGAATAGTTTTTAAATGAAAAAACTTTTTTTATATATATAGGGTCTATCAGTCTATGCATTCATGTTAAAGTCGATGCCATGTTGGATAACTCAAAAACATGTGCTGCATAGGAATTAAAATAACACATTTTGAAAGTTTGAAAATGCTAAGTAATATTTTTGAGAGCATTGATGCTGCTAATAGGTTGAAATAGTATCTCAAGTATAGGTGAGAAAATAAGAGTAACAAAAAAGTATGCACTTTTCCAAAGAAAATTGCGAAAACGAAGTTTGTTCTATGCTCAGCAATGCTATTCACTACTCCAGTATGGCCTCCAAGCGCATTAAATATGACGTCATACGCATACACCCTATATATATTTTTTTTAAGCAATAAACTTAAGAATATTTCATAAACATTAGGAATTTAAACAAGAATTATAAAAGCAAGAAATTTACGCAAAATTTTGTACGTATGATTACTTCTGAAATTCTAACAAACTTCATATATATTTTTTAATTTTTGGAATGTTAATTAGTGTATTATTGTTCATAACAAACGCCCCAAGTCTCATTGTTGTCACGATGTCTCAAGTTTTTTTTTCACTATTTTTTTTTATTATTATTAACTGGAATTTAATGAGCAGTGAAAAATGAAACCTTGTAATTAACCAACTGTTAAACGTACAAAAGAAAATTAATTACAACTTAAAATGAAAAGAAGAAGAAGTATTTTTTTTAAACTCTTTTTATATGTAGTCGAATTATATATAAAAAAAATATTAGATTTTATCTTTCTCATTTGTATTTTTTTTTAATGGTTCTGATTTATCGTATCGAATTTTTAAATTATCGACAACCTATATTGATTGATTTTTAATTTACTTGCACTTTGATGTTCATTTTAGTATAACAGCTCTTTCTATTATGTAATATAACAAGGGAAAAATAGTGGACAAAATTGATTTTAAATTAAAATAAATTATTTAAATTGAATATCAAAACTTTAATTAATAAATTTTTTATACTTAAATATGCACAATCATTTTAATATCCTTTAAATTTCTTTAAAATTTGATAAGTCAAATTTTATTGAAATTGTTTAGGTTTTACGTTAGATAAAATACTAAAGGCTTAGAAATTTTATAGTTTACATAAAAAGTAATATTAAAAGATACGTGGGTGGGATTAAAATTTACTTGTTAAAATTTTCCTGTCAAGTTTTAGTTTAGAAACATTTTAAATTTAACATCTAAATAAAATTGACATTGAAAATTAAGCTTTGCAATTCGATACAGTCTTCTTCATTACCAATAACAACCTTATAGCATTAAATTTCATGTTATACAATATTTGTGTGCCTCATAAAAACATTAAGATTTAAATATGGATAACAAATTTGTATTGTAATAATATAGGCAACATATTAAAAAGAATAAATAAATCTAAAATGTAAAACATTAATGTTCACAAAAAAAAAAAAAAAAAAAAAAAAAAAAAAAAAAAAAAAAAAAAAACTATACGTACTTAACTTTTGCGATCTTAATCACATTTTTTTTTCTCTATATATCCACAAAATTCAACAATTCATCACACTTGTCATAATTTCAGTTGTTATTGCCTTAGGTAATATTTTCACATTATATACCTTTGTGTGTACAAAGCATTGAATCTTACATACACCTTTGTATCATAATAATACAAACACTGAATAAAACCTCAAGCACCTCTTCTTGTCATGAAATGAAATATGTTAATTACTTTATAATATTTATATAAGATTCTCATATTAGTGTACATTTTGCAAACAAAAGTGCATTGTAGGTTGTATTGGTAATGTAAGTAATTATTTTTCCCATGGGTGTCGTTATGTTAATATTTTTATAAGTTATGATGCTAATGATTTTAACACTTAAATAGAATTTTCTGTAATGCACTTTATACTGAAACGGTATTTATGAATTTTTATAAAGATGGTATTGCATAGATCATCAATATCCAGAAAAACAGATACAGTATACGTAAATGTGATTTTTTTGCACTTTTTATTCCAGTGCAGAACAACTTTTTTTTTTTGCATTTATATAGCTATTTTTTTCTCATACTTCTCACTCACTCTCTCTCTCTCTCTCTCTCTCTCTCTCTCTCTTTCTTTCTCTCTCCCTTTCTCTCTCTTTCTTTCTCTCTCCCTTTCTCTCTCTTTCTCTGCTGTCTCTGTCTTTCTCTTTCTCTCTCGTATTTCTAAATAATTTCCAAGAAGTAATTGATAATATAATATATAGTTTAACCCTTTCATAATTAGAAATTTTGAACCACATAAAAAATTACTACTGTTTCTATAACTAATTACCGTACTATCAACTTTTAAATAATTACAGTTCATCATATCAAGATCAACATCTAATATAACAAATAGAAAATTAAATATAATATGCTAATTGCAAATAAAAGATTAATTTCTTGATTAACATGAAGTTGGATTACTTGAATATATGTATTAATTAGAATTAAATGATAAATAAGGAAATGGACAAGTCAAGAAGTGTCATTATGTCATCTACTTTCTCATAATATTTAACACGTATACATACACACATACGACAAGCAAGTATCAACTTGGTGTAACTTATATCAAGTAGGCCACCGGTTGCAAGGTCGTCAATGTATAGTATAGGAATCCCTTATTGCTCGCGCCTACTGTACCACACTCTTACCTACGTCAATCACAACTATCTACATAAGTAAATTACTTACAAATTATATATAAATATTTAAACTTAAATATACTTCATAACCTAGGCAAAAGTATATTATAGAACCTTGCTATATAATTACCAGAAAATATTATCACGTAAGATTAAAAATGCATTTCATGGAATTTTTTTCTGAGGCTAAATTGTGTTATATATGTATATTATAATAATGATTACTACATATTCCTGGCTAATTAATTGCTTTTATTAAAACTGATTTTGTATTGCAAATAAATATCACCGTAAAGGATTTAAATTTTCTTTTATGAGCATTTCTGATATTTTATATATATATATATATATATATATACATATATATATATATATATATATATATATATATATATATATATATATATACATATATATATATATATATATATATATATATATATATATATATATATATATATATATATATATATATATATATGTGTGTTTGTGTATGTATGTATGTATGTATATATATAATACTGTAAAAAAGCGCAACAGTTGATTTTAATTTACAATTTATTAAGTTAAACAATGATAAATAATAAGCTTTCAGAGTAGAAATAAATTTATATAAAATATTTACTTGTATTATATACGTTTACAGTCTTGGACCTTCATAATAAAATAATGTATTGATATTTTTATACAACGTTGAAAGCTTATAGTTTTTATGACCATACCGATCATATCAAAACTTTAGTGCATTTAAATCCTGCCACAATATTGTTAGCATTATTATTTTTTTTATATAATATAATATTATTTTCTCTTAGTACTTAAATTGACCTCAAGGTATATGATTAAACTTGAAATATACTTTTGAAAAAAAAAAAAGTTATTATAATTCTTGTAATAAATATATTATTTTATTTTGCCACGGTTATTTTCAACGGTTTTATTTTATGTTTAAAGTGAGCAATACAATTTTACATAACTTGAAAGTACGCTATAGTATATACATATTATTTACTTGTATGTATGTATGATAATGTTATTAAAGAAAATGTATACCTGACCCCTACAAACCTACGCAAAATACCAATATATAGGCATTTCTTTAAAATATTTTAATTGAAATACACTATAGTAAATAAATAATATAAATACATCTTTGTAACGGTCAAAATTATTATGAAAAATTATTATACAACTATTTTGATGCCAATTAATATTTAAATTATAAAAAAAGATTAATAAGTATTTAGTTAGTAATGTTGTATTATTAATTTTACCTAATAAGTATCAATAATTCATTAATATCAATTTCACGATAATATCATGACCTTATGGAAAAATAGATTTATGATATTTTACTCTTGGAAATGAAGAGGAAATATAGCAATTAAAGATTTCGTAATTTTTCTTTATTCTTAAAGGAATAGACTAGAGAAAAACATAAGCATTTATATCACAAAAGACTTGATGGGATTTACGTAAATAACATTAGTTTGTCTGAAAACCCAACAGTAGCCCCTTAGCTGTGATCAGAAAATTCGCAACTGACATCATTTTCATAGTAATTTTTGCATGTTTCTGACGTCATAAACATGAATTTTCATGCAAATTGCATACTTTATAGTTTTTTCACCCTCTCTCATGGGACTACATTAACATTCTAGTAAAAATTGTCATCAGATTTGAAGATCCCATTTTGTGTTTATTCATTAAAAAGCACATGTTTTTTTATGTGGTCTAAGGCTTTAAGATACTGACTTTATTATCTTCTGCACGAAAGATGTTGTATGTATAAAGAGATGATAACTTTATTTATATATCTTCTTTTGATTTAAATATCAGGATGTTACAATTCCAATCGCCTGCAGGTACTCACGATGCGGTTTTCAACGTAAACAAAAGCATCATCATCTGCATGCACTCCCACAATTGTTGCTAATTATTACATTGTTACTATGAACTGCTGTTGCAATGACAATACAACTTGTCATTGGCTTTAATAATATATGTTTTTTGCCTTGGAAAAGTAAAACAACTTTTGATTTTTTTTTTTATATTCCCTCATAATATAATATATTATGAATGTGAAATAATATCATATAGAAAGATGACACGGAATTTATCAAGAAAATTGTGTCATGTGATTTTTTTTCTAGAAGCTGAGAAAAATATGTTGAGTGAGGAAATGTTTGGAGGTATTTTGTTGAAGTTGACTTTGCTTAGCTTAAGTAATTTATTAAGTATGAGATTTAATAAAAAGTTGATCTTGAATATAAGCATATTTTTTACTGCAATTTTATTTTAATTGTGCAATTTTGTTCAGACTTGTAACCAAAGCTACCAAACTTAAGAAATAAAAAACCTTCAATTTCTACACAATTAAAATAATAATCTTAATAATGATCTTTTTAAAATAAGCAGTCCATTTTTTTATTTTGTGCCAAATGTATAAATGCATTTTATTATTAATTATGTTAATAATGACTAGACCAACGCTTGTTGTGACTTGTGACAAACTTAATGTTATACTATGAACTGCCTGGGTCAATAAAATATCTTATTCTTAAATTTGGTGCTTTTTGTAATTACTATGTAATTGCTATTATAATGTGGTAATTTTTAATCTACATAATATTATCTCTTTCATTTTATTTTAAAATAGTTGTAGATGTGAACCTTTGCAGATGCATTGTATTTGTATACTGATTGCAAGAGAAAGAAATGAAATAAAAAATTTTGAATTTGAATTTTGAATTAACATTATACAATGTCAAGTTTAATGAATGGTATAATTAACAGATGAATTTTAAATTTGAATCAAGTTCTTAGAAATAAATAAATAAATAATAATAAAAAAAGATCAAGCTTGGGTGTAACAAGAAAAACACAAAACTTGTTTACTGTAAATGCAAATGCACAAAGTAAAGTTTATAATCTTTGAGTGAAAACAATGACCTCTCTTTCTCTCTCTGCATCAATTTCTTACTTCTTCTATATACAACGAGCATAACTTTGTGATGTTAAAGCATTGTCAGTGAGAATTACAAATCCATACCTCATGTATATTCATTGCATTGATATATGTATGTAATTGAGAAGTACAAAAGTAAACTACGTCGTATATGTACGATTTACCATACTTACATTTTACATAAAGTCTCTAGGGAATATAGTAATATTAAAATAACGACGTGACTCTTCTTCCACCAATATTCGTAGACATTGTTATTGTTATTGCTGTTGCTGTTGCTGTTGCTGTTGCTGTTGCTGTTGCTGTTGCTGTTGCTGTTGCTGTTGCTGTTGCTGTTGCTGTTGCTGTTGCTGTTGCTGTTGCTGTTGCTGTTGCTGTTGCTGTTGCTGTTGCTGTTGCTGTTGCTGTTGCTGTTGCTGTTGCTGCTGCTGTTGCTGCTGCTGCTGCTGTTGCTGTTGCTGTTGCTGTTGCTGTTGCTGTTGCTGTTGCTGTTGCTGTTGCTGTTGCTGTTGCTGTTGCTGTTGCTGTTGCTGTTGTTTTTGATAGTCACTGTAAAGATATTTTCTCAAGAATACACTCATAAGTATGTACTTATAAGTTATCAAGAACGTGCTTTCAATGACTTCTAAGGAAGCAGCATTGATGACTAATTCGTTAAAGAAAAATATATTTAATATAATAAAAATATTTTCATGCATCACTGAAAGCCCGCATAAATGTTAAATATGACTATAAATATATATATAATGATTCTAATGCGAGGTTTTACTGTGTAAAATGTTTCTTTAGATTTTAATTAATACCATAATTTGCAATAGTTTATAGCTATAAGGAAGGCTCACTAATTATGTAAATAGTAAAGTGTATAAGTCAAATCTGAATTGATGATAAACAGCGGCGATGTCCTGTCAATCTATAACGCTAAGTCATAAGTTGTCAAGGCTACGACACTCCTCCAGGGGGTTCACGGGACACAATACCGACGCCAACTGACTTGTGAGCTGTATCATCTCCGCCCTACTCCAATGTCACATTATAAGATCCGGTTCATCAAAATCTTTATTGGAAATTATTCTGATTCATCACATAAATCATAATGTTGATGTTGACATATTTTTATTGCGTTTCTATGTAGATTAGTTTTCCGGGGTTGCAAAAGTGTTTTTTTATTATAATACTATATAATTTGAACAATTTAATATTCTAATATAATTTATATATAATTTAAATATTATTCTGCGTAAATAAACTATTGATTTCATAGTGTGACGTTCTAAACTCTATACGCAAGTATAATAATATTAATAAATATTTACTTATAATTATTTTAAAATTATTAGTAAAATAGTAATAATTTAAAAGCATATTATAATTACATATTACATATTCAGTACTGAAAAATATTTGATAGCTGATCTCTTATTGAATTTTATATTGAATGTTGTGAATGAATCAATTTTTATTTTTTAACTTGGCTATGCGGAGCAACAGTGCATATTATTAGCCACTACAACACCTTTTATCAATTTTTTAAATATGAATTATTCTCAGAAACCTAAAGTATATTATTATAATCCTGGCTCAATATTGATTACCAATAAGGCGGGTCTTTTAAAGTGTCAAAATAAATTGCACTGCAATATTATCCATCACAATATACAATATAAAATAACATTTTATTATTCAAAAAGTTAATGCAGCTCATTATTCTTAACATACAGCAAACATAATTCCATTATATGTATATATCTTGATTCCTTTGAAGAAGGTGTTTTCAACTTTTTTACCCTTGTCAAGAACAAAAATATATTCATAATTTAATTTTCAAAATGATATTAATTTTCATACTTACATAAATTTAAATACGTGATGACAGTTAAAGAATAATATCTACATTTTGTAATCATTGAAGCAAAGAAATCTTAAATTAATTATAATTAGCATAATATAACGATGAAATAAAATTATATGTATTATTACGCAATTGATGTTTACAACAATTTTTCTTCTTTGATGAATGATTTGATACGGTTTAAAAGCTTTTTTTATATAACTTCAAAAATTAAATTATTATATTTATACTTTTTAACCTTTCACGACTTAAAATATTTTTTTCCTTATTTAAAAAAAATGGAATCACTAAAGAAGAATTTATTTTGCAATGATTGGGACGGAAATTAGAAGTTGTTTATTTCGTATATTTTATTATATTTACCGTGTTTTTGAACCATTACCATTGTATTTCAATACATAATAAATTTCAAATTAAAATACCTGTTCATTTTTTTTATTCTTGATTTTACAAAGGAAAAAGTGTAAGGACTAAAGTTAAAACTTCACGGACAGAAATAAGTACTAACCATGATTAGTAAAACAAATTTTTACTGAAATATAGTAAGTTTTAACGTTATGCGCGGTAAATAAAAATGTCCGTGTTTAGTAAAAATTTGATTATTTGTTTTCTACTAAATTTTGTCAAAAAATACTATAAATTTATTAGTCGCACATAATCATGTAACAATAATAAAACGTTAGTTTTCGTATTTAATAAATGTTTACTATACCTATTACTTAGTTTTCAATTATTCCCAGTAAAGGTTGGGAATAACAAAGAAATCAGTACAAGGCTACTATATTTTTCTGGAAAATGGTAACATTTTACTTTTCAGCTGATCAGTAAATCTGAACTGAGCGTAGCATAGTAAATTTTTACCTTACGCTCACTAAAACGTTGCGCGCAGGGGATGCGCGGTAGGCACCCCTCCTCAAGAGCCGTGATCTTGGAGACGCCAAGCCAAAGAAAGTTTAGTTTCAAGACTTATAATATTTGTGAATGTTTTATGCTGAAAAGTTTAATTGTATATAATATTATAAAAAAGGAAATACAACAATTTTATGATATTATTTTGTGAAGTTGTGCGTTGGAAGTTTTTTTTAATGTGTTATTTATTTTTACTGCAAATAATTGTATATTATAATATGAACTTCTAATGAAGATGAATAATGTAATAACACAAGCGTTACTTTGCATATTAAGAACTGCATCAGGATTATGTGCCGTTATACTAGAATAAAAATAAACAATAAAAGTTTTAAAATTATTTTACAGTGCAAATATTAAATCCTTTGATTGAAAGTGTTAAACGAAATACTGTACAATTTGTTTAAACTTTAATTTATTGTTGAAATTTGGCTCTAAAATGTTTTTCTAATTGTTTTTTAATAAAAATTAGAACTTCAATATTTAAAAAATATATGTTTCATGTTATTTTTTAATCTTGTTTTATCCTATTACCCCTATATATTGCATTGAATATTTATATAGTCATGTTTTTACTGTAGAACGTTAAGAATTTCATTAAAAGCTAGTAACTTAAAAATGGCAACCATGTGTCTTGATAGTATTAAGTTTAATTATTTTGGTTAGTATAACTAAACTTATAAGTTTCATAAAAAGTTACCATATATTTAGGTTATTTTTACAAATTAGAAATAAGTAAAAATTTACTGAGCAGCAAAGTAAAATAGTATAAAAGCATATGAGTAAAATATAATCACACATGTGAGGTAGCGCTCGACTGTGCGCATAGTAAAAAGTTATCAATCCGCATAGTAAATTTTGAAGGGCGCATATGGTAGAATATTACAATACAGAGACGATATATTGTAACCAAATGCACCCTTCCTTTTCTAGTGAACAAATCATGTAACCATTTACTAAATAAAGCTTGAATCTTACAAGATTTACTCAGTTATGAAGTATTAGTACGAAATGTTGTTTTATACTACGGAAGGTTAATTGTCACAAAAAGTACTAAGCAAATTAGTAGTTTTCAACAAAATTCTAGTACTTATTTCTGTCCGTGTTTAAATAATATACTTCTTCGGTTAGGTTACCTCATGTTGTGAAAATAAACAAAAATCAAGAATCTAGTTAATCTATTTTTAATGTTGATATAAGTAGAGTATAAAAAGTACAGACACTCATAACTTTTGCTCCGATTTCCTAGTACCATTTATACGTATCTGGATCTGGAGCATGATCTGGAGTAATACGTCAATTTAAAGAGATCATGTCCGCAAGAAGAAAATTACCTCCATGATAAATCAGAGACACATATTATAAATATTATGTACTGTATTATTATATGTATGTATTATTGTATATATTATATCGATGTTGTGGCGAGAAATATGTGTAAGTCGTTTCCGAACGTTATGTAGATAGCGCTCGACTTACACATATTACTTCGCGTGACAAAAAACGAGATACACAAATTGCTCCGCGTGACAAATAACGAGATAGACATTTTGCTTTGCGTGACAAAAAACGAGTTACAAATATTGTTTGCAACAAAATCGATATTACAAACTGGGGAGAAACTTGTAAAGTAGGCAACCCACATTACAATTTGCACACCTGGATTTCGTGGTCATGAATTCTAAAAGTTGCCTACTTTACAATTTTTAGCCCAGTTTGTGAGGGTACAGAAGGGTTAATGGACATAATATGACCCCATCTCTTGCATTTTCCTTCTTTTTTTTTATTTAATATTTTACGGCCTGGATCCGCTTAAGTCTTCATAATAATATGAATGCATTGTATTGTCATTGTGCAAATTTTTTTTTGCGCACAGATGTACTTTACTTGAAATTTTTTAACACTCAAATAATCATACCAAATTTCCAGTGTTAATATTGTCATAAAAATAAGCGTGAAGCTTAAATAGTAAAAATATTCAAACTTACACGAGTGTGCAGTATGTATTTATCACAGTATTTGATAAATTTATATTCATTTGATACCGATTTATCTACATAATTACATAATATACCAAATTTCATAACTCCAAAATAATTCAATATTCTCTCAATACTCTTGTGCGTGCTGTGGTTCATAAATTTATACATTTATAACTTTAATATAACGATGTTAAACATAGTTAATATCTAATGTAAAAACAATTTATACACTTATCATTTTAACATCACAATAGAAATATAATATTCAATAAATTAATTATTTAAATTTAATTGAAAAAAGTTTAGTTTATAACGATATTTATATTATATAAGAATAGTTAATTACCATAAAATTACGATTAATTTCAATAACATATCGATATGCATATTATAACAAATAAGGTTAATAATGCCAGAGGGTTTAATTATTGTAAATGCATGTAATATGAGTATAATTCAATTTATGACATTTGCATGAAAATTGCTTCATTTGAAAAACTGCAACTGTACAAATGAGTGACATTTTTATATATTATTGCTAGGAAAATTATTTATACATTGTTTCATAAAGATAATTTTTTCCACTATTTTATAAATGTCTGAGTATCATATTGCAAAGAAGATTCTCGTTATGTCTTATTTGAATTAATAATCATTTATCATATGGTATGTTTTACATTTTTATTTTCTCTCTTTTTTTATAAATATAAATATAAAAAAACGGCTTCTGTAATTCATTTACGTTTGATTTAATAAATTATGATAATGACTTATAATTTTTACCATTCACGTATACTGTATTTGTTTCAACATTTTTTTTTTAAATTGACATCACAGTGCCATCCGTCAATATTGATTAAATCTGATTGAACGCGTGTACACTGAAAGAAAAAATTCTCAAGCAAGGCAAACTGACGTTTTTACCTCAAATATACAGAAGTATTAATTTGATTGTATTTATTAGACCGCTTTCAGTGATATAATTTAACTAAAAATTTTATGATGTTTTAACTATGATTTATATATTTTCTTATCTATTTTCAGAATTCATATTCAGAAATTTGAAATGAAACGCTATTTCACTTTTGACATTAATATCTAACTGTAAAATTTTTTTCTTTATAAAAATGACCTAATTTTAGTTGATTCCCATATCTCCTCTCAGATATGTAAGTGTAAAGTAAATAAAAAAAAAAAAAAAAAAAAAAAAAAAAACGCAGATAGCAAGAACTCAAATTCAAATTATTTACTTATTCAGCAACAGAGCAAGGCCACAAGTACTGCATACAACACGATAAGCCCTAAAGAGTAAGTTCAGGGGTTACAACATGGCTTCTTCCATGATAGATAATGAGAAGAACTATTCATAAACACACATTATGACCCAAAGTCCTTCTGTAGCCCGGCAAACTCGTGATCATCCTGCGAGATATGCAACCTGTCCCATATCTTTTACGTCATGTTGTAACAGGTTGCATATCTCGCAGGGTGAGCGTAAGTTTAAGGGACTACCATGGGGCTACGGAAGGGCTTTCGGTCATCATATGTAAGTTTATGAACAGTTCTTCTCATTATCTAACATTGAAGAAGCCATGTTGTAACCCCTGAATTTTCTCTTTAACAGTAAGTCAAAGCAATCTCTATAAATCATGGATGAAATTAATTTATTTTTTACAGTGTAAAATATCAAATAATGTAAACACAAAACCAGCATACGACATAATATAATAATACGTGGATTACATAAAAATAAGAGTTCATTTCTTTCAATAAAATAATATATTTTGAATGCAAGGTCTATCATGGGTGCAGTAACGATATTATGTAGTATTATTTGTGTCGAATGCATCAACGATGATAGATCGTACTTATAATCGTACTAATCTTATATATAGGTGGATTATAAAGTGGAATAATATTACATATTATGAAGATATTGATAGCTTTTTACGCTTGATATCATATAAGCAAAACACGTTTTTAATTCTGTATTTATTGAAAAAAATAATATATATTACTAATATGTTTATATAATAATATAATTACAAAATCTTTGTATGTTTCTAAATAAAGTGTGTGTGTGTGTGTGTGTGTGTGTGTGTGTGTGTGTGTGTGTGTGTGTGTGTGTGTGTGTGTGTGTGTGTGTGTGTGTGTGTGTGTGTGTGTGTGTGTGTGTGTGTGTGTGTGTGTGTGTGTGTGTGTGTGTGTGTGTGTGTGTGTGTGTGTGTGTGTGTGTGTGTGTGTGTGTGTGTGTGTGTGTGTGTGTGTGTGTGTGGTGTGTGTGTGTATGAGAAAAAATTACAATAAATTTCCAAGTTTTGTAAACAGATTTTCTTATGTACAGTATTATATAATTACATTGATGATATTGAAATAACTATGAAAACTTATAAAAATCATGTATTTTAATAAAAAAAAAAACTTCACATTTCGGCTATTCCGCAGCTGCAGTTTTTTTTTTTTTTTTTTTACATTTTATCAACATCTTGTTACATAGTTATATCTTTTTATTTTTAACGTATTTTTTTTTTTACTCTATATGAAACAAAGGAGCTTTGTTTCAGTTCAAATAATCTTAATAATATTCTACGCATTCAGTTTTAGTTAAAAAAAAATGATGTTACGATATTTTGCTTAACTATAACTCAAATGTTTATTTTGACCTTGCGTTGAAAAATGTAGAGATGTATTTTAAATCGATCAAAATGTCTGATCTTTTCATTCCTGCTTCACACAATGACTGATACTCTCATTTTCACACACCCAGTTTCAACTAGAGTCTAAAAATGAAGGAGCTATGCTTGATTTTTAAAAATAAATGATGATTCAAATATAATGCTTATTTTGAGTTATAGCCCATCTAAAAAAAAAGTAATGTATAAAGACTGTACTTGAATAGTTACTCATAGTATTATTACTTGTTAAATTTTAACGATATAGCTTGTTTTAATGTAATTAATATAATTTGAATGTAAAAATTGCTTGAAAATTATAATGTTTAAGTGAGAAAAATGTACCAAAATTATTAATTGCCAGTATTAAAAGTCGTTTCTTTTAACGAGATTATGAATAACATTGTTTGGAAAATTTCACGCTTTAAATTATCAACTGAGTAACAATTACTTTTTCTTTACGTTGCTTTTATAATTTATTAAGTTCATTGTTGAGTCCATTCCGGAAAAGAGAGAGAGAGAGAGAGAGAGAGAGAAGAAAAAAGGGAATTTTATCCAAACATCTATCTTATCTCAAGTTTAAATTAATTATCTATTATTTTAATGTGGTTTCAGAAAATTGCGAATTTATTGAATGTTTCTCATCAAGTCACCGTCAGCAGTTTCAAGCATGAGTGACTATCTCTCTCTCTCTCTCTCTCTCTCTCTCTCTCTCTCTCTCTCTCTCTCTCTCTCTCTCTCTCTCTCTCTCTCTCTCTCTCTCTCTCTCTCTCTCTCTCAAAGCTAAATAACAAAGATGCAACACGAGATGACTTGAGTGGATCTTATCACTGCTCGAGTTGTCAAGACCTTGCCAGTAATTTCACACTTTATAGTGATGACAAAAGTAATGTACTTCTTCACAGACGGAACCAACCGTCAATTATTCAAACCAATCGTGACTACAGCAACATATTCAACGTTGGAATGTTCTGATGAAATATCTAAGATTTTACAACACTTTAATATATACGTTAAATGATGAATTTTAATAAAGGGAGTTGTCACACTAGAACCACAAAATTACAAAATTTAGTTACATTTAAATTTTTGCTTTTTTAAGTCTAATATTTAGTTTAAAATGTATCACGTATTGTATGTAAAGTTTATTAAGAACTATATACTTGAATTTTTACAAATTTAAAATTTATTTGAATTACATACATCAAGATTATACTAAAAATACGTAAAAATCCAGATCAATGATGAATATAAGTAATATCAACAGATTTAACGGAATTTGACCACATTTTTTTTATTGATTATTGGGCAAAAAAAAAAAAAAAAAAAAAAATGCCACTTTAAATAGAAACCCTCCCACGTTTTTTCCCTAAAGTAATTCCACTAGTTAATGCCAGTGCTGAAGAATTTTAGACTTAAATGCAATTTGTAAAATACTTTTTGCTGCAATATATAGAAATTAAGTTATTACGTTAAATATTATTAAACATTCTTATTTTTAAAACAAGAAATTGTGATGTCTTTGTATAAATTTACTGGCTGCAATTTTATTGCTCTATTTTATTATTTTATTTTTATTTACTCAATTCAAATTACACTAACCTATTTTTGATTTGTAAACTTTTTTTTTCTTAAGTTATTATAAAAATTGGTTTTCTAGCCTCCTTTAAAAAAAACAATGTTAAATGAATTAAATTGTTAGTATCTAACACAAGAGATATAGAAGGGATAATAACTCAATAAATAAGAAAATCTAATGCTATGCGTAAGTATTTTGATTACTCCAACACTTTTTTTTTTCTACAAATCGTGACTTTTTTTCTATAGTTCTTTTCTTGTCTTGTACAGAATTTTAAATAATTTGTTCACCTTCGATATTGAACTTTTGACTTATATTGTAAAATAATTTTATATAATTATAAACTTGCAATATATTGAACATAAAAAAAGCAGTTATGTTTTTTTTATTATTATTATTATAATTTTTTAATATTTAACTTTGCAAATACAAAAATAACCACAAAAATTATAAATTTACAAGTGCAAACGATATATTATATTTTATCTATATAAAAATAAATAATAATAATAATATAACAATTGCATGAAAACGTATTCTTATTTCAGAAGTAAAATTACAAAACAGATAGAAAGACACCACATATTTCAAGGTTCTACACCATGCAAAAAATTATTTCCTCAATATAGTTATATTCAAGAGAATAAAATAATTTCGTAATATAGAAGTTTAAGTATAATAAAAATATCTTAATATAAGCTAAATGTGGTATCATTTTGTCAGTACCAACGTTTTGAGAAAGTAATGAACATAAATAAACTGTTAAATCATGACAATTATGATACTCGAAAAAAAAAAAAGTTGAACTATAAAGTGAGTAGAAATATTTAGCACCTGGTAATCTAGAAGGTATAAAAGAAAAACCGAATCACTCGTACTTCAAAACTTTTGCTTAGATATTAACTTTTTGGTAAAAATTCAGCAGATAAATGTCTAAATTTAAGGTTTTTTTAAACACTGAAAAAATGTATCTTTTAAGTTAATTTATAGCAATAAAATACCGCATAAATGATTATTACATAAATTATTGCAATTTATAGTGATTATACGACCAATATAATAATAATTAAAGACGCTAAAATTCTTCCTCATTACTCATTATATACCACTGAGTTGGTATGGCCAAGTGGCTGAGTGTTGAGGACAAACTGACTCGTAACTATGTACACCTTACCGAGTGCAGTGCGTAAGTGGAGGTGCGTTAAGTGTGAGATGTGTGTTTACATGCATTCCATGACGACGCACAGCATTCACGAGGTGCATAGTTGATGCGATTGCGCCGACTAGCCTGCTTCCACGGTTTTTCTAAGCTGTGATGGTGAATATCGGGCTGAGTATTAAGCCTTGATCAGCCCTTAGCCCACTTAAAGCTCCATAACAATTTTATGTGAATTTATTCCATCAAAGAAATCCAAATTTAACGTAAAACAATACAGAAACTATTCAACAATGTAAATTTATCTGAAATCTGAAGTGACGTTCGATCAATAAAATCTCAAACATTACACAATACAAAGTTTTTTATTCAATGAGCAGAAAAATACGGCAGTAAATTGCTCTGACATAAATCACACTGCAAGTGCACGATTAATCAAGTACAAAATTTTAAATAATAAAACAGCTGAGTGAGTGTCGAAGGTCAGTTATAAGAAAATTGTAACACACAAGTACATTCAAATTGCAAAATATTTTATTTCAACAGTTTGGAATTGCTGTATCATTATCTAGTCATATTTTATTGATGAAAATAATAATTTACAGTAAATAAGAATGTATTGGTGTTGTGTTAATTTTTTTTATTTATAATTTTTCAAGTTAGCTAAAATATCACTTAAAATTAAAAATCAAAGCCAATTTGTCTTAAAAAGGCTACAATTTGGCAAAATTGTAAAAGCAACAATTTTGCTTAAGTATATAAAAGCGAACACTCAGAATACGTAAAAGTGTATTGAGGGATCACTATGCAATATTTTAAAGTAAGAAGTTTTGTGATTTTACTATAAAAAAATCGCATCTCAATTCTAATAATATTTTCTCCCCTCTTTTTTTTTATTGTATATTTATTTATTTTTTACTTAATAGTCACGAGAGGACTTTCGAATAAAATTAATAAAATTACGGTGAGTTTAAACTTTTTTTTTTTTTTTTTATTATTTTTTTTTTTACTACAACCCTTAAAACTATGGTCCACATGAAACAACATGTACTTTTTAATGAATGGGATCTCCAAAACTCGTGTCAATTTTCACCAGAATGTAAATGTGGCCCCACAAGAGAGCGTGAAAAGTTTGTTAAGTATGCTATTTGGCTATTTGTGTGACAGTTCTTATCAAACGTAAACCGTAAACCTAAGAACCAGGCAAAAATTAGTCATGAAAATATTGTGCGGGTTGTGTAAATCGTAAATTTCTGATCACTGATACGGCGAGTTTTAAGACAAACTAATTTTATTGATGTAAGTCCCATCAAGTGTTTTGTGTCATAAATTTTTATATTTTCTTGTGGTCTATGCCTTTAATATAATTATCTTATAAGATACAATTAAATTACTTCTCTCCTGAATTGCTTTCATTCGTGTTTGTGACAAAAGTACAATAATACGACGTGATTCGCACGCGCGGCTCTACACGACATAACCAGCAAGGCGAGCAGATCGCAACATTAGTTTTATGTTCAACCAGGTGATAAATAACATTTAATCATCATAAATCGTTGCACTAGAATGCTTTTCTATTATGTAATAAGTTAGTTTTCACCTTATAGAAATACATGAGTTGTATTTTATATATTATGACCTTTTTGCATTATTACATTCTATATATTAAACAAAATGTTATTTGCATTATTTTATATGTACGTATAAAAAATTATGATTTAATGTTGATTAAAAAAATATTATTAATTATTATATTAATTATTCAAAATATAGCAATAATTACGTTTATGAAGGAGAAATTGTAATTTTTAATTACGTATCTATATACGACCGGTTACATGCTAACAACTGCATGTGCATATTGTTCATGTCAATGTTCTCTTTTATGTTGTAATTTAATAATGTTTTCATTATTATTTCTTATATTTCTGAATTATTGGTAATACAAGGCAGTAAGGGGGAAAAATGGTAATGAATGGAAGTAGTATAATTGTAATTATAGTTTTAGTATGTTAATAGATAGTTTATTTGATTTGAATTATACTTAAATGTAAATAAAAATTTACATTGCTATGTTGAAAATTAACATGAAATTATAGTAATTAGCAATACAGAAATTAACGCAAACGAAGGAAAAAAAAAGTACTAAACTATAAATAGTAATCAATCTTAATCTTGTTGGTAAAATATACAAAACACTTGTTTTTTTTTTTTAATAATTAATTTAATTTGTATACAAGCTTGCTGTAAACATATAATTAATCTCAAATTTTGTATGAACTCCTTTTAAAACAGTATTATATTTACGTTTGGGAAGTTATTTTTGGGTGTGTTTCATTCAAATTTTGATGTATGAATGGATAATGGAGGAGCTCGTATAATGTTATATAAGATTATGTGTGATTGATGAATGTGTTAGAATTATTGACAGGCCAGTAATGTAGTAAACAAGTTAGAAAAGTTTAAGAAAAATTAAATTTCAAAAATTCAAAGTAATTTCAAAATATATATATATATATATATATATATATATATATATATATATATATATATATATATATATATATATATATATATATATATATATATATATATATATATATATATATATATATATATATATATATATCTATAACTCATATAGAAACACTCATATACATAACACTCATATAATGCAAATTTTTGGTATTTTTTTCAAGTACAAGTTTGATATTTTATAAACTTATATCTTGTTTTTAAATTAAAATATTTCCACCCTGCTTGGAAACTTGACGTAATTTTTTTACGTAAAAAAGGAACTAATGACACTAAAAAAAAGCACATTTAATAAATATATGCATTTAACTTGGAAAATGTTGTAAATTTCTGTACGTTTTCAACAATAAGACTTATGTGATAATAAAAGTTCTTAGATAGTTAGTTACTTAATTGTTATTGTCATTGAAAGACATTAACACAAAGAGGGCGTATTACATCGTGAGAGAAATCTAAGGGAACAAAACATTTTATCAAATCTAATGAAGAAAAATCTGCATTCTAATCAGGTAAGAAAAAAATATAAGTTTTAAAAACAATATATTTTATAATACAATGTCAAGAATTGTAATAAAAATATTGTGTTGAAGTATAAAGTATACACAATTTACCATTTTTTACATCATTTTAAAAACATGAAGCAAGGTTAAGAGGATGTGACAAATTATTTTTCTTTAAAATAAATTTAAAATTTATTATTGTTTGTAAATAATAAATATGTTCTCACTTTTATGTTGTTTTAATTTAATATTTTGACCATGAAAATTGTTATCTTTAAAATAATCATTTGTATATAGCTTTATTATATATATTATATCTGAAAGTCATTGTGGAATGTATAATAAATAGGAAGTCTGATCCGTGAAAATATCAAAAATTGCATAATGCATGAGTATACGATAAAGGTAAGATGTTACAGAATTCTAATTTATATAGATCTTGATTTTCTATTAATAAAATACTTCTTCACATATTTTTAAAAAGAAAATTTTAATCTTACTATTTCTCATGACGATTGCAAAATTTCTTGCAATGATATATGTAGATTTGCATCATAATAGCCTGTTCTCACCACCAAGAAATTGTTACATTGCTTAATAAAATGTAATTGCATGAAAATTTTAATGGTTTAAAATGGAGATTTTGTGCAGTTAAATTTATTGCATCCTCAAAATATATAGTTTTTTTTTTTATGAACAGGATGGAGACAATTAAAAAAATATAAATCTTCATCAAATATTTTAATATCCAAAATTGTTCACATTATAATAATAATAATAAAACTTAATAATTATACAGGGTCATTTTTTCCTTACAACATAATATATGACCATAACTATAGCATAACATAAATTTTATTTTGTATACCATATATCTAATTTAGCAACATTTATGCTATAATGGTATAAAACAATATTCCTAATTATTTCTGTCCGTGTATATAGAATTATTGAGTGATTTTACGTCTTGTTAAGTCATACAAATAGTTTGACATTAAAATGTAATTTATTTATAATGTAAATAGGGGCTATTAGTGCTGTAAACAACGGAAATATGTATAAGAAAATTGAAATTGAGTTCATTGCACATACTGAATTTGTATAATATAATTTAATGTATTAATCAAAAGTGACGTAAAATCTTTTGATATATAATTATTAAAACAAAAAACAAAACAAAAAACTTCTTGTTTTTTATCAATGTAAATTATTAAGAAGTAAACGTAGAAAAAAGATACTCTTAGTATCAAACTAATATAAACTACTTTTTTTTATCGCGTATCATTTTTTTCTATTTCTTATTTCTTTCTGTCATGTCAAATCGTCACGGCAACTTCTTGGTGGTCTGCAAATAATTATCTCGAGGCTAAATCCAGAAGGCAGACGGTAGCAGCATCAGCGGTCAACAATTACCTTCTTCCATTAGTTCTCAATTTCATTAATTGAAAACTCAAATATCTTAGAAGTTCTTTTTAATACGAAATTAAAAGATCATGGAAATTAATTTGTATTCTATTATTTTTAATTATAATGAAAAATTTATAATTAATTACATATATAGTTTAATTTATTTTATTATTAATATTTTTCCTAATGATGATTTTAGATATTGTATATTATAACCTTGTTCATTTTTTGAATGTCTTTATAATTACTTTTTTATGGCGCGTCTTTTAAGCCATGATAGATTTCTACGTTTAATTTTTGTATTTTTTAGACGCTTACGATATAGATATTGATTGATTGAGAGAAAATTCATATTAATTCATATTAACAAAAAAAATGAATATAACAAATTTAAATGATAATAAAATTAAATTAAAAATCACTTACAATAAATTTCATTGCTTTTGAATAAATAAAAATCATTTCAAACGTTTTCATTTGTTTGTATTGAAATTATATTATATAATAATATATTATACTCATAGCTCCATAAATAACATTATAGTGAATGAAAGAAACAAGGAGACAACGAACAAGGATGTTATTTGTTGTTAGTTATTTAAAAGCAATTAAAAAACATTTGTAAATATATTTAACGTAATATGATCTAATTAAAACATATTATTAAATAAATATGTAACGTATAACTACTTATATAGCTAAAAGGTAAATTAAATAATGTAATAATATAATGTAAGAAAATTATTTTAGTTAAAAATAAATTGCATTTATATTATGTGTGCATTTTATCGATAATTGGTAATGATTTACACAACTACTATAGTATATGATCAGAATTTAATATTAATTAATTTATATTCTAAAGGAAAAAAATAATAATAAATATACGTTTGTAGCATATTTAATTTAGAAAAAAATAAATAAAAAAAAAACTTGGTTTGTGTTTTACTCGACTTTGCACAGCGGGGAAGATTTAGTTCCTGTCTTATTTCTTTCTTTGACAGATACAGAATTTTGAAACATATAAAGAAATTAAATAATATGGAATTTAGATTAAGTTTTTTTATGTACAAAATGTTAATGTATTTTTATTTTTTTGACCTAGACATTTGGTCAAGGTCTATAGGTTTTTTTGCTGAGTTGTTTTATAGTAATATTATAATATATATATAATAAAGAAAATAAAAATATAAATGTAATGGATCTCCACATTCTTCAGGTTGAAAATATTCTTCATATATATAAAAAACTTAATAAAATATATTTCAAACAACTTTGTTTGCGTTGGCGTTTTAGCAAAGTTTGTTACATTTTTCAGATTTAATGTAATACTGTTCAATTTTTGACTCATTTTACGATTATCATGTATCCAGCCAAAATCTTTAAACAACATCAAAGCTAAACAAAATAAAGATAAAACATTGAATTAAAATAATATAAACGAAATATTACGTATATAAATTAGAAATGCCAAATAGAAAATATCAAGCAATATTAAACTTGTGAACATGCTTTTACTGAAAACAATAAAAAAACTGACATTATTATAAAAAAAAATCATAGAGCAAAAAAGAGTAAAATTTAAAAAAAGAAACTCGAAGTACATAATATACTTTCCCCTGTCAAATAGTTACGTGTATAGTATACGTGTACGTTACAAGTTACAATACAATGATTTTGCACAAAGAATCTTTCAAGAATGCATTTATTTTATATATTAAGTACTAGCCTTCCTTAAAATTCCATGCAGATAAATAAAGTTATGTAATCTTAATACCACGTACCAAAATAATTGAAATTATTAAAATAAGGTACATTTCTTAAAATGTAATTGAGTATTGTGTGAAAAAAAATATACAATAGAATAATAGTTTCTGAGTAAAACTTTAAAATGGTGCAAAATGGACATTAATAGTAGAGCTTTAAAAGTGTGAAATTGTCAGGGCATAAGCTCGTAATGGCAACGTTTGAATTCCATTGCGTCTTGAATATTGCCACATTATAAGACGAATGATCATATCAAGTTTTTCATCTTAAAACATTATCTCCACATCAATACGTGGGGTTAATTAGTACTTACAATAACAAATAATTATAAATAAATGTTATTTTCGTAATTGTATAGGTTTTAATCTTATTTTAATAAGTTATTGCCTTGCTTGTTTTTTTTTTAAGCTTAAATTTTATTACGTATATTAAATTAAAAAGTTTGCAATTTATGGGTGTATCGTAATATACAGGTAAATGAATACAAATCAATGATTTATTAGTTCAACGAGGTGGTGATTCCAACACTAAGGTAATCTAGAGAGATTTTTTTTTTTTTTTTTTTTTTTTTTTTACAAGTTGCAAAGCTTGTTGAGGGAAAAATAAAGTAAGGATATATAAATATAACGAACATTTATACACATCTCGTGTAAAAATCAGAACGATTTATTTTTACCTGCGCTTATAGCTTTATAATTATATATTTCCATAATATTTTTATTATAACCAAAACAATTAAATGTAGTTTGTTTTTACATTAAATGCTATAAATAACTTCACGTTATAAATTTAAAATGTAAGATAAGATTGATTAAAACAGAAAGACATTAATATTTTTTTTATCATGAATTTTTAATGTTTTGTTTTTCCAAGCTATTATGGTTTTATTGATTGGGTTTATTATTGTTATTTTTTTTACAGTTTTATGACTATAACGTAAAAATAAATTTATATGTTTATTTCCTTATTATTGAAATATTATAAAAGGAAATATTTACAAGATTTTAGGTATTTATAAATTTATTACGATTTTAAAGTTAAAATTAAATTATTCGTTGCTTTATAGGTTTCTAATTTAAGACAATTTTAGTTTAACATTTTTTTTTCTTCACGTTTACATAATGTTGTACCATACTAAAGTTATTTATTATTTATTACGAACAGAAACAATAGGAAGAAAATATGACATGGATAAAAAAAAATATGTAATTTAGGTAATGCTGATATTTCAGAATTGCATATAATGTTTATGCTGCTTATTATTATCATACTTGTTATTCAAAATAGCATAAATTATATTTTTAAGTATGCAAATTGAGACAGCATTATTATTATGTGAATTTATTTTTGTCCGTGAATGAAGATAACATTTGATGGAAAGAATTGAGATTAAAAGATCATTTTGATTCAACATAATATAATATATGTGTTGTATTTCAAAATTTTAGCATAAATATTGCTTTATAAAAATTACACCAGATTGTAAAATTATTACATGAATTTATAAGTTAAAAAGAAATACACGTCATGTAATTAAAGCAGTAAAATTATTTTTTAAGGACAATTATGTTAATTTTCAAGTCATGTATTATGTATTTTTTACTTTAATTATCTGATTTCAATCTGAAAATTATCAATTTTCAAAAGTACAGTAATTATTTTAAACGTTAAAATAGCAGAAATATACACGTAGATAATTCATGAACAGTACTATACAAGATTTACGTAATTGCATGGAGACAAAACAGTAAATTGATTTTGTACTATAAATTAAACTTGAAAAATAAATATAAAATTAATAAATCTCAAAGGGTGGTCTTGACTTATATTATACATATTGGCACTGACAATGTTTCATTCTATTTATTTTGTGTCTATATATGTTGAATTCTACACCAGAGGTGGTCCAATAAATACCTCATGAAAGTGGATCCATTTATTTTACTTATACACCCAATTGTATCCACTGCATGATGGGGGTCTTTATTTATTTATTTTTTTTAACTTCCATAACAATTGAACTTTTACATTACAGAGCAGATCAACGGATTACAATAAAACTAACTCATGTTCAGTGCAATACCATGTAGTTATTATTTTATATATATATATATATATATATATATATATATATATATATATATATATATATATATATATATATATATATATATATATATATATATATATATATATTATGTAACGACGACAATTGAGTTGTAAAAATATACTGGGACAGATTTTATAGTATAATGCTTTTAAAAAAAATTTACACTCCGGTATTATTTTTACGATATAAGATAACGTTTTTTATATCATGATTTATATAATGTTAGTATATTAAACAGTCAATATTATTTAGGATCGTTTTATAGCTTTAGTGTTAGTCATTGGATTTAATATTTTACATAAAACTATATTTAATTTATTCACATAATATTTGATAGGAAATAAAATAATAAAAATGTTAGATTTTTTTTATTGTATATCATAATCCAGATATTATAAAATAGTAAAATATTTGCTAAATTGTTGCCTATTTATGAAATTTTACATGACCTACCTTCATCCAATTTGTCTTTGGAATAAAACTAACCAAAAATGTATTATATAAATAAAGCTGTTTCATTGTGTTTTATTTGTCTATTTACTGTATAAAAATGAATCTGATGACTATTTATTTTCAACGCTTTTGATTATTAAAGATTTTTCTCTCTTCATTACCGAAGTATTTTAATATAAAAAACTTGTTTGAAAATTTTCAAGAGAACGCTTTTATGTATTACAAATCGATAAAAAAGATGCATTAGTAAATTATCACAAAATAATTGCAATAAAATTATACCTTGATTTCAGTCACTGCAAATCGTGGAAATGAAATGTTTTTACAATTTCACACTATAACACATTTAAATCATGCTTCATTATTTAGGAATTTCTGCTTTTTTCCGGTGATTGTGCTTCTTAACATCAACACAGAGTTTAGATAATTATCTTATTTTTAAATTTCCAGTGCCCCTTCGATTATATTTGAACTTTGAAGTAATGATAGTCTATAAAATATATATATTTCGTGTATAATTTGAATTTTATGATCTTTTCTAGGAATAAAAACAAAATTAAGCAAAACAAAAAAGTATATCATTAATAAAATATATAATAAATAATAAAAGAGTCAAGAATTATTATCAATAACAAATATACAAACATGAAATTCTAAAGAATTTGTATATTTTTCTATATTTTAGGGTGATATCGAATGCATCAAAGATTTTTTTTTAGCCCTGCAATTAAACACTCAATATTGATGAATAATTATTAAGACGTTTATTTTACAAAAAGTTTTTTTAGTACTTGTAATTCAATATTCAAGGTTAGGTTTATAATAAATTTTGGATGAATTTTTGTATCGATGAGTGCGTATTGAAGAGTAGAAGTGGCCACGCCTGATAAATGAAAAAGTGAGGTACCATGAAATTTGCAGCGGAGTGTGAAGCATGGTAAAGTGGAGAGAGAGAAGAGAGAGAGAGAGAGAGAGAGAGAGAGAGAGAGAGAGAGAGAGAGAGAGAGAGAGAGAGAGAGAGAGAGAGAGAGAGATGAACACACCACCACCACCACCATTACCAAGGCCGACAAGTTTCCAAGAACCAATCTCATTTCTCGGACTGATGAAACTTTACTATACATTGCTTTTGCTAACTCTTATACAATGCACTTTGATACAAATTATAAGATTATATGCATCTCTGTGTATATCATAACCCTATCAATCATTAACTACTTATATTTATTTATAACTATTAACTTTAAGCAAGGTTGTACATTTAAAAAAAAATGTAAATATATATTGATTACAACATAACAACATAATTGATTAAGTTGTAAGGTTAATTAAACTTGTTAATTGTTTACATAGTTTTTATTAAAATCTGTTAGTCAGAGGTCAGGTATAGTAATCAATCTATAAAAGCTAATTTATATGCTAACTTCTAAAACAATAACAAAAGATCTATCATGATTGAACGTGAATCTTGACCTAAAACCAAAAAAAATCTGACTGATACTTTAAGAATGTTGCAAAAAAACAAAACAAAAAATAATAAAAATAAAGGTAGCACATATATAGAAGGTATAGTTTCTCTATAGCAAGAATTTTCTTTTGAAAATATATGTTTTACCAATATTGCAATCGGAAATTTATTTCAATAATTAAACAGCATTTTTTTAATCAATTTGATGTTATATTTCCATATTGTGTTTTACATTTTTATTTGTAAAGTTTCAGAAATTTATGGTGCACTTTTTTGTTGTTGCCATACAACTTTATCATCATAGCCTAGTGAGTTCAGTCAATACATAATTCTATCGACAGGTGAAGTAGAACCACACACACAGGATGGCCTCAGCATAAATACACAGCCCTACGTTCGCAATGACAGTCTATAGATAAACCACGGAAACGTCTAGGCAGACTGGTCGGTGTAGTCACATCAATCATGCACCTCTCGATTGCTGCTGTAAGTTATTATGGAATGTGTGTAAAAAAACACGCATCATGCAACGTTATTTGCTCTCATACATCACGTATAATATACACCCAACAGTGGGATACCTGCACTCCACTGAAGACTGAAGTGTACAGAGTTACAAGTCAGCTACCTCTGCTATTCGGTCATATATAAAAGCTTGGTACAACATAATGTGTATAAATTACATGGACAAAAATAAATACATAACAATTATTCTATAGCTTATTTTCAACACAATTTGTTTATGACTGTGCTATTAAGCATAAATATTATGTTGTGCAGTATAATTTTTTATACTGTTCTGATTAATCATAATTTATGCTATAATAACATAAATGCAGCATAAATTACGAAATTTATTCTTTCCGTGCAGCAATATCATTATCCATAATATATTTAACTAAATTCTTTATGCATGTCTGAAATGCTTTCTTTATTTCCGTTTTCCATGAAATCACAAAAACATGCACAAAAAAAAAATGTTCTACAATTTTTCTATACAATTGGTTTAATTAAAATAACAAGCACTGTTCTTTTAATTTTTTACTTACAGTTTGATACCAAAAACCAGGTGTTATTTCAATGCAAGAAATGCAAAATAAAACTCTTCAGTAAATAAATATTAAATTATTATTTGATGAACAATGTATGCATAAAAAAAGTGTAATATTTGTAAATAATATTATAAATTATAGTACATTAAAATAATGATGGATAATTTTATGATTTGCAATAAGAAGAGACTACGCCTTTGTGAATACATTCTTTGTTAGATGAATAATAATCAAATTATATTATTTATGTAATGCTAAAAACATAATAAATTGTATTTTATGTGTATACCTACACGTAATAAGCTTGCAATTTTTATATTACGCCTCGCAAATTTTCAATACACTTTTAAAATATAATTAGTCTGAGCTCAAATGATTGATTACAAGCTAATTCAGTTTCATTATCTCGCCTAATTAGGATTATATTTTATAAATTCTTTGTTGCAAGAATTTAAATAATTAAAGACAATGAGACAGTTGATTTATGTAATGAAAAGAAATTATGATTAAATAGGGTTTTCAAGTCAGATTTTCATACTTATTTCCCTTTATATATGGTTTGAATTTCAATCCAAAAAGTTAAAAGTTACTCAAGGTTTAAAATAAACACAAGGTTTGTATAAACTTTTCAAGTTACTGTATTTTTTTTCCATTGATTAATAATATTTTATTTTTATTATATTGTTCTTTGTGTATTTACAAAGCTTAATTTATGACACAAACTTTAAATATATTAGCTTTCAATTAAATTAATAATAATTACTCAAAAAAAGGGTGCATTACTTCAGTTACGAATCCTAACTTTTTTGAGATAAACACTTTTAAGTTATGCACCTAAATAATAGCAGCTAAAATAATGCAATGTAGCAAATTATTAACAATAGCTCATTAAAGTTGTTTTAAGTTATTCTAGGCCATTTTAAATTAAATTAGCTATTATTAATAATTTGCTAAAATGTATTATTTTAGATATGTTTATCTCAAAAAGTGTTTATCTCAAAAAGTGTTTATCTCAAATAAGTTAGGATTCGTAACTAAAGTAATGCACCCTATTTTTGAGTGACTATTTAGAGCTTAGCCATTTGTCGTTCTGAAAATTTCAAAGGTATAGATAGATCTTGCAAAATTTTGTTTGCAACATAAACATCATTCATCTGGATTATCTTATTTTGATGGGACATAATATACTAAATCATTTTCTGCATTTAATGTGCCATATAGAATAAGATCATAAGTGTCTGTTTCACTCAGTAATTGTAATTAATACCATCATATAAATCATAAGTAAAGCTTTAGATTGAAAACACAAATATAATACTGAACAGAATTATTTAACGTTTCACTCTTAAGACATAAATTAAGAAAAATACCATCTCATCATTTTAATAATAAAAAAACAAACGTGCAACTCTTGTGTTATGTTTACGCCTATATAACACGATCATACTTATATTGCCCCAATGTGTGTGGCCCGGAGCTGCTGTGATATCATCTAATAAGTAACACCGTAGTAAGTAATAATAATAACAATATAAATTACTTTACAATCAAATTTTATAAATCATATCATGCGGTATGTGTATAAAATATATAAGTTTCAAAGAGTAGAAGATTCTTAAAGTGATTACAAGTAAGTTTATTGCGTTCAAGAATTATTCTGTATTATATTAAATAGATGATGTGTAGATATTGTATATTGGAAATGAGTTTTTAATATAATATAGCAATGGAAAAAATTGGTAATAGATCTAGTAATAAAAAAAGAGTGTAGAAAGAGGAAAAAGAGAGAAATGTTGTATCATTTTCCGTATCCTTTTATAAGAAGTTATTTTCCAGTAACGCAATTTTTTGTTTCTCTCACATTCTTCTTATCTGAGAGTTTTTTAGTTTATGGATTTTTGATGTCTTATTTGTAAGTTTTGGGTAGTGATTTTCAAATACTTAAATTTTTATGTCTTTTTTTTTTTTACCAATTTAATAAACTTGCATGAAAATATATGGTAATGCACGTATAAAAGAACAAGTTTTCATTATCAATAAAGTAAAGAAAATTAAAATAAATTAATAAAGATAAAGCTTAAGTACAGAGTTGTTGACATATAGTAAGTTTTAAAAGGACCTGTCTTAAAGTAATGAAAAAAAAAATCATAAAGATTAACAATTTATTTCCTGTTGTTGTTAAAATAGACCTTAAATTATATTATATGAACAGAGACGCAATACATACCCATATTTTGCTATACCTCTAATTCTTATCTTAATTTTACAAAAAACATTCTATAAGTCAAGGTGAAAATGTCTGGTTTTCAGTAGCTTTTTTTTTTATCTGAAATAAAATATTTTACATACAAGAATCTTACTTTCATACGCATCAGTTATACTGATTTTTACATGTGACATTTTTTTAATTCTAATGTGGATATTTTAATTCTATAGACTTCGCAATTTTGACTATATATATTGAGTGTCAACTTATATTGAAAAGCATTACAGTTTTTAAAATCTTTAAATAATGAGCTATATTCATGGTTTAAAGTAAATTTAAATCAATATAATAAAGCTTATGTTAAAATGTTTAAAATAAATTCAAGCTCAAATTATCAACACGAATACATTTTTTTTTTCACGATTTTTGTCTGGAATATTTATGTTAATAATATCTTGTACGTGCAATTTACTTGTCTAAAAAAATTATTATAAGCAATGAAAATCAGCGCTTAGGGGAGAAAACGAAAACGTAACAATTTTTCTACTTTGATTCCAGGTGTCTTAACTGTTTTTGTAAAGACAAAAAAATGTGTGTATATTATAATATCATTAAAAAAAAGTACTATAAATGATAATCTTAATCTATTTTCAATATTTAACACTGCAAGCAAAAAACACTGTGCTACTTTTTGTCAATTATTTTTAAATTAAATCGTTTAAAATTTAGAACTTAAATTTTTATAATAATATATAATAAAGTTGTCCTAAAGCAACATGCTATTTAAAGTGATTTTGAATAATGATAACGAAAAATAAAATGCTAATTGATACAATAACGTCATTGGAATTCAGGATTGTAAATTTGATGTTAATTAATATTTAGAAATATTTTTATTGACTCAGGCAGTTCATATAGCAACGTTGTACAGTATTGTACATATTACAACAAACACTGCTCTTGTCAAACTTAAACTAAATTAAAAATAATAGAGAATACTAATAAATACAATGATTCTATTCAATCAACCAAAAATCATAACACATAAATCATAAAAAAAAAGAGAACAAAAATGAAAATAATAAGCATGAGCACATGTTGTTATGCCAATTTAATTGAAATTCATATAAATATCACTATTAATATAAAAAAGTAAAATAAAAAAGTGTGAGCAGAAATATTAAAAACGAAATATAAAACAGAATATTTATGTTTTAAATAAATTAAAACATCAATATTATCAATGTTGTTATTATTATCAAAATAGGATCCAAAATTTTAGTATTATTTTTGAATTGTTTTTTAAGTAAATTTGCAAAAATGTATTATTACTTACATCTCTTAAACAAGCAAGGTAGGTAGGTTAGTTGCTACGTAACAGGGCTTTTACTGATTTTTGTTTTCATAAATATTGCTGCGTATTCTTAAATTTCAATATAAATTTGATAGAAAGACAAATGAAAATAAAACTTTAAAAGGTACACTCTTTATGTTAATGAATTGCTAAATAATTCATAATAAAAAGTAAATGGGGACAATGATGTTATTAAAGTATCCTCTGTATGAAATTCACCAGTTTTCAGTATTAAGTTGTGATGGAGAGTTTCATACTTTGAGACTTTTTTATATTGATCTTTTTCTTCAAATAGAAACTGTCATTTAAAAAAAAATGCAAATTAAAGTATATTATACTGTATTATGTTGCTTTAATTTTTCTACATTGTATAAGTTCATTTTTACTTGAGGCTTGAATGATTTACCAAATTCTTGAATAATTTACCTACAAGATTTGTTATGTTATAAAATTTGATGAGCTGGGATAAAGAACTACTAAATGTACATATCACTTTTTTCTACTAGTTAGCAAAAAATTTATACCTTTATGCTTATTTTTTATCACCTCTTTTAAATTGAATATGAAAATGTAGTACTTAATTTTTATGGTGGGTGAGATTTTTTTATTTTATTTATATTTTTTTTTACATTAGCGGTATACGTATGATACACATGAATTTGAATAAAATCATCATTTTAGGAAATTTGTATTATGTACGTAAAAATATTATGTATCAAATTTAGTATGTCGTTTATTTTAGTCAATTAGTAAATGTTGATTTTATAACAAGTTAAATTTATTTTCTAATAAAACTCTTTTCCTGATTTATACTTATAATGGCTATATGCCTAAAGTATATTTTTATATTAGAAGAGGGTGGGATAAGTTTGTATTTTATATAAAAAGAAACGTACATTATTACATCCAGATATTATTTCATAATAATAAAAGTTGAAACTAAAACTTTAAATTTTATTTTATTGAAGTTGTTATATACTTTAATTTTATAAGTTTTTCTACTATTTTTACGTGTAACATGTATATTAATAGCTGAAACAAATTGTATTAATTGTAATTAAAAAATTACTTTGTTTCATCTATATAGTACACCTGTAAATATTTTCAAACATGAGAAAAGTAATTTACATACATGTACAAGAAAAACTCTTGTTCAACATAAAATCAATTCTACTCTCTGAACAATAAACAAAAGAGATATAGATACTTATAAAGTATTGAATGACAATGTGACGACACATGAGCATGTTACCATGATTGATAAAGTTAGATCATAATACAATACTGCGAGTATACGTACACTCCACATAAGTTCATCATTTGACAGATTAGATAATATATCTTCTCCACCACACTGATTTTCTTTATATAACATTGGTTGAAGAAAAAAGTATCATAAATTCTTTGTTAACAACAGAACAGACTAACTACCTACACACGTGAAAATTCGATCATTTAAAATAAGTAGGCGTAGAAAAATATAAGAAAAACAATTTATTAGTTCCGCTTTATATTATTAACTGTTACTGGGAGTATATTTAATATTGTTACTATTAAGTTACGTGATATATGGATGCACGTATTATAAATATATAAGTGTATGATTTTAATTAATATTTTAAGAACTCTAATTATTTATTGTTATTAAATATATAAATATAGTAAAAAAATATTTCCGTTTAAATTGCAAATCAAAGAAAAAGTAATAGATTATCATAACTAAAGCATGTTATATTGAAAATAATATTTACGTGAAAATTTCTCCCCTCTTTTTTGTACTGTACCTATTTAATTAAAGAGTTTTGCGTAATATAATTTTCAATATAACGTGCTTTACTTATGATAATCTTTTACTTTTTCTTTGTATTTATTGTTATTAGTTCATTCTAAAAATTTATAAATACTTGTACAACTGAAAAATTGAAATTCATTATATTATTATTTTTTTCTAAAAAAAATCAATGTCGGGCATTTTTATTATTTTAATTCAAAATAGTTTAAATATATATAATTATTGCATCGCAATTACGTGAATTGATAAATTTACATTAACTTATTTTAAATCCATTAATTTATTATATTTATTAATAGGATTAAACGAAAATAACATAAGAAATATAATATTGGATATTTGAATACGACGTTGCTACGCTTGATAGAAAAATCTATACGTAAACTGCTACCAACTTTACTGCTTGTATATGACATAAGAATGTATTTATTCTATATTTTTATACTGCAAGTTTCAACATAAAAACCCTTGTTTTACATACTTTGCATTTAAGTAAATATAGATTTTGAATTTTTTAATAATTTTCATTCAAAATTTATTAAATTTGTAATTTAATTTACTATTAGTTGTTAATGAAATTTTGCATAACTTGGCAACACTATTTACACTAAAAAATAAAGTAAATACAGCAAATTTAAAGTAAAAACCAATTGATATTAAAGTGATAATTAAAATTAAAACTAAGAGTTTTATAGTAAAAATACTCTTTTAGCTGAAAATAAAAATCATTTTACGTTAAAGCTACTCCGAACTTACATATCACACACGTAAAACTGCGACATCAGTGGGTTTAGTTTCAATTCACATTCAGCATATATACCTCGTTTTGTTGAAGAATATATCGGGTGGTCCGATCCCTCAAGGTGCCCATCCTCAAATAATGATTCTTATTACATAGATATGTAACACAGATATGAAAGCCCCTCGGGGCAAACAATAAGTAAAGTCCTAATTAGGCAAACGGAACTCAGAGGAAAATATGACCATCTTTTTTTGCAACAATTTTTTTTATTAAAATCAGGGACATAATCAAACATAAAATTAATATTAATATTTCTGATTTTTATTTTTAAACAGCTTTTTCTTTTCTTTTTTTAGTTTTAATAATTCTGTCAATAAGTATTTTTTTTATTAATAATAATAATAACAAAGGGTAAAAATAGTAAGGTAAATCATTATAACATATTATGAAATTTCTGTTGGACGTTTTAAGGAATTAAAACTGTGATTTCTTAACATTTGAATGATGTATGGATAAGGATTACATGTAACCTTGTCGTAGGACATGGTTTGTCGTTTATGTGACAGGATGTATAGAGGATGTGAGTGTTAACATTTCAAACACGATGATGCATTGATTGATTGATTAGCCTCACCTTACTCCCACAAAATATTTTAAGTGCTTTATAATTTTTTTTTAATATATCTTAAGAATACATGTATAAATATATACAGTTGAAATGCCATACTTTCATTTTTTTTTAATTAAAAGAAGGATAAAATAAAATATGACATAATTAAAATCTAGATTATTACGTGTAGCTAATTATAAAGTATATCATATTACCTTCAATGCATTTATATAACAGCAAATATTTCCAGTATTTTTTTTTCTTCTTCTCTTATTTAAAGGTTATAAATGCATAAGCTGTGGTGATTATATACATTCATAATGGATGACATGAGTAGGCGTCACTTCCATAAAGTTAGCTTTGTGACCATCAAGAAATCCATTGAGTGTGCGATATAGTGCGGATCTTGCTGGGTGTGGTCCATATAGACACAAGTGTATATGTACTGTCTACTGCTCACTAAAGCATAAATTAAAAACCATTCTCTAACGTGGACTATAAGGTATATTCATCATATGTATAACAAAATACAGTTGTACAACTCTTAGAATGTACTTTGCAACTTTTCAAAATACATTGTAAAAAATACAATTTTTGAACGGATTTATTGATGAAATACATAGAATTTTTACATTTATTGATTTAAAATTGCATGTTGCGTTCATGTTTAAGTAAAAAATAATGTTGAACTGAAAAAAAATTCCAATTTTTTCCTATTGGAAGATATATTACTAGATAGATTAATATCCAAATAAAAATAACTTAATAATGATTTATTTATTGTTATTCTCATGAGTATTATTACATTAACCATTACTATAATTTTTGTATAGGTTCAAGTTAAAATGGGCTTCTAAGCTTTAGATAAATAAATTAAATTAAAAAGCGAAATGACGTTTTTCCTGTTTTGCTGATTATATATTTTTTTTTGTCTGTTCAATCAATAATAACTTTATTGAGAGGCGGTGATAATGTTCTTAAAATTAGTTTTAGTACTAACTGGAATATAAATTCTAGCTACACAAAAACCTACACGTTTTTCTTATATGAGATAAAGCGACTCTTACATTGTATTAGTAGTACCACTGTATGAAGTAACAGAAGTATTAATCATATAAGAAAACTTTTTTTTTTTACTATGCTATATAACGTCAAAGACATAATAGTATTAAAATTTATTCAATAATTTTAAATATGGTTAGTATATAATATTTTTTAAAGTATTGAATTTGAAATTCAAGATGTCGTTTTAGAGTAATATATGCGTGTATTTAGCCATATAAGGTGGATATTTGCATACGTGTGTGGTGTGTGTATAAATGTTCTGCCGCACGAGGTTGAAGAAAATAAGAGGGCAAACGATCGGGTGTTTTATAAACAGTATACGTTACTAGGCGGATCGTAAGATTAAAACATTACTATATATAATGATTTTGTAATGTTTTAAGCTTAAAATTATATTTAGTTTGGAAATTTTAGCTAATTTTGGAAAGTAAATTGTAAATATAATACACTCGTAGTTGGTAAAAATAGTACGAACATATACATTTCCATTAATAAAATAAATCTTTTTTGTCATAAATTCCTTGAAAGCATATCAAAAAAATTATTTATTAATTATTCACTGATTTAGAATTGTAATGCGTGTTACCGGTAATAACGCTTTACCAATCAGATACGCACTGGAAAATGACCTATAGGACCCCTATAATATTGTATTAATTTCACATCCCTTAAAATTGTGGTACCAACTTTTAAGTTTTTTTTTTTTTAGAAAACCACTAGTTAGAAGCGAGAAATTTAAATGGATGCATATTATACGTATATCACACTTATACGTGTCCGTACGTATCACTATAGCAAAAATTTATTATTTTTTTGACTGCATGGTAATAAGGTTTAATATTTTTGAAATAATAATAATTTGGTAAAATGTGCTAGAACTTATGAATAATTATACTATAATAATATAGAATAAAATAAAATATTTATACTTTATTTTCCATGTCTTTGTCTTAAAATATTATACATGAAATTTAAAAATTCAATTGTTTTATATTACGGTACGGTCCTATAATATATTAAAGTATAAAACGTCTGTGTTATACTTTGTACAGCTTTATTAGAATTGCTATTAGATTATTAAAACAAAGTCACGAACACATCTTATGTTCCAAAAAAAATATGCCAATGTTTCTGTTGTAGTCTCTTGTAGTTACGTCCCACATAAATATGTTATATAAGAAAATGAGATGAAATATCCCATAAGCATGTTAAGGTATACGACATTATATTTTATGTTTTACTAAATGGTTTATTGGACACCAATACAAGAAAATAATGCCATCTTAATCAAAACAATAAAAATTTATATCTTTAGAAAGTCAAGCATCTGTAATATTTTTCTCTTATATCGTTTTTCATTTATTTTGCCACAAGCTATATTATGTTTTTTAGCATTTTGTACCGATCTTGCTACAAAAGTTCTTCCGTCATATTTAACTGGTGTCTTGCCTCATTTATGCTCCGCAAGCTATAAAAAAAAAAAAAAAAAAAAAAAAAAGGATTCTCAATTTTAAAGTTAATTGTTTCTCCTTTTAAATCTTCCAGCACGCAAACAATTCAAAATTACTTAATCAGTGTCAGATCACAATAAGAATTGTCAAAAGCACAAAATTTAAATAGACTCGTTATAAAAATCTTTATAACATTATACATTGTTATACTTTTCACACAGTACAAAAACACTCAATAGTTTCTATCAATCAAAGCTCTCTAGACATAAAATATCATTATTGAGATATTCAAATTCAAGACACGTATAGAAATCATATTTTAGATCAACCTATTTTCAGCCAGTAGTATGAATACCATGAATATTAAATTAAAAATAAATTACATTGCGAAAAATATCTCTCTCTCTCTCTCTCTCTCTCTCTCTCTCTCTCTAGCTGATACATCCTACACACAGCATGAAACATCAACAACAAACATGAAGCTTTACTTCAGTAAAAAAACATATCAACTGCTACTGTAAAGTATATAATTTTTTTTCCCATCTACTTCTTTTAACTTGTTTAATATTTTTGTCCATGAAATATAGTTTATATAAATAAAAAATCAGAGACTGGAAAATAACAAATAAGTAACTTGACTAGAAATATAAAATCTTTCAACGAGTAGCTTATCCTTTATACATTACCAAGTTAAAGAGAGAGAAAAAAAATGTATAAATGTAAGAGATCAAAGAAGCAAGAATCCAGCTTGGCTACTTGATTACACCTTACCCATAATGATGGCGCAACATCGTAAGGTATACTTTACTGTTTTATGTTTTAAAAGAACTCTGGGCTGTGTTAAGGTGTTGATCCAGTACGAATAAATGTTGATGGTATGTTACATTATAAAATTATAGTCTTTCTTTATCTGTTTACTTGAAACTACATAACGAAATAAATAAATTTTTACACTACATTTTTTTTTGTCCATAGTTTTCAAAAAAAAAAAAAAAAAAAAAAAAAAAAACTTTTGATAAAATCAAAGTGCAAAAAGAAGTAAAGTACTGTACAACAAGATTAACTGTTCAAGAAATATTATTTTAAAATATTTCTTTTAAGATTAACATAAAACGAAAACAGATATTTATTTTATTACGTGCAAAAAATATAATTTATTCATAAAAAAATGTTTGTAAACAAATTAAAACCTGTTTTCATTTCAATGTTTTTGTAATAAAATTTATTGCGATGTACTGTTCCGTATACATAAAAATATTTAAGAGTATATCAAATTATTTATTACTATTATGGTATTAAACTGTCTTTCTAACAATATTTAAAATTGTAAATAAAATATAATCGTTAAAAAAAGTAGTTAGAAAAATGTTTTATGTAACATTCCGTAAGAAATATTTTTCATACAAACGAAGAATGTAAAATAGATAACTGATTATATTCTTTTAGATTTAGACATTAATTACTTTAAATATTTTCATAAATGTGTTTAATTACAAAAAATTATTTACTTTTATCATTAAAATCCTTGAACGTAAAATTTATCTAAATATCAGGTTTGAATAATAAAAATAAGTGGCTGCTAAATGAGTGATTTATCATCAGTTCCTATTCCAGTTTTCTTTTTTCGTAAAATTATATTTACGTGATTTTATAAGTGCGAATTATTACCCTTATTTAAACTTAATATAAATGCTATGTACACCTAAATATTAAAGTAAATGCTCGACAAATAGCTGTATAATTATAATCCTAATTCTACATAAAATTTAAATACTTTTACAACATAAAACATAACGTGTAGTAGAAGTAAACAGACAACTAACAAATAAAACATGCTAAATTTTATAACACAACCTCACCTTGAAACAAATTAAAGAATAAGAAATATTTTTTCGCATACCTCCACGGTAGTATAATATACTGATTAATAAAAGTAAATTTTAGCCGCAAGAAAAATATATATTTTTAAAGATTTTATCTTTCAATAATATTTATTTTTAATTTCAAAGTATTAATTATTTGTCTTTTACTCCTTTGCTTTCAATTTTAAATTTCAACTATAGGTTGTAATTAAATTTTAGCATCAGGTCATTATTTACGCTGCAGCATTTCAATTTTCAGTTTTAACCTTCTGTTGTTTGCGCTATAAAGTGTGCACTTATGTTGTATGTGATGCATCGCTGTTGAAAAAGTTGCATACCTTCCAGGCGCTTACCGTAAAAGTGAGAGAGACAGAGAGAGAGAGACAGAGAGAGAGAGAGAGAGAGAGAGAGAGAGAGAGAGAGAGAGAGAGAGAGAGAGAGAGAGAGAGAGAGAGAGAGAGAGAGAAATGTAACATTGTATACCACCTTTTTTTTAACCTGTCTCTTAATTTATTGGTTTATTGTATAAATTACATTGCTATTTTTCTTGCGCTTGTTACTTAAAGGGAGGGGTCAGTGGCTGATATTTCAACAATCTCAAAACTATCATCAATGAATTTAAATTTACATAAAGGTGATATATTTTTTTATAAATTGTACCATTTTTCTTGGGCGTAACAAAGCAAAAGCGTTGAAATAATGGCATCTTAAACTTATAGTATTACAGCAAATAGCTCTACATTTTTGCGTCAGTGGGTTAACCGATTTTTGATTGCTATTTGTTCGGTCAAATTTTACAAATTAAAACTTATTTTCTTAGTATTTGGCAGATGATGATTTAAACATTAAAATTATACAACGAAAGTTATGTTACAGTATAAAATTATCTTTAGTTGACATTGAACTAATAGTTCGACCACTAATATGGAATATGAAACTTATAGTCACTGATCCCTCACCGTACTTAATTTAGTTAAATTAATTTACTGAATGAATACGATAATACTACTTAAATTAAAGCATTATTATTAAAATATTCTTCATATATCATTGATGTGACATAATAATTAATCATTAATGACATTGACAATGATTATATCATCATTCAAAGGAAATCACTTCTGTGTATATAACAATGAGGTGACTTTACCACCCTCTTCAATCTGCTTATGCAAGCTATAATTCCCTTTGCTATACAGTACGTATAGGTATAATTTACATCCCATATCAAACAATACATTCTTGCCTCACAGCGTTGTGCATCCAGACACACGTGCATTGATTAGATTTCCTGATTGTCTTTGACGTAATGTGTGAGACGAACATGAGTTCATGAAATATTAAGGAGAAGGGTCGGTATAGCTAATAGCACACAGCTAATCTAAAACGTGTTTGTCATTTTCCGTATATATTTTATTTTGGACCAAAAGAAACTTAAATATCTCAAAATTATACGGTGGTACTAAAAAATAATAATCATACATTATAATTGTCTGAAACTCAATTGAATAATAAAGGAACAACTGTTTTGAGGCCGACTTTAAGCAATTTCGGTCACATCCGTTTCTACCTACTACACATGCGCAGTACATCAAAACGGAAGCGGATGTGAGCGAAATCGCTTAAAGTCAGACTCAAAACAGTTGTTCCTTTATTAGTCAATAGACTCAATGTTAATTTTATATAACTCTCGTATTATTATTTCAATGTTGCTTCAATTATTTTAATTGGGCAATCTTGCCTTACCCTTCGTATAAATAAAGACGATTTAAATTGCATTGAATCTAGTTTGAAATTTTTAGCATTGGTATTGCTGACACACTTAGTTCTGAAATTATGATTATAGATTTGATGGAAATAGTCGGTAAAAATATGAAGATCATATGGATCGCTGACACTCCAGGCAGTCTATCTGACAACTATCCTTAACATTAAATTGATTAAATTATAAATTATTTAGGGGTATAAATATAAAATGGTCTCAATACTGTATAGTAATCTCTCTAAAATTCAATTTAATATACCGTCACTTGGACGTACTGTATAATACTAATATAATAATTGTGCTCTTGTTTCAATTTTAAACTTGTTTTATAACATGATTTATTTAATTTAAGTAAAATAATTTTCTTTTGCCAAAAACGATTTAATATATTTTCAGCATTAGAATTGTTAATCATAGAAAAGACGGTAGCACAGATGGTTAACACACGCGACGAAGCAAGTACGGTTTGTTATTTATGTCTCGTAATTACGAACACGTCGTTGTTGACATAAAGATCTATGGTCGCGAGGCCTACGCGTTTAAACTTCAAGGTGGTCACAATCACTTTTATCCCGAAAACAATGTTTGCCTTTTTTTTTTTTTTTTTTTTTTTTTTTTTCTCGTTACTTTTGTTTCTAAATTGGACTGAATAATTCAATACAATTAATGATAGATACAAGATAGTAAGAGAGACAGACAGACAGACAGACAGACAGACAGACAGACAGACAGACAGACAGACAGACAGACAGACAGACAGACAGACAGACAGACAGACAGACAGACAGACAGACAGACAGACAGACAGACAGACAGACAGACAGACAGACAGACAGACAGACAGACAGACAGACAGACAGACAGACAGACAGACAGACAGACAGACAGACAGACAGACAGACAGACAGACAGACAGACAGACAGACAGACAGACAGACAGACAGACAGACAGACAGACAGACAGACAGACAGAGACTAATATCATTCATTTTTTGTGTTACACCAGACCTATAATTTCTTATTACACTTCAACTTAATATCCTTGTATGGCTTTTTTTTCTTCAAACATGAATTCCACTGTCGGTCGACAGAAATAATTCTCTATAATTTTCATTTTAGTTATTTCATTTTATATTGCATTTTATTACTTTATTTTATTACCTATTACCATATGATTGAAATATTATATGAAAATATTAAGACCTATTAACAGTTTAAAATTTTCTTATAAATATGCAGAGAAAATACTAAAATATATATTATATATTCCACAACATGAAACATTAAAATACAAATTTGTTGTTTACATTTTATAATCTTCATAAAATATTTTATAGCTTTTATATTAAATTCCTGTAGAAATACAAGTACGAGTAGATTTAGTTAAATGTAAGAGCATGCAGGTTTGGTCCAGTCCAGTTGGATAAAATTAGCCCAGACTTTTGAGTGGGATGGAAAGAACAGCGGGAGTGTGACAAGTGACACCCTGCGCCCCACCACGCCTTGTTTTATGCAAATTTATTCAGGTTTTACTGACAATGAAGTTACTTGAACTTTTTTTTCTTTTAAAATTATAACTTATATAATCATAAAAAACTATTTTTATATGTCTCAAAGTTTCAAATTTCATATCAACTCATGCCATCTAGTAGTATATTTTTAGAACTGAACTACTTTTAAGTTTTCACTGTAGAGGGAAGCACGACGCAGGTTACTGTCTTAGACAATAATTGTAGCAAGGTCTTGGTCTTGTTTTGGACTTACGCACATATTTCTTTATTATATCATATTTAATTATTGTTGGGATTAATTTTTTTGTGTATGGTTTAGATAATGCTATACCTGTGCTTTCCTATTTATTTTTGTACATTTTATGTGATTTAATGACGATTGAGTTTTTTAAACTAAATAATAAAAATTGTTTTAGCATTCTATTATTTATTTTTACTTTTTGATTCTTTTATTTTTCTGCTTTATGATCTTGTGCAGCCCTTCAAGGTTGTTGACAATTACCTTTTTTTGTTTTAAATAAAGGCAAAAAGCAAGAATAAAAGCAAGCTTTCAATCATGGCTCTAAAAAAGAAAAAATATTTAATATACTAATATCTTTCGTGTTTCTGCATTAATTTTTTTTTTTAAATCATGATAGTAAGATAATTATTTTTACTGTCCAAAAATATGTATACATTTTTCATGCTGGTGCACGGTCACATATTAATACAGAATAATTATGCTAGCCCATTTTCGCACCGACATTTATTTATTACAACATAATTTATGTTATAATGAATAATGTTATTATGCGCATTATAACATAAATTATGTTGTAAATGCATCTATGTCATTGCGAAAATGGGCTAGCAATTAATAACTATATGTTACGCATAGCATAATTATTTATGCTGCTCTAATTTAGCAACATTTATGCTATAATGACATATCTATACAGCATAAATTATGTAATTTATTCTTTCAGTATGCTTTTTTTTTTTCAAATTTACATCTATTTATAGATTCTATGAAGCACATTTAATATTGAAAATTGTAAAAGTTGTCCTGATAATAATAATAATACAAAAATGTTGTTCTTATTGAGTGGGGTAAAAATAGATTTATAGTAACAGTGCGATATATTTAGCATTATTTATTTATTTTTTACTTGAGATCAATATAAACAAGGTGCTTACCCTGACAAACAATAATCTGCAATTCACAGCATAAAAAAAGAAAAAAAAAGTGACTTTGTCCGAGTCACGGTCCAGTGCAGCACGAAGAAAGTCACTTGTATTTAAGTGACGTAAGAAGTTGGGCGTGCAGGTTGTATATAGGGACGTTTGTTGTTGCACATGCACCGCTAATCAGAGCGTGAGCTAATACTGGAATTTGTGCGTAATAACACGTGATAGTACTCTCATATTTACGTATATATCAATTAATCGTCTATATAAACGGAAATAGAAATAAATTTGATAGGACAGAAATAAGTGAGACTATAATTAGTTAAAGACAAGGATTTTCCTTAAAGAAAGAGAAAAATGATGATGTAATATATTGCACTTCACTCCACCCTCTTGCATTATTTGCAGCCTACAATAAAACTTAACGTCTCAGATATGCATTTAAAGGGAAAGGAGGGGGGAGGGAGGGATCTGAGTTATTGCACAAAAAGCTAAAATTCCCTGTTCTAAAATCTGATGATGGTTCTTGGCACGTAGCCATAAAGGTAAAAAGATATAAATTTTATGCAGAATTTTTCTAAATTTGAATAAAAAATAAATTATATACACGTATTTTTGGATGAAATAGATACGATTCTTTAAAATTTATATTAAAATATTAATTAAATGTTATGACGTGGTATTATATTAAAATTTTATGCTACTTAAAAAATTATTCCACAATTTTTAACTTCTGTGATGATTTTTTTTAAAGTTGTATAAAAGGCGATGAAAGCATTCTTCCACCATATGAAAACACCTTGCACTAGCTCAAAAAAAAAAAAAAAAAAAAAAAAAAAAAACGTAATATAATAATATTAATAATAATTATAACATAAAAAAATAATGCACTCTGCAGCGACTGCCACGTTCAAACGACTGAGATAAAAAGATCAATCGTTCGGTTGATTTAATCAGAGAGCTAGACTAGGTGTTGAAAACGTCAATCTAGAAAATAATTACGAAAGAGAGAAATTATATGCAGATGTAATGAGGAAAGGCGTGTACTAATATAAAGTGCAACTCCAAATGTCGTAGGGTATACATATACAGGCTGAGAGTAAAAGCAAACTCAAAGCCCTACTTACAACCAATCAATATTTTATCGATCACTTAAAATGTCACTGAGATGAGTAGAAAGATAACTTGTTTCATGTCATCGTAAAGAAAAAATATTATTTATTATTTTGAAGCGTGAGAAAATTACTTTTTTTTTTCTATAATAGCAACCTTGTAGAAATAATGTTGACATTAGAGAGCTTCTGTTCAAGTATTGAGAAAATTGTAATACAAACTATGCATTGAAATTACACAATGTAACAATTACTTGTTCTTAATACCATTAAAAATTAAATGTTGTTTTAAATCATGAAATTAAGACACTAAAAACAATGAAACTACCTTTTTTGCACAAAATACTTAAAAAATAATAGTAATAATAAATAAAAAAAAAATGATTTTTTACGTGGTTTATTTTAAGCTGTAGCACTATTGTCATCTTTTAGATAGTATCTGCACCCTGAAAAAGCTTTTATTATTATTATTATTATAGTTCTTTATATTTTTTTGAAGGCGAAATAAAATAGAAATTGCAGCTAAAATTGCATGTTAAGAACTCTAATTAATACTTGTCTTATAAATATTTAAAAGCACATACAGTATCCTTGAAGAAAAATATATTTACTTTAAATTACTTTAAAAAAAAAAATAAAGTATACAAAGTTGAAATTGCATGTAAATATACCTAATTAAATGTATTGTAAATCAGCTGGCAAATATGCATATTACCCTTGAAATATTATACTTCAATTTTTCATTCCTTACAATTTTTCTTATAATTTAATTTGGCAATGTTTCAAGGACGAAATATTTATTCGATTATTTTTGTCATGGTACATTATCTTATAGTATGAAAATGTCTTTTATATTTACGATTGAAATTTATATCTCTCTCTCCTTGTATTTATAAAGCAAAGACTTAACTTTTTTTTTATAAGAAGATTAATGTATATTTTATTTCTCGACTTCATGAGATATGGAATTTATTTCTTTTAAACAGATTAAATATTAATTCTTGAAAACAAGTTCTGATATAATTACTTTATTAGTTAATAATTTTATGCGAATGCTGTAATATTAATATATTTTTGTATTTATATGATAAAACGTATAATCAGACACGAAGGACTACAATAACGCTATAATAATTGAGCATATAATGCAAGATAATATCATAAAATCGTAATGTCAACATTGCTAACTTTAGGTTGTAATAGCAAGAAAAAGAAAAGAAAAAAAAAAAAAAAAAAAAAAAAAAAAACGAGAATTCTGTTATCCACTAAAATATTTTACAATTTATATAAAATATTATTATTTAATAATAGTAACACAAAATATGATCGTATATTTCTTTCGAATTGCGGTTCAATATCAGTTACCGTACCGTGAATAGCTGATCGAATGTTGCAAATTAAGCTATAGTTAAAGTTTAATATTTCATATCATCAGGATGCCTCAGGATGAGAAAAATCCTAATTATATAAAAATGTATAATGGTCTCCATGCAATATTTTTTATTATTGACTTTAAAATTTTAGGCGCATAACGTCCAATGTTAATATCAATATTTTTTCTTCATAATCTGATATCATGAGCTATATGTGTGTTAACATAAAAAGATGACATTATAAACTTTCAAATGACATCAAAATCTAAGAGGAATAATTTGTGTTTCTAGAAATAAAAACACAACTCATACTCCCTACCTATTGGGTTTATATTATTTTTTTTGTAACAATTTTTTTGTATTGTTATATGTTTTTAATGCCCAATAAACAATTATTTAATACTGTAAAGTAATGCAAATGATTAATGAAAGAGCATTTTATATCTGAACAAGTCTTTAATTTAAAATTTCAACATGATAAATATTATTGTAATCTTAGACTTCCTGTTGATTCTAAATTTCAGTTTTGTTTTTGTTTGTATGTTGTTATTATTTCTCTCTCTCTCTCTCTCTTTGCTATTTTGTTTTGAATAATTTATAATGAAAGTGAAAAACATTATGCAAACTCATGGTACAGGTGAGGTGACGATGTTTTACATCTCTAAACATGGTAAAAGTCCACTGGATTTGTTTTTACATTGTTTTGTTACCAGCCTATTTTCAAACCATTATATTTATAACACGTACAGTACAATATCATTCCGTATTTGGTAATGCAACGTACAAATAAACACAAGTAGAACAATAGCAAATAACACATCATGAAATAATTAAAGTGTAAAATGTCGACATTTCAGTTGAAAATACAGTAAAGTTGTTTCCTTCATGAATTTGAGCATAAAAAGAAGTTTATACATGATAATTAAAATGTATCACATAATCATCTTCTAATTTCTATAGATATTACAATAATTTAATAAAAAAAAAAACAAGAAAAAGAAAGAAAGAAAGAAAGAAAGAAAGAAAGAAAGAAAGAAAGAAAGAAAGAAAGAAAGAAAGAAAGAAAGAAAGAAAGAAAGAAAGAAAGAAAGAAAGAAAGAAAGAAAGAAAGAAAGAAAGAAAGAAAGAAAGAAAGAAAGAAAGAAAGAAAGAAAGAAAGAAAGAAAGAAAGAAAGAAAGAAAGAAAGAAAGAAAGAAAGAAAGAAAGAAAGAAAGAAAGAAAGAAAGAAAGAAAGAAAGAAAGAAAGAAAGAAAGAAAGAAAGAAAGAAAGAAAGAAAGAAAGAAAGAAAGAAAGAAAGAAAGAAAGAAAGAAAGAAAGAAAGAAAGAAAGAAAGAAAGAAAGAAAGAAAGAAAGAAAGAAAGAAAGAAAGAAAGAAAGAAAGAAAGAAAGAAAGAAAGAAAGAAAGAAAGAAAGAAAGAAAGAAAGAAAGAAAGAAAGAAAGAAAGAAAGAAAGAAAGAAAGAAAGAAAGAAAGAAAGAAAGAAAGAAAGAAAGAAAGAAAGAAAGAAAGAAAGAAAGAAAGAAAGAAAGAAAGAAAGAAAGAAAGAAAGAAAGAAAGAAAGAAAGAAAGAAAGAAAGAAAGAAAGACTTTAGCGTGATTAAATTTTAATGGAATATTATGGTAAGTCCGCACTACGAATTTTTTTTTCCCTACATAGACATATTTTTTGACCTCGCATTGGGTTTCAGTTGCATTTTTAAGTGTAACGTTTTTATATAATATGATATAATATACCCTGCGAATAATATGAATTACAATAGTTTCACAATACAATAAATTTCATTCCATGTCAATTTAATGGTTTTAAAATGCTTGTTGTTTTTCTTGCATCAAGAAATAAAGTCTATTGAAAATAGTGCACTGTGTAAAAATGGCTGAAATTTTTGGTTTACATAAAAATATTACATTTATATTGTGAAATGTACTTAAATTTAACTTCATTTTATAATTTTAATTTAGAACATCAATAAAATAATTTATATTCTATTTTCAGTTTCAGTTCAATATTAAATTTTGTTACATTAATGTTTGTTAATGGTATATTTTAATGATCTTTTCACACATTTTAAATTCTAATATTCATGAAATTTAATAATAATAATAAATGTTATATTAAATAATAATTTTGTTTAATTATAGTATTAAAATATAATATACATACATATATGTATAATGAGCATAATAATGTATAAATTATTGAAACATTAATTTATATTTTGCATAAAATGAAAATAATCAAAAGCAAATTAAATTCATACATATAGTTTTTACAGTAAAAGTAGCAAAAAAAAAAAAAAAAAAAAAAAAAAAAAGGAAGAAAAAAAAACTTTACGTCTCGTCACACGGACAAAAAAAAACGCATATAACTCATTTTCAGCACAATTTGTTCAATAAATAATAATGTATGCTATACTGCATAATAACTATGTTATATACCATAAATATTATGTTGTACAGCATAGTTATTTATCTTGTTCTTATTTAGCATTATTTATGCTATAATGCAGCATAGATTATGTCATTTATTCTTTCTGTGCACATGGATTTGTACAGTGTATAATGAATGAATTACTTCTAATTGATGGTCGTCTTCTTCAAAGTGATATATTAATAGCTGCTGATGTGCATTATAATAAACTTTATAAATATTTTCATGACGTATTAGATTACGAATTACTAAAGCGTGATATAAGTAGTACACTTTTGATTTCTTTAGCATAATAAATTATTCATTATACGAAAATAATAAACTATAACAACTTCAAGTGCACAATATTGATACTTTGTAATGAAATTTGTATATATCTAGATGACAGTGGTTCTTTTGTAATACGTGAGTAGTTGTAAGAAACATCAATCAAATGTTTCATTAATATCTTCTGTCTATGTTTAGTAACCCTGAGTGGTCAATAGTGTGTGGCTCAGGTCACTGCAAGGTCAGAGCGCGGGATTATTGAGCTATTGTCCCGTGCTGAAACCACAGGAAGACCGTCACCTGCGGTTATTAAGCTAACAGTTCGTGTAAACACAGTATTAATTTGTGTGGTATGGATGATAACACTGAGATATCAGGTTACTTTGCTATCGTATAAATATAATATAAAAATAAAGGATGTCTCTAAGTCAAAAGTGTCCTCGACACTGTATTTCTCTTCTATATAATGCTATCCCTATAATAATAAATTATTGTGATTAATTTTTTTAAAGAAACTAGCCCAGAGATATATGCTTGTCAGGGCCGGGCTGACCATATGGCAAAACTGGCAATCGCCGGGCGGGCCCTCTCGAACCACGTGGTTAGGCCCTCTTTAAACCATGGATGAAAATTTGATTGTACAGTACAAATTGAATCAAACATTTCTCACGTATTGCTTCTAAATTGCAACGATTCAAACTCCCACTATTAAAAAAAAAAAAAAAAAAAGAAAAGAAAACTCTGTTTTGTTAATTTAATTCTATATCAACACAAGTTTCAAATTGATGTAAAAAAAACTTTTTCCCCAAATATATTCAGCATGATAAATTTTATGGCAATATTTTGACATTAACAATAATGAATTAAACACGTGACTCTAAAAAAATCGCACCTGCGGCGAGCTACTGGAGGGCAAAGCCCCCAGACCCCCCTTTTGTGTGGTAGCCAAACCTGGGCTCTTTCAGGTGGGCCCTAATGGTGTCAGTCTGGCCCTTGACACCATGTTTTATACTGTTTCTGATTTTCTTGCATGTAATAATGTAAAGTATAATAAGTCTACTGAATTATATAATTATGAATAATAAGTCTAATAAGTATATAATAATAGCATCAACCACGATTTGATATTGTATTTGTTAATGTTTGTCTTTTATTTCACTTAATTGTTCCACTCTGTAAAGACATAGAACGTAAAATAAAATCTTATATGTTTTATAAAATGCCAGTGACTTATTGTATAGTGTTTTCTGTTTTGTATTATAGATAAAATGTACATTACGTGTTGATAGCAACTTGAAATAAAAATTTATGTTTTCTGTAAGTGTAAGACATGAAAAAATTGGAGAAAATATATTGAAATGTAAAGATAGAAGTAATATGATACGTTTCGAATTTTAAAAATGATAAATAAAACTATATGTTTAGTAATGCTGATATAGCTACTAAATTTTTGCAAATACAGTTAAATTCATATTTAGAAGAAATTTAAATTGCCAGCGCTTAATTTTTTCTGAAATTAAAATTTAATATTTAAAGTATTTCCCTTGAACATACATGGAATGTAATGCAATATTTTAATCTGAATGACAGACTTAATAAAAAGGACACGAGCTTTCTCATATTTTAAGTTTAAATATAAAATACACTTATTTTTAATTCATTCATAAAATACACTAAATAATTGAAGGTGACCAAGTAAATATCCAACAAACCATTGTATAAAAATTAAAATAATAATTATAGCTCAAGTTGTTTTTATCCTAACTAGGAAAAACTAGAAATCGCAACAACAATTTCAAAATTATTGCCCCACCTTGAGAATTAAAATATATAATAAAATAAACATAACAAAAAAAATCGGAAGTATATTTACAAAATTTCTTCAGGGCAGATAACTAAATAAGTTACAGTTTTTTTTCTCTTTCTTTTAATTGCAAATATAAAAGAAGGTTGACATCTTATTGAGTGTTAAAATTTTTTATAAACCTTGTTTATTTGTCCTTGCTTTTTTTGTAAACCACTAAAAATATATTCTGGATGGGATGGATCTATATTACTCAGGAGCAAGGTCCTTAATGTTATTGATAAATCTACATATTATTGCAGAGTGTTGGTCGTTAGGTCGCTCACGCAAGGTTTGATGCGAAGTGGAGGAATGTCAGTTATAGACATTAAGGTGGTGGTATGGTATGTTCCGTGTATATCTTGCCTTGAAACCACGTGGTCATTTTAGGGAGGGAGAGTATATATAAACCGAGAATCAGAGCAATCGGTGCTGTTTGTTCTCATAACAAGTTCACATCATACACACATGATGGTATTCTCTTACTATGTAAGTACTCTTTTTATACGCTTCGATAATTATTATGTAATTTAAGTATTATAGGTGTTTATATAATTGTTTTTATTATATTTATCTTTATAGCATACGTTAATATAAATTCACAGCATGCGTATAGGTTATTAAGCAGCAATAAGAGAAATTGCTGCGACAAAAAATGCATTTTTTTTTATATATATAATTATTATTTTTAAATATTATGGGGTTGTATAATGCTTTTTTTATCACCTTTTTACTGTAAAAATTACAATAAAAATAAAATTACTACGAAATAAGCACCCTATTTAGTATTGTTATGTCAATTTTATATATTATTTTATAATGAAATTTAAATTATTAATTATTGTTAAAATAAGGGTATTAATGAATAAAGTTAATATAATATACTTTCTATGTTTTATGATAATGTAATTAATTAGTAAATATAATAATATTTTGATTAAAATTGTTAATTGAATATATATACGCACTCATTAAACAAAAATAAAGGAGAAAATTTTATAAAACAATGTATATAAATTGTCATTACTATATTTTTACTATATACCATAAAAATTTAATTAATTTATTCAAACTAATTCAAACTGCTTTTGTACATAAAAAAATATTTTTATGGTTCTTTTATTGTGTCATTTGTATTTATGTTAAACGTGTTAACTAATATATTGATTGTAATATTTCAGACCCTCGGCGCACTTCTCGTCGTAGCTTGTGCTGCACAACAGTACACTACTCCAGTACCCATCCTTAGACAAATTAACAAACATAACGAGGATGGATCATATAGCTACGGTTATGAAGGCGGTGACGGTTCATTCAAGATTGAAACCAAATATGCTAATGGTGAAGTTTATGGTAAATACGGATATGTAGATAATGAGGGTCAACGTCGTGAAATTGAATACGGAGCAACTAATCGTGGATTTGAACCTGTTGGAACTGGAATCACAGTACCACCACCAACTCTTGGAAATGATAACAATGTTGATTATGGTGATGATGATGGTCAATATCGTGAAGATCCTGCTCAATATTATAGATCTGAAACTTCTGCTCAACGTCCATCTTCCAATCATCATGCTTCTACCTTTAGTAACTTCCAATTGCCAGCATCTCGTTCTGCACCTGCACCAGTTCACCATGCTCCAGCTCCAGTACATCACGCACCTGTTCACCATAATCCTCAACCTTCTTATCGTGCACCAGTACACCATGCACCAGCACCACGTGCTGACCCTAACCAATTCCGTGGACATCCAGCAACCAATATTGATATTAACTCTGGTTCTTATACTATCTCTTACTCTGGTTAATGTTTCTTTATCTATTTCTATATTTCTATGACTGTATTTTTTTTTTAATTAATATTAATTTAAACCGGTGCCATATTATCATTTGTTAAATTAGGTACATTTCATTATTATATAACATCATTTAATGCAATTTTACTGTTTATTTCAATTATTTACTTAAAAAAGAAAATAAAATCCCATATCTTGAAGATATAGTTTGACATCAAATTTATATGTAAAATTTGAGTTTTAGATATCAAATCCAAAAATAGAACCTAGAAACGCATTTACAAAAACTATTGGTAAATATTAAAAACAGATAATATGAGTTCCTAATTCAATATTGAAAAATATAATTTTTCTACTTAAAACAGAATACTTTCCTCTACTTCAATATTATCGATCTGTCTTCAATATACTTTCAATTACATTCTTCGGTTTTATTGTCTTCAAAAGTCTGTCAAACTAACATACTCAGCATTATAACAAATAAGTACAAGAAAACATCCAAACTCATCTCATAAATAACAAAGATCAGATGCTTTATTTCTTTAATATGGGATCGGTTGGCATTTACATTTCATGTTTATCTGACCATTTATGGTCATTTCTGTTTTGTATATTTTCTTTACTCAACATAATATCATCTAGTCTTCCTGTTTGTAATTTTTTTTGTCGTTGTGCTATCAATTTTTCCCTCAAAAAAAATATTTTATTATAAATATTTTTGATGATCACAACTTTTATATAAAAATGTATGAAGCTTACTGTTGTCAGTAATAAAAAACATTTTATACAAAAATTATTTTGAGTAGTTATTTGTGTACTCCATTCACTTATTTTTTTATTATCATTAAAAAAGCACCATTTAGAATAACTTAAAATAATGAGCTACTTAATTAAGGTTAATTTATACAATAATTTCTTTGATCTTTAATCTATAAATAAAGTTAATAATTTTGTTGTCTTAAGTCAAATTTTATAGTTATTAATTCAAGTAGCTATATACTTATCAGATCAAATTTCTAGCAAAATCAATGAAATTTAATAGAGGAAATAGAGTAGCCCAGGAACGAGGAAACCAAAAAGTTTTGAGGTTTATGTTCAATGCCAGGGTTAAAAATAATATCATCGTAAGGAATTCTTTATACCTTTCACTTATTAGTCGTTGTTCTGTGTTGGTCCCGTTACCCTTGGTTGCTCGAGATGTCTCACAAACCCCAAGGTCGCAGACTCGATCTCAGGACCACGCCTGCATTTCAGGGTCAAACATTCACTCTTAGATTTTTATTATTATTATTTAAACCTTATGCATAGGGTAATTTGATTTACTTTCGGAAGTTTATAAAATTCTTTATCAACATAGTCATAAAACTACAAGTACATAATATGGTAATTAGTTTGCTTATAGATAATTGAAAATTTAATGGTAGTGGTAGCTTGTAGAGATATTTTAATTGATAAACGTAAAATGTAATTACAAGTTTATTGCAGTGTAATTTAATATTTTAAAAAAAAAAATCATTATAAAAAAAAAGTATTAATTTTTTCTCTAAAGCCTTGTTCACAATTTGTTTTTCTAAGTGAAAATGCTAATTACTTCAACTAAAGCAAAAATTAGATTGTTGCGTAAAAAAATTTATACGTAAGGATAAAACCATGGTTGATTCTTAAGTGAAATTCTTCAGTGGCATTTTCTTATGTAAAAATTGAGTTTAACTGTGAACACCAATTTTCTTATGTGTAAGTTATTAGCATATTCACTTAGAAATGCCAATTGTGAACAAGGTATATGAGTTTTTTTAAGGCATTTAAAATAAATAACAAAAGAATATGTTATTTAATCTGATGATAAAAGTTCGAAAACGCTGAAAATGTACCCTAGTTTTGAAAAGAAATAAATGATGCAATGAGATCAATAATTTAATAGATTGCATATCAGAAAGATTTAAAATTACGTGAGATCTATTTTAAAGTTTGACTGGAACTGGATGAACGAGATATTTTATTATGTTATTGGGAGGGGCAGCTGGGTCAGATTTGTTGGGTGGGAGTTTTTTTTTTTTTTTTTTTTTTTTTTTTTTTTTTTGCTATAATTTAGAAGTGCCACTTAAATTTCATTCTCTGCATGTTTCCCACTCTAATGTGTACGGAATTTGTAACTTCAAACTCTTTTTTTTTTTGTTCACAAATTTTTATGCAATATTATTGAAATAAAAATTAATACAATTCACAATTTAGTATTGAGTAAAAATGAAATTACCAAAAGCCATAAATCGAAAGCTTATTATAATGGAAAATATTTGTAAGGTAATGAAAAATAAATTTATTATATTTACTTACTGTCCTCGACTGTATTTAAAAATATAATTTTTATATTTCCAGACGAAGTAATTACAGTAATTTTGAATAAAAATGTAAGAAACATAATCCTTGAGACATACACGTTAATGTGTATCAAAGATTTTTCACGTAGATTCCCAGAGCTCTCTAAACTTCCCTATAAGGGCGTACACTAAAATAGAAAACATAATTAAGTTTTAAAGATCATAGCAGTAGTCGAGCTTAAGTATATTATTATATTTTAAGTAAGAAGCTGCCGTGTTTATTAACCTCTAAGATAGTGAGAGTGAAAATAAAGTTTGCAAAGATTTGAACTGATAAAAAGTTTCTCAATTTATTTACATGATTTTTTTATAAAGATTCAGGCATGTAATAAATAGTTTTAAAATAATAAAACAGTTCAAACAGTTCGTGCTATTGCTTTTGGCTTTTGTGTCATTAGAATTGTGAAATATCACTTCTCTCTCTTCTTCCTCATCTCCCTGTGGGTTCAGGTATCTAATTTCTACATGTCTTTATTACATAGTTCATAAAAATAATAAGTTTAAAATAATAAACCATAAAATTACGTCAAAAAAATAGTTCCTGGTTTGTTGCATATATACTGTCATAAAAATTAATTTTTTTTATTCAAATTTACTTCAAATTCTTTCACATACTCATAATTACTTTCTTTAATAAAAATATTTAACATAATATACTTTCATTAACGAATATGTACAAAACATGTAATGTATAATATAATATATATATATTTTTTTATAAATAACTTGCGACAAATGAAGTTGAAATCTATTTGAAAAATTAATGATCGGAACGAAAGAATTGTTGTTACAAGTTACAAGTCAAAGACAAAACAGTATCAGTGGTTTAAACTGCAGTAAAAGTGTGAGTTTGTTAGCATTGAAGCGAAACGAAACGGAAATAAATGTATTTGTGGGTGGAAGCCAATATTGTATTAACTAAAGTAAATTTATTATAGTAGTTCATATAATATACTCTCAAAGTCATGGTGCAAATACCTATTACTTTCAAATATCGTTTTCTTTAGCATTGAATACAAATTCTATACATTTTTATGCTCATTTTTAACATATTTGTATAATATAATAATATTATTAATGCAATTTTGGTTATTTCTTAATATTATATGCTATATCATATTTATATATTCATGCTTTCAAACGAAATTTTGTTTAAATTCAAAAATTTTATTTAATTTTTAAATACTTGAGTGGCTTGAAATTATCAGTTTCCAGTTTCTCGTAGATAGATTCGAACACAGGACTTCTTTTTTTTTTTTTTTTTTTTTTTAAACTCAAAATCCATTTGTCTTACGTTAAGGTTATCGGTTTTCAATACCATTAACCAATCTGCACATGAAAACGTCAATTTACAATTTTTAAATTTATTATTATTATTTTTTTATGATGAGCCTTAAAAAGAAGTTAAAATATATGAAATAAAACGATTGGCTACTGTATCTTCTGTGATTATTTTCTTGTCTAAAAGCTGACTGAAAATTTATTGTTAAATAGTGATTAAAATTATATAGTAAACGTTCGACATAATGAGTTGAAATATAAAGTAAATAATCTCCTTTTTTTTTTATTACAATACACTTTGCAAAAATAATAAAGTTTTGATGAATATTTATATTGATTTCAAATCTAATATATTAAAAATATTTTTTGGACAGGAACGGTAAAATCGTATAGTAAATAAGTGAGTGTAAATTATGTTCAAAGTTTTATTTGTAACCACTAGAGACTGGGTGATTTCGTTTTTTGAAAACTTGTAACTCACTAAAAAGTTATATGATAAATTTCTTTTACTACTTTATTTAATAGTCTGCCAATTAACGAATTAACAACAAAAAAAAATGCTATATTTTGATTTAAGATCTAACATGTTGATAATATTGTTAGAAGAAAGTGAAAACTTCAGAAACTTGACTCTCAGCATCTGCAATATGAACTACCTTAAAATTTGTCAAACATCTTGTCGAATGAAAAGAAAAGTGGTCTGCTTTGAAATGATAAACCGTTAGAATTAACAAGTTTTTGCCATAATTAACATATGTGATAACAAAAACATGACTAGTTCCTATATATAGAAAGCTAGAAAATGAAAGTGAGAGGAAGTATAGATCAAAATATGAGGCTTCAATGTTTGTATTTTGGGAGATTCATGACCAGATTAATATTCTTTTTTAAGTGACAGTTAAAGATCATTTTTTGTTTCTTACCAGTATGTTAATTATACAGTGAAATTTGCTATTAGAAATTTAGAGAATAATATATTATATGTGTTGTTATGAAAAGAAATCTATAATAATTATTATAATATATTATTAAGATTTATTATTATTATTTGTTTATTTTGTTTGGCAAATAAATCATACTGGAAGTTTTTTTAATTTAATAATGAATTAAAATACGTACATTAAAATATAATAAACTCTTCCAAACCTTACTTTTTTTTTTTTTTTTTTTTTTTGGTCGTGAAATTTTCATAAACGAAGCAAAAATAATTGGTCACAAAAATTCAAGAATATCGATATATGCAAATATAACACTAATGATGTGTAAATATTGGATTGGAAAACACTATTTAGATAATAAAAAACGGCTTTAAGGTTATTTATGTAGTAAAAGCAGATTTTGAAGAATTAAAAATATTTATTATAACGTATGTTTGAATGTTTTTCAATATTACCAAATTAATTAATTGTGGTGAGCTATATAGTTTTAGTTAAGATTATCTGGCCTAGTGCTCACCTAAGAATGGGTAATTATATATGTGGTATTATTTGTTAAAATTATTGTATTTATGTATTATCATTTTGCTTACATTTATAGCCATATGGTTCATTTATTAGGGTTAGAAAAGTCCTGTATGCTACTTAAATAAAGTTATATTATTATTATTAGTTTTTTATTGTTATTATTTATTAATATTATTATTTACTTTCTCCCTTAATTCTAGATGTAGGGAAATTTTTGAATGTTTATCAAAATTGCATCCCCGCCCCCTCCCCCCAATATTGTGTTATCGTGCTACACCAATCCTAGTCCCAGTCAAGACATTGTCTTATCGCCAGGTAAGGACTTTCCAATTAATAAAAAAGCACACTTGGGCCGGCCACAGCCCGGCATTCGCAATGAAAGCCTAGAGAAACCGTGGAAACGTCTAGACAGGCTGGTTGGTGCAAAAAAAAAAAAAAAATACCGGTTGAAAAATTACTTTTTAGACATGAAGTTATTTTTATTCAAATCATTATTATTTTTATATTGTTTAATATATTCTGTTTAAAAGCGTTCATAACTCATCACATCAAAATTCAAAGAATTGCACAAATTACTTACTTTAAAAATCTCTGTATCTAAACTATATTCATATTCTTATTTCTGGTTTCCTTATACAGTCAAAAAGATATAAACTAAATGACCTTCGTGGAGTATATTTTATTACATTAAAAATCAAACCTGATATTTAAGGTACTCTAAAAAGATTTAGTCCTGTAACATAAGCAATCCATGTTGTTTCTTATACTCCGTCAAGTTATATATTATATCCACATCATTCGTTCATTATTTTTACGTCTCATATATATTAAAAGTTTTATCAGTATTTAATTATATTCATTATTTACTATTATCACGTAATTATTTCGTAAATTTAATTTGGTTGTAAGAATATTTTTGTGCCCATAATAAAATAAGTCAAAGAGAGAGAGAGAGAGAGAGAGAGAGAGAGAGAGAGAGAGAGAGAGAGAGAGAGAAGCAAAGCAGAAAAAAAAGCAAATGAGCAAAAAAAAAAAGTAATATTTTAAATTTTATACACTTACACTCGACCAAAATTAAACTCTTTACTACTCGAATATTCCAGCTAAATTTCCAATGTTATTTTTATGTGAAAAATACGCGTATATATTTTAAATCATTAAAAACGGAAATGAAGTAATACTCTGACTATTGCAATTATTAAATAAAAAGTCACAGGACAAGTAGTGGATTTGTACCTTTTTTTGCCTCTAAATAAAAACAATTTATTATTATTATCTAACAATAAGTGTATATAATTAATTATACATCATTTATCTAACATGATATGAATTTATTTCAATATTCACTTATTTTATTGACTTTTAAAAGACTTTATATATGATGAGCCACAACAGATGCATCGATGCATAAAGTTTACATCGATATATTTTTTTATTCCTTATAGAAGTTATTAACACGATGTTAAGTCAGAATTTGTACATTCACGATAGCACTTTAAAAAATATATATAATATATAAGTACGTGATTATTATTTTATATGTTACGTTTGAATTATTTATTTAAATAAATCTTTGCCAATTTAAAGCCTGGTACCAACTTTTGAAACTTTTCAATCTTTTTATTTCCGTTTATAAACATAAATCAAAAATAATATTCTGTTTACACTAATTTAATTTTTAAACTATATAATAATATATATTTTGCAAGATTATTCAATTTATTTAGAAACTTGAAAGTTGCAGAAATATTAAAGTAAATAAATAATAAATAAATAAACAGTATTTTTCAACCACACCCATGCGTGTGAGTATGAAAAATAATAAAAAATCTAAATTTCAGTTAATATACTTTCTTTTTATTTATTTAATTTAAATTTAATAATAAAAATTGTCAATTGAAGTAAAAAATAATAATATATAAAATACTGGGTAAAGGAAGGTGTTATGCATGTTTGCATATTGGGTATGTATATTATGTCATAATTGCTGGCATATTATATACTACACTAAAGGTAGGGCATATATAAACTTGTTCATCAGAAATCACTTTCTCCTCCCGTTATATCATCTTTGGTAGTATCGAGTAATGCATGCCGTAAGAAGTGTATTTTACGATGCGCTGCAAGTAGAAAGAAGAAAAAAATGGAGCACTTTTAAATTGTTTTTTTCATTATATAACAAAAACGAGTTTTTTTATGTGTCGTAATTTTATTACTTTATTTTATTTTTGTCTTGTTCCAATTTGAAGAAGGAGGTATTTTTTGATCTACCAAATCAATGAAACTATTACATATTATACTGCGTACGTTATGGTTAAAAACGTAAGATTGACATTTATTTGAACACGTTGTGAATACGAGTTCAATATAAGCAAAAAATACAACATTTCTAACTAAATACAATATTACTGAAGTTATATTAACTTACATGGAGGTGTTATGTATAAATTTTATTAATTTGAAACGTAATAATCTGAGCTCTTTTATACAATAATAACAACGTCAACGTCAACGTCAACGTCAACGTCAACGTCAACGTCAACGTCAACGTCAACGTCAACGTCAACGTCAACGTCAACGTCAACGTCAACGTCAACGTCAACGTCAACGTCAACTTCAACGTCAACGTCAACGTCAACGTCAACGTCAACGTCAACGTCAACGAAAACGTCAACGCCACCGCCAACGTCAACGACAACGTCAACGACAACGACAACAATAAACAACATTAACACATGAAGAATAAACTACACAAACTTACTTATGCTGTACAGCAAAGCACTTTTCACCTCCAAAGAAAAATACTCCGATGCAAAGTCATCCTATAATTATACAACAAAAATACAAAAGCAGTCGCAGATGCCCAACACCAAGATATTAAGTTGCAGAAGCACGCATCCATATATTATTCTTACCACGCTGGTCCTTTTAAATAAAAATTCAAAAACATATTTATTTCTTTTCAATAATTTATTACAAATCTAAAAAGCCATAGCAATTTTTTGTTAGTATACTCTATTGATCATAATTTAATCGTACATGTTTTAATTTTTGTTGCCATGTATATGTATTGACCTCTGAAATATAAATGAAGAAAAATGAGAAATAAATAAAAATTAATTAATTGTAAGTCTAATTACGCAAATTTAAAGTAATTGGCTGAAGTAAAAAATAAATACATGTTTATCGTAAATATATCATGGGTATATCGTTTTATTGGTAATTTAATTATGAAATAGTTTCTTCAAATACTACATAATCATAAATATTCATGAATTCTCACCTCATAATATTATTTCTATGGCATGTAAACTATCAGCTGCTCTTATTACCCTACGTTAATTATTGACCTGGGGTATATCAATCCAGTGGTGTACCTTGACTTACATGCAAAAGAAGAGTTAATTTATTATTTTTACCTTTCTTTGACATAATTTCCTAAATTTACTCAATTTATTTATATTTGCAATGCTTGTTAAATTCACTCATAATAAGTATTTTCTTTACACATAAAAACACTTGATGCTCCGTAACCAAAAGCAATAATAATGTATACTAAATATAATACTATACACATACAAATTATGGATTAAAATTACGTGTTTAAATTAATAGCAATAAAAAAAGCATATTTACATCAGCGTTCATTAAATATAAAAGTTATATAAACTTGATTTTTTTTTTATATAAATTTAAAAATGACTTCAATGTTATTAAATTTAAATTGAAGTATATACAAAAAATGTATGTAATTTATTTCACTTTTTATTTTAATTTTTAGGTTTTTAAGGATTAAAACTTTTCAAGATCAAAGCAACTTTACAATCAGAATAAAGCAAGAAAATTCAACTTTTATTTAAATTCTATAATAGAGGAAAAGTGTTTCTTTACATTTCCTTACAAATTATTTTAGATATTAAATTATTACAATTTCAATCTCCGCTCTATCTCTCTTGAGTTTTGTTTATAACTCTGAATAGTAAGATGCAAAAAATTGACTATAAGTTAAAACTTTTCGTTTACTTTAAAGGAATAGATCAGAGAAAAACATAAGCATTTATATCACAAAACACTTGATGGGATTTACAAAAATAACTTTAGCTTGTCTCAAAACCCAACAGTAGCCCCGTAGCAGTGATTAGAAAATTCCATTTGTGCAACCCGCACAACATTTTCATACTAATTTTTGCATGTTTCTGACGTCATAAACATGAATTTTCACTCAAATTGCATACTTTACAGTTTTTTCATGCTCTCTCGTGGGGCTACATTAATATTCTGGTAAAAATTGTAATCAGTTTTGTAGATCCCATTTCGTGTTTATTCATTAAAAAGCACATGTTGTTTTCTGTGATCTATGGCTTTGATACGTGCTTTTTTTTTTAAATGTCAAAGTATCATTAAAAAAAGTATAAAATTTGAGAAACTTTAATTTTTTTTCTCGTGCAATAAACAAGAAGAATGAGGAAGGATATAAATTGTGTGCCTTGCAGAGCAACGTTGTAGCTATAGGTGGGTGTGGCGAGTAATATTATGTTGTTATCAATTAGAAATTAAATGAAGCATGCTCCATTAACAAACCATTTCCAATTTCCCACTTTACTTACGGATGGATTTTCCTTTGTGTATCACACAATTAAGCACATATGCTTTTACCCGTAAAAATTAATTTATTTTACTATACGAAAATTATTAGAGATGATAAATTATTACTGTAAAATCGAAATGAAATTAATACCTACCATCTCCATAGGGAAGTATTAAAATGATAAAGTATTAAATATTGTCAAACTGGTTTCTATTACTGCCAATCACATATTTATATTGCTCGATGTGCAAATTATCGTAACCAAAATCACAAAAACGTAATTCAATCTCCATGTATGAATATTATTTCCTATGTATAAATTTAATGGAAATGACAATTTTGACTAAAATAAAAGTATCTTCAAAAAAATGTAAAATATTATATGAAGTTACGAGATTCACTCATCCCCACCTACTGAAATAAAAAAAAATCAGAGAGAACACAAAATTCGATTAATATTCGAATTAAAAAATGTTCTTAAATCACTTTAGGAAGAAGAAAAAATGCTCAGCTGCCGAAAGTTCAACATAACCAATTTTGAAAAACTAAAACTACACTAAAAGATGTCTTAAATTTTTAAAAAGAACACCTGCACTGTTAAATTGTCTCAAAATGAATTTTTTTTTTAGGATACTTGATAAAAATGAAGGGCTAAAAATATCTCCCTCCACTAAATTCTAATCCTATAATGATTATTAAGAATACGTATATACCATCACTTGTCAGTGAAAGTGTTGTTTAAGCCTTGACTACAAATACAGTTAAATCTTGTCTTTTCCCCCACCACCCTTCTTATTGTGTGTGGCGCCTGATTAAAGTATCAGGGGAGGTAGAGTTTGGTTCAGGGTAGGGCGTATAAAGCTGTGTAGACACCGGCCGCACGGCCTAGTACAAAAGTGACCTAACCTGCTGGGGTAGTGGACAATTGTAACAGCGTACTACACAATAATGGCATTCAAATTGGTATGTTGAATTATTTATTTTGTTTTATGTGTGATGAATGTGTGTAAAGTGATTTTTTTTGTGTGTGATTTTTTTTATATGTGAAATAGGAAGTGATTTTAAATATATATTTTTTTCAATAAAATTTTATAAAATAATAGTACAATGGATTTAGTTAAAAAAGAGCGTGAAAACAATAGAAAAAATAATTACCGTTAAATTTGTATTATATAACCAAATCTATTATAAAATTGTCAAAAACAAATACGTCAATTAAAAAAAAAAAAAAAGTAACACAAAAAATGAAATAATTTAAAAATTAAATTTTAATGCGAATGAGTTTTAAATAAAACGATAAAAAGTACAGAAATATTTGAAATAAAATTTAAGCTCTAAATTACATAAAATTTTTGAGAGAGTGAGAGTGTTTGGAATTATTGTATGCTATCCTAATGTGGATATCTTTTGCAAGAACCTTTTAAACGTAAATAAAATCGTGTCTATATGTATATAAAATACTATAGTTATATACAACTATGTAAAATATTTTAACAACGGATAATAATCAGAGCATAATTTAAATATTGCATGACTTGATTGTGAAAAAGTATTGTCCTGCTATGTAGAACCCCGCGGCAATTTTAAAATTGATATATAGGCTTATCTGATGTTACGCAATATAGGTGTATCTATTTAATATAAAATCATATTATGTCTGGTTATGAAAAAAATAGGCGTGTATTTTAAATCTATTTCCTTATATTTACCAGTGAAAGGCAAGGTTAAATTTAATTTATTATTTCATTGCGTACTGTACATGCTCTCTAGGTTTTATTTCTTTTTATTTATTACTGCAATTTGAATATTTCTAACTACAATCATTGCTATTATTAATTTACTAATATAACATACCAAACTAAGAATCAAAACCTGTCAAATTAACCTCTTGTTATTTCAATTTATTTCAACCCACAATTATGAAGAATGAATAGTTAATTTTTAAAATACAGCATGATGTGAATGATAGTTTCACTTACAATCAATTCAGTATAATCTTCTTTTTGCCTTTTACATAAGAGAAACTAGACGTAACTATATTACACAATATGAAAATGAGAGCAAATACCAATGCGTATATTTATTGAATTTAAATAATATGCAAGAAAAAAAAGTACATTCAAATAGCATATTATGTATGTCAGTAAAGCCTTAGGGTACCAAGGATGGTAAAGTAAATGAAAAAAAAAAAAAAAAAAAGACCGGTCTTTAACATTAAATGTAGTTTACCTTGCACCGGGCGGGGTCAATTTGACCCAGATATAATTTTTTGGTGACCCATGTGGTTTCAATATTATTAAATAACGCTCCCCCCCCCCTATTTCTATAAAATATTTAAATTTTGTCATACAAATTTTAGTAAAGGTATTTTATTACATCATTTATTATTTTTTTAATTGAACTAAAAATTAAGCAGGACACTTACTGGTCAAGTATGTAGCTTTACATTATGTAATGTCAAAGAAGTGTTAATTTATTTAAATATATGATAATATAAGTACATTTACAAAATAAATCATTCAAGCGAGTAATACCGTTCGTATAGAAAAAAAAGTTTATCGTTTTAAAAATCAATTTTCTTGTCAACTATTGATTACGTAATTTTTTTAATATTAAAAAAAATAGTTTAGCTTGATTGTGAATGGACAGTTTTTTTTTAAACTTTTTCTATTCTTAGGTAACGTAATTATGTTACTAACATTAACATTACTCTTTTTAACAGCTGTCAATTTCACACACTATTACTTTTTTTTATATAATATTATATACATGCACGTGTTTCATGCATTTGTCAATTTTTGTTTTAGAAACGCTTGACAAAACTTATAGATTGCTTAATTCAATTGATTTCGTAAAATAATCGATTACATGCTGTCTAAACAACAACACTTTATTCAAGTTGGTAAAAAACTTCAATTTTAAAGCAAAATACTATCAAATAGTGGACAAGATAATTGAAATATAAATAAAGAAATAATTTTTAATTTCTCAAGTAATTTATATAATAATAATAACAAGAACTACATACTTTTTTTAGTTTCAGGATATTTTATATGTAATTAAAGTACTATAATTATAAGCTTCACAATAAGCTACAATAAAAAAACAAGTTTTTTTTCAAGGAAATTGCAAGTAAAATAAAAATACATTTTTAAAATACCAGTTAAATTAAAGAAATAGCAATTTAAATACTTATGAAGATTGAAAATGAAAGCTTAAATATTTATATACAGCATAGTATTAAATGTAATTATATCGCACTTAAGCAAATTTTCTCTCATGTATAAACTATGGATCAATTCCTAATGGAAGTATAATATGAAATGTGATACTAATGATAGAGAATGTTTCAATTTATATCACGAAATTTGTTATCACGTCTAAAGTATAATATTAGTGATGCCTAAAGCGACGCTTAGGAACAATCGTGTGATTAGTTGGCTATTAATTGCTCAAAAGTTTATTATTTAACCCACTTTTTTTTTTACTATATACGTGTATATTAATTCTTATGTAAGCTATATTAAAATTATTTTTAGTACAAGTTGAAGAGAGAGAGAGAGAGAGAGAGAGAGAGAGAGAGAGAGAGAGAGAGAGAGAGAGAGAGAGAGAGAAAGCAACAACTTTCAATTACTTTAAGATACAAAATATGTGTATTTACTTTTACTTGCCTTGATATTATATAAAAGTCAATGTCATGGAAAATGTTATTAATAAATAATAAGTCACTTGAATTTGTGCGTGTGTTATATTTAAATATTGCTGCAAGCTTTAAATTTGTTGACATTTAAAATTATAACAAAAAATCAATTTGAAAGTATATGTCATAGTTTATATTATAATATAAAATAATATGTTTTTTAAGTTATAATTGTTTCATGTTACAGATAGTTGCGGCGGCTCTGCTGGCCGCTTGCATGGCCCAACAGTACACAGAGGCTGACTATGATTATGCTGAGCCTCAACACCGTCCCGCCCCCGTGGCTCGTGCCATCGGCCGCCCTGCTGCCCCTCCTGCACCCAAACCCACCCCAGTAGCTATTCTCAAGCAGATTAACAAGTAAGTATAGCTGTATTTTGCTAACCTTACCAACTTATTGTTAAACTCATTTAAGGCCATACCTTTTACAATGTTAAATAAGTGGGTTCCTACGGCTATAATAAAACACAGGGATTAACTATGGGTCAAAATATGTAATATTAATTTGTTTCTTAAATCAATTTAAATATTTATACCAAGGCCGAGGCCTTATCACGATGTACTTTACTGTAGTTGTGTGATTAATTTATATTAGAAAGATGTAAACTAATTTTCTGTTAATTTCAGACACAATGATGATGGTTCCTACACTTATGGTTTCGAGGGTGCCGATGGTACATTCAAGATCGAGACCAAGTTCGCTAACGGAGACGTGAAGGGAAAGTACGGTTTCGTTGATGACGTCGGTAAGGTCCGCACCGTAGAGTACGGAGCTGATCGCTATGGCTTCCAGCCCTCTGGAGAGGGCATCACCGTTGCTCCCCCCACCCTCGTGGATGAGTCTTTGCTCGATGAACCTGAAGAGCTTGAATATAGACCACAAACCCGTGTGCAAGCTCGTCCCCAGCAGCGTCCTCAACCTCAGCAAAACCGCGCACGTCCCGAGCCTCGCCCTCAGCCCCAGCAATATCAGCCCCAACCCCAACAACAATACCAAGCTCCACCCCAGCAACAATATCAAGCTCCACCCCAGCCCCAACGTCAAGCTCAACCCCAGCAATACCAACCTCAACGCCAACAATATCAAGAGCCTCCACCACACCATGGACCAATTGAGGGTGCTAACTACGAACAACAAATCACATACCAATCTCCTCAACAATACCAAGTACAGGAAGCTCCCGAGCCCCAACGTCGCCAACAGGCTGCTCGTGTCTCTTCTCCTGTTCCCCAGCGTCCTCACTCAGTAGCTGGAGCCGCACCAGTACCTGCTCGCCCTCTCTCTGTCCCTGGAGCTTCACCAGTACCTGCTCGTCCTCTTTCCATCACTGGTGCCTCCCCCGTGCCTCAACGTAATGCTAATGTACCAGGATCCTTCGCCTTGGAGCAGCCTCGTAGAGTTCAGGCTCCTCGTGCTGGACCCTCCGCCCCTCAGCGTGCTCAACCTCATCACTTCCAACCACAGCCCGTACAGCAGTATGTCCAGCCCGCTCCCGCAGCACGTGCCTTCCAGGCTCCTCAACGTGGTGGTAGCTCCAGCGTGCTTGACCAACTTGCCAAGGACTACGCTCTTCCCTCAGGAGGAGCTTCCCTCCATGACATCAGCTTTGGCTCTTACTAAGTCACATATAGACTAATTTTAATTTAGGTAGATAAACATGGTCATTACATACTAAAACAAAAATAAATACATTCAATTACCACCTTATGTCTCACATCACCTGAGCTAGTTTTTATAACTTTCTCTTGTAAATAATAATATTTTTGCTTTATAAACTTGTTCTTTCTGTATTTTATCTTGACTGTCTATATTTTCATTATTTTCTTTTACTTAAGTCTCTCTCTCTCTCTCTCTCTCTCTCTCTCTCTCTCTCTCCCCTTGCTCTACTTTTCTACTGTTATTAATTCTTTTTTCTAACTTCATTTCCTGGTGTTATTTTCTTGCATTTGTTTTTCTTATTTTTTCTGCATCATTATTTTATACTTATTCTATTCTTATTGTGTCGCTGTTGTAAATACTCTCTCTCTCTCTCTCTCTCTCTCTCTCTCTCTCTCTCTCTCTCTCTCTCTCTCTCTCTCTCTCTCTCTCTCTCTCTCTCTCTCTCTCTCTCTCTCTCTCTCTCTCTCTCTCTCTCTCTCTCTCTCTCTCTCTCTCTCTCTCTCTCTCTCTCTCTCTCCACTTACTTTTATATTTTTCAACTTATGTGTATTCTATTTTCTACATTTTCAATTTCCAACTTATACTTAAATTTCTACTATTTTCCTAAACTCTCACCTCACTTTCTTTTTTGCTATGTTTTCTGCAAAAAAAAAAATTATTATTTACAATTGAAAGGAATTATAAAAATACAGTATATTTCATCAGTTACTTAACACTTTGTACCAATATTACAAATTTTTACTGATTGAAATGCAAACAAATAGAAACAGATTTGTAAAATATGTGAAATTTATAATATAGTCTGTTTTTTTAAATCATAAAAGAAATTAATATAATATGTAACTATAATTAAGTAAGCCAAGATCTGGTATAGGAAAATAAATGAATTAAACTGTGATCAAATATTCAACAAACCCCAATTTTTATTATAGATCTCTAGAATCGAAATTTGAACTGATGTTTAATTCACATCTTCAAATAACAAAAAGTGATATTAAATTTACTTGTTACTTGAAGTAAATTCAATGATGCCTCTGATTATAAATGATATGATCGAGGCACAAAAAAGAAATGAATATATTTCATATTTGTTTCTTGATTTTTATATTGTACTACAAATGTGCTAATAACCTATTTTGTAGCAATAAAATATTTATCCATTCCATACATTCTTTTTTCTTATGTATTTAATCTTACTGACCTTTCACTTGAATAATACTTCATTTAAAATAATAAACAATTCTAATTAAAATCCATTGATTGGCATTATAGCCTCGTCCTACAATAGTTTTTCATATTTAATTACAATTATTTTAATTATGCTTTCAATTTAATAAAATAATTTCGAAGATATTTTCCAAAGATAAAATACATTATATATTCTATACTGGTTCTCTTAGTTTCTAAATATAACACCCTTAAATTAAAAAGAATAATTACTATTTTACTCACAAGTCAGCAGCATAAAAAGCATTGTATTTTTAAATAAAATTTCAATATAAATAGAAGGAAAATCCGTTCAAAAAGAATGTTCTGCTTTATAATGCAAATAAAACATTTTTAATAATCCAAAATTTATTCAATTACAATTAAGAAACTGAAGTGATATTATTTGAAATATAGCAGTGTGTATATTTTATTAAAATTAAATTAAAAAAGGGGAGAAAAAAAGGGAGAAAAAGTTGTTTGAAGCAAAAAAGGGGAGAAGGGTTACAGGCATATTTATTAATAATTTCAATAATTAAAATATAAAAAATAAGGCAAAATATTTAAAAAATATATCAACACGTTAATGCCATCTCTTCGCAAGAGTATCAACAAATTTGATATTCATGTCTCCAGTTTCTCGAGATGTTGGTCTTGTAGTTGTGAATGGAAAAATGTCTGCCATCTATGTACAGTTGCAACAAGTTTTCAATCAATCAAGTTATATAGTAATTAATAAAAATATTATTTTTATCTGAAAGAAATATATTGCGAGGATTTTACTGATAGAAAACTCCATTTCTTTTGCGCAGTGATAAGAACTACAAATATTTAAAAACATGGGGAATTCATAATACAAAATTTTTAGTAATGAATTTATGAAATTGTGCTATCATAAAACTTAATAAAAAATTTAAACATTTTTTGCTCCTATATATGATGCTTACACTGAAAAAAAAAACACGTAATTTATGCTGCATTACTTAGTCATTACTTACATTGTAGAGCATAAATTTTGCTATCTTGTAATAACATAATTAATTATGCTAAACATTTGAACTATTATGCTGTGTAATATAATCACTATAATATTATAATATAACATAAATTATGTTGTTGCGGCATTGAGTTACCGTCCGTGTTTGAGTCTCGCAATTTTTATTACTTGTATTTAACTAGCAATTTGTTACATTAAAATGAAATATGGGGGCAAGTGACAAGTTTAAAATTTCAGAGATACAAGACTGAAAACCCGTAAACACAGTTCAACTTCAATTAATAAGAAATCCAAATATTGTACTAAGAAGAACCTATATATTGTAAACTGTAAACAATAATTCATCCGAAGAGTTTTCATATTTAAAAAAAATATAATAATAATAGTAATAAATTGGCCTCTAATAAATTATTTAAATTAAGATTTGATTTTAAGTTGGCATTTTTACATTTTTAAATAGCATTTATTTGAATAGCTTAAGTTTTTCTATGTAACTTAAAAAAAAAAATCTCACACAATACACAATAAGAAATTAATTGCTTATGTCTGTATCTTTGATTGATAGTAAAAAAAGAAGGAAAAAACACATTTACGTATAATATATTATGCAGTATCATTATATTTGCATTTATGTTAAAAAAAAGCATAATTTTCTTATAATATTGTTTATAGGATTGTTCACATTCTCCCATTCATTTTATTTAGGACACAATAAACGAAAGATTTTCAGAAACATTTTTAGAAGATTGAAAATGTTTCAAAAATAATTTAAGTAATTTTAATTTAAACAGAGTTTTTCTTTATTATCGTCCTTTAGTAAATTTAATAAAAGCGTTTAATTTTCTGACAATTCCCTTTTTTATTATAATTTTTTTGATTGCAATTAAAATGCTAGACGAATCAAAAATGGTCTTTTTATTTTATATTTTTTATTCTTTTAGTATAAAATATAAATAAGAAAAGACCACTGTTATTATTATTTTTTTTCATTCCAATATCACTCGAGACTCATAAAGACAACGTATAACGTCTGCTTTCATTTTTCTCAAAATAAATTACCTTACATAAAATAAAAAATTCTTTTCTTTTCTTTTCTATTTTTATTTTATGAAAAATTCATTTTGTTTAACAATTTTGCGCTCCGGACGAAGATCGCTCATGCATTAAAATTTAAATTGAGATGCTCAACCTCCGTTCAAATTTTCTGTTCACCAAAGTTCACCTTTATTTATTTTTTTTTTTTTATTTTTTTTTTTTTTACCATGGCATACGTTACACTCTTTCAATTTGGAACAAATTACCTAAAGTGTTTTTCTGTGTGCCACTATAAGATGTTTTTGCATTTCGTTCAATCAAATTGTAAAAAAAAAAAAAAAAAAAAAAAAAAGCAACACGTTCAAATACTAACATTGTATTTTTTTTAAACATATAAGACTTATATCTAATAATACAGGGTATTTATAAAGCAGAAAGTCACTTTCTGCTTCTCATTTTCATGTATTCCTCTTTGATCACTAATTGGATTCTCTATGAAGTAATTGAGAGCACTCCATTCACTATCACACATGAAGTACAATACATAATTAATTAGTGCAATTTTTTATAACTTTAAATATAATCAATTGGCACTGTCATTTCTAAGGGGAACATGAAAGTGTGATTTATAATTTTTGAAAAGAAACTTTATTATTAAAGGCATTTTTAAAATGCATTCTGTATTTTTAATTTTCCTTGCGATTGTTTCAAAATTAAAAACAAACAAATAATATAAAAAATTCCTCTCTTATTTGTTATAAAAAAAAGCATCTACACGGAAAGAATAGATTACATTATTTTTGCTACATTTATGTCATTCTAACACAATTAATGCTAAGTTGAAACATCATAATTATTTATGATGTACAATATAATATTTATTCTATGTTATCACACTAAAAAATAGCCGTTGAAAAGCTTGTACACAGTTTTGCAATGCTTTAAGTATTGTGGAATCGACGGTTATGACATCACTAAACATTGATATTTTAACAATAAAAACGTTAGTGATGTCACAAGCGTTGGGATTAAATAGAAAAATCGTACATTTGTAAACGCCAAGTTTAACGTTTATTCGATTGTGATTCAAACGCTTGTGACGTCATTTACGCTTTTATCGTTAGATTGATTACGTTTAGTGACGTCATAACCGTTGATTCTACAATCCTTAAAGCATTGCAAAACTGTGTATACAAGCTTTTAAACGTTTAGTTTTTAGAGTGTACATATTTATTATGCAGTATAGCATAAATTATGCTCTATTGAATAAATTGTGCTAAAAATGAGCTACCATAATTATTACGTATTTATTTTTGTCCGTGTATAGTTATATTTTATCGTATTTTTCTAACGTCATGATTGTGATAATAACTTTAGAAACACCCTGTACTTTTAACCAATTGTGAAACCTATGCACGAAAACAACGTAGGTGATTTTTATAATTTTCTACACCGTCTACTTTTCAGCAGATTTTGGCACAAGTTCAACGGTCGTTAGGTTAATGCTATAAAAGCCAAACATTACAGTCTACTTCAACATTGCATTTATTCCATTTTTCTCTAGGTCACCCGTCGTTTTAAGTGAAATCGTTAGTTTTAAAGGGAAACGTACACAATGTTACAAAAAGCTATATGTTTAAAAGCAATTTTGTGTAAATGTATACACTAATTTGCAACAATAAAATAAATTGCTTATAATTCGTAATGCCATCAATACACACACACACACACACACACACACACACACACACACACACACACACACACACACACACACACACACACACACACACACACACACACACACACACGTAAGTTTTATAAACAAAAATAAAACCCCAAACAATAAATCTTTCATGATATGTAGACGAGTTCTTATTTCAAATGATGATATGTATTTCAAGTGTGATATATTTTTTCTTTTACTCGAAAGTCACGACATACTGTAAAACCAAAGACTTGAATTTATTTTTCAACTAACGTGTTGTGAATTCTAATGAAGTCATGTTTAGTGTTGAAACAATCTGCTGTGATTTTCTATTAAATTCAATTCACGTTGCAAATAAATAAAAATTAATATAACATATTATAATATAATATTAAATATATCAGAGAACCATCATGTATTATAATATATAATATGCTTTTGTATTCAATATCCAATAACACTGGAATTTAGTTTTGTTTTCGTATATTTTGCAATTATACATAACAAAGCACTCTGAAATGTATTTAATTAAATTAATTGTCTTTGTTTTTCATGATTTACTCGTATAATCAACTTGTTATCCTTTTATACAATTACATATACACACACACACAAAAAAAAGAGTATTTAATTTAAATTCACTGTATTATAAGATGAGTATTATATATAGTGAATATTAAATTTCAACACAAACTCTATGTTTTTGTATTAAAAAGCTTATACGACGTTAGGACAAAACTTTCATTTTGCTTTTAGTGTAAACTTAATTTGTTTACATGATATTGCAGTTGGAGTAAAAAACTGAACTTTAGTTTTAACACGATGAAACACGTTTTAGAGTTTTAGCTTACTTAAGCTGTGTGAGTCGTGTTTAAAACATTATTTTAACTTTTAAAAGGATAATTAAGTAAAATGTCTTGCGTTAAGTAAAATTATTTTGAAAATGAAATTTTAAAGCTTTAGACAGAAACAAAAAGGATGGTATGTTGCAGTTTACTTTAAAAACTTAAAATGTCCCATAGGAGATCTAAATTAACAAGTTTTTGCGTTTTAATTTTCCTTATTCAGTATCTTGTTCAGCTAAAAATAAATATATGTTACTATCTGAAATGACGCAACGTTCTGTGCTATAGAACATTAATTTTCTAGTATTTTTGGATATAAAGATTTAAAGTAAATTACATAACAACAATTAGCCATAGACTACATGAAACATCACGTGATTTTTAATAATTAAACACAAAATGGTATCTAAAAAACTTATGACACTTTTTAATTTAAATGTGACCCCACAAAAGAGAATAAAAATACTGTACATTATGCTAATTGCATGAAAATTAAGGTTTCTGACGCCAGAAACCGGCAAAATTAGTATGAAAATGTTGCACGGGTTGAATAAATCAAAATTTTCTGATCACTGCTAAGACGCTATGGTTGGGTTTTGAGACAATTTTATTTTATTTTTGTAAGTCCCATTAAGTGTTTTGTGATATAATTGCTAATTTTTTCTAATGGTCTATGCCTTTAACTGTGCTAATACGAGTAAGTAAAACATAGAACGTAATCTTATATCTTATAAGTCTAAGACCCTTGAGCAATTATCTGCAATAGGCATGAGAAATTAGTGATATTTTTTTGTATCATATAATATGGTGTTAAATAAAACAATATTATGGAATAATATTTCTATTCATTTTTATGTTATACTTATTTAAATCCACATAACACTTATGAAGGTAAAAAAAAATCTGTGACCTATAGGTGCTTTTAAATTCGCTTATATTGGTAATATAAATTTTACTATATAATATAAAAATTCAAAAGAAAAATATAAAAAAAAAAGTTAGTAACAATACAAGAACCTGAACCCCTTGAGAAATATATTTTATATAATATCATAATACGAAGAGGCTTCTCTTTTTGAGAGCCATCTCGTAATAGAGTCATATTGTGCGCTATCAATGAGCCACTTCTCTTTTATTACTTTTCAAAGAACAGAATATAGATGTTCATATTAAAAAAAATCACATTTCTTATTATAGATATGATCAAATAAAAGTTTTATATATATCACTTTTTTTTTCTTCTTTGTTTAGCATTGATATTGTATATTGTCGAATATTGTTACTGAAACCACAAAGGGTATTGAGTCGTAAGGATTTTTGAAACATCTGGTGAAACAAATAAAATTGTGCGTGTGGATAACACGATAGTCTTCTTGATATAATAAAAGACAATATCGTTTCTTCTTCTATATATATATATATATATATATATATATATATATATATATATATATATATATATATATATATATATATATATATATATATATATTTATATATTTATATAAACAACAAGTGAACTATGTTAAATTGTTTGTGTTGTAAAGATTTTATATTAGAAATTATCAAACTTTGATTTTGTTAAAACTACCCTTGCTTTAGAAAATATACTTGGGCTTCAAAAAAAAAAAAATAAGACATAATTATTTTTTAATTATCAACCAGTAAAATATAATAACTTTCACACTTGCTTTCAAATTAAGATAAACACCATATTTTGAAAAAAGTAGAGAAATTTACAAGTTATAAATATTATAAATATCTGCTATATTATTATTTCTTTTGAATAGAAAAATATTACCTTCATTTTTTGTTTAAAAAAATACGCTATAAAGTTGGGACTTCAAAATCAAATCTACATTATAATAAATAAAAGCAGTTTAGTACTAGAACATGTAATGCTAAAGTAATTTTATTTTTATTATTTTTTAAATTCAAAAGCACAGTTACTTATATCAAGTAAAATGCTGCTTATACTCATTAAAAATATTATGTAGTTTAAGTAATTTTATATATAAAGTAATAGCGGAAAATAAAAACAAGAATTAAAGCATATTTGCTTTAAAAATAAGATTTTTCTTCATTAAAGTATAGAAATATTGTATACTTAAAAATTTATTCATGTATGAATATTTGTTTGAGTACATTTTTAAGCACATGTTTGTTAAAAAAAGAAAATAATAATAATAAAAAGTCAACTGTTTCTCAGTAATATTGAGCTGAGATATAATATTTTATGTCGTATTTTAATGATCTGACCTAAATTATTATATATAAAAAAAATTGTAGAATATACTGAGTAAAACAAAAGAATATTAAAAAAATGATATAGATCAAAACATAATTATTTTTATTTGCTTTACACCGCGAACTCACAAGTTGTCCACTCATTGAAATAATACTTATATAGGCATAGGTGGAAGGAAAAGTCAAAAAACCTTTTTCAGCCCAAAATACCAAGTATGGTGCCTGACGAGACCCGTACAGCGGAAAAAAAGATTCGAGAGGAGATAAATATTAGGAATTATGGAATTATATTATTCAGTAATATCGTCTACCTATAGCATACTTTCGTTTATTTCAATATCATGTATGTTTTATATTTCAGTAATAATAATAATTTGCAAAAAGGAAAAAAAAAAAAAAAAAAAAAAGGAATAATAATAATAAAAAAAAAGTAAAAGTAAAGTAAAGTAAATTTTATTTTGTACTTCTTTTTCAAATCTTTCGTACTCCTAAAATAAAATTGCTTTTTTTTTTTTAAATACAACTAAATAACAGTTGTAAAACATTACTTTGCATTATACATAGTATAAAAATAAAGACTTTTACTAGAAAGCTTGATGTTAAATTTTTATTATCATAAACATTGTGTTGCACATTATGTAGATGAGGCCAATCAGATTGCGTCTTATGTCTTAGCTTTATTTAACTAATAATACTGAAAATATAGTGAAATTTCACAACTTCAAGTAATCAAGAGATACGCATTTTTTTACGTAAAAAAATGTTTACATATTCATAATCAATTTTAGTTTACATTATTCTTCAGTAAATAAGAAAGTTGACAAAAAGCAAATATTTTTCTTTTTCTTTCTTGTTGCATTTTTTTCTCCCCTTTATCCCTCGCGAATTCTAAGATAAACAACCCAAGGGCTTGTTAGGTTCGTTAGTTTGAGCACCAAGAATTTTGTTTCCCCTCTCTTTCGTTTTGTTGCAGTGCAAAAGTCATCGCTTCTGTAAACAAAACGGATCCCTTGTTCACAGATGTTTTATTGTTCTTATAGAAGTAAGAGTTTCAGGTGCAATTTTATAGCTTAAACTCTTGAAACTATAAGCTTCAAATTGCCCTAGTTTAAAATCTCTAACACCACAAAATGTAAAGTTATACGATAAGTATGTACGTGGTTTATATTGAATAACTTTTTTTATTTTAATTTTATTTTATATAAAACTCATTTTAATTAATGTCAATTAGCTAAACTTAAAATAAAGTATGCTTTTTCTCAAACTTAAAAGCTAACTTTTTACTATATTATATGTTTGTCCTAGTTTTCAATTTTAATTTGATTAGCTTCTTAAAGTAATAACGTGAATTGAGGTTTATTTCTTGTTAGATCTCTTATTTCTTACTTAGTGAGTTGTAGTGGAAAACAATAGAACTAATTAATTGAACTTTAGTTCAATAGACTTTTACTTTAAAAAAGCTTTTTTTTTAAATGTAGTGTAAACTATATTGAAATATGTCTTCAAAGCTTTACCGAGCTGGTAAAGCCGAGTGGTGAAGGCAGCTGACTCGAAACTCTGTACTCTTCACTTACAAGTTAGTATAGGTTCGAGCCACTGCTGGGTGCGTACGTGAAGTGTGAGAGCACAACACGTTGCACGATGCATGTTTACATGTATTCCATGACGACGCACATTATTCGAGAGGTGCAAGATCAATGTGATTGCACCGACCAGCCTGCCTAGATGTTTCCACGGTTTCTCTAGGCTGTCATGGCGAATGTCGGGCTATGTACTTAGGCCGTGGCCGGTCCGTGTGTGCTTTTTCATTAATTGGAAAGTCCTTACCTGTCAATAAGACAATGTATTGACTGGGATTGGTGTTGGTTTAGCACGATAACACAATATGGCAAGATTTTTTTTTTTAAGTTTTATTTTATACTTTAAAGTCTTGTATGTTGGAGATATTTTTTTGCCTTTTGTTATGTGGGTAAAGTGGATTACGAACGTAAAATTATTTTGCGTAAGTCTAAAAATAAAGAGTGAGAAATAACTAATGAAGACATTTGTCTAGAAGATGTTTGTAACGTTAAATTCATGATTTTACCTTCATGTCAAACTTATATATTAGTTTATTATACACAATTAAGGTATATTATACTATGCTATTGTTGTATTACATTTTACGTTTACTGTTGTGTCTATTTTTAGTAATAGCATGAACGTCTAAGGATTTTCTCTGACTGATGTAATCGCAGTGACGTTTTAATTAAAAGCACGCCTCACAGGCTTTTCTTTCGTGGTCCCTGGAGCCGTCTTTTCTTCTTTCCTGCCGTCCTTTTCTTTGCAGACAGCTTTTACCTCTCTCTCTCTCTCTCTCTCTCTCTCTCTCTCTCTCTCTCTCTCTCTCTCTCTCTCTCTCTCTCTCTCTCTCTCTCTCTCTCTCTCTCTCTCTCTCTCCTCTCTCCCTCTCTCTCGTTTGTATCTAATATATGTCACTTTGTGAACATCAAATGTGACGTTAGCGTCGATGTCAAAATATCAATGTAACTCTTAGTAAAAACCTAAACAATTTAATTTTTATATCTGTAGCATACAATTTTTAACAGATAAAGTTAAGTAAATATAAAAAAGGACCAACATCATTTCCTAAAGTAATATTTATGTAGTATATCAATTTAAACCGAGCTTTAAACCGCATTTCATATTTACTTAGAAATTGCAACTACAAATCAGAAAAAAAAATGCAATCTTCTCGTACATTTTACATTGTCTAGCTGAGAAAACTTAAAAAAAGAAAAGTCTTACTTACTTTGTTAGTTTACTGGAAAAATACAAAACTTTCTTACTTAAATTGTAAAAAATAAATAATAATAACATGGAAATAAAAAGTAGACTCTGCAAAGTTCATTAAAATTGCAATTCATCTCAGATCTTTCTTGTCACAAAGGAATATGATTTTTTCTATTTCTTTAAAACCTAGCATTTTTTTTTTAATTTTAACTTCTCTCTGTTCCTTTTCTTCTTTGCCATGTTCTCCAAGACTGTTTTAATTAACTATTTTCTTAAATACAAAAACTTATACCTGTGGGATCAGTATTGTTAAAATTAAAATAAAGACTTGGGCTTGTGAGACAATGAAAATATTTAATTTTGTTTGTTTAAGTTTTATTCTATTGTGGTATTGAATTAACTTTTTTTAGTGAAACTATCAATCGCTATAAAAAATTTTAGGTGGTAGGTGACCGACTGATATCTCGCAAACTAGACGGTCGTGAATTATAATATATAAACACCAAATAAAGAAGAAATGTTACTTAAAAGTTTAGTTACGTCAAACATGTGAAAACACGATCAAATATTTAAGTTATTCCTTTTTAAAGATAATATGTAAATGTGGAAATTCAAATTCTAGCGGTAAATTTTAGTCAAATCGGAAACTTTTTTAAAATTGAGAATATTACTAAAAAATTTTTCGGAACAAAAAACTATATTTTAAATTTACTCTATTTTATTTAAAAATAATAGTGTTTGTTTTGTTGGAAATAAATACACGTACAAAAATTTATTGTAAAAAAAAAAATAGTTCTTCTTTTAGAAATTTCCAGTCCAAGTCGGTCACGTTCTATGTTAATATTAAATAGTCATTTTCATTCATCTCTTTTTTAGATAAATATTTTTATTTTATAATACAAGGTTGAAAATTTATCTACTGCTTGCTATATAAAACCTAACTAGTTTTTATATTGCAAACTTCAATCACTTTTTAGTAAATAGACCGCGATTGACGGGAATCAATTTATCTTCACACCCAGAAAATAATTCGATAACCCAGATGTTCATACTATTTTTTATATTATATACAGTATATATATATAAAAGATTATATATTATATAATGTAATATCAATTTTTACATTAAAATTTATCATTAAAATGAAATATGCCAGAATAAAAAAAAATTAACCAATTTATCAAAATCCATTATATAATTAAAAATAATAAATTCAATAATGTCAAAATGCAAATTAAAAAAAGAAATGTAATTAATAGTTTAATATATGTAAAAATATTGAAACTCGTCTCGTTATTTTTATCCACATTATTATCATCATTCACCAAAATACGTCATAGAGATCATATTTCAAAATAATATTATTTATAGAAAATGTCAATGTGCTTTTATTAGATTTTTTGTATTGTATTTATGATTTTTGATGATAAAATATAATATGCTATCAATATTGTTTTGAATTAAAAGTCAATGTCATATATGTCATCAAAGAGATAGGTTGTGTTATATCACACTCTCGTTGACAGCTTACAGTAGTACTACCCATAGAATGACATGTATTTACGTACTATAATAAAACCTATAGTAATTTATTATTTTAAAAAATACTTACAGATACCTTGAGTTTAAAGTTAAAGCCAAAGACCACATAAAACAATATGTGCTTTTTAATGAATAAACATGAAATGGGATCTTCAAAACTGATGATAATTTTTACCAGAATGTTAATGTGGCCCCACGAGAGAGCGTGAAAATACTGTAAAGTATGCAATTTGCATGACTATTCATGTTTATGACGTCAGAAACATGCAAAAATTGTATGAAAATGTGCGGGTTGCATGAATCGAATTTTCTGATCACTGCTACAGGGCTACAGTTGGGTTTTGAGACAAATTAATGTTATTTATTTAGATCCCATCAAGTGTTTTGTGATATAAATGCTTATGTTTTTCTCTGGTCTATTCCTTTAAAGATATTTTTTATACAATTTCTTTTTAAATGTAATTTTTACATTTTCCGGTGTAAGTGAGTTTCATTCTATAGATGTTCTAACTGTATTTTGCGATTGTCACAACAATATCCGCTCAAATATGACCCTATATGTATAGTCAATATTTTTTACACTTTTCATGTGAACTAAAATCACATTGAAAATATTGTGACGTGTGTCCACACCATATTGTCAAAAAACATTAAAGAGTAATACACTTTGTCGATGTCGTAATAAATATTTTGCACACGACATCCAGTTTTCAGGATTTAGTGATGCGAAATAGTATATTTTGCAAGAGATATAGTTTCAATGTATATTATACTCATTTTTTTAAACTTATAAATATTGAAGAAAACAAATCAATATTCAAATCCTCTGTTAAAACTCTTTTTTTTTTCCTATATGAGATTGCTTGGATTTTATCGAGTGCAAAAAATACACACCGTAATAGACATTGAACTCTATTTTTAAAGCCATAATATTCATGTACTTCTTTTCTGGGGATTTGAATAAAATAAAAATTACTTCTTTATAGCTATGTTTTTGCTCAACAACAAAAATCTTATTGACGATATCATTATTTCTTTTCCGCTGTATAAAAATTGTCAAAAAAATATATATATTGTCAAATTGAATGTAAATTCATATTTAATTTTATTTCATTTCACACTATGTACTAAATGTTAGTTTGTCGACGTTGATATAAATATATTGCTTGGAAATTTTATATTTTTTAAGATGCTAAACTTTGTAAATAAAATAAGTTTATAGTACAAAAAACAAACAAAAACATATATTTATTTGAAATGAAAATAACGATCACAATATAAAAATAAAAAAACTTCAATCAGTACGACATTTTTTTAATTACTTATTCATGAAATATTAATGATTTTATTTTATATAGTTGTAGATATGATATTAAAATACATTAAAAAAGTTAAATATTTTAATAATAAACATTTACATAATTTTTACGGGTAATAAAATCGATTGTTTAAATTAAAAACAGGGAGTTTGAGTTAAGAGAAGAATGAAAAGTCAATAATAAATCTCATACAAATATTAACTTTTCTTATAGGAATTTAAACATTTCACTTTAAATTATAGATTAAAATGTCAGATGCATGACTGGCTCTTTTTTTTTTTCTTCATTTATAAATTTTAACGTACAAATAATATGAATAAAATTATTTACTTAAAAACTAGACCTAAAGTAAATGTTGAAACAGTGAAATAAAATAGACGGGGGAGGTCAAATGTAAAATTATATTTAAAAAAAAGTCCGTTGTATTTTTTATATTAATGCATAACAATGAAATGAACATCGAAATCATCTCTTTATAAAATGAGGAAGGTGAATTCTTTTTAACGCCCACTTTTTATGACATTTTTGAAAAGAGCGTTAAAAAAATTATAAGGCGCTATTTTTTCTTAGAACGATTGGAGCATGGGAAGTATTTTTAATTAATTTTTGAAAATCGACCTAAAAAGCCTATGACGTCATCAATCGGGCATTTATTTCGGAAAGTATTGACCGTAGACGAATAGTATTTGCCGAGAAAAAAGTGGACTGATGACGTCACAGGCTTTCTAGGCCAATTTTCAAAAATTAATTAAAAATACTTTGCATGCTCCAATCGTCCTAAGAAAAAAATATCACCTCAAAATTTTTTAAAGATCTTTCCAAAAATGTCATAAACTCAACAAAAAAATTTCAATTCACCTTCCTCATTATTAAAGAATATCTAGTATTACTTTATTTTAATTAAAATGAAGTAAAAAATAAAGGTTTATAATTATGTACTATATTATACATAATCAATAAGTACTTTGTAAACGTTCTTTGAATGTAAATTCTAATTTTGAAAACCATAATTAAACAATAGTTCATCAAAAGCTTTACGGTAAACTATATTATATAGATAATATGTAAAATGAATATATATAAAGTTCATTTAATTTTATGTACCATGACAGTGTCTCGGTATTATGGTTTAACTTTTTGTTCACAAAATATGACATTTAATTTTCTAGGTGGTTATATTTTTTAGTAAGTTGGAAAAGTGAAAACAAAACAAAAGTTGTATTACGTGATACGTGAAGCACTAATAAGAGGTTGGTTGTATAGTCTAATCCGCACTTTATTACTGATTTTTTTTTAGCATTTCATTCAATTAGTTAGAGGGCCCTTAATAAATAAAATGCTTGCTTCGTGAAATGTAAATCTGCAATTTTGGAAACTAGAAAATAAATGTATAAAATATTATTCTTGTATTTTAAAAATTTACCTGATATTCAGATTGCTGAAAATGTTCAGAATTTCCATTCAGTAAAGTAAACTTTCGATTTTTTAAAATCGCATGCAAGGTACCCAGGAAATGAATATTTCCTGAATATTAATGATTGAGGAACAGAGGAAACTTAAATGTTAACTACATTGTTGCAACTATACCATAGAAAAGTTACTGTTTACCACAAAATAAAGTACAAAAGCTACTCTTCACCATTATATTAAAGCTATAGACCACATAAAACAACATGTGCTTTTTAATGAATAAACACGAAATGGGAACTTCAAACCGTTGATAATTTTTACCAGAATAATAATTTAACCCCACGAGAGGACGTGAAAATACTGTAAAGTATGCAATTTGCGTGACTATTCATAATTATGACTTCAGAAACATGCAAAAATAAGTATGGAAATCTTGTGCGGGTTGCATAAATCAAAATTTCTGATCACTGCTACGGAGCTACAATTGGGTTCTGAGACAAACTAAAGCTATTTATGTAAGTCCCATCAAGTGTTTTGTAATAAAAACGCTTTTTTTTTCTCTGGTCTATTCTTTTAAATTTAAGTTCCCCTGCAAGATCATTATAATTATTTTAAATAACACTATAACCAAACGCCCGGAACATCATCTATCATAATATACTATCCTATACTATACTCTCATTATTATTATTATTAATATTTGTCTGATAATAATAATATTACAATGTAATAGATTAGAGAATTGATAGAGTGGGGATTATTTTGTGGTCAAAGTGTTATGTTACTGGCCAGCTGCTTTACTACACAAATTAAACTTTACAACATATACATGTCCCATCCACCTGCTGGCTTGTTGCCTTGCCATACGACAAAACACTCATCAATTTATATTAGAAATTATTAGAGCTCTAATATATTACATCATCTGGTTATCAAGTACTTCACCTTTAAAATGTTTATTTAAATTACATTAATACTTTATTATTATACTGTTATAGTATATATATAAATATAGTAATAATATATGTAATAAATTTTATTTTTATTACATTGAATAAAATTTAATTAGCTTAGTTTTTGTGTTGATGAATTATATCACGTTTAAATTAACATATAAAATTTATTAATTAAAAGTTGCAAATACACATACGTAAAAGTTCCTATTCATAATATAGCTTTCGTATATGATCTTTTTTATAAGCCTAGCTATTGGTTTGCTATACACCAATACAAGCAACTTTTAAATCTATATTCTAAATTATAACTAATAAAAAAGTATACATAACTTTTAACTTTATAATAAAATTTTCATGATCAAAATGTTAGTAATTATTTTTATTCTATTGTATGTATTTACATTTCAATTTTAACTTTTTTTTTGTCTACTGATACAATTGAAAAAAGTAAAACGCAACTATAGTTTCGTGAAAAATTGTTATTATTATTATAATAATTTGAAAGTTTTGTGTCATTTTTTTTTTTAACATAATATATTATACGTATTATTTTACATTAAATTCAATAATGATTTTTTTTTCTGCTTTTTACTTATTCAAAGATGTAAACTATTTGAAAATAAATACAAATATAGAATCAAATCCAGTAATTAGTAATGCGTTTGTTTGTTGATAATAATGCTATTCGTAAACCATATTCTCTGCCCCTAAAATGACGATCGCCTTTGGTAATTCAAATGGAATGCGCATTTTTTGGTGCAAGAGAACAAGGTTTACGAACAGCATTAATGATTGAAATATATACTTTAAAAGTAGAAATAGCAAGGAGGGGAAAATTTGAAAGTGGTGGTTTTCTTGTGTTATTAATATTTTTTGCTCGTTATTTTCGTAGTCGATGTTTTGTAACATAAAGTTGTGAAGCCCTAACAACGCATTAATAATCATATTTGAATAGAAATATATTTTTTTCTGGCAGTTTACACGAGACATTTTATTATTATTATTTTGAAAGCGTTAACATTAAAAAAAAAGTACAAAAATATCGTATCTTAATTAAATTTGCAACTATTATAACGTATAGCCTATAGAAAGGCATAGAAAACATGAAACAACAAGTTTTTTAATCTCTAAACACAAAATGGGATCTACAAAAGTTATATTTTTACCAGAATGTAAATGTAACCCTACAAGAGAGCGTAAAAAAATGTAAAGTATGCAATTTGTATGAATATTTCTGTTTATGACGTCAGAAACAGGCAAAAACTAGTATGAAATTGTTGTGCGGGTTGCATAAATCAAAATTTTCTGATCACTGCTACGGTGCTACAGTTGAGTTTTGAGACCAATTCACATTATTTATGTAATTCCCATAAAGTGTTTTGTGATGTAAATGCTTATGTTTTCATGTTGTCTATGCCTTTAAGAATATTTGAGGTAAGCAACTTTTTACTATTTTACTTGTTGTGTTACCTCTTTAAAATGTAAAACTTTGATCCATTTTTTTTTATTGCTCTACAACTATTTTCTAAAGAATGTAAAAGCACACATAACGTATGTTTAAAAAAAAAGGTCAGTATGGAAATACCAAGGGAAAGGTTAAAACGTTCAAACGGTGCGAGATATCAGTAAAACATCAAAGTGAGATCTCTCTTCTCTGTTCGTCTGCTATGCAAGAACGGTATTTCACCCAGCAACCACTTTGTATAAAACTAAAATTCAAGAGTGTAGTAACTTTTACACTAAAGTATACATCGATCTTATACCCTACAATTTTTTTAACAAACTTTTGTATAGCAAGCAGTAAATAATAATAATAAATAAGTTTTCAATTAAATTTTTTTTTACTTTCATAAAAGTAAATTTTTCAATAAGTTTTCAACCTTTCTTTCTTGATTACTTTTATTTTTGTTTTTTAATTAATGAAAAAAACAATATTAACTTTATTTATTAAAAACCAAATTATTTTCGTTTTATTGTGTATACTTGCTTACAAAACAACAATGGGAAAAATGCCTTTGAACTTAAAATTATTTAATGGAGTATATATTGTACACCCACCAGTCTTTCAAGAACATGATGCTTTGCAGTAAAGTACAGTACTTAAAATGAGAGTAAAGTGTGGTAAATTTTAATTAAATTTTAAATTTAATTAAAAAAGTATGACGAATATAGAATGTAGACATCAAATACATGCATACATACTTGCATAATAAGTACCGGAAAAAATAGTATTATCTTTTTATTCTTTAGTGTGGATAAGAATTAGAAAATGTTTTCAAATATCACAGTTTCTTCTGCAAAGTATAATAAAAAAACGTTAACAGTGACTGGCTGCTCAAAAAAGAAAAAAAAATCTTTGGTTGATTTGGATTTTTTTTTTATTTAGTACCGATAAAAATGAGTTGCTGTTGAGCATGGATTTTTTTTGTCAGGTCTAAAGGTCTAAACAAAGAAATAAAAATGATAAACCATACGTATAAACGTCGTAAACAGGTAGTGACGTCAGGATCATGTGTTCTTAACAAAGGAAAAAAATCGAAGCTGATGATTTTAAAGCTCAATATTTGTGTTTGGTTTGCAGAATCAACTCACATTAAACGCTGTTATACTTTGTACTCTAAGGTATTTGTATTAAATAGGTAATTCAAAGCGCGAAAAAGCACTTCCGGTGAATTACGTTTATCAATTGTTTGATGCCTGTGTTTTTAGAGCCATAACAACTAATGTAAATCAAGTAAAGTTTACGGCTCTCGTGTAAGTGAATAGTGGACTTTGGTCTCATATAAGTGATATTGTAACAAACTTCAATTCAGTGCTCGCATTTTAGTGTTATGCTCTAGAATTTGGGGATTATCAAATTTAAATGAGAGGTGATGTGAAAATAGCATTTTTTTTATCACTTATTATCGCGCATATTTTTTGAATTTGTAGCCTGACTGACCAATGAAAAATAGGCAACAAACACTTCGAAATCATATATTTTCTCTTATCACAATTTTTTGGTATCGTAAAATTTTTTAATTACATGGATAAATAACAAAAATCAATGCTATTAATTAACCAATATATAAGGTAAAATATAAATATTTAATATTAAAACTGATTATAAATACACTAAATGACTTAGCGAGTGTTTGATACCCCAGCTGTTTCCTGTTTTGTGGGCGGAGCTTCTCTTTGGATTACCTGTTTAATATAAATTCCTTATTGTACTCTTGTAATCACGTGTTCAACAACAACAACAAAAATAAAGTGAATTTGAAAAAGGGATTACTAATTTCACTTTAGATTGATTACAGGAGCATAAAAATAAGCATGATGAGAATTTGTTATTTTTTTCTTATCATGGACAAGGGAGAAGGTATATTTTGCAAGAATTTCAGTCTCAATATTATTTCAATATTTTTATAAGTATTCGCATTCTCTTTTTACTAATAAATATTGAAGAAAAAACATCGATATTCAAATCCTCTGTTTGTTATTTTTTTTATGTATTTGAGATGCTTGGATTTAATCGAGTGCAAAAAACCGTCATAGACATTGAGCTTTATTTTTAAAGTCACAATATTCATTGCCTTATTTTCTGCGGATTTGAATAAAATAAAAATTACTTTTATACGCATGTTTTTTCCACATAAAAAAAAAAAAAAAAAAAAAAAAAACGATATCAGTATTTCTTGTTTGTGGTATAAAAATTGAAGAGTGAGAATTTATTTTTAATTTTATATCATTTTACACTATAGCATATGAAAGTAGGGAAAAAACGAATTTCTATGTAAATAATATTCTTTTATATTCAAATTTCTAAAATATAAAATATACTCAAAAACGTTTTTTTATTTCAAATATTCAGAGTTTTTAAAGTGTGAAAATTTATTTCCAAAGGAGAGAGAAAAAAATAGAATAATAAAAAATGACAAAAAAGAAACAAAACAAAATCAAATTTTCTATAGAAGATGTATTTTGAAGTTTCGTAATCTTTTGTGGTTATATACAAACTTGACTATAAATTCTACGCAATATATCACTTGTTAGATGTAAAATATGAGCATCGTAAAGTTAAAAAAAAAACTGCAAAAAAGTGAGTAAAGACACCAGTGACTCGTAACAAGGCAAACTTCAAAAGAGTGATAGTGTTAACTTTTTTTTCCTCTTGTGCTTTTTTTTTATATTATAACGAAACACCAAGGCAGTTACAACGTACTTTTTTACGAGCAATAAATATATCTGAACTTTGATGAAATGCGTGATATATAAGATTGTTTTGGTTTACTATTGAAGTTCAACTATTTTTAAAGAACTGTGTCTGAAAGCATAAAACGTTTGTCTTGAATTAAATAAATAAATAATGAAAAAAATAGTGAGTTGGTTTATTGTCATTTTACTTTTCATGTGGGTGAAATCAATTTCTGTAATGAAAATTTCAGATGTCATGTCCAGATCATATATGAAGCAGATTTTCATTTTTTTTTTCTTTTTAGACTGTACAAATAAAACAACGCACAGTAAAAAGTACCATACAGTGTGTCCATACAAATAGTATGATTGCTTTTTCCAACTATTTCTGATGAGTAAAACAATCAAAAATACGTGTAGCAAAACCTAAAATAAATTGAAATAATCTTTGCTCGATCTTTATTGATTTCAACTATCCAAGTATTAATAAAAAAAAAACATTATAAAAACTGAAAGCATGTAGAAATTTAATTAAAATTGTCTTTTTGTACCATTTGGTTTCTTATAGTATCAATTTAAATTTAAAATAAATTGAAGAAAATCGTTGAGAAGAAAAAAAAAATCTTTTCATTTTATTCTCTCTTATAATCTTTGATAGAAGATCTGATTTTTCTTTTCATTGCTTTTTCTTCTTTGTAACAAAAACACAAATAACATTGATAATTTATCTTTTGTAAAGCAATTTTTCCCCTTAGTCAAATTTGCATTTTCTGATGCATTACGAGGGAGAGAGAGAGAGAAAAAAAAGAGAGGTGGAGAGCAAGTGGAAATACAATAATTGGCGAGCTGTGAAATCGCAATACTTGGCCTTTCTCCAAACCTTTGACTCCAAATATTTCCTGCTGCATTTTAACTAAATCCCATCATGGAACAAAAATGAATCAAATTTTATTATTTTCTTTGTTTTTATAACACAAGAATTTTAAATTAAATTCTTTATTTTTGACCTAAAAAAGGAACTCCTTTTTTTTAAAAACAGGATTTACTTTAAGGAATGTAAATTTAATATAACTAAAAAAAAAATTACATTTGTCATATTTATACTATAAAGCTGAAACAAAACAAAGTTATTTAGCTTTAATTCTGCTTCGTTGTATTTTTGATTTCATATTTTATTCATGTTTATAAAAAAATATATATGCATTATTGAATCAATAAGACAAGCTATCAATTTTTAAAATATTAAAGAATGTTTTAAAAATGTCGTAGTTTATTTGAAATGAAATATATTACGATGAGGGAAGTTTAAGTACCGCACGATGATAAGGATTAAAAAAAAAAAAAAAAAAAAAAAGCTTTTAATAAGATTTGCTACCATGATCCCTCAAAAAACTTTTTGATTAAATAAATCGATTCTACAATTTAGTTCAACTTTAACGATAAATTTCAGTCCACTTGAAGTTTTTTTTTAATATAATATATAACTAAACTAATGTCACTTAAAAGTCATACTTGAATGTTAAATTTGTGTACTAAATATCGAAACGTTTGTTCATCATATTGTTTTTATTGTTCTCCCATAATTTTTTTAAATAATTTTAATTGATGTAAAAAATAATAATATAAATTTAAAATCAACAGCAATAATGAGGCAAATGTTTGAGATAATGTATCCAATGTTATGTACATTATAAAATATAAAAAGCCCTGTTAAAAAAAAAGAAAAAAAAAATGAAATATGTTAAAATTGTCATTATATATTTTTTTGTTCATTAAAAAATTATACTCTGCTTTGAAACATGAGAGTGTATTTTGTAATTTAATCAACAAATTCATAACAATATCGTTTTTTTTTTTTATTTAAGAGGACTTTGTGCCAAATAATTCAATCCCCCTTTTGTATGTAGAGAATAAAATAAATTATTTGCATGTAAAATAAAATCAGTAAAAAAAAATTATTCTAAATTTACTACATTATATATTTTTGACAGTTGTATTTGGAAATATCAATAATTTATTAGCTTACATGTAAAATTATTTAACAATATTATATGAATCAGATTAATTTAAAAATATTTGAGAATTATTTTAGTTTATCTTTCATAGAAACCTTTAGATATCTTTTAATTAAAACTGCTTTCTTAATTTGAAGATTTAAAGAAAAAATTATTAAATTTTAAAAATGAGCATGTGTAAAATACTAAAATAATACGCTTTTATTATTATTTGTCTATATATATATATTTGATTTTTAATTTCTATTTGATATTTATATATTTTACCAAAACTGAATGAAACAAGAAATAAAAATAATCTTTAGGATTTAAAAAAAACGTAAATTTTTCATTATTACCTTCAAGCTAAGAAATAAAATTTCTCATACGGTTTCGTAAGTTTAAAATGTACGTATAAATAACAATTTTTTGTACATATATACAAGGCTGTGGTTTTAATAAACAGATTTACAGCAAATATTTCAATCCCTACATATTACATACATAAAACTACGTAAATTATATTATAAAGTATGTGTATACATAGGGGCGGACTAGACATAGTTGATCCATGATTCAATGAGTTTGTACTGTATTACGAAATAACATGTAACAGTAATAAAATAAAAACACAGTTAATAATTCTTACTTAATGAAAAATTCATTGTAAGAATTTAATTTCGTAGTTAAAGAAAGAATAAACATAAATTTGGTCATTGAAAAAAGTAAAATGGAACTTAATATATGATTAAAATGTTATCTAGTTTCAGACAATGACCTTTAGGTTTAAGTATATTTTGCAGTTAAAAGCTTTAAACTTTAACTATATTAACTATAGTGATGATATTGTTTAACTTTTTTTTGTGCCTCTTGTCTTATTAATTTTATTATTTTTATTATAATGGTAAAAGCTAGTGATATGAAGAACTTTACAATTCAAAAACTGAACGTGGTGTCCAAATTATTCCCTATATAAAAAATTGTTTACAGTTGCATTTCTAACTGATTATATGAAAGTATGACGTGTATAAGATTAAACTTATACAGGAATAATGAAGAAATTCCAAGTTCAAAAATTGTTTTTTAAGATTATTAAAACCTGTAAAAACCCTTTTAACAATTGAACAACAATAATAATAATTACGAACTTTATTAAGACATGGTGAGGGCTTGACAAAACTTTGATCACAATATTACATAAAAACATTATATAAGCAAAAAAATAATAATAATAATGCATCAAAGATACATGAATTCCAGGAATAATTAACATTTAGATTTATGCATAAGATTTTTTCAAAGGTAAATTTTTGGGCTTTTGAAAATATTTCATTACTGTGTTTTAAAGTGAAAAGAAGTTAGAAATTGACCCAGGCATTTCATTACAACATTATACATGTTACAACAAACTTAAATTAAAAGAACACAATACAATTATTGTACAGTAATACATAAACACTGAATTCAATAATTATTAATACAAAAGAAAAGCAACAACAATAATTTAATAGACAACAGCATTATTCTTAACTTCATTAATATGAGATTTTGTTAAACATCACTATTAGAGAAATAAGCTAAGTTGGAGTGGGAAGTGTACACTAAAACATCGATATCATCCACTCTACTATCATTATTAAAATAGACATATCATATTTATTTACTAACAGGGTCATTTAAAGCTTGTACGGCCCTCAATACATTACAAAACCATACGTACGTACACAACAAACAGAGCAACGAGCTAACGGAAATTTTACTCTATACCCTTTTCTCATCTCACATTTCCCCTAAAATATATATAACACATATATATTACTGAGAGAATTTTTTTTTATTTATATTTTTTATTTAAAAAAAAATCATATATATCATGCATATTGTAATGTAAACCTGTGTGATAACCTTACATTTGTATCATGAAAATGATATTTGACATGTTTCTGTATATACGGATAAAAAGTAATATGTAAAAATGAGGTTTGCGAAATATATCTTACTATATTATTGGGGGAGGGGGGGGAGAATAATGTCATTCGGTATGTTTATATCAAAAGGTATACATATATAAATATAATATATCATCGAGTCGGAAACTGGTTACATATTTTCAATCACGATATCATTCTGTATACAACAATAATTTTTTCATCTCAACTTTTTAAATAATTTTTTTTTCTTCATCGTCATTCTTTGAAACTCTATAAGTAATTTATTATCTATTTTACAGTAAATTATAAAAATTTATGTATTTGAATAAAACATTGTTCAATATGTTTCTAAATTATAAAAGAATAATAAATAATTTTGTTTAATTTAAATAATAATAACCTAATATGATTTATTATTTTCCAACAAAAGATAATTTACTTGTTAAATATGTTGTTATTTAGCAATTGCAAGTTATCTTAAAACATACACCGTAACTCATTTTTAAATTATTGCGACTATTTGGGTACAATTTTATTGTTATAGCAATATACCTTCTTTTTTAAAGTATAATATGAAAAATTCTAAAACATTAAAATAAAACCCCTCAAAAAGAGTTAAAAAAAAGAGTATATGAAGTAACAAATTCTGTTACAACTTTTTTGTGTAAGTACTTTTAGTTGAAAAACTTTGTTATAAAACTTTATAGAACTAAACTACATATCCAGGATATAAAACAACTTAAATCCATTTGCCCATATTCAGTAAGATAGCATTACAAAAAAAAAAAAAAAAAAAAAAAAAAAAAAAAAGAGGAAATTTTTGTGTAAAGTCATGAGGTAAATTAGAACAAGAAAAAAAGTTACTATACTTAAAAGTAGAAAATAAATTGTATGAAATAGAAAATAATGGAGAACTGAAAGTCAAAATTTTTTCATGTTAGTTTGCTATTGCTATGGAATGATAACATGATAACATAAATAATAGTTCATTATTTTCATTGCATTATTTTATTGCTATTATTTTCATTTTCATTTCTATATTTTACACGAGCTTCAATTTTGCATTGAGACAACTTTTTTGTATTTTTTTTTAAGGAAAATTATTTATCTTCTAACGTTATAAATAAAAATTTCTGTAGGAAATACTAAGTTAAATGCAAATATAGTATAGTATCGATTATTTCAAATGCGATGTATTTTTTCCTGAGGAAAAAGTAATGTAAAATATCCAACCGTAAACATGGTAAGTGTTATTTGCTTTCTTTCCTTTCCTGGTGAGAAAAGAAACTTTATTTTTCTTAAAAAATAGTATTTCCGTATAGACATAAAAATGATAAGAGTAGAGGAAATTTCGTAAATTCAAAAAAGAGAAATTGGTGTTTGTATACTATGGATTTTTTTCTTGAATAGCATATTATGATAAACGTTTTATAGAAATATAAATCTTGGATTACTTATTTTAAGAATTTGGATACAATTATTTCAAACAGTATTTTACTTATAATTTCCCAGCTATGTAGTATATTATCAAAATTTTCAAAATATAAAAGATATATGATTTTTGTTTTTGCCGGCCCCTGTGTGCTTTTCTATTAATTGGAAAGTCCTTACCTGTCGATAAGGCATTGTCTTGACTGGAACTGGGATTAGTGTAGTACGATAACACAATATGGGAAAAAAAAAAAAAAAAAAAAAAAAAAACGCAGCAATAAAAGAATATCACGTGCACGATTATTGGGCACTTATTATTATTATTATTATTATTATTATTGGCCACTTATTATTACTGGATGATTATTTATTACTGGGTTCCCATAGTAAAGGGTTGGGTAGATTTAATTTTGAGTGTTGTTCCAGTTAATGCTAGACGTCAATCTTTGATTTGTATGTTCATTGCAGTATACTTTCTATAGAAAGTTACAGAAACTGTTGTAACGCAAGTATTTTATGTGATTCTATTTTTGTTTTCTATGTTATATTATAGTTTTATGCTCCAAATGGAAAGAATTCTACTTAAAAAAAAATATATAAGCGTAGCACACTGAAAAATAAAGTTTCTAAATTATATTGTACTGCATAGCTATGAGCTTCCATAACATAACACTTCATTATTGGGCATCTCGATTATTATTACTATATTGTATAGAACAACGTATTTATTCTGAGGAGCTTACTTTTTTTTTTTAGTGTTGAAAAGTATATCTCTGCTATACTGAACATCATAGCTGAGGCAACATAGTGAAGGAATAACAAGAAAAAATATATATTAAGCATTGAAACTTCATATATGTTTCAAACAAACATTGGTCTCGTCACACATCGTATTTTAATACTTGTATAACATGAATTACTTTTCAGTTATCTCTTTTTTTAAATTTTTCTGTAAAGTATATTGAATCTCATTAACAGTGATTGGCTGACCAACAAAATAAGACACATTCATTGGTTGATCTTGTTTTTTGAGCCGATAAATGTGAGTCGCATATTGAGCATGGAACTTTTTTTTGTGTGAAGTTTCGTTCATTTTTATCAGGTCTAAATTTCTATAGGAAGAAAAAACAATGATCCACGAAACAAACAGGTAATTACGTCATGATCAGATGTTTTTAACAAAGGAAAATTTTCGAAGAGCTGTCTTAATATTTGTGTGTAGTTTACAGAACGAGCTTTAGCGTACTAACTGTAAGACAAAATTTTGTCTTTTCTTGGTTTGTTGGGACTTTTTGAATCTTGTTGAGATGTCTTCTTCTTTATTTTCAACTAAAAATTAGCAAAATGAATTCAGTAAAGAACATCATGGTTTAAAGTATATAATGATTATAAAAAAAAACTGTACAAAAATGTGTTAAAAGTGACTTTTATTTTAATTACTATAGTTGTATTTTCCTTACACTTTTCCTTTACGAAAATTAAATGAAAATTTCAAGTAAATAAGAAAACAGAATTGTCACCATATAACAGAAATTTAGTAAATACAATTAAATAGTACTGTGATGGTTCTATTTCATATTATATTTAAATGAAAAATTTCCTTTTATAAACGTGTCTATATTGAGAGCTTGATAAGTTGTAATTTAAACTTCACTTTAGAAATAGAGTGAATACTTATGTTACACACTTGATAAAAATACAAAGTACTTTAAACTTCATTTTTTTTTCGCAAAAATGAAAAACATGTTTATTGGATCACAGATGTAAAGCTTCTCAGATTTTTTTAACTCACAGTAAAAAAAAAAAAAAAAAAAAAAAAAAAAAAAAAAAAAAAAAAAAGAGTTAGCATAAAATGAAAGTTAGAGAAAGCACTTACAAATGGAATGTCTGGAATTTGGAAAAAAAAAAATTTAAAATACTTGATGTTAAATTATTTTTCATTGCAATTCTTTTTTCAAACTAAAACTTAAGTAAAACTTGAGTAAATTTTTCTTTCCTTCTATATTTTTTTTTCTTCTTCTATTTATGAAATATACTGAAAAATGTATTTTTTTTTATCATATTCAATTAAAGCCATTATTACGCGGTTGAGTAAATCAGTCGTAATATTTTAAACCGTATACAAATTTGGTCTTAAATTTTTTACTTCTTAGAGCTCAACTAACTTTTAGAGTTTTTTCATAAAATTTAAATTGTTGTTTTATACAGTTTTATAAACAACCATAATTTAAATAAAGCATTATTATTCAATTCAAATAATCTAAAGCAAGACTGGAAAAAAGTAGCAATCATAAATAATAAACTATGAAGAGTTAACAAGTCTTATTTTTCAAAGTCTTATTCCTTATGTCAATCTAAAACAAACCATTATTATTGTTTGAAAATATCTTATATCTTTGTAATGGAGAAATATGTCAAACATTCAACTTATCTCTGGTTTTATATTTTCAATGAAATTGTTTCTTGGATGAACTGAAAAAGTATTTTCAATAAAAGCAATTTATTCTTATCTTTTCTACAGTGTACAAAATGGACCATACATATAAACACAGTACAGAGTGAGAACGTTTTTATCATGATATTTTCATTTCTCTTTTAGCAAAATCAAGTTATAGTTCAGATAAAAAAAAAGCCTTCTTTATATAACTTATTTAGCTCATACTTTTTTTATATATCTTACAGATAATGGTTAAAATTTAATAAGAAGAGAATATATATATATATATATATATATATATATATTAGACATCTACAAAGTATTTTATTTTTAAATAACTAATTCAATTATAAATAAAATAATCTTATTATTTTTAATGTTACCTTCTTGTGTGGAGTGTTTGAAAAGAAACTTGACTGATAATCTTAACTCTCTCTGTCTCTCTCTCTCTCTCTCTCTCTCTCTCTCTCTCTCTCTCTCTCTCTCTCTCTCTCTCTCTCTCATTTCACATAGTACAGTAAACAATTAAATAGTATAAGAAAATATTAATTAACTTTTTTTGAAAAAAAATTGTTTTATTTTGAAAAAATTGTTTTATATATTTATTTTAACCGTAAATGCAACAATTTTTGTCAAATCTATCATATAAACATTGTGCGTAAAAATTGATAATTTCCCTCGAAGCGTAAAACAGTATAAGTATTCAAGCAATTTACATTACTTTCAATTGATATTATTATTTAATATAATATGCTATAATTGTATTGAAAATAATTAGTTTTTTTTTCATAACACAATACTTCAAAACAAATCATAATTAACATATCTTCTATATCTATTATAATCTTTTTAAATATTGTTTATACAAGAGTTATTCGTAAAGTAAACAAAATAATGAACGAGTGTCCTTCCTGAAGTTCTTTGTATTCACTATTTAATATACGTACTGGGCATGAAATGTATGTATAATGTTTTCAACAATGACGGACGACTCGCGGCTGTTTTCAGCCTGAAGTGTTTCATACTGTATACATGCCACAACCATGATGTACTACACCCCAACCCTCCAGTGAAATATTTTTTAACCTATGAGAGCACGATTGTAGAATAAACATCCAACACCATACAAAAACAATTCATTAAATGAATTTTACATATCATAAATTTTACACTTAAAATTTTATAAGTACCATTCAGTTAATTATGATTTATCAATGTATTTCATGTAAATTTTTAACCCCTTTTTTTGTTGACGTAATTTGAATTTTACAGAAAGAGAAAGTGTGAGAGAGAGAGAGAGAGAGAGAGAGAATAAATGAAAGAAAAAAGTTAAAAGAAGAAAAAAATATATAAAAGAAGAAAGGTTTCTTTCAATTATCAGACGTGTCCTTAAAGTGTAATTTACATTCTTAACTGAACTGAAAAAAAGTTTAATAAAATTCAAATAAAGAAATCAGTGCAGAGCAAAGTCAAATTAAGAAAATTTGTTTTTCAAACTTTTTATTTTTCAATAAAAACTTAAATTTTTTTAATAAAGTTTTCGTCTACTTTTTTTTTTTCAAATGAAAATGAGAGTTGAATAACATGAAGAATTTATGAAAATATTTCTTTGATGTAACTTTTATATATATCTTTTTTTTTTTCTAATAAAATCTTGTATATTGTTTATAAAATGAAATTTTACTCAATAACAACATAATAATTATTTTTCTTCATGTTCTCTATATTTTAAATTACATTGATGGGTATCGTATAATTATAGTAGTTCAAATAAAACTGCTAAAATTTAACTTTTTTTTTTTTAATTTTTTTTTTATTATTGCAGTTTTTAGCTACTCGCTACTTCCTTAATCTTTTAGTTTGTGCGGGTTATACTAAAACAGGTCAGCTATGACCTAGCAAACATCTCAGCATTTGCAATAAAAACTTGTGGGGAAGTCGTGGAAACATTTATAGTCTGGATGATTATTAGTCAGGATGGTCGTCAAGGTTGATCTTGCCTCCCGAATCTCCAAGCTAGCTCACTGCCATCGCCAGGCATTCGTAAAAACCTGGTCACTGGGTAGGATTGAACCCGTGACCTCTTGCATGCTGGTCGGACAGGTGAATTATTAGGTTAATAATTTCTTTAATTTCCGATCATACTTAGAATCTCTCTCTCTCTCTCTCTCTCTCTTTGTGCATGGAAAGAATAAATTACATAATTTATGCTGCATTTATGTCATTCTACCATAAATTATGCTAATTTGGAACAAGATAAGTAATTATGATGTATAACATAATATGTATACATACTTATTTTGCAATATATCATGAATTATGCTGTATTGAACAAATTGTGCTGAAAATGAGCCACCATAATTATTACGTAATTATTTTTATCCATGTACAAAAAGAAAACTGTCACTATAATATAATCAGTAATCACTATAACTATATATACCGCATATCCGCGCATATCAAGATTCTATTACTATTGTTTTACTTTTATTTAAGAAAAAAAATTTTCTTTTTGACTTTTTATATTTTGAAAGTGCGTGTGCTAAAATTAAGTATACTGTGTTGAAATTTCATGCAAAACAAACAAGCGATAATCTAATAAATGAAATAAAATGTCAAGAAAGACGGGATACTTCAGATGTTGTAGAATTTATTTCCGTTAAAGTCTGTATACTGTATATAAAAAACTTCATAACAAGATAAACAAAGTTGAATTAGTTTTATAAAACATCGTCTCCAAGTATATTGAATTTAAAATAGGATGGAAAAGTTATATAATTTTATTATCAAAGTTTATTTTTTTTTTATTTTTTTTTTTTACATCAAATTTTATAGAACTAACAGTTCTAGTGTATAATTTTCATTTTATCAGTCACACAAAATTAAAAGATAATAGGTATAGGAGTGAAAAATTATATCACAATTTCAATAGTCAATATTTTGAATATAAATTTAATACAAGCCGCATTTTAAATAGATTAACTTTTTTAATGCTTTTTTTTTGTCTAAAAAAAAAAAAAAAAAAAATCTGACATAAGATTGTAAGTGCTTTTATAAGAGATTAAATTTATCCATATTATTAAAAAAAAATACGAAAAAAAAATACGTATAAAAAAAAAAAACGCTTTAACTTGTTGTTCCTTTAGAATTTTTAATTCGTATTTGGCACACAAATCCTAAATACAAATAACACTACAACAAAAGCAATGTAAATTTTACTTACCTATTATTTTGATTAACCTATAGGCTAGTGCTAGTCAATACGTCAAAACGTCAGTACGTCTCTGACATACACTAAAAATATTTCAGTAATTTTTAATGCTAAAATATTCTACTCTCTTTTTAAAAAAGGCTATAGCTAAATTTAATACCAGCGGCTATATTTCCTACAAATTTTTGTAACTATTTAACATAATATTATATATATGTTCAAGTAGCTCTATTTTATTCATTCAAAAAATATATTAGACTGATTCAAAAACAATAACGATCATATATCAATATTTTAATAAAATATATTATATACATATTTTTTATTAATATTTTACATTACTAAATTCAATTATAAATAAAAAATAAATTTAAAATAAAAATTTATGAATACAATCGATATTTTTGTTTTCAAAAGTACACTAACAAAGAGAGACAGAGAGAGAGAGAGAGAGAGAGAGAGAGAGAGAGAATTGGTAAGCTGTAGCAAGTTTTCATATTGAGCATCCACGCGTGTGTGCAAGTGTGTCTAGAATATTTGAATTTCAAAATTTACGTCCTTCAAGTCAAGTCTTCATGCAGAGCTGAACTCTAAAGAGACCAAACAGATCTTTTTATTCCAAATGTACGCTGCTGAATGCTTTCTCTCTCTCTCTCTCTCTCTCTCTCTCTCTCTCTCTCTCTCTCTCTCTCTCTCTCTCTCTCTCTCTCTCTCTCTCTCTCTCTCTCTCTCTCTCTCTCTCTCTCTCTCTCTCTCTCTCTCTCTCTCTCTCTCTCTCTCTCTCTCTCTCTCTCTCTCTCTCTCTCTCTCTCTCTCTCACGTTCTACACATCTCAGTTTTATAGTCGACTATAAATGAAAATTTTCATGATATGATGAAATTTAAATTATTGTAATAAAACTTTAGTTTTGTAAGAAAGGTTGCATATTGTATTACTTTTTTTTTTTCATCTTTATTGTTTCTATAAAGTAAAACTCTTAATTTAACGTTTTTAAATAGCTATTAAAAGAACCTTTAATATTATAAAATATCTTTTGATTCTTTCGTATATTAATATATTGAATTTAAGCCAATAAATTTATAAATTCATATTTTGAATAATCTTATTCAGTAATAAATTTTTATCTGCAAAGCTAAAGGTTTCTGTTGAATATTCAAAACATATTTTGTTCTCCAAAAAAAATATAAGACTTGATGTTAGATAAAAAAAAATAGCATTTTTTATGTGTATTTCTTTTATCAACGTCCCAAATGGATCAATATAAAAATAATACCCAATAGACAATATACTACATCCATTTCTTCTCCATATCGAAAAGCATTAAAAATAAATATACTTGAATATGTTTTCATATCTTCTTACATAACTTTTTTTTATTATTATTATTCTTTGCTATGTAATAAAACGTAAATATTTAAAAATATAGGAATGAAATAATTCATGAAAGATAAAAGAAAGAATTTTTTTTATTGTTAAAAATACATCTAATATTTATTTACATGAACATTAAAGTACATATCAAATTACAATTGGTTATAATATACACATTAATATACATTTTATCACTCAGTTTTTTTTTTCTGAGCATGATGATTCTCTTGCAAAATGTCTCTTAAAGGAATAGACCAGAGAAAAACATAAGCATTTATATCACAAAACACTTGATGGGACTTACATAAATAACTTTAGTTTATCTCAAAACCCAAGAGTAGCTCCGTAGCAGTGATTAGAAAATTCAATTTATGCAACCCGCACAACACTTTCATACTAATTTTTGCATGTTTCTGACGTCATAAACATGAATTTTCACGCAAATTGCATACTTTACAGTATTTTTGTCATTAGTTTTGAAGATCCCATTTCGTGTTTATTCATTAAAAAGCACATGTTGTTTTATGTGGTCTATGGCTTTAAGACATAATTTTATAGGACTAAACTTTCACCGTTTGACTTGAAAACTTGAATTATCTCTGCATAAATTCCTCAGGGTTCAATTGAATTTATATTCTATAACATTCAAGTAATTTCAAACTATTACAGAAGTTAGTTTATACTGTATGTTGTAATTCTACATTTTAGTACTTCTTGATGTCAAAGTTTATATATGTAAAAAAAAAAAATGGAAGCAGGGGAGCAAAAAAAAAAAAAAAAAAAAAAAACGGTTACAGAAATTTAAAGAACCACAGAATTCACTAAGAATTCTAATAATCAAATCTGAATCTACTTGGAAAGTTAAGAAATGTTTTGAAGAAGTTTCATTTTTAATAGTCAAATTGCAATCCTAGTTTTGAAAAAAAAAAAAAAAAAAAAAAAAAAAAAATCAAAATTCAAAATTCAAAATTCAAAATAAAACGTTAAGGAGAAAAAACAATCTTAAACCACCTAATAGGAAAATAACGTTTGTTATATAAAGTCCCTTCTCTTAATTTTGTACAATATCAATGCTACATAATTGTCGCATTTTTTTGTGACTCAAAGAAAAAAAAATTACGACTGAAATTTTAATACAAAAGTTTTGAAAATGACGTATTAAATAATATTACGATATAATATATTCTTCTGAATAAATTATTGTTAAATTGGTCTTATTACTAATTATAAAGTCAAACGGTGGGATATATATCATTTACATTAAATAAATAGTCAATTATATATATATATATATATATATATACAGTATATATATATAATTATATACTGTCATTCACAGAAATATTTTTGTCATTGTTACACGTTCTCGTCTTTAACAAATTTTAGGCAGAACACACATCCACTCCAACATTCACCAAAATATATTACATCAAGCCAAAAGAAGATCGATCGTTGTCAGCCCCGGTCTCATGTCGATAAATTTCTCCTATATAAATACGTGCCTGTAACACAAGGGTATTGGGTTTTATACAGAGAACAAATTACTGTCACCAGAATCACTAGTGATTTTACTCAACACTACTTTCTCATGGTATATATGTATATATGTATGTATATATACAGTATATATATATATATATATATATATATATATATATATATATATATATATATATATATATATATATATACGTGACTTTCATGTGTTAGGTAATAGATTATAGGTTCAATACTTTAGTGTACGTGAAAACTATATAATATATAAACTAAAAGATTTACAGATCCGATCAAACTTAACTATCGATTTTAGTAAAATTTACTGACATACACGTACGCAATTGTAACATGATTAATATTTTAAGTAGATTAATATCATATTGACAAATTTATAGTAATTTTAGACAATTCATACAGACAATTATTAATAACGTAAAATATTAGTATTTCATTTTAAAATACTATAATAACTTACGATTTGGCTTCTCTTTAAAATAAAGCTTGCTTTCCCTTTTCATAATCGTCTTTAATTCTGTAACATAATAATAATAACAAAGATCAAGTCTTGTCTTGACACGTGTACAAGAGGCTATACTCACGTGCTAGACGTCCTGGTAGCTGACACACACTGGTACTTGCTCGGACCACGTGCCATCAGGACGACACGTGGGGCGAACGTTCTCCCGAGCTACGTAACCAGCACTGCATGTCACCTTCACGTGATCACCAGGATCGTAGTAGAATTTAAGAGGTGCGAGACGACCGTGAGCTGGATCACCGGGGAAAGGACACCGTGCCTTACCTGAAAAAAAATTAATAAAATAATAAATATATTTCTTAAAGCTATAGACCACATAAAACAACATGTTGTGCTTTTTAATGAATAAACACGAAATGGGATCTTCAAAATTGATGACAATTTTTACATGAATGCTAATGTAGCCCCACGAGAGAGCGTGAAAATACTGTAAAGTATGCAATTTGCGTGACTATTCATTTTTATGATGTCAGAAACATTAAAAAATTAGTACTAAATGTTGTGCGGGTTGCATAAATTGAAATTTTCTGATCACTGCTACGGAGCTACAGTTGGGTTTTGAGACAAACTAAAGTTATTTATGTAAGTTCCATCAAGTATTTTGTGATATAAAATGCTTGTTTTCTTCTGGTCTAATCCTTTAATAATAATAATAATAATAGTTCTTTACTGGTTATTAAAATGTTACAAAGAGAGAGAAAAAATGTATACAAAAAAAAATAAATAAAAATAAGATGAATAATAATATACCCAACTGGGGTGAGAAAAAGGCAAATACCTATACACGAAGCGATCTCACAGTTCTCACCCCCATATGATCAGACACTGCTTCGTTAAAACATATAACATAACAAAATATATTTACAAATAATGGTTTACGTGGCAGAAGAAGTGGCTTGAGCAGGCAGTAATGTCCTTTTATTTATTTGTAGAGAGTTTATATTTTATGATTGAACTACTTCTATAATACATTCATTTCTGATATCGACGCTGTATCATGAGATTTTTTTTTTTTTTAATTATTTTAAGGTTTAAATTTTCCTTACTAACATTATCTTATAACGTATATTTCTACTAAAAAAAGAACTTTTGTAAAAAATGAAAGAAAATTTCCTATTATTCCTCAAACATAAGCCTGCAGGGAGATTGTACCTTATATAGCAAAAAAAAAAAAAAAAGATTACATTTTTTTCATTGTGAAAAAAACACAATATTGCCTTATAAAAAATAATACGAAAGCACATTTTTTTTATCAAGAGAATATTGAATTTGACATTAAAGCCAGCTATACAAAAGTAATAAAAAAACGTCTCTATAAAAGAATGAAGGGTAATTAAGGGCTATTAGTAAGAAGCGATAAACAATTCAATCATGATATTTTAGGGAGTTTTAATTACAAAATAATATTTTATTATGTGGTGAATGATTGTGGACCATTATTCCATATTCATGATCAAATTTATACCCATAAAATAGACTTCGATTTCGACTTTAGTTGCATGTGTGTGGAATGATTGAGAGGAAAAGACAGTTTGTAGGGAGGGAACTTTAAGGACGGAGATCGTAATATAGAAGTGAAGCAAAGTCAATAATAGGATCCCAAATTACTCCAAGCCTCATTACGATCTTCACTCTCTTATATAGGAAAACATAAACCAAGCCAACGTTACGCCCCCTCTGTTCTTCTCTCTTTAATCTAAAATGTATTATGATGTAGTAAAATGTGATTAAACAATATAAGCCACGACATTAATGGACCATTTAATACATGTATGTAATTAATACAAGAGAAAGGAAATTGGGTTGGTAAAATTTATTGCGGTATATAAATTTATATATATGATACAGCTTGGTATCTCAAATTGCTATCTTTTTAGTTTGAAGATATTGTGGTTTTTAAATCATATCTTAATTACAATCTTTAGATATTAACTTTCAATATTTTGTATACTTTAATCTGATGATTTATAATAAACTTAAACGTTAAGCTTTTTTTTTTCTCTTGTAAAAAAAATTGTTTTGCTTGCAAAATTAGTATCAATAAATAGGAATAATCTGTGCCAACATTTAGAAAATAAGAAGTCTTTTTCTCTACTTATAAAAAAACATTCTGAATTCTAGGTTTATAATTTACGATATCTGTAGTAATAATACTTAAAGATTATGTGTATAAAACAAAATAGCTTTTTGAGAAATATTTTATTTTTACCGTATGATAGTGCGAATATATATATATATATATATATATATATATATATATATATATATATATATATATATATATATATATATATATATATATATATATATATATATATATACAGTATATATATCCCTTGATACCAAAATACGCTAATCTAATAATATACATATAAATATATATAGTAATATACATATCGACTTTTATTTTCATAAAATATAGTTATAATAAAGCACATCATATACCACAAAACTGAGAATTAAGTGTAACAAAACATGTAGAATACATGTTGCAGTAACCATTAAGAACACATGCTGCTACTAAAAATCGATTTTATAAAAGTATCGATTGTTTTTGGTCATTTACTACATATTATATGGAATCACTATAGTTAGTACATCTGGTATCTTCTTCTTTACTACTCGCGTATTGTACGGTATACATTGTATGTACTGTACATATACGAGACCTTTGCATGGGGCTGATTTTAACTTTTCAAAGTTGTTCTTAACCTAAAGTGAGAAGTAAAGTTCATAGCCTCTCTTTGCCTTGCTAATGGAAACGAAAATTAACTTTACGAAACTTTGCGGCTATGAGAATAATAATAATAAAAAATCAGCTTTAGACTCTTTATTTTATACCAGAGGTACTTGATAAAAATCGTGTAAAACAAAAATTAAAATAAAGTTATTAAAAATTTCTTTGTAATGCTTTTATATGTATATATATATAAATATATTTCACTTTCCGAAAGTGATAAAAAATGAGGCTTAAAAAAAAAAAAGTTTTAAAAACATATTATTACTTTTCTTTGAAAGAATTTTTTTTCTCTCCTTGTCATTATAAAGGTTAGATGAGTTGTTATAATTACCGTGTTAGTGTGCCTTTTTAGACACAAGCTTTGGTTAAGCCCATTCTTTCCAGCATCAAGCAAAGAAGTTTTCGATTACAGCGAAAAGATTAAATGCTAACTTTCACATTATATATTTTGATCCTTTCATACAGCTGATATGCTTAGTCAGTAGTTTTTGATACTTTTCTTTAATTTTCAACCATCGTAATAAAATATATGTGAACAACTTACTATGGCAGTCAAATTTATTCTTATAACTCTAACTATATATATATATATATATTAATTATATAATATATTTTTTTAGATTATTAATACAAGATTACAGATTTGAAATGAAACCTTTGTAAAAAGGATCGTGAGAATTAAAACATATGATGCGAATTAAAAAAAAAAAAAAAAAAGACTCAACTTAAAATTTTGCTAACTTTAAAATTTATTTCAAATGTAATTATGAAAAGTCAATATTACTGTTTTATGTTCAGCAGCAACTTTTTTAACTATTTATTTACTTATATAACCTTATTGCATTACTAAAAGTTTTTACTATACTCATTTGTCAAGTATGGTATAGTTTTGTAATGTTTCAAAATTGTACTGCATAATAATGAGATTTCGTTCTTGTAATAAAATAAATAACAGTAACAATAAAAAAATCTACTTCTGATATTTTCAGGCTTATTTTTAACGAGCTCAAAAAGCTATAAACTTTTGTTGTAACGAATAGAAATGGCAATAACTACTTTTATATCTGGAGAAAAGGGTTTGAATACTGAATGCGGTATAACTAATACTTACAGAAAGGAGCTGGGTGTGACCAGAATCCAGTCTCGGTGCACACGATGGTAGGTTCGCCAACCAGTTGATGTGACTCCGCACATCCGAACTGAACTGCACTACCGACGTGGTGACGTCCATCAGGTAAGGCTCGTCCACCTGTCTCGAGGACTCGACCGTGAAGTGGCGGTAAGGGTGGAGGACAAAGTACGGGTAAACAACGTGGGGCTGAGCCTGACCAGCGACCATCTTCTTCACACTCTACACCTGGAGGACCGGAGAGACGGTAACCCCAAGTACAACGGAACACGGCACGTCCCCCGTAACTGCTGTTGTGCTCGACTAATTGCAGACGTGCATCTGTCACTCCTTGTAGTGGAGGACATGTGACCGGAGTGCAGCGAGGAGGATCCCCGGACCAGCTTCCTGAAATCATTAAAAAAAAAAAATCATATGATAACTGAAGTATGAGTAGCCTCACAAATTTGTTTTGACTTTTTTATTCCCTATCAAATTTATAACTAACAAAGTTATTTTTTTATGTCATGCTTCTTTTATTTATTTTAATTGAACAATCCTCATAGCCTTTTAAATTACAATTTACGAGTTTTTATATACAAATTTGTTAAATTTGTTAATTTTAGTATATTAAAGTTTCATTTTCAACCATTAACGAGTTTTTTTTTATAAAGTTATTTTATTACGATCTCACTACTTTTTGACGTAATCTATGGAACAGAGAGCCATAACTTTTATATTCAAATTTCATGTCTTAATTGTATATGTGTTCATTTATATGTATAGAAAACTGTATTAAATAATGATAAAATAAATATATAAAAAAATATACTACCAGCGATGTAAATTAATTCCACATTACTTTCATTGTAAAATTTTTATGTCTTTTCTAGGGACATAAGAAGAAGTTTATCATTTTTATTTTCTCTCACAAAGATCTGCAAAGTTTTACGGTCACAATAAAAAAGCAGTTTCTCTGCAAGTGTTAATTGCATTACATTTCCCCCCACACAATACCATGTAAAAGAGTTAAGAATACATAATTCTAAACTACTGTATATATAAATTCAATATAATAAAATATTATTGAGTATAAAAATTTAAAATTGCAATTCATATGTAAAGTACCTTACTAAATTTTTTGTGAAGTAGAAATTTTATAATAAAAAAAATTCAACTTCCATAAAAATTGAGTTAAATTTATAAAAGTGGTAGTTTATTATAATATAAAAAGTTGAAAGAAACGATTACATCGCAATCCAAAATTTCTTGTTTTGTTCTTTTTTTTTATCACGTGATAACGTCAGGTGTCAAAGAAAGGAGATGTCAAGGAGAAAACACGAGTACTTAATGATGCAATCTACGGTGTTTTTGACAAGTGCAAAATCCACTCGACAAAGTATTTGAGGAAAACACTTCTTGCCAGCTGCACGTTAGTTGAACCACAAAAGAAACCGCAGAGAAACCCGCAGATCTAAAACTTTGCAGTCGAATAAATTTTATATAGAAATTTGTGATAAAATAAGTAGAGAGAAAGAGAGACCTTTCTGTGAATACGTTTTTAGTTTTTACCTTTCACTTTTTATTTAAAAATATGCTTTTTTGTGACATAAAAATTTGTATTACAATCTTAAAGAGTTTTTTTATTTTACAGTCACAGAATGTAACTATAAAAACATACATATACTGAAAAAAAGGGGGCAAAAATAAAGTAATGCCGTTGTAATAAATAACGTACCACAAATTATAGCTTAAAAACACTTGTCACTTTTCATAACATAACTATATTATTTCTAATTTACATTGTGTACGAGTATAACATTTTGTTAAAATATTTTGTACTTTTGTGTGTGTGCCTGTGGAAAAAAAAAAAGTTATCAACATAGCGATTTGGAGATGCATTTAAAGTGCAATATGCTTCCATTTTATACGATTAATTTTATTGCTCAGGACTCAGGATTGCTATTTTTAAGAACGAGCCTGGTGGCGCAGTGCTATGCGTGCTGGTCTATGTACGAGAGGTCGTACTTTCGTTGCTTGGTGGGTACCGTATCGGTTTTTTCAGAGGCCATATATGCACACGTACAAAAATAAATACTTATATAATGATTATGCTAGCTCGTTTTAGCTCAATTTGTTCAAAACAGCATAATTTATGCTATACTGCATAATAAATATCGATCTTATTGCGAAAAAAAAGGCCTATATCGTTTTTTGTCAGTGGAAGCAAAAGGCGTATCTCGTATTTTGTCAGTGGAAGCAAAAGGTCTATCTCGTTCCCGAACGTTATGGCGATAGCGCTCGAGATAGGCCTTTTGCTTCCACTGACAAAATACGAGATACGCCTTTTGCTTCCACTGACAAAAAACGAGATAGGCTTTTTTTTCGCAACAGGATCGATATGTTTCATAGGATTAATATTATATTGTACAGCATTATTAATTATATTGTTCCAATTTAGCATTAATTATGCTAGAATGACATAAATATAGCATAAATTATGTTATCTATTCTTTCCATGCATGGTATGCACCGAGTGCGCGCTCATTTTCTCTACACGTTCATGCCCGTACGTTTGCCAGTGATACACAGGTAAAACGGTAGGAGAGATGTTTAGGCTGGAAAGGTCTATTCATGTCTCTGGACAGTCCTATGACGCCAAGTCATAGGTATCTCGGGACGGTTCACCAATCCTCCTCATCTCACTCATATCTATTAAATCACACGTTGTAGGGTATAGCTTGTTGTGTGGCATAGAACTCATTTGTCATTTTATCATTACTTTTATCAATTAATTTACAAACGTATTACAAAAAAGAGCAGTTTTCCAAAAAAAAAAAAAAAAAAAAAAAAAAAGCTTTTAAAAATTAAATTTACATAATAAAGTGCATTACTTTTTATATAAAAATTTACGTATTCAAATCATCATATACATACAAACATAATGTTTGTATTACAACATTTACCCCTTTTTCATTTAAAATTAGGATTCTCAACAACAAAATACACTGTAATTATTATGTAACATTGTGATGCTAACAACAGATCACAAATAACATAAAAATATTGATATTATATACGTATATAGGATTAGTGATAGAAAATCCGATTTTGTCAACCTAATCAAAACTTTCTGATGATAATCAACTTGTGCTGGTAAATCTAATCCCTTTATAATATGTTTTGTTGATGTAGCACAAAAACACAGTTTATTTTAAAGATTAAAATTACGATGAGAAAAAAATCATTGGTCTTTGTGACCATAAACCTTTACAAAAAAAAAAAAAAAAAAAAAAAAAGACTAACGATGATTTTAAAAATTAAATACCTCTTCTTTTGCTTTTAAAGGATAATAGAAATTTTATATAGAAAATGTCAAATATTTAGTAATATGATCAATATTATGATGAAATTTTACACACATATTGTTTTTATTACACAGTGAAAACATTTACAAAAATTTCTTCTTTTTTTTTAAATTGTAAAATGTATTTTTTGATGTATGTGCAGAATTTTTTCTCCGTGTTTAGGATTTTTTTAAGCTACGTGACAAAAAAAAAAAAATACTAAAAGTGTTGCGGCTACCAGGCTTCAGGCTTCTAGTAGACTAGACTTAAAAACCTTCCACGAGGAAAAAAAGGCCTTTTTTTTTTGCGAGAAAATAAGGCAAAGGAGGAGACTCGAGGGACAACGTAAGTAAAGCCTTGGAGGCGTGTTTTTAATTAAAACGTCACTACGATTACATCAGTCAGACAAATTCTTAGTCTTTTGTGCCAGCTTCTTTTTTTTATTTAAAAACATGCAGACTGAAGAAAGACTTTGTCACAAACCACGAGGGATGCACAAATGCAAAGTTTTTTTTTTTTTTTTTTTTTTTTTTTTTTTTTTTTTAATGCAAACGTAACTTATAAAACCATTCATCCATCTTTTATCAACCTTGCCTGTCTATCTTTACCTTTACTTTTTTTTCCAAAGTAATCGTAAAATATTTATTTTAAATCTTAACTCTTGTTTTATTAAAAGTTGACACAGAACTTGAAAAATGTTATTTTGTAATGAGCTCATCGTTCTTACATTTTTAATTTATGACTTTTAAAACATTCTAGTGGTTGAAACTAGAAATAAAAAAAGTTGACTTTGATCATTCAGCTCTCTTTACAAAGTTTTTAGTTTTATTTGATATATAAAAGAGTTTTCAACCCTAACAAGTCAGAGATCATTAAAATGTTAACAGGTATATTCATTTGATGTATTTTTTTTTCTTCATTTTAATATTTAAATGTATTTTGTTAACTTTATGATTACTGTGATTAAGCCTATTATACTCAAACTTTTTGATAGATTTTGTTTTGTTACTTTACCTAATATTATCATCACTCACAAGAAGGACACTTACAGACATAGACAGAAGGGATACGTCATATATATAGTTATATATAGTGCTAATGTATAACAGGCTTATTACCTAAATATGTACAAATTCCTAATATTCAAACAATTTTTTTTTATTTAATAGAAGCCAACGTCTGTAATAAGTTAAATGATAATGATGTACAGCTCTGGCCAAAAGTTCCCGAACGGGGCAGCGGCGGCCGCTGCGTTTTCTCATAAAGATAACATTGAGTGGTTGCGGGTTGCCTATGCAAATCGTTCGGAAACTTTTGGCCAGAGCTGTACGTTGCATGTCCACAATCTCAATGTTCAAAAAAATCTATCTCAAAAACAGTCCGTAGTGTCCACTCATATGAAACTCGTAATAGGGGGAACAATTATTACATTGAAAATCCACGTTTGTCACTTAGTAAAAAAGGCCCAGAATATTGTATTGCACTACCACTCACTCAGTATTAAACGATGTGAACCATATTTATTATTTAAGAAATCAGTACAGAAATACCTACTTATATGTTTGATAGTGTATCTGATTTAACAGTTAATAATGTAAAATACAATTGATCTTAAATAGGACATAATTTACTATACTTAATTATTTTGTTATATGTATGTTGTGTTTTGACTTGACTTATTCTACTCTGTAAAGACATGGAAAGTAATAAATTTTTAAAGTGAATGTTTTATGCACTTTGTTTATTTCATTAAGTGTCCCTTATTTCCAGTTCAGTTGATGGGACTCATTGTCTTAACTGTGCCTTTTGTTCAATAATTTATGATTTATTGTATAATTCATCTGCTGCTGCTCATTTGATTGAACTATAAAAGGACATTATTTATTTATTTATTTAAATATGCCAGTTAAGGAACTAGAAAAGTGCCATTGTTAGAATAAGATTTTTTTTTTATTCTTGCAGAGATTAATGGTGCATTCACATAACGTTTTTATTTTTGCTGTACCGTAACACAATTTCTGTGTTATTTTTAGTTTACCACAAGGCACTGCATTTTTTATCATGATTTTTTTTCTTCATAAAATAAGGATTGAATAGGCAGCGGAAAAATACTAAACAGACAGAATTATTGGGCTATTTGTGTATACATGACAGTAAAAAGTATTCATAAAAAAAAAAAAAAAAAAAAAAAAAAAAACTTACCAGAAGCGTGACACGTAAGGTTGGCGGTACCATTAACCCTGAAGCCGACAGGACAAGTAAAAACCGCGGTATGACCCAAGCGGCTACCTTCCACCCTTGCTGTGACGTGTGGGTCATCCACTTCTAGGGGCGCGCAGTGAACGGCTGTAACAATGAAAAAAAAAATCACTTGAGTGGATAAGTCTGAAGGTAGAAAATAAAGATAAGAGATTTTTAAGAGGTCGTAGCTTCAAAATGCTTTTAATGCCTGACTTCTATTCTTGCACACTAACAAGCACTTCGACCATGAAAATGCTATAAAAAAATCGTGTTCTTTTTTTTATAGAAGTTTCGCACTTTTTCTTTCTATTTATATAGCAGCAAGTAGGAACGTAAAACACACATTTACAATTGGGAGTTTTGTATTTTATTATTTTTAATCTATCTACTACAAAAAATTTCATGGTACATATAACATCTGCACTCACAATCTAGAAGTGAAAATTCTTTAACTTTAAAATAATTAAATATTACCCGTATTTTTACAAATTAAAACGAGCAAGTGATAATTTTTAAGATATATAGAAATATTTTTAAATTGCCTAGAAATTTTAAATGAAATGAAATAACCACGCAATTTATTTTTATCTTAATGTTAGCGAAGCAATTTCACTACTGCGTTTGAAAATAAACAAGTTATACTCTAGACGATAATATTAGAAACAAACTCTTAAAAACCGAGAACAAAATTAAAGAAAAAGAATTATTGTAAATGTTTGCTGTATGTATGGACCTCTATATATAGTAGTTAATTTCCCTCGTGCACAAATTTAAAGTCTTTGTTCATGAAGCAAGAAGCATTGATATTTGGTACAGAAAGTAGTGTTGTGTGTGTTGTTTGGTAAACACAAAGAGGCTGAGACTTTTGCTGCTCTCCACGGCCTCGTCAAATATATAGGTGGGGGTGAGGGTGAAATTTTGTAGCCCGCGGCATAACTAACGAACCCCGCAAGAGCTGCTCGTTATCAAACATTGCCACATCATTTCATATTGTAAATAAAAGTCAAGAATCAGAGAGGTGAAGCACTGACCCAGGACTGCGCTTGATTTTTTTGCTTGTTACTATGGACTTAAGTGTTGTGGCTTTTTAATAAAATAACAAGCAAGCTTTTCAAACTCTTTTGCATTATACTTCATTCTATAAACAAGTAAAAAAGTTATTTTGAAGATCTTATTAGCCGTTTTTAATGATTGCACTTCAAGTGCATTCTCAGAATTTGTTTAAAATACAATTTCATAGAATATAACGTTGAATTATTTTTATGAATAACATATTAATAAGTATTTCAATCACTTTATTTATTTTTATTACATAAATTTAAATTCAAAATATGTTTATTCATTTCTATCTCCTACAATCATATACATCAGCAGGTTCTTATCTAACAATGATAAATGATCATCAGACTTACACACTAAAAAAAAATGTACAATTTAAGTGCTAGATAAGAAATATCATACTTCAATATTTACAATCACTTCAATGTGTCAAATTTCTTTTGATTGAGCCAAATAATAAGATAATTAATTATTATTAACTAATAATGCAACGTTAATTGCCCCCCCCCCCCTACTTCAATATAGTGCTAAATTGAAATACGGTTAATCTAATAATATATATATTAAAGTCAAGTATTGTTTTTTCGCCCCATGTTGCACAGTAACTATCAGGTAACTATTACCAAACGAACCGTTTAAAGTGTCTTAAATTTGTACCCAAATGGAACCATACTAAATTTGACTGATATGCAATAAGGATCATTTTTATGAATTTTGTTATGGTTTGCAAAATGGTTCCGAAACCGTTCCTAACCATTATGCAACAATCCAGACCAAAATGGAACCATTTGTGCAACAGGGGACAGTATTCAATAGAAGTGTTAGGTGACGAGATCTTACCTGTAACGACGATTTCAACACTGTTGGTAAGACCTCGTGGTGTAGAACACGTGAAGGTGCCCGAGTCCTGAGGTTTACTGTAGTAAACTGACAGACGATATTTCCACTCACGTTCATCAGATGCAATAGCCCAACCTGCAATACAAACATCAAAATATACAAAATGAGAAATCTGCACGTATTATTACATTTTATTTCAATTATATTTAATAATCAAATAATATTAAAAATAAATTGTAAGAAGATAAAAAAAAAATCACATTTTCAGAACAATGTTTGCAATGTCTTCAAATGGATTCATGTTAAAATTCAAATTGTCATTATATGTATTGCGAATTCCATTGCGCGAACAAAATCTAAAAGTTTTTACCTCTTTTATACGTTTAGAAACTAAACTACCTAATTTCCTCCTCCTTTTTATTTAAATTTAGTTTTCAGTAAGGCCAAAGTACAGGAGAAAATTACAGTTTAAACGAGCGGGTATTTTTTTTAAATGGTTTCAAATTAGCATATTTATTGAATCAGTGTACTTATTTGAGAATCACTATTTTTTTTAACTTTTTTTTTCCTTTCAACGAGATTGGAAAAATGAGAGAGGAACGTTTTTAGAACGTGTGAGGATAATTCACAAGCCTCTCCACAGCTGATTGAATTTGTAAGGCGTAAGAGACACTCAAGGGATAGAGAGAGAGAGAGAGAGAGAGAGAGAGAGAGAGAGAGAGAGAGAGAGAGAATCACTAACCTAACTTGCGACTCTTGTCCGTTTTGTCAACGTTTTGTTTGCAAAATCCAACAATGCTCTCCTCCCTCAACCAGAGTATGTGTCCTTGTTATTGTAAGAGAGAGAGAGAGAGAGAGAGAGAGAGAATTCTATTTTGTTGATAAAATACTGTACTAATTTCAATACGCTATTATTGATCTATGCTATGCTAATAGTGAACATAAAATAAACATGTTCTGCACCTTCTAATTTAATTTGTATTTGTGTACATTTCTAATTCATTATTTAATATTTATATTAAATAATGAATAAATATAATTTTTTATTTCAAATAATCAAGTTTGATATTTAATAAAATAAATTAAATTGGTATTTTGTTACAACATTATAATTCTTTAAACTCTACTGCCAAAAATTATTTGGAGAGCTTTAGTGTTATGTTTTTTTATATCTAAATATTTATCTATAATATATTTTCATACATTCGTAAAAGTAATATAGAATTATTATTAGACTAGTGTGAATGTTTATTTTTTTTCCGCACATAATAGTTAATAGCTGACTGCCATATAAATTTTTACTTTATCTTCATGTTTATGATTACTAATTTTTTGTAGTTTTTAATATTTAACTCGAATGGATGATTTTTATTTTACGTTATTACGTTACATTTTAATATAAAATAAAAAACGTGTATAATAATATATTCTGACATTTATTTCAATGGGAAATACTGCAGTATGTATGTAAAGCTTTTAATAACTCACATAGTAAAGCAGATAACAATATAAACGTGAACTCATTTTTGAACTACACGGAAATAAAATTATTATTAATGCCAGGTACATAAATCCTGTTAATTAAGATAGGTTAACATTTGCCTGGAATATTTATTGATACACATGACAATAGTTAATGCAAGTAAAATATAGTGCAATCAAGTTGTGACTCACCTAGATTAGGTGAAATTGTAGTACATCAATACCAGTTCTATAGTTTAGTATAATATGTACCTATTGCTATTTACGACATCTTGACGGGATTGTAGCAAAATTTGTAGCACGATAACACAATATGGCAAGTAAGCAAGACAACTGTAAACTGTAAAATTAGGAGAAAAGCAGAGGTAACCAGCTCTTTCGAAATCTCTCTCTCTCTCTCTCTCTCTCTCTCTCTCTCTCTCTCTCTCTCTCTCTCTCTCTCTCTCTCTCTCTCTTTCTCTCTCATCACGAGAAGATCCCTACCGTGTTTAGATTGGTCTCTGCCAAAGAGTTTGCACATGCTACACAAAAAGGTAAACATAAACACAGAGAGAATGTTTGTATGTGGACTGTGGACTCTATTGTTATAGACTTTCCCCCAATGTAACTTTACACTTAAAGAAAGTGTTTACTATCTAAGTCAATATTTGATTTTGTGAGGAAGTCATCAGTGGGGAATTAATTATAAATGTTATGTTATAAGTGATGTTTATATTATCAGTTTCTAGTTTTGATGTACACTATATATTATTAAGTATTGTTTTTATTTTAACTTTTGAATATATTTTTTAATGTAAGCCGTATTCGTATAATTAACCCTATTCTATAGATCTAGCTGGACATGTTAGCTATTTAGTTTATAATTATTATTATTTTTGGCAACAAAAAATCATTTTTAAAATGTAGATATTAAAATGTTTATATTTTGAAAAGGGCAATCAACACATTTGTAAACATAATAAATTTTAGTTAAAGTTCTATTATATATGAAAAATAAAGTCATATATAGCGTTAAAAATAAAGTATTATTCCTGACTATGTACCTTATTACCAGGACTAAACACATAAAAAAGATAAAAATTACATTATTTCATGAGATGTGTAGTTTCTATGACGTCACTATGAATTTGAACAATGTTATTTCAACCTGTTCTTCTTTGCTTTTATTGTTAAGTCTCTCTCTCTCTCTCTCTCTCTCTCTCTCTCTCTCTCTCTCTCTCTCTCTCTCTCTCTCTCTCTCTCTCTCTCTCTCCCAGCTTCATGTAAATATGCAAATTCTTTGCTCGCCACGAGGGATACACCGCGGTCATATACTTCATACGAGTGCAAAAAACACAACTACTTTTAAATCTCCAAAAAAAAAAAAAAAAAAAGTTCTGTGTGTAAGGATTCTCAACTATTTTCATATTTAAAGAGGATTTTTCATGCACCAAGAATGTGTAATTTCATACATTTCAATATATTTTATATATATATTTATAAAACTATAATATGGAATTTTGCCATAAGATTTTATATAAATACATATTATTATATATTTGTGTATACTTAACATTAAAATAAGTTATAAAAACTTTTGTTTTCTTTTTTGTTTTCTTTTTTTTTTATTAGTAATAAAACGACATGAACCAAAAAAAAATCCTTTGGCGTTCATTATAAGTTTATAAAGGCAAACAAAAAAAACTCATTCTATTTTTTGAGAAGAAAGAAAAGAGAGACTGGTATATTTTTTGTAGCTCAAAGTATCGGCCACAAAAACCGCCTAGAGCTAAGTCAGCCTAAAGTTAACAAAGTACTTTAGAATTGTATAACTTCAGTATAATATAAACTTTTGTAAATATGTTATTAAGATGTGGCTAAGCGGTTTTGGGTGAGAAATGTAGCACAGTAAAAACCTTTGCATAAGATTGAGCATTGATAAAGTTGTCTTTGCTTGAATAATAATAATAAAAGCTAATAGAAAATATATGAAACCTTTTGTTTATAGTTGGAAGTTAATATTAATATTTTGTGTTGCAACCACATTATTGTGGCTCACGTTTGAATCTTGTACTAAATTAAATGTTATGAACTGAAGTTTTTGTTTGTTTCAAAATCTTACATGCGTAAATATACCTTTATTAAAGTCAAAGGTTTAATATGTTTTTAAATTTAATTTAACGCTTAAAATATATACTTTAAAAATCTTTGAACAAGAGTTTTATGCATGTATATTTTCATATTTTATAGTATTTAAATTCAATTGATGTTATTGCTTACAGAATAAATAAACATTTAACGAAATTTAAAATAATGAATTACAATATTTTTGTGACATTTTTTTCCGTAATAAAGGAAGAACAGTTTTGTATGTTGCTGTATACTACCAATGCATCAATTTAGGTACTGACCTGTAAGGTATTGCCTGAAGGTGGATGTCCAGCTCCACTGTGGGGTTCCTAGTCGCCTCGCAAACACGCACTCGAGATGCACAATGCTGCCTGGAAACACGGCCACCTCGCCATTTGCTTCCACGCTAGCAGAGCCTGCAGGCACGCGAACTAAAACCGTGGGTGGTGCGTCCTCTGAAACATAAATGCATCACGTCAAATTTGTTGCTGCTTCTTTATGTAATCAGTATTCAAATTTTCGAACGTACACGCTCTTTAATTTTATGAATAATACATATTTTACAGAAATGCAAGAAATGTAGCTAAATTAATATTTAAAAAAGCGGTTTCATATTTAATTTACAGTATTAAGATAATAATTATTTGGAATTATTTCATCTTATATTTCTTCTCAAAATAATTGAAATCAATATTAAACTTGACAAATACAAAAATTAATGTTACGATACATGTAAAGCCCTATGATCTCTGTATCTAAAGCTATGTTGATGTATTAATGTTTAATACAAGTGGAGATATAAACTTTTGATCCTTTTCAATTAAAAAAACGACGATTATTATTATTAAACTTGAAAGGCTACGTTATCATCACGTGTATCTCACATGAGTGTGGATAAGAAAGATTCACGAGCATGTCACTCACCTGTCAAGTTGGAGATGAGAGTTGTGGGAATGCAGTTGGGTACGCGGTGACTCCAAGCTCCATTCTGACACGTCAGAGCAGATTCTCCAAGCAGTTTGTAAACACCGAGTTCACGACATCTCACAGAAACGTGAGCACCATGTGGAAATCCAAGACCTCCGTGCTGAAACATAAGAGGAAGAATGTTGTCATTTCAAACATAAGTCACAATGTTTTGATAGTGGACGTAATTTGAATTCATTAGCCTAAACGTCGATCACCAATGCAAAACCCTCAGTTTTTCAAGGTAGTTACATATAATAATAATGTTACTAAAAAGTAAAAACACATTTATCCAAAGATCTACATTAGTTTTTAATGAAAAGCTAATTGATTTTATAATGAATCGTTTAATTATTTTAAGAATGTACTCAATAATGCTAAAATTGTATTCATTCATTTTTTGTATTCAAATCATTCATGTATATAACTTTATTTAAAATTCAGTCTCTGTATTTTAACTTCTTCTTTTTTCCGTAGCATATTTTTGTATAATATGATTTATATACTGTGTGTACCACCAATGTATTGGGCAAGTAAAAGTGCCTGTTTTTGCATGGTTAACAATAAAATAAACTAAACCAATTAATAGTATTAAATAAAATATTTGATTTCTTGTCAAATTCTAATTATATTTTTTTAGTCTTTAAATTTTGCATATAATTATATTTTTATTTTCAAAGTTTTAAATTTACAAAAGTAATTCATAATTGTTTATTATCCAAAACAAGGCCTGGCTCAATTACCTATTGTTATAGTATCTAAATATTACCAAAATAAGCTATTTTTAAAACGTCACAATACATCAAAATAACTTATTAAAGGTCCATAAACTTTTTTATCAGTATTTTTACATAGTTACTAAATATTTAATATAACAGATTAGTCGTTTAAAAAATAATAGCACAGACTTAAACGGAAAGTTAAAATTACGTAATTTATAGTGCATTTACTTCATTATATCATAAACGTTGCTAAATTGGTACAGATAAATAATTATGCTCTATAATATAATATAAATGCAATGAATCATAATTATTATCAAGTATAGTATAATTTATGTTGTAATTTACTAATGTTGCTGTAAATGAGGTAACATAATTATAACGTAGTTATTTTAGTCCGTGTGAGTGAATATGATTTACTTAATGCTAGATATAATATTAAAATATAATACTTTTAAAAAGGCTAAAACTGTAAATACCAAAAATAAAAAATAAAAAAATATGACTATTATATGTTCACAAATTGATGTTTATTTATAAACCGTTCTTTTACATTGGAAATTCATTGTGAATTGCCAACTAAGCTGGCACTGTTTTAATAATCAAACCAAATATCTGTTTCTCATTATTTTGGTACTTTAGATCACGGAAAATATGAACGTTGTTTTATTTTTAGTATCATATTGACAACAAGTTTAATCAGATATTAACTTTGTTTTATATTTTAATAAATAATGATTTTAATATCCGCTGAAATATATAAATTGGGGTGAAAAATTGGTAGGTCATTCTATTTATAGACGTAAAAAAAAAAAAAAAAAAAATGTTGATAGTGATTTTATCTCATTTGCCAGCTTGGTGATTTTTTTTAATGCGTAATATTTATAGCATATATTTAACAATGTAGTGTCACAAGGGGAGAAAATTGGCATTGGGATTTGTTCCATTTTCAACATAAAATTGCCGTAATAAATTATTCATATTCAGCTATTTCCAGAATATTATATTAAAAGTTATCATTTCTTAAAAATATAAATTTAAAAAATATTTATTCATTAGATCATGTGCATTTTTCATATATATATTTTTAGGTTAGTTATTTTTATTATTTACTTTCAAACATTTAATTAAATTAAGTAATGAATTTGAAGATCAAATATATTAACACTCTAAAAAATGGTGCATTTTATACTTTAGTTACGAATCCTAACTTATTTCAGATAATCATTTTTAAGTTATAATGAGTAGCTAAAATAATGCATTTTAGCATGTTTGATAGCTATTTTAACTTAAAATAGCTTAAATAAACTTTAAACAACTCGAAACAACTTAAATTAGCTATTTTGAATAACGTGCTAAAATGCATTATTTTAGCTACTCATAATAACTTAAAAATAATTTAGGATTCGTAACTAAAGTAATGCACCATTTTTTAGAGTGAATGGATAAAAAATATTTAAAACTCTGCCTTTTGTGATACAAAAATAATGTTGCATAATATTCTATAGATATTTGTAAAAATAATTTACGTCTATCATTAGTGAAAATGAATATTATTCACTTTCTATTATTTTGTAAGAGATTTTAGCAATGTTATCTTTTTGTCTTTTTTTTTTATTAAGTATTGCAATCACTATATTCATAAAACAAGATATTCTGTTATAAACAACGGAAAATAAATCAAAAGCATATTGGATTTACATTTACTCGTTTTTCAATCCAGATAGAATCACATTCAGTAAAAGACTTACTGGAGCATGATATAAAAAATACTAATGGAAATAGAATATTTTTTAAAACTGAATTAACAGCAGATATTTTTTGCAATTCTATTGATACTACGCAGTGAATTTTTAAACTAAATTTTAGCTTCATTAAGCAAAAACATAATAAACGGGTAATATTATATTTACTTTTATAAAACATAGTTATTCTTTATGGTTGGTTCTCTCTCTCATAAGCTTTTTACTTTAACATTTGTTTATAGCATACACGCTTACTATTTTCCCCTTTTTGTGCCTTTTAAAATAATTTCATAATTTAATATCAATCATTTATTACATACATATAAAGTCTATGTTTTCATAATGTACAAAAATAATATGAATACGAAATACACGTTATTTGCCCTCTAGGGGTTAAACGATCAATCTCTTTGATTATAATGTTGTAGACAATTCTCTCTCTCTCTCTCTCTCTCTCTCTCTCTCTCTCTCTCTCTCTCTCTCTCTCTCTCTCTCTCTCTCAAACACACACACATACACACACTAACTTCCTGTGCTTATGAGTTAGTGGTCAGAATTATTTAAACATAATATAAAAATAAATGAAAGTAAATATTAACTCGCTTAAAACATAAAATAATTATATTTACAAAGACTCTGCACAGGGGAAGATCAAAAAGTAAATTTTATAAAAATATATATATATTTTTAACATGATAACATTTTTAAATATTTATAAAAGTATTTTTTTAAATTAAATTATTCTAAGGGCTTATATTATACAAATGAATAAATAAATAATTTTATACAAATAAAGTTTAAATTTCCTTAAAAGCTTGTTAGATCACCTTGTATAAAAATACTTTGTTTATATCATAGCATAAATATCAACGTTGATTTGACCGGAGTCATTGATTGCTAATTTAATTTCAATTCAAGAAATGGCAGATGCGTTTTTATGTCGTTACACCTCGCTGGTCCAGACGCGCATGGAAACATGTGAGTAATAGAAACAAGGTAAAACCATAATATACATTTTTAGTTTTCTATTGTTAGTTAACCTATAAATAATAATATTTTACAATTTTTAGTCTCATAGTTGTAACAATGAACACTGACTAAGAAAATGTAAATAAGCTTGGACAGAAAAGACTGAAGGATTAAGTCTTGTATTCTCTCGGCACCAAATACTGCAGCTAGCAATCAATCTTAATTCCGTACTCCAGTTAATGTTTCTAGACATGCCACAAATTGTAACAAATGAACGACGGTGAAAGAAAACAGTAGCAGATTATTTAGTTAATTGTTTTATTGATGAGAGTACTTCATTAATTACGTTGTTGTTGTTTTTTATCAAATTATTTCTAAGATCCTCAATTAGTACAACAAATTATATACAGTATTTTGCAACAACTTCAAGGAATAGACCAGAAGAAAACATAAGCATTTATATTACAAAACACTTGATGGGACTTACAAAAATAACTTTAGTTTGTCTCAAACCCCAACTGTAGCTCCGTAGCAGTGATCAGAAAATTTCAATTTATGTAACCCGCACAACATTTTTTACTAATTTTTGCATGTTTCTGACGTCAGAAACATGAACAGTCACGCAAATTGCATACTTTACAGTATTTTTACGCTCTCTCGTGGGTCTACATTAACATTCTGGTAAAAATTGTCATCAGTTTTGAAGGTCCCATTTCGTGTTTATTCATTCAAAAGCACATATTATTTTATGTGGTCTATGGTTTTAATTATTAGCAGAATGTAAAATTAATATTGTTAGTGATATATTAATAAATTCCCTTTCTTTTTTTGAAAGTCTTATAGTAGTCTTAAAGACTTAAGTAATAATATAAAATCAAATATCAAGTAATTATTATTCAGAACATCATAATAATTAAAATTTTGATCTTCTTTTAAATTACTTTGGACTTGTTTATTTTATATATAGAGGAAGAGATGACGTTAAAGTAAAATTTAATATAAAATGTTAAGAATTAAAATTCATCGGACGATGTTTGCAATATTTAAGTTTAGATAAGGCACGCATTTGCTTATCTTCCAAGCACGTGACCCGAGATTTTGATGTGAATAGTTAAATAAATAAGTTTCTTGAAAATGAACCATGTTTTGTGTTTATTATATTTAAATGTAAAAAAGTGAAGTATCTCTCAGATATAAAACAAAATTCTATAATTTTATAGCATTAATTTTATCTTCGCATCGTAATATCATTCCCACTATAACATATTGATATAACAACAGTTGTTAAATTTATGTTTGTTTATGTCATAAAAATACAAACAATATGGAAATTGTTTCAAATATGAGTATTATCAGATAAAAATAATTTAAACAGCACAACAGTTGGTAGTAAAGATATACTGAATTAATTTCAAGTGCAAAGTGATAATATTTCATGTTGTTTATGTAAGTATAATTACATTCAAAGATGTTATTCTGGTAATTTAAAGGCGTAGACGACCTTGAACAAAAATGTTTTGTAATATCCTAACATAAAAATCAAAGTTGATTAGGCCTAGTTATTGATTTCTAATTTATTTTCCATTCACAAAATGGCGCGAGCGGGCACTGACGTCACAGCTCGACTGGTTCACGCGCGTGTAAAATAAGGGAGCTGTGAAGTCATTGCCCACTCGCGCCATTTTCTGAATGGAAAATAAATTAGAAATCAATGACTCCGGCGAAATCAACATTGATTTTTAGGTTTGTTAGGATATTAGATAAGTTTTTTGTTCAAGGTGTTCTCCGCCTTCAATATCATTTAAGGATGTTAAAGAAATAAAGACAAAAATGTTAACATTTTGAACTCTTTAATATATTTTGAGATGTCATTACTCATTAGTATAAATTATTCTTTTTTATAAATATTACACAGTTACATTTTTTGTTAAACATGACGATTTTTTGTCTTATTATTTCGCAAGTGTAAAACGAACTTAATTTGATCAAAGAGATATTTCTTCCGACAGAATAGCAAAGAATAACTAGCACTTTGCATTGGCAAATTTTTGCTTTAGCCGCATTGGAGAGTCTTTTCATATTTTCATCACACTCAATGCATCCTCTTTTCTACGTATGTAGAGAATGAATAAAATAGTTCATTGTAGAATACTTAATTTGCGTAAAATATATATGTATCACAAGAATTATTAGTAAAAAAAACATTAAAATAAAAAAATGAAGGTGCTTCTGATATGAGAATAAGATGAAAACAAATGTCATTCCTAATTTATATTAAAATCATTATAAAAATCTACAAAAACAAAGAGGTATTCTAAAATTTGTGAATTGCATTACTATAAAGAAAAAGAAGAAGTTTTTTCATGCTACTCTGCTGTATAGTATAACAACTAATTTTATATTGAAATAAAAATAGTTAGTAATATAATATACGTATTTATCTTGACAATTCCAACTTGTAAACAATTCATATAAAGTAACATTGTTGGCTGTTATCCAAATATATCATATATGACATTGACGTATTAAATCTTCCATTTTATCCTGCAGTATTTCTATTATTTGAAATTTACATTTTATAAGTCTGTGAGTGTTATACTATAAAAAATGTAATCTACATACAGGCACATTAATTTATTTTAAAATGTAAAATTTTTACTTTAAATTGAATTCAAGCTAATTTTCAAATTACGACATTATATAATTATGTTAACAGTAGTTTCACATTCAACATCAACTTACATCGAAATTGCTTTTCTCGAAAGTTGCTTAAATATTTACTCTAATTGAAGCATGTAATTATCATTAGACAAAGAAGTAAGTGAAAACAATTAGAGATGACGTAAGACAGATACTTGAGTATTTTCCCGCAGTACACTTGACTAACTTACTAAAATATAGTAAGTACATACGTAGAGTATATACTTGAATAATATACCTGGTGCTCAAGTCTCTTATATACATCATTTCAAGTATACCTCGCAGCAATATAACTTATGTAAAATCTCTCTTTTTTTTATTTATACGTATACATTTAAATTATTTTTAGTTATAACCAAAAATTAATATTAAATACGTTGTCTCTTTGCAACAAAAATAAAAGACAATCAAACAAGGAAAATTTTGTGCAAAATGTAATAAGTGGGGAACAAGAAAGAAGGTTGAGAAGTGGCAAGGTAATTAACAGCTGCGTGTAACATGGAAACCGCACATTAATCTTAACATTGTTAAATGTATAAGTATATGACATAACGGTGTCTGTATTTTTATATATATATATATATATATATATATATATATATATATATATATATATATATATATATATATATCATACATAAACATACTGCGTGAATAATTTCAAACAAGTTAAAATTATCAAACTTTGTTGAGAAGATAGGCATCAAAAGCTGCTTGATGTGTCGACATTGTCAACGTAATCGATGTGTTGTTTACAAACTAAAATTTTCTGACAACGAGTGATAAACTTACTTTCGTAGTTGATTGTATAGCTTATGTATTGAGAGAGAACGAGAGATAGAGAGAGAAAGTAAAGCACACAATTTACTCTCTTTGTTACACTCAGCCTGCAATCAACCAAATAATAGATCTTCCAGAAGAAGTTTCTCAACAACTTTCAATTCAGAATAGAAACAAGGTACTATCGCATAGAATTCAAACTAACTTCAAGTTCCAATGTAGTCATTGCGAGTGGTAAACTAATAACATCAAATATTTCTTTCTTTTTACTTTAGCAATTTTTGAACTGTAATCTTTAGATATTAAAAAAAAAAAGTATAAAAAGTATAAAAAGTATAAAAAGTGAGTGAGTGAGTGAGTGAGTGAGTGAGTGAGTGAGTGAGTGAGTGAGTGAGTGAGTGAGTGAGTGAGTGAGTGAGTGAGTGAGTGAGTGAGTGAGTGAGTGAGTGAGTGAGTGAGTGAGTGAGTGAGTGAGTGAGTGAGTGAGTGAGTGAGTGAGTGAGTGAGTGAGTGAGTGAGTGAGTGAGTGAGTGAGTGAGTGAGTGAGTGAGTGAGTGAGTGAGTGAGTGAGTGAGTGAGTGAGTGAGTGAGTGAGTGAGTGAGTGAGTGAGTGAGTGAGTGAGTGAGTGAGTGAGTGAGTGAGTGAGTGAGTGAGTGAGTGAGTGAGTGAGTGAGTGAGTGAGTGAGTGAGTGAGTGAGTGAGTGAGTGAGTGAGTGAGTGAGTGAGTGAGTGAGTGAGTGAGTGAGTGAGTGAGTGAGTGAGTGAGTGAGTGAGTGAGTGAGTGAGTGAGTGAGTGAGTGAGTGAGTGAGTGAGTGAGTGAGTGAGTGAGTGAGTGAGTGAGTGAGTGAGTGAGTGAGTGAGTGAGTGAGTGAGTGAGTGAGTGAGTGAGTGAGTGAGTGAGTGAGTGAGTGAGTGAGTGAGTGAGTGAGTGAGTGAGTGAGTGAGTGAGTGAGTGAGTGAGTGAGTGAGTGAGTGAGTGAGTGAGTGAGTGAGTGAGTGAGTGAGTGAGTGAGTGAGTGAGTGAGTGAGTGAGTGAGTGAGTGAGTGAGTGAGTGAGTGAGTAATAATTGAATAAATGAATATATATATATATATAAAAGTCACTTAACGCTGGAATAATATTAACCTAATATAATAAGAAGTTGTTAAGAACACGTAAATGCCACTGTCGGATCACCGTATGTGTTCTGTGTCGCAAAATTTGCCTAACTCACAGGATACATTGCGGCATGCAGTATCCTGGAGATTATGCAGCCCGGAGAACATTCTTTTTACTCTGGCTTCTGGCAAGCATTTAAAAGAGAATTGTACTGAAATAAAGAGAACGTGACAATATAAATGTCACTTAACAAAACTTGACAATAGAAAACACCACAATTATGGCTGTCATGATTAGCTCTCGGGTATATTTTAAAGGTACACGGAAGTTTAAATTTAACTTCCTGAAAATCTGATGATCATTAAGTGTATTAATATTGCTTATATACAAAAAATAATAATAACATTTTATTAAATTTCCTTATAGTAAGATAGACAAATAAGTTCAAATGAGAGTTTTTAAATATTAAAAAAAAACTTTTAATATTAATTTTAATTTCCATATTATAAAGTGAACTAAAAAACAGAGCTTGAAAAATATTTACATTCACAAATTAATCTTTATATATTTTTTATTTCAGTACAAACATACATATTTTCAATTACTTTTTATTTACAAGACTGTGTTCATTAAATAACTAAAACAGTAAACTTTTTATAAAGTGAAACTTTCCCATGAAGAAGTAGATTTTGTTTAAAAATTTTACCCCACAGATGATGAGTTATATATTTTAATAACATAATCAAAATGTATTACGATGAATTTTATTATAAAAAATAATTTAAAAATATATAGTTATAATTTAATAAACGTGAAAAATCAATATATTATTATTATTATTTTTATAAATAATAATCATTTTTATAAAATGTACACACAACCCTATATAACCACAACCCATGTAAATAAAAATAAAATGTGGAGTGCTTCATTACAAATTTAATGTAGTTATATTTTAGTTACAAATTCAATTTTAACGATGTTGCTATATATATTTATATACGGGAGTATCATGAATGTTCTCATACAGTTTTATATCGTTACTTTTAATGTGTTTACTGTTAACTGTGTGTGTGTGCAGAGAGAGAGAGAGAGAGAGAGAGAGAGAGAGAGAGAGAGAGAGAGAGAGAGAGAGAGAGAGAGAGAGAGATGTCCAGCTCATGATGGTTTGTACACAAGATTTCGTTACAGTATATAAAAATGACGGAAATTTGAAATTTTGTTGCCAACATGTTAAACGACCTAATATGACTTTTTACACCACTTAATTGAAATTTAATTTGAAAAATTATCAAATTACTTTCACGTTTAATCCAGTTGTTAGATCAATATTTGAATTAATTTTAAAAATCACACTTTTTGAGTTTTACATGTATGACAAATTAAAATGATTGCTTTAAATTAAATGCAAAAAAAAAAAGCGCAATATTTTTTAACTGAATTTAGGAGCATTTTAATGCTGATATTTTATAAAAAAACTTCTTTTTTTTTAATTATAGTAACGTATAAAGTACTTTTGTTTTTATGTGTGAAACACATTTTAACCTTATAACTCCGTCACTCATATACTTCCAAGTATTTTGTGCTTTTTGTAGTTTCTAGTTGTAACGTATAAGTAAAGTAATTACAATGTTTAAGTGTCGTTCTTGTAAACACATCTTATTCACGCTCAACAAAATCTGCTTGGTCCACTTGAAATAAAGTTAAAATTTGTAACTTAAGTATTTCTTGTGAAAGATATACAAAAGATGAAACTGAAAATTTGTTCACGCGCGAGTCTTTTGTTTTATTATACTCTACAAAACAAGATCTCCTTTAAATTAAAAAAAAAATATCTTAAAGTTTTTAGTGCCTGTATAACAATGTATTTATACTGAAATTAAATATAAATTCTTTAAACGTTTGCTGACTAATTTTAACTTTAACACAAATTTAATAATAATACTAAAATGTAATTAAAATAGATTAAATTTTAACATTTTATATTAACAGGAATGTAATTTTGAAAACAATATTGTACAGCTGAATACACAATATCATAAATTTAGTTTAATAATGCATATCTGTATGACATATATATACCACATTAATAAGTTCAATGTATATGTACATACATAAAGTATAGAATTTATTTCTAATAAATAAACAACTACAGATATACACTGTACAAATAACTATCACAGTATAGTGTGAAATGTGGTTATGAGAGTAGAATTTTGCAATACGTATGTGGTTTTTAGATGTTCCCACTTTCAGTGGCATTTTAAAACCACATTCATTCGAGTTTGGTGGTGAAACCACATGTTTATTTCAAGACTGACCATTTACTTGTTAAATACAGAGACATATCTTAGTTAGTGATCTCAGGTGATCTGAAAGTGACAGTAGACTTGTTATATCATAGTAACTTCATTATTGTCAATAGAAAATTATATCGTACTGACAATGGAAAATTTCAATGATTCGATGAAACCATTTACTTAAAATAAAGACGTTTTTCGTTTAGATTATTTTTTTATGAATTATTACAATGTAAATTTATTTTTAAGTGTCAATAAAAAGAATGTCAATTTTGTTACATTTTAGTGCAGTAAAATTAAACATAAATTGCATTATTTTTGCAAAATTCACTTCAAATGAGATTTAATTTTTCAGTAGTGTGAAACACTTACCACGACACTAACATTGCGATATGTCACGAGCAGTTGAGGTGGCAGAGCCTCTAAACGGCAACTACGGAACAGCGGATGAAATCGTCCACCATCTGCAACAGAAAACAAACAAATAAATTTAAGAATTCTTAATCATTATAAATAATAAAAACAACAGAAAGTAAATTTGAATGATTGTATAAAAATATGAAAAAGACATATTATAGAAAATATTTATTTATAATCTTACAGTGTTCATCTAATACATATTTATAGCGCTGTATTTTGCTGTAAGTGACGCTGTAAGTGAAAAAGTGAAAAAAAAAGTAGAGCAATAAAATATTTCACGGCTAAATTGTAATTCACAGGCCACGCATTAGAAAATTAATTTTAATAACAAGGAAAAGTGAGATTAAAAATTAATGTTTTGGAAAAATATCTCTCTGATTTAATTAGCTTACAATACAAATAGCGAAGAAATATATTACAAATTTTTCATCACTTTGATCGCGAAACATGTAGACGTGAATTAAGTTTTATTGCAGAGCAATTCAATTTGAAATTAGCATTTAAAAAAAATATATACATCATACATTAAAAATAAAAATTTCTTTCAAAATTGTGTATAAATAAAGTCAGAAAATGAAAGAAAAATAAATATTTTGATATCAGTTACATGATACGCTTTTTATTTTTATTATAAAAACAAAACAAAAGAAGAAAAAACAAATTTTAAATATAAGGAAAAAATAAAAGTCAATACATGAAAAAAATATATATATATTTATAAAATGTTCGTTAATTATATATCAAACTCGAGTTAATTTAAATAAAAAAGAAGCCTTTTAAAAAACTGAACGCTTTATTCAATACTGTTTATTTTTTTTAGTTATCGACAATTTAATCTAAACTTTTCTTTTTAAAAGACATTGACACATCTGCTTTGGCTAACTTCGATTTTTTTTTTCAAACTTTCGACTTTGTTTCGTATACGAATACTAAAATACGGAGAGTGTTAGTGTAAAAGATTGACAGATAAGATTTACCCTTACGTTTGGACGTGCATCGCGTTTTAGAGTGAGTGAGTGAAAGAGAGAGAGAGACACACACACACACACAGAAAGAGAGAGAAAGAGAGATACAGCTGTGACGCTAACCTCAGAATTACCAACCTCATTTCAATATTTATATTGCATCTCAACTTCTTTTTCAGTTTTTTTATAAACTCCTGCTTTAATACTAAATGTCACTTTCTTTGGGAACGTTTTCTTTCATTTATAATACTATGGTACATCTATGGTACTTCATTTATCAAGTTACTTACGTATACTGATAGTCTTACTGATAAGAAAAATTGCATTTATAATTTATCCCATATTTTAATTAAGTTTTTTTATTAAAATAATTATTTTTATTGATATCTTAACGGAAAAGTTCCAAATCCTACATACTTAATAAACGCAATTGTATAATAAAAATGAACAACTGTGAGGAACAGTTGATGTGCTTTTTTTTAATTCACTCAACATTGTATTGTTTATCTTTTTAAATTTAGTTTGTTAAAATAGACAATAGTTTTAATCATAAATGTACAGGTTGAAATATAAATATGAAAATATTACCTTAAAAGCGTTCATATATTTGATTTGCTAACCTTATATTCCTTAAAAGTTAAAAAAAAAAAGAAAAAAAAAGTGTTTACCATAAAGGAAGCAGAATTCATCAATATAAGAAAAGGTCTGATTTAGTAACGTAATGTGGAGATATGGCTTTTACATTTTTTTATCAATATCCATCATAGAAATCAAATGTACTGCTCTCTCTCTCTCTCTCTCTTTCTCTCTCTGCACGAGATTGGGGTCGTGCAAACACCGTTGCAAATTGGGTTTACCGATTTTTTTTTCATATACTAAAGCTGAAAAAGAAATCATACTTCTTGATCTCAAGTTTGTGGACGTCAGCAGGAAAATATTTTGCAATTTGCAATTTAGTCATGTAAATTTCACATTATTTGTACTACATATAACTTCAACTAAACGTCTTTTTCGAACTGTGAGTAATATATCAATGTTATTAAAAATAATAATTTTCCTATTGATCATAATAGATGAATTTGAAGTCATAAAATTAAGAGAAACTTCTGACTTTGGACCAATAATAACAACAACTAAATATTGGAGCTTACTTACCATGATTAAGCTGGCACAGAGGTCCCACCCATTCTCCACCAATACACTTGATCTTGCAAAGTCGTCTTTCACCCAGGGGTCCAATTGCACCTGAAAATTTCACTTCCATGACATCCGAGTAATCTGTGAGCGGCGCTAGCGTTGAGCCAGGAAGAGCCATTTCTGGTGGAACACAACGATCTGAAACATACAGAAAAATTATGTCAACATAATTATTACGTCACATACACTTTTCTATAAAATCCTCTTCAGTGATGAACAGAGCGATATCATTTACATGTGTTCCAATCTGGGCACTTTTTATAGTCCAAGATAATACATACAAGATAAGGACACGTTCGGCCAATTTGGACCACCGCAGAATTCAAAATGAGCGTCTAAGCCAATCAGTGCCCGAGTTGAAGGTCACATGATCAAAATTGGCCAATCACAACTGCACTAAGATTAGCATGGAACCAATTGGCGTCACTATCTTGTATGTAATATATTGTATAGTCCACGTGACACTAGTGCCATCTCAAGTGACACTTGAACTACCATGCAAAGCTTATGGGGTTTTATAGTTCCAGGTGTCACTCATATTGACGCGCTGTCATTTCTATTGGACTACGAGCTAGCATAAAGAGATGGAAAACATATAATTGGCATTGTAAACAGAATTAGTATTGTAAGTTTGTAATTTTGCACCTGTTTTGCATGGAAAAGTTAGAAAAGTCGATTTTCATGTTTCACCATGTAAATTTCCCGCACTTTGAAGTGAAAATTTAACTTACCTGATTATGTGAATGTGTGTTAAAACAATTACTTTGTTTAATTTTTTTAAATTTTTTTTTATTATTATTTTATTATTATTATATACTAAAATTGACGATCTGATTTTTTATTGTACTGATATTAAACTTAAAACCATTTAAATACAGGCTTAAGATTTACAACTTTCCACCCTTACGTGTAATCAAACTGTACATTGTCGTGGTTGAATTAATAATGATCATTTTAGGAACATAAAAAGAAAGAAACTTTACAAAAAAATAAAGAGAAAAAAGTTTTGAAACATATGAGATGACAATTTTTTTCTAGCAATGTTCTGATCTTTTTCTTTTATACTTTTAAGATAAAATATAATTGTTTCTAAAGCTTTTCATGTTTTGCTTTATAAAAGTCAAAAATCTTTTGTCAAAGGATAAAGTAGTTTTTTTTATATGTACCAGAGTATTTCAAGTAGAAAAAGGTTAGAAAACTATTTAAAATTTAAATATTCATAAACTCTGTACTTGGAGGTAAAAAGTGTATATATATTATATATATATATATATATATATATATATATATATATATATATATATATATATATATATATATATATATATATATATATATATATATATATACAGGGTGTTTATAAAAAAACGCACGATTTAAATGTTAAATTTAGACATGACGGTAAGTGAGAAAAATAATGTTTTATACATCAAATGAAAGCCTCAGTTTTGACATTTTTAAAAATGTGCACAGTTTTATTTTTCGTCAAATCGTTTATTTTTTATTCGCGAAATGGCGCAAAATGCCAATTTGCCAAAACGCCCGCCTTTTTTCTTGCATTTTCAAGCGTGTTTTTTCTCAGTAAGCGAAAACATAAAATGTTTACTGATCAACACAAGGCACAGTGCGTTCTTTGGTATGAAAATGCAATGTCTCCTACGGCAGTTCAAAGGACATATCGTGTTACATATCCAGTGGATTATCACCACGTACCTTTTCGCAAAACGATATTCTGGGGTTCAGAGAGACCTGATTTTTCTCGCACTTATGAGAGAGATAGCCAGAAGGTGAATGTTTGGTTCTGTGTTCTCTTTGATCGCATTATTGGACCATTGTTCTTCCACGAGGCTACAGTATGGTGGAATTCTTACCTTGACATGTTACAAACGCTGTACCTCAGCTGCTTCAAGCTCAGAAGGAATTGGGCTTTGACTTGACATTCCAGCAAGACGGCGCTCCACCGCATTGGGCACTGGCGGTTAGAGAGTACCTAAACCAAGTCTTCCCAGACAAGTGGCTGGGTCGCGATGGACCAACAGCATGGGCTCCAAGGTCTCCTGACCTAACACCACCTGACTTCTTACTCTGGGGATACGTGAAAGATGTCGCATTTAAAACTCCAGTGCGAAATATCAGAGACCTCAAGCAACGCATTACCGCAGCTATTCACTCAGTGACACCAGTACGTGGTGATAATCCACTGGATATGTAACACGATATGTCCTTTGAACTACCGTAGGAGACATTGCATTTTCATACCAAAGAACGCACTGTGCCTTGTGTTGATCAGTAAACATTTTATGTTTTCGCTTACTGAGAAAAAACACGCTTGAAAATGCAAGAAAAAAGGCGGGCGTTTTGGCAAATTGGCATTTTGCGCCATTTCGCGAATAAAAAATAAACGATTTGACGAAAAATAAAACTGTGCACATTTTTAAAAATGACAAAACTGAGGCTTTCATTTGATGTATAAAACATTATTTTTCTCACTTACCGTCATGTCTAAATTTAACATTTAAATCGTGCGTTTTTTTATAAACACCCTGTATATATATAATGCTTAAGGGTCTTATTTTTTTTTTAAAGAAGATGATATCAACCAGTTGCACCCTATTTGCTCGAAATCTTTATGATGAATCAATTCAAAACAATTGACAAGTTATCAGTATATTATTTAAGGTGGAAAATCAGCTACTGCGGGATTTGACTAAATAAATTGCAAACAAACTATTTTCTCTCTTATTTGATTGTCACGGGTTCTTAAAATTTTATCATAGGTAACTAAATTAACTTTCAAAGGGAATCATAAAATTTTGAAGTTTTCTTTGTCGATTTTAAGATACAAGCCATATTATACAACCCTTAAAGCTATAGACCAGAAGAAAACATAAGCAATTATATCACAAAACACTTGATGGGACTTACATAAATAACTTTCGTTTGTCTCAAAACCCAACTGTAGCTCCGTAGCAGTGATCAGAAAATTTCAATTTAGGTAAACCGGACAACATTTTTTTACTAATTTTTGCATGTTTCTGACGTCAGAAACATGAATAGTCACGCAAATTGCATACTTAACAGTATTTTCACGCTCTCTGGTAAAAATTGCCAACTGTTTTGAAGATCCCATTTCATGTTTATTCATTGAAAAGCTCATATTGTTTTATGTGGTCTATGGCTTTAAGTTAACAGTTATGACGTTTCATTATTATTATTTGATTTGAAGTTGAAATAAAGGAGATTTTCCGGAATGCAATCAGCGTGTTACTATAGTTTTAGCTGGATTGCAGCCATATACCTAAAAGACAGCACATATTTCAAATAAATAAACTGCACGGAATGAATTCCGTAATTTATGCTACATTTATGTCATCATAGCATAAATGGTGTTAAATTAGAACAATATAAATATTATGTTATACAACACAATATTTATGCTATGCAACATAGTTATTATGCAGTATAGCAGAGATTATGCTGTATTAAACAAATTGTGCTGAAAATGAGCCAGTATTTATCACATATTTATTTTAGTCCGAACATACTCTTTTTATGCTAAATAAAAAACTTCACCTAAAAGTTCTTATAATCAAGATATATTATGTGTTATTTATATGACCTCTTTACAATTTAAATTAAATATATACTACAAAAAAAAATGTAATAATTTTATTTTTATATCTAAGCTGCCAAGAACAGTAATGTCAAACTCACGTCATAAAGAATTATAAACACAACAATGATTAACTTGTATTATAGTCAAGTTGTCACAATAATAATAATAATAATCAGCTTTTGTTACAATACTGTTAGTGACAAAACTAATCTGACAATTTATAACTTCTTAGAAAACTTTTGTTTGAAAACTTTCTATGAAAACTTTTACAACTCAAACGACAGCACATTTTAAATATAATTCATTTGATTTTATATATGTTTAAAAGAGTAAAGTAATACAACTTACAAGCTACTAACGGTGTTTGCTTATATTAACTTTTGGCTTAATGCGTAATACACATGCAATCGGAATTGGATATGTGAAAAAACAAACAAATAACCGTAAGTTAATTAGATTTGTTAGTGATAAATTACTGTTCTAAATTATATATACATAAAATATGTGTCAAAAATTGAAATAAAAATAATCTATTTAAATTCAATTGTGGTCAACATGGAAAACATCAATCTGAAATATTGTTCAGTTACATAGATGCAACTCTTCGGTATAAACCAATTACTGGATTGAAAAACGTTTGAATAGTTACTTGTTAGTATAAACGTTATTTCTTCAGTGAAAAACAGTTAGCTCTTCACATTTTAAAAAAACTTTGTATATATTTAACAAAGTTACATATTATAAAAAAAAATAAAAATAAAAATAATAATAAAAAAAAAACGTATAAATAGTAACTTTTTAGTTACTTTTTTTCCGTGGATTATGTAATACGGCTGTCAATGGTTTTTACGAATCTTAAAAAAATATAATCGCAATATTTAACAGTGAATATAAAAATATTGTATTTTTAGTGTATTAATATGGTTCAAGATGATTTTTTAGATGTCTCTAATAAAAAAATTTAACATTAAATTTCATAAATTTAAAGTCAAATACTTACAATTTATCTGTTATAATTTATACACCACAAATTTAATCAAAATTTTAAACATGATATATATTTTTAATCTTATATAATGTAATATTTTAAACTTAAAAGAAAGGATTTGAAACTAAAGTAAAATATATTTTAGTTCGTGTTCATCCATTTCAAATAAGAAATGAACACATACAAAAAAAAATGTCATATTTATGTTCAATCGTTAAAGAACCTAAAGTTGGAGTAAAACAGCGTAAAAACTATAACTTTTATAAGTTCAGAACACTTTATGACATTTATGTTATAGACGCTTCTTTTTATATCTCGGACAATGTATGAAATTAAATTATAGTAAATTTTATTTTTGTGTGTCATTTGTTAATCTTGTTTGCTATAGCTTTTCATTCTGGTACAGTTTTTTTTTTCATATATATCTAACGCCACATTGTATGATATATCGTAGAATCTTATGAAAAATATTAATTTCAACTATTACAAAATTCTATACATGTAACAAACTTTTACATGTTAAACAGCTAAAGAATCATATATATATAGCAAAGATGATAGGAATGTTTAGAGAAGAAAATAAAAGTTCTTAGAAGTGTATACACTTATAAGAAGTGCAAGGCAAATTTAAGTTAACAATTAAAAAAAAAACTATTTTGCATCTTATATTCATTATTTGTAGTAAATTGTGCATATAAAGCAGGAAAAAAAAGGAGTTTTGCAAAATTGTGAAACAAATTAACGTTAGGAATTTATAATTAAAGTTAGAAAAGAGTACAACGCAAATTAAAATTAGCATTTGAAAAAAGAACGCTGTAATATATATATATATATATATATATATATATTACAGTAAAATGTGTAGAAACAAGGCAAACAAGTAATTTGATAAATATTTCAAAGAAATAAATTTAATGATGTTAAAATTTAAAAGAAAGAACTAAAAATGTAGTAGTTTTCTTAAATGATTCAGTATCACTTATCACCAAAAGCTCCACATACATCGACATATTCTGACACTTTGTATCCTCTCACTAAAAACTCATTGGTTACACTCATGTTCAATACTGAGACATGTACTGTAAAAACCTTTGTTTCACCTGAACATCAATCTTTACTCCAGACGTTACCAGCTTTAATTTCTTAACTATTCTTTTAACATGAGCCAAAATATTTTGTTATTGTCGCTTTTTTTCACGTTATCCTGAAACAAAAGCTTTTAACTGCTAGAGAAATCAATATAGAAGGAAAAAAAAAAAGAAAGGAAAAAAAAAAAAGAAAGGAAGAAAAAAAAAAGAAAAAAAAGAAAAAAAAAAAAGGAAGTAATAAAAGAGCTTGTGTATTTTGTATCATTTCAAATTCTGTCCACCTTCTAAGAACGATTTTTTATCATTACTATAAACTAAAAGTCTCCATATAAAATAGAATAGAATCTCTTATTGTTGTTTTACTATGTACTGTTCTGAAAAAAATTAAACAAAAGATATTGCGATGTATCTATGTTAAAAAAAAACTTTTATTTATATAAAATAAAAAGAAATATATTGTGATTAAAACACAAATTGACAGTTTTTACCCCCTGCCAATTTTTTATTCCATGTATTTTGAAGTGAAATAAAAATCCTATTATATTTGAAATATAATGTCTGACTGATAATCAAAATTAATTAGATTTATGTTTTTTGACGCTTTGTAATTGCAAAATAAAATTAGTTAAAATTTATATTATATAATGTAAAGGAAATCCATTATACTGTACTCTTCATTATTTTAGTATTGTAGTAATATTGAAACAAATAACACATCCTGTTTAAAAGTGCATTTTAATTTTTAATTTAATATAACTTAGAAACTATTTTTTTATTACCGAGTTAGTTTTTAAATTTTTATTTCATATTGCAATATTTGTGATATATTGATGTCACATTATATTAAAAAAAAAACTATTCTCTTTCTTCCGGAACACGGTAAAATTATGATGACATAATGCTTTTTAAAAAGGTTTGAGTGTTTTGAGTGGCAACAGGAATAGTTATTGTTTTTACAAACATAATTATCTGTTTGTCATTAACTTAAATTAATTTCTATAATATAATATACTACTAATTAAAAATTATATAACAGAGCTATTATATAATTTCTGCTACTTAAAAAATATTTCTCTGTAAATCTCGCGTGACCAAATCACAAAAGAAATTTAATTAAAGTAGAAATGAAATGTAAACAATTCTGTAAGTCGTGAGTAAAAGAGTAAACATACAAAAAAAATCAACTCTTTTCTCTTTTATTTTTTTCTTCCAAACATTTGCACCCTCTGTACTCAGACCAAAAAAAAAATACAGTTTTTTGTGATGTGTTTTATTCCATGCGTATAAAACGTTGGTTCCGGCTTTGTGGTACCATGTCTCCAGAGATGTTGGTACACACAAACATACGGAGGAAAAAAAAGTTCTTAATAAGACATTAATCTTGCCCTGTGTGCTGCTTTTACAGCAAATCTAATTTCAAACCAAGTGCACACTGTGGAGAAATATGGCATAAAAGCTCTCTGTTATATTATATTATAAAAATATACAACGTGAAAAAGCATGGAATGTGTATTTTTTCCACATGTACTAAATATAATTACATTATATTCGTTTCGTTGAAAAAACAACAACACACAATCTTGTTCACCCAAAGTATGAATTAACGTTTCTGTAATAATTTTTGAGAGGTTCACTTGCTGTAAAATTGTGAATAAAGAAATATTAAAGTTTTGTTTAAAATAAAAATAAAATCTAAAGGGAGAAACATAGAGAGAATAAGGAAATCGGATTGTAAAGTGAAAATTGCAATTTAAACTTATAGAGGTTTGCTTCTTTACAAACTCGACGTTAGATAAGAACTCACGGTTACGGAACAGCAGAGAAGGGCAGAGAGTTTGGGAATTACTGGGACTACTTGAGGAGAGGGGTGCGGGGTACAATTTACTACCTTGTTAGACATGCTGGGAGTTTATTGCACGTGGTGAGGTGGATTATAGCACGGGGAATACAATGCTCTTTTGTTGCACGGAAACTTAACAAGGCTTTGCATAGCAAGTAAACATTGAAGAAGAAGAAGAAAAAAAATGTAGCGATAACTTCTTACTAAGATTAAAACGAAAAAGAAAATTATCATGGTACTGCAGTGATTCTTTTTTATACATCAGACTATTTGATTTTGTATTGGTATTTTCTTATATAAATTTATTTATTTTATCTCCTAGCTTTTTAAAGGCATAGACATCATGAAAACATTAGCATTTTATCACAAAACACATGATGGGACTTACATAAATAACATTAATTGGTCTTAAAACACGCCGTGGCAGTGATCAGAAAATTTCAATTTATGCAACCCGCACAACATTTTCATACTAATTTTTGCCTGTTTCTGACGTCATAAACAGAAATATTCACGCAAATTGCATATTTTACAGTTTTTTCACGTTTTTTTGTAGGGCCACATTTACATTCTGGTAAAAATTATCATCAGTTTTGTAGGTCCCATTTTGTAATGATTAAAAAGAACGTGTTGTTTCATGTTTTCTATGCCTTCAAGTTTTATGTACGCAAGTGTTTCTAAATATTAAATAACTGAGAAAAAATGCTGTTGTAGCAAACATTGAGATTTCACTTGGAAATACTAGCTTCTATCGATATATAAAATGGTAAAAGACGGGTGAAAAATAAATCTATCAATAACCATTATTCACCACTTCTAAAACATCAATTAATAATTTTTCATCAACACTAGGTATAATCAATAATATTGTTAAAGAAAAACTATTGGCAATCTTTGTTTGAATTTGAGATGATTAATAATAAAATTTATCAAAGTCTACAAAAACACTTTATTAAAATGTCTATATTTGTTAGTGAGAAGAAAGTTTGTGATGACGTTTTGAAAAGATTTGGACATGTAATGTAAAGCAATTTCTGAGCTGAGTTTGCAGAATTACAACTTGGCAGTGACTTCAATTGTAAGATAGTTTAGGCAGTTGACATTACTTTTTTAATTGAGCTTTATATGTACAGTACGTACTTCAGATGTTTCAATTGAGAGGTTCAAAAATTAATTACTGACATAGGAAGTCATTGAAGAAAAAAAATTATTTTGATATCTTTATTACATTTTACATGAATGACTTTTATCAAAATAATTAATTATTCAATTAAGCATAATACCATATTAAATAAATTTGAAAAATTTCCTTTCTTTTTCCTTTCATTTTTTTTTCAGGTTTTTTTTTATAATTCAGAATTTGAGATTTTTACCTCAATTGACCACTTGCAATGAACGAACTTTTTAAAATAATTTGAATAATTCTTAATGCATTTCTTATGTAAAAATCGTTTTCACTTACTTGCTGCAACAATTAAAAACATTTTATTGCAAGTGGTCCATTTATTAAATTTCTTTACTGGCCAATATTTATTTAGTTTTAATAAATTAGATAATCCGTATTTTGCACGTGTTCAGAAAGTATGTTTTAATTCTCCCTCTATGTGTACTATTTGAATTAAAAAACTGTGTGTGTGTATTGTATATATACACACACACACATTGTGTGTGTGTGGCTGTATTCATATAAAAGTCAACATCATATGTTAGTACTAAATAATAATAATAGAACTTTAATTAAGGCGCATAAAGGACTAATAACATGGGCCGATATTGAAAAAATGACTCATTTTACCAGTTTTAAATTACTTAGCAATGTTTTTGAGAGCATTGATGTTGTTAATAGGTTGAATTAGATTTTTAAGTAAAATAATAATAACAAAATAATTAACTATAATTTTTGAAAGAAAATAGTCAAAAACGACGTTTATCCTATACTAAGCACTCTATGCTCATTACTTCAGTATAGTATCAAAGTGCATTCAGTATGACGTCATGCGCATGCAACCTATTTTGAAGAAAATAATTTATTGCAAGGTAAAACTTGTAGAATATTTTAATTTAAATTTTATTTTGGTAACATTTTGTAAATACATTGTTAAGATATTTTCGAAGATTTTCAATAAAGCATTTCTTGAAGTCTGCTTACAATACAAATCTCAAGTCTTACAGTTTTGCCAACCATGTGTACTAATTATTGTATTAATTTAGAAACTTCAATTTCAATTAAGTTATATTTCCTTTGTCTCTTTAAGTATATGAGATTGTAAGAATACATAAAAGTAATTAAAATTTAATTAATTAAATGATAATTTTGTTGTAAAATAATAACAAAAGAAAATACAATAAAAAAGTTCATGAAAAATTTTTTTTTCCTTTTTTTTTATGTTATTAAATAATATATTTATGCATAAATATGCATATTTTAATTTCAATTTTTTAATGAAATCTAAGTAGCATTCTTAGGTGACTGGTTCAAAATTTGAATATTTGAATTTTAATTCGCAATTTACATGCCTCAGCTGTACAGTTTATATAAAAATATATACTGATATGTCATTGATTTGAAAAACTTTTTTAGATCTAAAAAATATTATTAAAAAATTTAGTTTTTTTTTTCTTTTCAATAAAAAGTTGACTTTTTTTAATATTAAAAAAGTTTTTTTTTCTTTTTCAAATTTTTCTTTTCTTTTATAGTAAATTTCAACTTCTGGTTATGGGATGCATTAATTACAAGTTAGAAGGCAGAAAGATGGTATAAGAGAGATATTGGGGTGCACTGATTACTGTATGAATACGATTTCAAATTCTATAATTCTCTTTCTATATATCAAAGGATTTTAACCCACCATGCTTTATATTGAGTGAATTATTTATGACGAAGCTGTCTCTTTACTTCATCAAATTTACATTAATTTAGTTACTTGATTATAATCAATATTGATAACATATAATTATTTTATTATGCATTTTAACCATATGTGAAATGCAATCAAATTATATGTTCTGAATATAGAAAATACTATACTAATGCTTCTTTAAAGAGATTAATGTATATTATTTGTAAAGAAGTAATTTGTTATCTTTACATACTTAAGTCTGCGTATATGCATAAATACAATGCAATAAATTACTATAAATACTACACTTTTCCTGTAATATATTGTGTATATTTCATCACATGCTAAAGACATACTTCAGGCCTAACAACAAGCCCTTCTAAATTAATATAAACACAAAATGGGACCCTATAAACTGATACAGTTTTTCAGCAATACCTATGCAACAGAGCGCTAAATAACTTTAACGTATGCAATCTGCGTGATTTCTCTTTCACCATGACTTCATGTGGAGACGATATTCAATAGAAAATATTGTGCTAGTACTGGTTGCATAAGTCGATTTTTTTTCTATACCTTTCTACAGTAATACAAACGGATTTTGGAATAGTTTTATTTTATTTTTGTAAGCCCTATCTTGTGGTTTGTTAAATAAAATGCAATCTTGTTATGCATAAAGGGCGCACTTTCAATAATAACACACATCGGAGCAATCGGGCAATGCCTCAAGAAGCGATCTCTTGCTTATTTCAAATTGTATGATCTCTCTCTCTCTCTCTCTCTCTCTCTCTCTCTCTCTCTCTCTCTCTCTCTCTCTCTCTCTCTCTCTCTCTCTCTCTCTCGTATACGAAAACATACATGAATTCATTCTAGTCACGCATAATACCTTGTACCTTATATAACAATTCAATGTTTGCAGTGTATAGTTGAAATTATTATTGTATATGTCCAGTACAAAACATGTACATTTATCAACTAATTACATAATGTTGTTTGTTTCATTAATTTGAAAATCTCATAAATAGGTTCAGTTACATACACATGTAATGAATACGTAATAAATGTTAACAATATATACATACACATACGATTTATGTATATATGCAACTTGCTCTGTAAATCTAATTTCATGTAATGAAATACGCATTGCATGATTTTATATATATTATATATTATACATACATACATATATATACAGTATATATATATATATATATATATATATATATATATATAGTACAAATATATTAAATGATAAATATTTATTAAATTTATAAAATAATATTATACATAATGATACAATTTATAATTTCATGTTAAACTACTATGTCGAAAATTGTTGTTGACATTTATTTTGTGTAAATACAAACTATTTACTTCAGGCTATTACGTTTCTAGTATAATATACTGTGTAATATATATTTTTTAATTTGCAAACTAATTAAAATTTTCAGTAAAATTATTATATACATATTTATGTAAAGAATGTCTAATATTAGAGAAATGTTATTAAAATTCGTAAAATTTTATATTTTTAGTTATGATATTTTAGTGTTATGTTATCATTTGTACATTATGTTTGTTTTTTTAACTAATTATTTCAATTATGTAAATATAGAAATAAAAGACTACAAATAGTAAGTTTAGTGGAAAAATAAGCAAATTTAGAACACAACAGTACTAATAAAAAGTTAGTCAGATAACTTTGTTTTCCTGCCTCAATTTAATAACATGATTTCTTATGCGAGAATGAAGCAGCTATACTATAACTCTATTTAGAAATATTTCTCAACACTGAAATTTTTACTGTCGCTTGACATACGTAAAAGATTTTGTTTTCCTGATTTTTAAATAAATTAAGTACAATGTTATTTTTTGATCCAATAATTTTTAATTCAGGAAAACACAATTTTTGAGGTTTAGGAATTTACAGTAAACATTTTTAGCATTAAGAAAATTTCTAAATCTAGTTAAGTTTCTTCCCCCATAAGAAAGTATGTTAAATTACGACGGGAACACAGAGTCTATCTACTATCACTTTGAAAATATTGTAGGGCTCTTAGTTTTTGTTTTTCTATTTTTTTGCTAAAGTGCTTTAAGTCTTCTATTATAGGAAATAAAACAGTTTTTCATGTAGATCACGTCATAAATTTGGAAAATTAAATTATCAAGAAAATATTTGAGTTATACAAATAAATAATGGGATGTTACGATTAATTGCAAGCTGTAGGCTACAAAATAGAGAAAGGATGGGATAATGTAATGGCATGACATTTATAACAACGTTACTTATATAACCAATCATTCAAGTTGCAGACAAGAGTTTCATTATTTCAGTCTATCAAATTTAAATATAATATTTATTTAAACAGTGTCAGAGAAAATTATTAACTTAGATTTTTCTTTGTATTTTTATATAAAAATAAAGTGAATCTAAGAAGAAATATTAAAAGAGAATCATGTTTTTAATACATGCAAAACTTTATGATTCAATAAACAAGTTTCTTCTTTATAAAGACCTTATTGATTTTTTTTTATCGTTTACATTTTTCTTATTTTTAAATAGCAAGCTATGATACTTAAATGCAATGTGATTTTAAATAAATCTATTATATTAACAGAAGCTATTATTTTAAACGATGTTTTTACTACAAAAACATATTAAATGTAATGAGCACTAAATCATTTTAAATATTTTTGTCTTTATTATAAAAACACTCACGTACTGTACTGTACGTACACTGTTTTTAGCATATTATCTGTTTTTCTATCTCATTAATAAGTAAGATACTTTTTTTTTATAATATTTAAAACTAAAATACAAAATTTTATTGATGCGTTAGCAATTTATAAAACAAAAATGATGTTATGATATTTAGAAATCAATTTACTTGTACAAAATCGTATATATATATATATATATATATATATATATATATATATATATATATATATATATATATAGAGAGAGAGAGAGAGAGAGAGAGAGAGAGAGAGAGAGAGAGAGAGAGACAGACAGACAGAGAGAGAGAGAGAGAGAGAGATGAATACTTCCACTCCCAACTCCCAACCTCCATAGCTCAAATTTCGATTGAAATAACTCAAGCCTAAAAAATCCTAAGGTGCTCGTGAGATTTAATAACATGTTGTCAGAAATACATTCTTCTCATTCCTTCTCTACGTATAGTAGTAGAAAGCTAACGCGAATGATTTCACTGGATTTCCAGTTATAATATAAATATTTGATATTGCATGCTGGCTTTTATGGTCATAAGTAATGTAACGCTCATTTATCCGTAAAAAGATATTTTTGAAAAAAAAAAAAAAAAATCCAGAATACCAGAAATATTGATAAACAGATTATCAATCAGTCGAAATTATATTTTTGATGTATTACATTTAAACGAGAACATTTTTTTTATCCTGTTTCAAAATACCAGCTTTCTGCTGGAAAGTATAATAGTGCAAAATATATTTCATATCAAAGTTTGTGTATAAATTTTATTTTAATTTCCTTCATTTAAAGGAGAACGAAGATTCCACAAAATTATATATTATATTTACAAAATAATTATATAAATAAAAAAGTATTGATGCATATTAAAAAAAAAAGTTCACAAAAGTAAAAAAAAAAAAAAAAAAAAAAAAGAGAGAGAGAGAGAGAGATTTAGTACAAAAAAATTTAATATAGTTTTACATCAGATGGAATATAAATGCACATGTTATAAATTCCCATATAAACAATGTGCAATGCATGGGGAAATATTTCCATTGCACAGTTTCTATTACAGAAAAATGCAGTTTGTACAACATAATGTTTTATTATAAAGTTTTTATAAAAAATGCAATTTCTATTAAACTACGACAACAAATGTTTACTTTGTAACATAAAACTTTACATTGTGTTTTTAAAATTCAATTCATTGTTATCACAAATATAATATTACTATTATATATTTTTTACCAACAAAAATTCCAGCGTAATAAATCACGTGATAGTTGAAAAAAAAATCCATCAATTAGAATAAAGTTTCTTTTTATAATCATCTCGTTATACATAACAGTCATCTGATATTAAATTCACATTAACAAATATATTTCTTTCATTAAGCAAAGCTATCAAAATGTGAAGAAAAAAATAGCAATTTAAAATATTCACTGTCATTTATTAGATAAACTTTATAATACAGTTAATAAGTATTTTCCAGTTGCCTTCTTTAGTAGTATGATTTGCAATGCAAATGCAAAGTTTTGATGTGTTTCTTTTATATGAGATTTATCTTTATAATTCTTATTATAAAATATTTATTACAAAAAAAAAAAAAAGTATAGTATAATACTGAAAACTTGATTCTTATCCAACAAATAAAACAAGAAGTAGATATAGTATATCTCATTAAAATATTTTAAATTACAATAATAACAAAATTTCAACACTTATAAAATGATGAATTTATTATCTAAGAGCAAATTATTTCATCTGTTTAAATTTTATGACAACATCTCATTAGCATAATTCTATTTATTATCATATTTAAACCTAAATACTTTGTATTAAAGTATTGTTTTTAAAACAAAATAAAATACATATTCATTATTATAATGACGTAATATGTATAATATAAAATAAACCTTTGTTTAAAATGTAGTTTCTAAATTTTATACGCTTCAAATCTTTTACAAGAAAATCCCCCTGAAAATTGTGTCTGATAAATATGTTTTAAATGTAGATTAAATTGAAATTTAAATATACGAATAAATATATTTTAACTTTGCAATATGCTATAGTCCATTTTTGCTTTTAGAAATACGTGTACATTGCCATGTATTAAAGTTGGGATATACTGTACACAACATTGAATTTGCAATTCTAATGTATATACACGTTATCATGAACATATATGTATGAAATACACGAGAAGCTGCAAGATATCACACTTTCATGTATGAAGAGCAGCATTTTTTTTTTTTTTTTATCTATTCTCAAATTTCAAAGGGATTTTTTTTTTCAATTTAGTATCTTTGAGAATATGAGAAATGCAATATAAACCCAGTCTGCATTTTCTAAGACGCTAGGACATAAAGTTTGGTTTACTCAGCACTATACTAACATGAGCCCAGAGAAAACTGTTACACTTCAGCAAGTATAAATGTAGCTTCGTTACTTTAAGAGAATAAGAGAGAGAGAGAGAGAGAGAGAGAGAGAGAGAGGTCAAAAACTGACTTAAACTCACAAGTTTTAACTTTGCTATAGCCTTCACTTTATAGAATACAAAATTAAATTTCCTACTCTAAAATTTTCTACAAGTTAATGAGGTCATTAGTGACCATATTATTATATCCACTTTGAAACTGGACTCTTACAACACTTCTATTGCATGGTAAAAGAGAAACTTACTTCTTCTTTTTTTTTTTTACCTTAACTTTATAAAAATTTTAGAGATAGAAACTATACAAAAAATTCTTTTTAAGTTTAAATTCAGTTGAAGTTAACAAAATAATAATAAAAAACAAATTTTTTGAAGTTACTTTTTTTATGTCAAAAGCATGACATGTACATGCAATTACATTTAAGTAAGTTCAAAAAAGTTTTATTCTGTTATAAGATTTTTACCTAGAAATTTTATAACCCTTACTTTGATATAATCAGTAATCAGTAACCAGTCTCTATTTGTTAACCTTCACGATCTAGAAAAATTAGTTATACTCAATTCATTTTAACATTTTCACAGTTAATTTTACCAATAAATGAGACGGTCTATCGTTCTATATAGACCTAAAAAAAATATACTTTCTGCTTCAAATAAAAAAAAACGAGTGAGAAATAAAGCTAAATAGTGACATGATAAAGTAATAAATAATATTTTACGGTAAATTAATATATAAAAAAAAATTATTACTTTATTATTAGTAAAATGTTTATAGTTTACTGAAGCTATATGAAATGATATATTACTTTTTATCAAATATAAACATATTGAAAAATGATCGGCTTGAAAGATATAAAAAAAAAAGTCAGGGCATGACGCAATTTATCAAACTATAATTTTTTTTATGGTTGCAAAATGTGTTTACTTATATTTTTATTATTAAAGCTACAAATAATAATAATAATAAAAAAAAAACATTGTCACAAACGCAATTATTTATTTGAAACATTAATCACAGCTTAAAGAAGATAAGAATAAAAGGAGTATAAAAACTTAACGCAATTTGTTTAGATACAACTTTGTTGTAACTTATGCAAAGTTGGCTTGTTTTAATGACAAAATGTAAATGATATGAAACAACATGTGTGCATTGTGTCATTAAAGTTAACAAGAAAAAAAATTTGCTCTTATACTTGTTTTTATATTTCAACATAAAAAAAGCATTATTCAAAGTAAAAATTGCTTCATAAAAAAAAAAAAAGTAAATAAAAAAACTTTGACACTGAAAAAAACTAATGAAGTTGTCTGAAAAGTAACAGTATAAGAATACTTAATATATATTTCTTTTTTTTAAAAAAATAGGTATTTCAAAATTATTCATACAAATTATGTCAACTAGAATCTTAGACATAGTTTATTAATAATATTTACCCATAGTTGTCTGAAGTTATTAATTTATTTGATAAGAATTGCAAACTAAAATACAATAAAAAAAATCATAACATTTTACACAAAAATAATAGTAAGCTAATATATAGTAAAAACTTTTTCCTTTCTTCAAATTTAAAAGTAAGTATATTTTTGTTAACGGATCTAGAAAACAAAATCACTGAATCAACACCCTTCAAGGCAAGTTCACAGAGAAAAAAAAATGAAGAAGTGTGTTTATCTTTAAAACGTTAAGAACTTCTAGAAACATTTATTAATTTAAGGTGGGAAATTAGCTACTGTGGTGTCTGTGGTATTCGACTAAAAAGTTGTAAAGAAAAAAATCTGAAATTTTGCAGAGTGATACATTAGGATAAGGTACCTTCAAAAGTGTAAAAAAAAAAAAAAAAAAAAAAAAAAATTGGGGTGTCACCATTCTAGATTTTAAATTATATGATTTTTTTTTAAGTTTTAGTCTTATACGAGCCCATGTTAATTTCAATAATTATTTTCTCTCCTATCTAATGATCACGGGTTATGAAAATTTTATCATAGTTAGGTAGCTGTTACTATTAACTTTCAAATAGCATCATAAAGTTTCGTAGCTTTCTTTTTAGATTTTGAGATACAAGCCGTGTAAATACAAACATCCCTTAAATTAAATCTACCATATTATATTTTTTATTTATAATATCTATTAATTTTCTATTGTCATGCATAAACAAATCTTTCGTACATTATTTGTTTTGGATTTTTTTGGTGAAAATTAAGATTACGCCTGCAAGTTTCATAGTTAGGCTTTTTGCTTCACAATCTACTATGTGTTTATAAAAAATTGATGTACTAAAAACCTTATATTAGCAATCATATTTATGTAAACTCACAGTAGGTTGTGATGAAAGTAGATAACTTATTATTTTTGCAGGTGCAGCCAGTATTTTCACCCAAAATACCAGTCTCTAATAATAATAAATAAAAAAAATAAAAAAACTTTGATAAATTATTTATGATAAATATACATAATTTTTTACTGGTGACACTATAAGAAGGAAATGATTTTGGAACATGAAATATATATATATTTTTTTATAATATTAGGTAATATATTATGATGGTAAGATATAAGGTCCAATATAATGATTTGATTGTCGATAGAATTGATTTTGCTTTTCTTCAACAATAGTAAAAAAATAATAATAACGAAAGAAATAATGAAAAAATGGAGATAAGTTAATAATACTATCAAAAGAAGAAAGAGATTTATATTTTGTATTTTCCCCTATAGATTTGACAACATTTTCTAGTTGGCTGGAGACCCCGAGGAGCTGACATCTCGAGTTATCATTCACAAATAATTATTTCTTCCGCTCACTGAGCGGACTTCCCTCCATCAGCTAAATTCGATGGATTTCTTCAGTTTATCAATTTTTTATTTATATAAAAATTAAATATATTATATGATGAATAAAAATATAATATAAATTTGTATATCAATACTTTTAAACCATCATGAAAAAAAAATATATATGGAGATGTAAAGTAAAAATACTAAAGCAAAATTTGCAAATAAAAATATTTTACAAAAAAAATGTAATCTTTGATATATATATATATATATATATATATATATATATATATATATATATATATATATATATATGTTTGAAAATTTGAATATCGAGCGAGGTGACATGATGATAAAAATTTCATTTTTGTCTTACCTTCTGTAAAACAACTGGGCTTTCACTCGCTGCTTAATTTGATGATAAAAATAACACACAACACCAAAACTTGTCACTATATAAATTAATAAAATACTCAATTCACAGTTTTTAAAAATCTATATACATAGCTATGTTATATTCACACACAATTGTAACGTTTTCGAGGGCGTATATAAAACTATATACTTGTCTGCCTCTCTTCATCAGCTTACTGACTCTTGCTCACGAGGCGAGCCGACCTCCGCAATGGGGGGTGTGGCTCGTTCTCGTCAGGTGGTTTATTATTATTTACATTTTCACCTGTACGGTCACGTGGTACACTTTTCTTAAAAGAATCTATGAGTGGAATCCAAATAGGTGGTAATTCAAAACTGGGCTGACTGATTGTTTCATTTTTTCTTCTTGCCATTTCTATTGATTCTAATATTTTTCTTTTTTTATAGTGACTCTCTCTTCCTATTACTTTTGTTTTTTCCCATAGAATTTGATGATTACTTTCCAGCGCATGATCTACTAGTTTTGAATATCCTGTATCTCTTTTTTCTATTTTTTGCCTGTGTTCATTCACCCTGATCTCTAATGGTCGACCTGTTTCTCCGATATATTCTTTCTCACAAACACAGGGAATAGAATATACTACATCTTTATTCATATTTTTCTTCATGTCTGGTTTTGTACGTGCTAAACTTGATTTTAATGTTTCTTTTGAAGAACAAACAATACGAAGATTGACTCCTTTACCTATACGTTGTATTTTTTCACTCAAACCTTGTATATAGGGGATGCAGATAGTTGCGTCTGGTTTCTTTTCTTCTGTTTTGTTTTTTTCTGTGCGGTTTTTATTTTTTATTTTAGCAACAACATGTAATGGATAGTCATTTTCTCTTAAAATCTCTTCTATTTTATTAATTTCTTCATTTCTTACGTTGTTATCATTGCAGTGCGTTTTTGCCCTATGTAACAATGTAGCTGCTATACCTGTTTTTGTTGAGTGTGGATGATTTGAGTTAAAATTCAGATATCTTCCACTGTCTGTCACTTTTCTATAGACTGTTTTCAACAAAAACAGGTATAGCAGCTACATTGTTACATAGGGCAAAAACGCACTGCAATGATAACAACGTAAGAAATGAAGAAATTAATAAAATAGAAGAGATTTTAAGAGAAAATGACTATCCATTACATGTTGTTGCTAAAATAAAAAATAAAAACCGCACAGAAAAAAACAAAACAGAAGAAAAGAAACCAGACGCAACTATCTGCATCCCCTATATACAAGGTTTGAGTGAAAAAATACAACGTATAGGTAAAGGAGTCAATCTTCGTATTGTTTGTTCTTCAAAAGAAACATTAAAATCAAGTTTAGCACGTACAAAACCAGACATGAAGAAAAATATGAATAAAGATGTAGTATATTCTATTCCCTGTGTTTGTGAGAAAGAATATATCGGAGAAACAGGTCGACCATTAGAGATCAGGGTGAATGAACACAGGCAAAAAATAGAAAAAAGAGATACAGGATATTCAAAACTAGTAGATCATGCGCTGGAAAGTAATCATCAAATTCTATGGGAAAAAACAAAAGTAATAGGAAGAGAGAGTCACTATAAAAAAAGAAAAATATTAGAATCAATAGAAATGGCAAGAAGAAAAAATGAAACAATCAGTCAGCCCAGTTTTGAATTACCACCTATTTGGATTCCACTCATAGATTCTTTTAAGAAAAGTGTACCACGTGACCGTACAGGTGAAAATGTAAATAATAATAAACCACCTGACGAGAACGAGCCACACCCCCCATTGCGGAGGTCGGCTCGCCTCGTGAGCAAGAGTCAGTAAGCTGATGAAGAGAGGCAGACAAGTATATAGTTTTATATACGCCCTCGAAAACGTTACAATTGTGTGTGAATATAACATAGCTATGTATATAGATTTTTAAAAACTGTGAATTGAGTATTTTATTAATTTATATAGTGACAAGTTTTGGTGTTGTGTGTTATTTTTATCATCAAATTAAGCAGCGAGTGAAAGCCCAGTTGTTTTACAGAAGGTAAGACAAAAATGAAATTTTTATCATATATATATATATATATATATATATATATATATATATATATATATAATATGGAATTTATCGACCTCATTTGCTAAATGATCATATATATGATGACTATATTGAGAAACAAAATACATTTTTATTATGTATAGTAGCATTTTAATATAATAAGTATAGCTAGAAAATAGATTTTTGCAATTTTCCTTGCAAAATATATGTAATATGAGTATTACCTTTGTTAAAAACTATTCTTGTATACGGAAATTACTATTTCTGTACATTATTTCCTCTCTTCCTCTGAGATATAAAATTACAAAAGAAATTGTAAGCTAGCTCTTTTTATATAAATTTTAATATTAAATACTAGAATGTTTTAATTACTCTTCAAATAATTTATTACATGATATAATATAGATATAAAAAATTAATTTTACATTCACAAAAAATAGTTATTATATAGTATTTTAATTTATGTAAAAACTAATTCCCAAGATAGAAGACTTATTTATGTAAAACTACATTGATTGCCACAATAAACTCTAATGTATTTTTTCTCTTTCTCTATCTTATTGTAAATAAACTCTTTATTATATAATAAGGCTCATATTTTTGCCTTACACCTGGTATTTTCCACGCTTCTCGTTTTATACTTGCACACTCAATAAGGTGTGTGCGCATGACATCATAATAAGTGCGCTTTGATGCCATAATTGAGCAACGAATAACATTGCTTAGCATAGGACAAACGTGGGTTTTTGCTATTTTCTTTGGAAAATAAGTAAAAAATTTGTAATTATTATTTTTATCACATACTTGAAAACCTAATTGAACTTATTAATAGCAACAATTCTCAAAAAAAAAATTTTTTTGATAAGTATTTTGAAACTAGCAAAATGTGCAATTTTCCCATACCGGCCCATGTTATTTAGTGCTCACTTATGGCGTTGACTTTAACATGAATGCAACCACCCTACAGGCAAGTAAACAAAACTATAAATAAATAATAATAAAAGAATATTTTTTTCTAAGTTACTTTATTATAAGTATAAAAATTGAAGTAATGTTTGAATTCTCTCAAGCATTCTGTTTGTTAAAATTTTTATAAATTCAAATTTTAGTGGAGATTTTACTTGGCTATTGTTCTTGTAGTGAAGTATAGAAAATAATATTATATTGTATAGGTTGTGCAGAAAGTGTGAAAATGTTACAATTATTTTGTTCTCTAAATAAAAAGGCAAGCGTACATATGAGAGAGAGAGAGAGAGAGAGAGAGAGAGAGAGAGAGAGAGAGAGAGAGAGAGAGAGAGAGAGAGAGAGAGAGAGAGAGAGAGAGAGAGAGAGAGAGAGAGAGAGAGAGAGAGAGAGAAAGGTCTGGGACTCAGGGGAGTCACGCGTGAATATAGCAAGCCTAGGGGTTGAGCAGATCTCACTCGCTCGCAATACATTGTTGTTATATACCCAGTGAGAGAGAAAGAGCAAAAACAGCGTCTATATCGCTCTCGTTGCTATGGAAACCTAACAGCTGAAAAGAATTCACAACGTATCTTTTCACATTGATCTACACATCACTTTGTTTGAAACTTTTTGTTTTAAAAATATAATAAACGGCTTTTTATATTCATTTTTAAGAAGGAAAGAAGCTGTTATTTAATAAGACTTATTATACTTAATTAGACCCGGAAAGCTAATTTCTACATTATTAATTATAATTTTTATACATTTTATTATTATTTTTTAATTCCATAATTAAATTAATAGTTTCAAATTTTTGTTAGATTTTATTATATATATTATAAGCCATGTACATATATGTCAAAATTATTGTGAAAATTTTCACAGACTTGGGCGTTAACGACGTTACAAGTAATAACATTTACAACGTTACGTAATTTTACTACTTTTAGTTGAAAAGTAACGTAACGTCATTACTTTTTGGTAGCAGTAACGGTAACGCGATATTTTTTCAAGTAATTTTTGATATGTAACGACACGACACTACCTTTTAATATATCAAGCACTGAAAATAATAAGCTTCTAAAATCTATTTATATACATAAATATGCTTTAGTTATTATATGATAATTCAAAATTACTCTTATCATTTTGATATAAATCTCTCTATTTATAATTTATCGAAAAATTATATATTTTTAATTACTGTTGTCATTACTGTTCAAAAACTGTAACGAGTAACGTAGTGTTTAGTGTTATTAACTTTTCGTGAAGTAGTTAGTAACTAAACGAAGTTATAAAAAGTCAGTAACGTGACCAAGTCTATGTGAAATACACTGACAAACTAGATTTTTTGTTGGTTTTATAATGCAAAGCAAAATACGTTTTTAAAAATTGAAACATTCCAAAAATTTAGATATACCCAATAATTTAGTTTTTGCAAACTTTTTTTTTAACTTTAATTAAACTTTTATTAGTATAGACACTGTAACTTAAAATGTTATCGTATTATGACTTAAAAAAATGTTATGTATAAAACATTAATTAATTAAAGTATCCATATGGATGCATTATATATCCATGTGGTAATATAAAACAACCTTTGTAACACAGTGTCTGTGTCTGCAGTACTTTATGATAACATGTTTGTGGTAGTAAAGTATAATAGTATACTGTATAGTTTAATATTAACTTTAATACGTTAAAGCTTTCCTCAATACATGTACAGACAAACATACGTATTTTGGCAAGGTTTTTGCCCAAGGATGAACTTCTTTGCCAAAGAATAACGATTTTCTGCCATCTCAAATCCAATTCTCATATTTACGCACATCTTATATTAAAAATCGCTGCCAAGTACGGATGTAAGTTTTTATTACATAAATTTTTTTGCTGACGATGTTTTTCCGTGTACTGTCTTCTTTTTTTGACAGAGAAAAAAAAAAACTCTTGAATTTTGTCATCGCGTATTCAGTATATTTTTTTATATTATTATATTTACATCTCTCTAAATATTATACTTGCAAATTCTATAAACATCAAAAATAAAATGTCGATAATATAAAAACATACACCGAACATCAATATACAATTATTGAGGCTGCGTATAAATAAATCTAAATTCGATTATATCATTTTCAATTCATATATATATTATTTATAAATTTAAAAAATATAAATGATATTAATTAAATTACAATTTTGATATTACATGAAAAAAATCAAATTAAATTTTACATAATTGATATTTAATTGTAATGAAATAAATATTTTAAGTATAGATTTTTTACATGTAGGAACGTATCATTAAAAGGGTGCTGATTCAAAGCCGGCAGGTCCATGCGGTATCGCCGCCAAGATTGATACCTGCTGTCCGGACTCATCAATAATTTTTCTCCAATGAACCCCTTGTCATGAGAAGCGCTGATGTGAAATGCAAAACACCGAGGGGAGAATATTCCTTTGTCTTTTGTCATTAGTAACGCGAAAATTGTTTAAAAATATATTTTCTTGCAAGAGAATAAAGAACAAAGTTAGAAAATTTTCTCTTCAAATTGTCCCATGTAAATTTAATTTAAATTTTATCTTTTTTCTTTGAAAGTAAAATAAAAATACAAGTAGATACTTGAATGTAATAATTAATGTTCAACTTTTGCTTTTTAAATAATTAGATACAAGAAAATAAAAACTTTTCACTCCATATATCTACAGTTCCAAGTGTTGAAAAATTAAGTTATTTAAATATAATGCCCTCTTTTGTTAAAAAAAAAATCAAAGATGCAGAGCGTTTACATTATTATTATTATAAGATGTAATTTTTCTTATTTTTAGGTTTTATGTGTCAAAACTTTTGAAATTAAAAAACTTTTAATTTCACTTCAGTTCGCAATTGTAATTTATACCTTTAAATTAGGAAATAAAATATGGCACCAAAAAGTAAATGAAAGGGAAAAAAAAAGATAAAGAGTAAATTTTTGTTTAAGAAATATAATGTTCAGAAAGTTAAATACTAAAAGATAAAGGAAAATAAATTAAGTTTGGTAGAGCGAAGATCATATATTATAATTTGAAACTAACATTTTCAAAGTACGAAGCATAAAATATGCTTTTATGTGTTTTACGAGCTCCTTACTGGTTAAAGTTGGTGCAATTTATTTTGCAAGAAACTCCGGGAGCTATATAGATATGCGTGAGAGATTGCAATTTGGAATGTAGAATCAAATCTGATGTGTTTTTTTACCCCAATGTAAATCGATTTGTTATTCTGATTTTATTTCCTCTTCAGAGTTTATGTATTCTAGTTGATAAAAAACTGGAAGTGACAGTATTGGGTCACCTCTCTCTCTCTCTCTCTCTCTCTCTCTCTCTCTCTCTCTCTCTCTCTCTCTCTCTCTCTCTCTCTCTTCTCAAACAATAGTCACATCCCTCGTACCATAATCTTATTTACGCAATCATGCACTGCAAGTTTTATACGCACCGTATATAAAACAATCCTTCTAATACATACGCACACAAAAAGAGAATAAATATTTGTAGAGTAAAGTTTAATTATATTACAACTACTGCATGAAATATAAATATAACAAAAAGTTCTATTCTTTTAAACACAAATGAACAATTTTAACAATTTGTTCAAGAAAGGAAAGAGAAATTCCCAGGTGTGAATTTAATTACATCATTAAATTACATTGCTTTATATAATTTAATGATAAAATCCTACAGAGAGAGAGAGAGAGAGAGAGAGAGAGAGAGAGAGAGGAGAGAGAGAGAGAGAGAGAGAGAGAGAGAGAGAGAGAGAAAGTCAAGTTTGTTAGTTTAAATATAGAATCTTTTGCTTGCTATACGATGCGATGATGTTTTTTTTGTTTGTTTATTTATGTTTGGTGTGTGCTCTTTAAAGACAGTGCGAAAATACTTCAAGACTTTAGTACTCCGAGCTTTAGTTATACACGGGAGAAGTAAGAAGTACGTACTTGTACAGTACCAACGGTGTGACATATTTGTTATCATTTAAAATATAACAAGCAAAAAAATATGGAAACATCTGCCTTGTTACCAAAACGTATAATTATAAAAGTAATTTATACATATATACATATCTTGTTATCTTTACATAAAATAAATTGCAAGAAGTTTATTAAAATAAATTGCATTTTTAATTGGAGTTGAACTTTGAGTTTGAACCAAGTCTATAGATTATGTTTTATTGAATAGAATACTTATAAAACACTTACTTAGGTATATATTACTATAATGCATTCTTTAGGTTGGATAACGACCAAAAAATTTACTTTACCCTATAAATACGTGCAAGTATTATTATTATTATTTTTTTCAATTCATATATTTATGTAATTTGTTCAATATTTTTCTTATAAAGTATAATACAGTTTGTATGAATAGATAGTAAGAAAATAAAATGAAGATCTTTGTCGAGTGAACAAAGGTGAATCTTGTAAGGGTGATATCTACTTACATTATTATTATTAAGTAGCTATCCAGATCATATCCAGATAGTATATCAAACGTTCTCCTCAAGTCAGTACTACACTTTCCTTTATTAGTCTATAGATACAGTATTACATATTAATACGCTTTGTCCTGCATAGAAATTGTTATTTTCGTTTTTTTTTTTAATTATACTGCTAAAAAAAAAAAAAAAAAAAAAAACTTTGTACTCAAGTTTAAAAACTTCCAAATAGTAAAATAAAAAAATAAAAGTCGTTATTGAAAAAAAAAAAAAAAAAAAAAAAAACTTTTAAAAATACACTCTCTCTTTTTCTCTCTCTCTCTTTTATATGCATTATTTTGTTTAAATTGCAATTCCGAAAACAATAAATTTAAGAATTAAACCTAAACGTAACCTAAAAATTCCAGTTTAAAATTTGTTAGGAAATATTACGTATAAATTACAACTAATTTCCATTATAGTCAGCACAATAAATGACGTATATATATATTTTACATTAAACCACTAGCATTTAATTGCATGGTCACTAATTTTACATGCGTTACTAGTAATTAATGCACGAGGTGTGACGTATATCTTTGGTTTATTTGACGTCACGTGAACATTACACCTGTCTGTCACCCCAGCTTCAGTCAACAAGAAGATACCGATAGCATTTACAATCGTGCTCAATCAATGCTCGTGTCTAATGACCCTTCATTGGTAGCATTTGATGTATGTTATTAATCTATAACTGACTATGAGATATTATAGTAAATAAATAAATAAATGATCGATCAATCAATCAATCCGTCAATCAATCAATCAATCAATCAATCAATCAATCAATCAATCAATCAATCAATCAATCAATCAATCAATCAATCAATCAATCAATCAATCAATCAATCAATCAATCAATCAATCAATCAATCAATCAATCAATCAATCAACCAATCAATCAATCAAGATAATGAGATTAAAATAATGCCAAATAGAACAAAGCAATAACCATTGGAGCACTTTGAGTGCAATACAAAATCGTATTTGAAGGTCACTGTAATTGTAACAGAATTTTTTATAAATTACTTGAGAGTTTTTTTTATTTTTTTTTTATTATTGTTATTCAAAACCAATCATTTTTTTTTTTTTCATTCCAAGACTTAAATCTAATAGCAGAGAACTTTATTACATTTCATACAGCTTACTATATATATATATACAACAAAATAATAATAGTGATATACCCATGAAGTCGAAACAAAAAAATGAGGTCATGTGTGCCATACAGAGTGGACCAAAGTAATATCGTGGACATTTATTGTGCTTCAGGCCTCGGCACGATCACAAAGGAGAGAGAGAAAAAAAAGAAGAATTTTTTCTACACTAGAATCGCGTCTGTTTGATGACGCTGAATGCACAATGTGCACTCAATGACCGAATTTCTCTCTAACTTTTCAGCCAACGGCTGCTATGAATTTTTACCATGGGGAAAAAAAAGTTGAACGGCGATTGTAATAAAAAGTGCGGATTTTTTTTTTATATTGGAATAGAAGGGTCTATATATGAGGGTGTAAACTTCATTCTTACAAAAAAAAAAAAAAAAAATTGTGAGAAAATAACATTTTTTTATTGAAAAAAGTTTTCCTGTTATAAATTCTATTTCCTACAAGAAAGTTATATTTTCAGTATTTTTAGTACTAATACTTCACACTAGTATTAAAGTTGTTTTGAGTGTAAACCAGGTGTAAAAATTCAACATTATAACTAATTAATTATGCATGTGCAACGAGGAAGTAATCAAAACTTATGTAAAATTATTAAATGTAAGTTAGCGAGAAGAATTATTTTCTTGGAAAGTTTCTTATAAACTCAGAAGCATAAACAAACCAAATAAAAAAAAATTAAAAAAATATATTACAAAATATATGAGGACGGAGTAAAAGAGTTGACATGAATGCAAACAAGATTTGATCCAAAAGGGATATACGTACTTAAAACTCCCCAATTAAATTGTAATTAACGAGTTCTCGTTGCTCTATAGTAACTTTATCATGGTATTTGTGGTTATATTTACAATAAATAATGGATAGAAGAAAATAAAGAAAATATTAATTTTTTTTAAGTATACGCACTATAATAATACTATATTATTTGAAAACTTTTCTTTTTTTTTTTTCTAATTAGATTTACTAGAAATAATAGACCAATAAAACTTTACCATTTAAATGATTTAAATTGAAATTAACTAAAGAACATCATTAAGTAAGTTGACTGTGCAGATTAATTATAAAGTACGTTTATATATTTGTGTAGCATCAGAACTACAGTATTTTATATTGCTGCAAATCATTCTATTGTATGTCTATGTGTAATTAATAAGTATGTATAGTATTACTGTACCCTGTATATATGTATAGTGTGTGTGTGTGTGTGTGTATTGACTAATAAAGGAACAAATGTTTTGAGGCCAACTATAAACGGTTTCGGTCACATCCGCTTCCGTTTCTACTTACTACGCATGCGCAGTACGTTGAAACCGAAGAAGTTGTGAGCGAAATCGCTTATAACTGGCCTCAAAACACTTGTTCCTTTACTAGTCAATAATATAGTGTATTCTATGTTTTTACTTACTTAATTCTTGAGATATTAGAGATAAAATTAAATATTAAGGGAGTAGGGTACCGACCTTATATCTCAAAACCTAGAAATGATTTGGTTCTAAATTTGGTGTCATTGTGTAGCTAAGGGTTACACCTAGCCGTGATAAAAATTTCTTGATGTTTGACCGTCCCGAAAAAAAGAAAAAAAAATATTAAAATTAACATTGGGTCTTATGGGCTCAAAATTTCATAAATTCATATAAAATTAATTTGCACGGTGACCCCCAAAATTTTTATATATTTGAAATTGTCTTAGGCTGAAGTATCATTGTGCAAAATTTCAGATTTTTTTGACGAGAAAAGTTTGAGTCTAATGGCCGACGTCGGTCCCCTACTCCCTTAAATATCTTTTGAATAATGATGTACAGTACATTCTATACAAATATTTCACGATCCCTTCCTCCCTCCTTTCAATTTTCAGAAATGAAAAGATTGTAATTTTATGTTTTCTATAATACCCATTTATAATAAATCTAAACTTCATATTTTATTTAATCGTTTTATTAATATTTAATGTATTACTTTTTTTAATAGGTAAAAATGAGCATGTTTTTTTTAAGATTATTTGTTTTATACGAAGAAAAAGTTTTCATTTTAAGGCGAGAGAAATAATAAATAAAATTAACCTTTTATTTATAAATGAGTAAATATAAGTAAAATATTAAATTTATAAATGATTAAACTTATGATGAATAATCATAAAAAAATACATATCGTCTAAAAAAGCTGCTAACGTTATAGTTAACGCAAGTTAAAGTTAACGTTAAAGGTAACGTTATAGTTGTTAGCTGGGGACAAATTAGAGTTAAAGTTATCGTTAAAATGTATAGTTTTATATAAAATTAACGTTATAGAAAATTTAGGTAACAAATTAGGTGCAAATTTGTAAAAAAAAAAAAAAAAAAAAAAAAAAAAAGTTTAATAAATATTATACAAAATAGCTAACTATGTACGAGTGAATATTCTAGAATACTATTAAATGTTAAATAACATAAAGTGAAATCACTTAAAGCACACATTAATCATATATTATGAGACATCCATCTATCTACAATAATATAAAACAGAAATAGACAATGCTGTAATAGACAGCTGCAAAAAATTCTTTTCTCTCACACGATCTTCTCAAATATATATACTCACATCGTAAGTACTAAATAGCGTGCCAAGTGGTGCCCCAATCAGCGTACTCGCCAATTCTCTCTCTCACACATATATCATGTTCATGACTTTACTGTTTCACTTTCGGACAATCATAAAATTAAATAAGTACTGTCTTGACCCTAGCTTTATAATACGATAGTATTCCATTGACTTTTCTTTTATTGAAATCTTAATGTTGATTACCTGAGTAACGATGTAAAAGTTTAATTAAACATATTTTTATTTTATCAGATAATCAAGGTCCATATAATAAAGAGGTTGAGCGCAGCACCAAACTCGCGCAGTTGATTTTATTCTGTGATGGATGTACTTGATTCTAAGCCAATACGATGCCGTTCACCAGTTACGTCACTGATAAGGTGAATAAAAATACACCCGGTGATATGACGTCTTTGGTGAATTCCTTTAAGCTGCGCGACCTTGGCCAAAACTTTTCCAGGAGCATCTAACCTCTTATTATGGACCTTGTCAGATAATATTAAATTACTAATAAAAATATTATATTTTATAGATGTGTTTTGGTATTTTTATAGTACGCGCATTCAAAGTATTTTTTTTACCTTTTATCATTATTGTTAGTATTTTTGCAACAATAAAAACAGCTTTAAAGTTTATTTGGATTTAATTTTTAACATTAAAATGTGCTATATGTTTCAATTGCATTCTTGTGTTGTATATATACACAAAATATGAATATATTCTCTTTAGCTTTATACTTTTATGAAAATGATTATCATAAAGTATGCTATAACATCAGACTCCATAAAATATTTACGTATATAAAACATTAAATCTTTCTTTTTTTACATATATAAAAAGTGTATGAAAAAATATATACTTTATATGAACTGTAACGAAAAAAGAACTTTTTTTTTTTAACTATATATCATAAATAAGAAACCTTAATAGTTTTTAGATGAATCCTACGTAGTTTTTAACAGAGTTCTGGTTTTTATATAAAATAATATAGATTATGTTGTTGCGAGTTCTCTTTCTCTCTCTCTCTCTCTCTCTCTCTCTCTCTCTCTCTCTCTCTCTCTCTCTCTCTCTCTCTCTCTCTCTCTCTCTCTCTCTCTCTCTCTCTCACACACACACACACACACACACACACACACACACACACACACACACACACACACACACATGCACACTTTCTCCTATGTAACTTTTTTCAAAGGAACAAAAATGAAAAGGATTTTCTATAAGCCAAGAATTCAATCCAAACGTGTAAAATTACATTTTCAGATTTTGGTTTGTAATCTTTGTTTCGTTTATTGGAAAAAGTGATCACACACACACACACACACACACACACACACACACACACACACACACACACACACACACACACACACACACACACACACACACACACACACACACACACACACACACACACACACACACACACACACACACACACACACACACACACACATATATATATATATATATATATATATATATATATATATATATATATATATATATATATATATATATATATATATATATATATGATAAAAATTCATTGTAGTCTTACCTTCTATAAGACCCTGGGCTTTCACTCGCTGCTTGTTTTGACGATAAAAAATAACACACAACACCATAAAAAATTGTCACTTATATATAAGTTAATAAAAAGACTCAATTCACAGTTTTTTAAAAATTATATATACATAGCTATGTTATATTTACACCAAATTGTAACGTTTTCGAGTGCGTATGTAGAAACATACAGTGTCTGCACTCTTCTTCAGCTTACTGACTCTTGCTCACGAGGCGCGCCGACCTCCGCAACGGGGGGAGTGGCTCGTCCTCGTCAGGTGTTATTTTATTGTTTATATTTTCACCTGTACGATCACGTGGTACAGTCTTTTTACATGAATCTATAAGTGGAATCCAAATAGGCGGCAAATCAAAACTAGGTTGACTGATTGTTTCATTATTTCTTCTTGACATTTCTATTGCTTCTAATATTTTTCTTTTTTTATAATGACTTTCTCTTCCTATCACCTTTGTTTTCTCCCATTGAATTTGATGGCTGTTCTCCAGTGCATGATCTACAAGTTTTGAATATCCTGTATCTCTTTTTTCTATTTTTTGCCTGTGTTCATTCACCCTGATGTCCAATGGACGACCCGTTTCTCCGATGTATTCTTTCTCACATACACAGGGTATAGAATATACTACATCTTTATTCATATTTTTCTTCATGTCTGGTTTTGTACGTGCTATTGATTTTAATGTGTCTCTGGAAGAACAAACAATACGAAGATTGACTCCCTTACCAATACGTTGTATTTTTTCACTCAACCCTTGCATATAGGGGATGCAAATGGTTGCGTCTGGTTTCTTTTCTTCAGTATTGTTTCTTTCTTTGCTGTTTTTATTTTTTATTTTATGAATAACGTGTAATGGATAATCATTTTCTTTTAAAATGTGTTCTATTTTACTAATTTCTTCATTTATTAATTTTTTATCATTACAGTGTGTTCTTGCCCTATGTAATAACGTAGCTGCTATACCTGTTTTTGTAGAGTGTGGATGATTTGAATTGAAATTTAGATATCTCCCACTGTCTGTTTCTTTTCGATATACTGAAGTCGTAATTTTGTTTTCTATAGATCTTTTTACCCTTACATCTAAGAAGGGCAGTTCACCCTCTTTCTCATATTCAATTGTGAATTTAATAGTTGCTGCCTGATTATTCATATGATCTAAGAATGATTCAACTGGTACCTCATTTTGTGGCCAAACAATGAACGTATCATCCACGTATCTTTTATATATCACTGGCTTTGGTGTGTAAGTTGTTATCGCCTTATTTTCCAGTTTTTCAAGATATATATCACTGAGTGCTGGTGATAATGGGCAGCCCATAGCTAAACCATTCTTTTGTTTATAAAATGATCCATTGAATTCAAAATATGTATTTTTAATGCATAACGTTATTAAATTCATAATAGTTGTAACGCTATGTTTTGTTCTATTTTTTAATGTTTTGTCAATTTCAAGTTTTTCTTTTGTAGCTAACAAGGCTTCATCTACCGGTACATTAGTAAATAGGCTTGTTACGTCAAAACTAACCATCATATGATTTTCTTCAATGCTTTTTCCTTGAATTTCTTTGACAAAACAGCTTGAATTTTTAATAAATGATGTGCTGCTTCCTAACAACGGATTAATAATTTTCACCAAATATTTTGCTAAAACATGACTTGGGGAACCAATACTACTAACAATAGGTCTAAGTGGTACTTCTTTTTTATGGATTTTTGGTAATCCATAAATATGTGGTGGTTTGCAATACCGTGGCGCTAATTTTAGACGAATTTCTCTTTTCATTTCTTTTAATTTAAATAGTGTTGAGTTAACATTTCTCTCTAAATTTCCAGTGGGGTTTGAATTTAAACGTTGATAATCGGAACTGTCAACTAATTGTTTTAACTTTTTATTATATTCTTCTTTGTTCATAACAACTGTTACATTTCCTTTATCAGCTTTTCTAATAATTATTGATTTATTTGACTTAAGTTCTTGTAATGCCTCATGTTCTTCTGGTATTAGATTATTTTTTGTTTGTTTATGTTTTTCTATTACTTGCTTTATTTTTACTCTAAATTCTTCTGCTTTCTCTGGTCCCAAATATACAGCGCCTACCTCAATATTTCTAATAATTTCTAATGTTGGAACTTGATTGGGAGTAACCGCATAGTTTAAAACCTTTCTCAAGTACACTCCTTTGGTGCAAGGTCAACACAATATCAGACAGATTTACTACATGCTTACATATTTTATCTCCCTTCTCTGCATGACTGTTCTTTGCTTTGTTTGACACAACGCAAACATGTTCTTTCAACTTGAGGTCGGCGCGCCTCGTGAGCAAGAGTCAGTAAGCTGAAGAAGAGTGCAGACACTGTATGTTTCTACATACGCACTCGAAAACGTTACAATTTGGTGTAAATATAACATAGCTATGTATATATAATTTTTAAAAAACTGTGAATTGAGTCTTTTTATTAACTTATATATAAGTGACAATTTTTTATGGTGTTGTGTGTTATTTTTTATCGTCAAAACAAGCAGCGAGTGAAAGCCCAGGGTCTTATAGAAGGTAAGACTACAATGAATTTTTATCATCATGTCACCTCGCTTGATATTCAAATTTTCAAACATATATATATATATATATATATATATATATATATATATATAGGTAAATATTTCATAAAAATTAGCATTTCTTAAAAATCTATAGCACAAAAGTTGCCCAAGTTGGTCTAATTATTTCAATCATATACGTCCTTATTTTAAAATGTGCCATTCAATAGAAATACCATCCAGTACTTACATTATCCCGGTTGTCTGTACGCTTAATTAATTTATTATATTTTGATGTATACCTATGTACAAATTGTACCCAAATAAATAATAATAAAAATTGATCGATTAGACGAAGCATCATTAAATACGCAATGTAATTTTTTTCTTCTCTAGAATGTTTCAGCTATAGCGTGTTTAAAAATGAGTTGGATATTTTTATCTGACGATAGGGGTACTCACAAAAAAAAACATAAACTTTGCATTAGCAAACCATCATGGCTTATTTTATTTTTCTTGAGTAGCAAAAAACCACACTCCTCATTCCAAACTTTTTGAGCTTTATTATTATTATTTATTCTTTGATAAACGCAAAAGATACTCTATTAGCAACTTTCTATTTAGTCTATATTATACGATATAATTAAAAACTTTTGAGACGCGGAAAAAAAGTTTTTACCAAACTTTATTTTAATATGACGAAATTTCTTAAAAGTAATTTTAAACCTCATGTTTTTTGTATACAAGAAACATGAACATATAAAATAAATAATAAACTGTTTACGTAGCCGTTTTTAATGAATCAATAGACAAGAAAGAAAAGAGATTAAAAATTAAAATTTAAGCTCCTATAGAATATTTAAATATTTTTTTCTGTCGTTTCTAAAAAGTTTGAAAATTAAAACAATCTCTTATACGTTTTTTGTTATGATTTTGTAAGTGTACGGTTTCTTGTTCTTTTATTCTATACAGTTCTTTATACTGTATAGGGGTTTTTTATTTATGTTAAAGTCGACGTCATAAGTGAGTACTAAATAACATTGGCCGGTATAGGAAAATGTTACATTTTGCCAGTTTAAAAATACTTCGCAATTTTTTTGAGAGCATTGATGCTGTTTACAGGTTGGATTAGTACCTCAAGTATGCAAGAAAAATAATAATGACCAAAAAATAGTAAATTTTCTAAAAAAAATAGCCAAAAACTACGTTTGTCCTATGCTGAGCAATGTTATTCATTGCTCAAGAAGAGCATCGAAATACACTCAGAATGACGTCATGCGTACACACCCTATAGTTGAATAAAGTATAAAAGTAGTGAATATAACACGTACATAAATATAGGAAATTAGAAATAAAAAGTACAGAACTACCCATTCTTCATGATGCTGTAGTCCCTTTTGGGGTAAGCCAACAACATAGATGGTTTTTAGCCCGACCCAGTGATAGACCTCTACAACTTGCTATCCTAACTTATTTCTCGTGCTTCCTTCAAATTTATACCTTGTTTCATACACTTTCTTTTGCATCTCATATTACGTAGATTCTTATTTATCAAACAGTATTCTTAAATTTGAATATTAAAATTTTAATTTAATTTAAGAACACTAAAAGCGTATTTTATTAAATTAATGTATAAATTATTTCCACAGGAAATATATTTATAAATTTCTTCCTGGCAACTACTTCTATAAGGTGATCAATCCGCTGAAAATTGCTAATTTTTATTATTACGTATTATTTACTTATATGATACACTTATACACTTACATGATATATACTTATATGATATTTATATAATATAATAATAATAATAATCTTTTATTAAGGTGTATACAGGGCTATTTCAGCCATATTACATGAACCTTGGCCATAAATTGAGCCAATAATATTACAATAAAAAAACATTACAATATGCAACAAAATTAAACTATTTGGGGTAGCGCAAAAACAGCGCATCACATCTTGCTTACTGGACATAACTTATTGGACATACACAGAAAATAACACTTCTATTTACGCTCTTCTCTATAAATTTATAACGTTAATCTTATAACAATACAATCGAAATAGTGAAAGAAAAAAGAAAAAAATAAGATAATATTGAATTTGCATTGTTTTATATACATATCATATCCATAAAATAATTATCATTAAATAGATGACGAGTTATATAAAACTGTCATGAGGGGTAGAAATATGTATTTTGTACTAACCAAGATCTGAAGGTTTTGATTGTACGGAAGTTGCAGTGGCCAGTACGGGCATGAAGAGCCATAGGAGCCACATCTTGACATCCAACCACGACACCTCACACTGAGCTTTTCTTTCTCTTACTCTGGACCTAAACACGACATGCCTCAGTCCTCTCTCTCTCGCGCGCCCGCCACGCCGCGCATGCTTCACAATCTCTCCTCACGTGATCACACACTCGTTGTTCTCGCACATTTATAATAATTTGTTGTTCGAATGCAGTGAATTGAGAGTTTGATTTGAATTAATGAGGAGATAATTTTTAAATTCATATTGTATGAAATATAAACAAACAAAAAAAAAATTGTCAGTTTAGTTAATATTCAGTAAATTAATTTATTGTAATGGGATTGCAAATTTAATATATTATAGTACTAAATTTTTAGCGTTGATGTATATACTGTATTTTTTATTTAATGATAAACTGAATGATTTAATCTATTAAAAATAAGCTAATAATAATTTATTTATTATTAATTCTATTGTTTCCCAAATGACATTTGATTCGTAAATTATTCACTCTTTAATTATTTTAAAAAAATATGACAATTTCAATTACTTCAAATTATAATTGTGGAATGTAAATTGAAACGGCAGGTAGAAGTATGATTTTGCTTCATTCGCTTCTTTGTATAAAACTTTGTCTTTGAAAGAAAAAGATAAAAAAAAAAAGCGAGTTAAAAAAAAAGTTTTAATACTTGGGTTTTATTAGGTTTCCTACAGTATTTTAACGGGGCGATATATATATATATATATATATATATATATATATATATATATATATATATATATATATATATATATATATATATATATATATATAAAAGAAAAAGAAAAAAAAGTTTTGAGCTTGAAGCGTATTTCAGTGAGAAAGAATATTTGCGATTATCTTCGCAGTGTTGGCAGTTCTCACGCAGGTTCACGCCTGCCTGAAAATCAGTGGAATCTGGTGTTAGCTCAAAAACTATAAGGCGATAACTTGCTTGTCACGTAAACATTAAAAAATTTTAGTTCTTCTCATAATCAATTTTTCTTACTACCATTTTGCTTTAAATTTTTTTTAATTACGTATTATACATTATTTTTGTACGTAAAATATACGCTATAATATAATAATGGTCAATATTCCCATAATTAAAGCCATAGACCACATAAAACAACATGTGCTTTTTAATGAATAAACATGAAATGGGATCTTCAAAACTAAGGACTATTTTTACTAGAACAGATTTACCACGAGAGAGCGTGAAAATACTGTAAATTATACAATTTGCGTGACTATTCATGTTTCTGACATCAGAAACATGCAAAAATTAGTAAAAAAATTTGTGCGGACTACATAAATTGAAATTTTCTGATCACTGCTACGGATCTACAGTTGGGTTTTCGAGACATGCTAAAGCTATTTATTTAGAGTATGTAAGTCCCATCAAGTGTTTTGTGATATAAATGCTAATGATTTCTTCTAGTCTATTACTCGTACTTACAAAAAAAAAAAAAAAAAAAAAAATGAACCGTCCTGGTTACACGCTTTTATGTGCTATAATTGTACTATAAATGAATGTACAAATCGTGGTACTTTCATTGATAATATATCCAGTCAAGGCTCCTCCACGAGCTATGAGCCGTCCTTTCTTTCTGGGTGAAAAGGTAACTAGATTATGAAGGAATGCGAGTCCGAGACGTTCACGTCCGAGATCCACACATAACTCTCAGACCAGCCTTTATCAAGACATATAGTAATATTTCGCAGTGTAGTACTTCAATTTCCTATGTCCTATATATAACCATATAATAAAGAATGAATATGATATATGGTATGAACAATCTGTCATCTTCTTCGAGTTCTCCAAGTATAGTGAGGGATGATAAAAACCATTTACTATTAAAAACTTTGTGATGAGTAATGACTATTTTACAGTAAAATGAACAATAAAAGCTTACGTATATAGTTAGTGGTTGATAAATATTAAAAAAAAAAAAAAAAAAGCGAAAAGTTCATTATTTATTCTGTAAATTTTTAACCAAAATAATGATTTTTTTGAACGTTATTACTTACTTAAGATTTAAATTAGTGTAAAATATAATTTATTATCCAAAAATTTAAACATTTTAAAATTAATTACTATAAAATTTGCTCAATTGCAAATAAATTTTTATTATACTTTATGATATAAAACAATATTGAAAATTATCGTTAAAATAACATTTAAATACCCCAGGAGATAAAATATAATAGTTAAATAATAAAATATAACAGTATGATCATTAGAGCTGTGTTTGCTTACAAATTATTTACCAACAGCAAAAAAAAAAAAAAAAAAAGTGTACAAATTTAAAATCAACAGTATTGATCTTTCTCTGATTTCCAATGATGCTTCATAATAATGTTAAAGTCCTTATGCACTTTTTTTTTTTTATCATTTAGAATTTAGAATACTAGATTGATAACTACCATACCTTATTATCCATGAATTAGACATCAACATGTTGATTTTGTATTTATTTTTATTTATTTTCATTTTGACAGTTGAAATAAAACTTATCTGACGTCACAATGTACCGGTGAATGTGATTGGCTGACTTTATCACGTGACTTGACGGGTGACTGTGTTTGGCTGACTCATCAGAGAATCAGCCACTGGGTCTGGTCACGTGATAAGTCAGTCAATCACAGTCACCGGTACATTGTGACGTCAGATAAGTTTTATTTCAACTGTTAAAATAAAAATAAATACACAATCAGCATGTTGGTGTCTAATTCATGAGAATAATTAATAAGGTATGGTAATTATCAATCTAGTATTCTAAATGATAAAAAAATAAGTGCACAAGGGCTTTAATGAAAAAAAAAAAAAAAAAAAAAAAAAAAAAACTATGCGTATGAAGTATTTTTATAAATGGTCTATTCGTAAAAAAACAAACTGCGTTGTTTGGCATGCTACATGAAAAGCTAACAGTAAAGATTACTTAACATATCATGGGTCATGAATTAAATCAAAAATGTTTGTCACACACGAGTTACATGATTTATTATATTCACATACATTTTATCTCTACGATTATCATACATACGCTCAAGAACTGAAAATTTATTTGTCTACTTAAAACTCATATTTTAACTACTGTACGTGAAACTTTTTTTTTAACGGAAAAGAATTGTGAATAATTCAACGTTAACATTTTAAATATCATAAATCTACCTCTGTAAATATATTAAGTTTTTTTTTTTTTTTTTTTTTTTTTTTTTTAAGTGAGTTAAACTTATTTAATATCTTCTTGCTTTTTGCAATTAGATAAATATTTTTTAATTTAAACAAAAATTTAATAATATTTAGGCATAATGAAAAATATTAAAGGAAAAAGAATAATGATAATAAAACATTGTCATTTTTTTTTTAAAAATGTCTCATTTTAAATTATTTTTATATTAAAAATGTAACAATTTTGCCTTAATACAGATTTAATATTTTTATGCTATATCTTATAAGTTACTCTAACTTTAATATGTTTCTTAATGACATACATTTTAATATAATGATCATCACTCTTTGCTCTCTCTCTCTCTCTCTCTGAATGAAAAAAAAATGCAGTTAAAAGTGCGTTACTAATTTTAGCACAGCAAGTTCTACGGTTGAGTTTTCTAATGGAATGTTAGAACAAGTAGAAAATAAAACTCATTATATTTGAGTAACTACTGAAGTTTGAACGTTCAACACTAAAAGTTTTTGCAGAAAAAAAAAAAAAAAAACTGAGATACTTTGACGTTGCAGGAAATGTGTTAGTAAAAAAAAAAAATGTTACTGATAGATTCGCTTACCAAATCTCCTCAAGTCACGTGCTTGTCTGACCATCAAAACATTTTCTTACAAGAAAATAATAATATGTTTGAGAAGCAACTGTCAAAATTTCTTCAATGTGTAATACTTGGGGATAACAATGGAAATTGAAAGTGGAAAATATTGTTTGAAAAATTGTTCAACAAAATATTAAATAAATATATTTTCTCTCCATATCTCATGTATACACACACACACTCACACAATCAGTATGTATAAAATCCTAAAAGGCATTGAAACTAAGATTCTAGATTCTAATTTTTTTCCTTTGCCACAAATTTCTTTATTTAAGTACGCATAGGGAATATTTGAAATTTATATAGTATAACTTCAAATTGCTTAATATTGATTTTTTCTATAATTATTATTCGAAATCACAAGCGTAAAAAATTACTGTGAGACATTTTCAAATCGTTCTAGTTCAATAAATAAATATATATACATATATGTATATGTATATGTATATATATATATATATATATATATGTATATATATATATATATATATATATATATATATATATATATATATATATATATATATATATATATATATGTATATGTATATATATATATATATATATATATATATATATATATATATATATATATATATATATATATATATATATATATATATATATATATATTCCTACACTTTTGTTATATATTTTTTTAAGAATTTGATATTGTAATAATAATGTAAGTAGATAACCTATGTAATCCAGAGAGGATTCCCGCTGAAAAGTACTGGTCAGCTGGAGACGTGTATTGCGGGTCAAAATTACATTGATCAAATGGGCAACAAAATATAACTTCCAGGATAAAATAAAATTAAAGGCAACAGAAAATTGAATAACTATATTCTCTTTGGATTACCTATCTATAGAAATACCTTATGTAATAATGTTAAACATATGTGATTATTATGTACAAAGAATTTCCTAACATTTCATTTGAATAAATAATGTCCAAGTAAAAAACGTCATGGAATATTTTTGATGACTTTCCTGTTTAATCTTACGTAAGTGATTTTTATTATTATTGAAACATTTCTTTTCTTCTCTCTTCTTTTAATTTCAAAGAAAATGAGGCAAAATATCTTTTGTTGAGTGTTTTATACGACAAGGCGGTATTTGTTTTTTCTCGCTTAACAGAAATAATGTTTTTGTGTATTTACAGTCTGCAAGCAAGCAGACGGCATGGCATACACTGCACGTGTGATGACTGCCAACATGTTCCCAATACAAATTATGTGTATTACACGTTATGCAAAAACATAGTGGCTCATTCTTGGCAACAACTACATACGCTTTATATGATATATTAACCAATTAACATTCTTACAAATGTATACAATTTTTCTTCTTTGTGTTGGTTATTTCAGAGACAGAAACAGAGACAGAAACAGAGACAGAATTGAAAAGTACAGCTAATGTAAAATTATTTACAACTTTTATTTTTTTATGTATAAAATTGAAAATTTTAAGAAATTTTTCTGCTTTTCTTAATATTGCTCTCTCTCTCTCTCTCTCTCTCTCTCTCTCTCTCTCTCTTTTTTTTTTTTTTTTTTTTAATTATAGCCTATTATACAAGAAAATTAATATATAATTAATATATATATATATATTAATTTTGTTTCATTAGTATTTTGGAGATAAATTCCTATGGCTCTTGTAAATTATTACAAAATATATATATTAAAATATTGCAACATTCACCGCATATTATTAAAACTATGTAAACACTTTAATACAATAGTTTCATGTTTAACTTTTCAAGTATCCCTATCTTAATTTAAACGTGAAGTAAATATAAACCTCAAAGTTATAAATTATAAATGAAATTTAAACACATTATTTATAGCTATTAAACTTGCAGTAGGTAATTTACATACTTAAGTTTTGAATTATAAAAAAATAATAATAATAAAAAAAATAAAGGATTCCAATCATGCAATAATTTTTCAACGTTTTGGTAGCTCATATCATACTAAAGTATAAAGTTAAGAACTTCGATTTTTTTTTTTTTTTTTTTTTTTTTTTTGTCATGACAGTTTGGCCGCATACTAGACAAATCGTGCTGAAAAATGACATTGTGAGCGCTGACGTTAAAAAAAAAAGTAGTGACGGGTAAATTCGTCACGTATACACCGCTGCTTTTGACGTAACGAAGAAGTGCTGTTGGAGAAAAGTACACAAGGAAATTTTATTTGAAAAAAATGACAGTTTTTTTTAACAAGACTTCCATTTCTGCTTTAAGTTCAAAGTTTGAATCCATTGTTTGAATCACAATTTATTTTCACTTTTCATATATTTTTTTTACTTAAAAATTCTCTTTGATGTTTTTTTTTTTTTTTTTTTTTAGCTATCCAGTCATTGCAGAGAAACTAAAAAACAGTCTGATCAGCAAGTTTTAAAAATCAAGCAGTTCTCTCTCTCTCTCTCTCTCTCTCTCTCTCTCTCTCTCTCTCTCTCTCTCTCTCTCTCTCTCTCTCTCTCTCTCTCTCTCTCTCTCTCTCTCTTTCTCAATTTATAATTGATAGTAATGTAGAACAGTAATAATTAGAAGACAATGTAAGTTCAGGTGTGTATTTTTATATAACCTGTAAATAAAAAAAAAGCCATTTATTTTTATTATTATCAACAATGAAAATAAATTTTATATACTTTATTTTAAAATTGTTTGAAAAGTTCTAAAAGAAAAAAAATCTTACAAATCTTTTCTGATTTGTATAAAAGAATTTGATAAAGCCACAAACAGGTTTGTAAATTGTAACAACAATTTATTTTGATTGAATTTTCTTATATATGGTAAGGTTAGGATCGTAAAATTTCAAGAAAAAAAAAAAAGAAGTAGGATTTCAATTTATAAGATTAATGAAATGAAAGTGATCTTTTTAGTACGGATTTTTACTTTAGCTCTACCACCATTTCCACTACCATGAACATATTACAGTAGTTTATAAATATTTTAGTTGGCGTCGAGAATTTAGATATACCTAAAACGCTTAACCAAAATATACGTTTCAACCATTTGATTTTTTTTTTCTTCGCGATGTATTTGGATTTGTGTAAAAATCTGGTATTTATACAAAGAACAAATAAGCAATAATTATGCTAAATCAATTTCAGAAACATTTTTTTCATAATAACATAATTTATGCTGCATTCTATAGCACATTTGATAACATAATAATCATTTTGTACTGCATATAATATTAAATTTATAATATTCTTATTTTACAACATTTAAGAAAATTATGTATGATTAATTTAGATTAATTTTATGATTAGACTGCAGAATTAATTGTGTGATTTATTTTTCCATGTAAAAGTTTGTGTTGTGTTGCATAGTTTTTCATTGTTGAATGGAGAACATTTGATAATAAGGGTATTGGCAATTTTGATAACATCTTATACCACCGCAAAAGCATGGAATGTTGAAATTTTCGACCCCCCCCCCCCCCCAGATTTTTTTTTATATAAATAAAAATTCCGAATGACGCCAGTAAAAATAACTAAATAGACTTTTTTTTTTCATCGTTTTTGTTTAAATAGTATACATAGGATAGCAATCTAAAAATAGACTTAAAACTTTACAACTTTATTTTAGTTATCTTTACTGGCAATAATTTGAATTTTATATTCAAAAATTCATGGTTATAGATAATTCTATTAGTAAGAAAATTCTAAAACTGTTTGTGCTAGCTTTAAGTTTTACATTTTTTTTTTAATAATAGCAAAGAAATTTTCTCAAAACTTTCCATTAATTATAAGAAAATTAAAAGATAACATTTTTTCTTTAGAACGGTAAAGATTAAAGACGTGAACATTTTTTAAGATTCATTTTTATCTCTTTGTATAGCGACAAGTCCCAGTGAGGCAGCTTGCAGTAACAAAGTCACGTTCTTGCAAGAGATATGTTGCAAGTGAATCTCTCGCCTGTCACAGGGAGTGTTAGTGACATACCTGGCTTGTGACGTCACAATATAAAATTGTGCAACAGCTGACATACTATTTAGATTTAGAACTCTAGTAAACTATGTTTTTTTATCATATATTATACTATTATATTATATTGCGATGCTTTTTAAAATCAAATCCAAATTTTTATTGATCAAAATAATATTTAGAATGCATATAATGACTATATGGCTGTGCTGTATAATCGGATTCAAGTGTCACATGGTGTAACCTTGGTGTGTAACCTATACTATGAGTGCTTATGTTTACTCTTAGAACAGGAAAAGGAAGTGCCGGAAAAGGAAACCATGTGATCTTAAAGTGGGAGGTGGCTCAGGCCTAGCTTGCTGCTGGTGCGAAGTTTTCTCCCACTTTTACTGTCACGTGGCTTCCTTTTTCGGCATTTTGAGTAAACATAAGCGGTCTATGTGGTAGTGGTATTTATATTTATTAATGCCTTTCTTGCACCATTTCCACCAAACAACCAAACATTTTTATTATTATTTTGTAACTTTTTTATACTGTTTATGTACTGTACGTACACACGATTGTGATAGTATATTTTACCATTTAAAAAACTCGCACTAACTTTACAATTTTATTCTTACAAGGAAATCACGCACTAGATTTAAATGGTAAAATATATTATCACAATCGTGTGTAGTAGACACAGTATATAATATGGTGGAAATAAATAAGATCTATGATATAGTAGTATTTTACATTAATAATAACGCTCATTTTACATAATCAATCAATTTGATGATTAAATAATGATAAGTTTGAAATTTAATATCTATAAATTAGTATTTTCTGTAAGAATAGAAAACAATAATTCAATTTCCAATATTTTACAATTCTAACTTACTAATTTACCAAGAAATTCATAATATTCTAGTTTTATATTTTATGTTACTATTTAATTTCTAGTTAAATTATAACAAAATTGATATTACAAGTAATGAAGTACAAAGTTCTTGTGAATACAGAGTATATTAAATAATAATGAATATGGTAAGTAAAACATTAACAAGAAACTTCTGAAATATATTATTATGTTATCGAGTATATATGTATATATATATATATATATATATATATATATATATATATATATATATATATATATTGCTGGTAATTAATTGAGTTTTGTGATGTAGCAACTCAATTAAATATCCAAGTTTACAGTAGTTTAGAACTATTATCATGCAAATGAATAATATATAGAACTATTTTAATAAATAGTGATATCAATTAAATTCACAAAGAAAATTAGAAGCTACTATATATAAAAAGTGAATTAAAAATTACAATAAAAAATAAGTTCAATCTTTTAATATTGAATATCATTTATATAATTAATTTTAATAACTTCAGGGCTAAATAGATGCAAAAGTCACATAACGTAAATTTAAATGCAAAAAAGTCATTAAATTACGAAAAATACAGAGATTGTAGTTACGATTTTTTTTCTATTTAATAAGACAAGTGTTAACGTTCATATCTTACCTTTTATAAAATATGATGATTTATTCTTACTACAGTTTGTGCTAGTATTACAGTATTTTTAATTATTCCTTATTTAATTTTTGGGTATTGCTAAAGATTCCCTTTTTAAAGTTGAAATTTCCTTTGAAATTTTAAAGTCCATTATACATGTATGTAAAATATTTGGGGGAAAAAAAAATCATATTTTTAAAATTACTTTTTCCACAAAAGTTTTTCCTCAAAGAATTTTTTATAAAAAATATGAGAATAAAGTATGTTTTAAAAATATAAAAAAATGGCGTCATTGTCAAGAAAAGTTATATGAAGATAAACTATACAGAGATGCAAAATACATTTTCTGAATTGAAATTTTATATGTAGATTGAATTGTATAATATTAACATACATTTTAGAATAAAACAAAGACTTTATTTTCCTTTATTTTAAATACAATTACATTATATACACTATAAGAGTTTTCTTTTTCTTTTTTTTTTCAATGAAAATTTAAAGTACTAAAACAATTAAACACAAAAGTGAGTTTAAATACATTACTCTAACAAGTATTTAAGAAAAAGGATTTTTTGTTCTCTTTGTTTTTAAATGTAATTACTTTTTTTTTATTGAAAAATACAAGACTGATTGAGAATGCTTAAGATTGAATAGATAATCCATTAATTTCCATTGTATGTTCAGTAAAAATGTTGAAATAAAACAAAGAAAACAAAAAAAAACTTCACTAGATGATTAAAATAAAAACATTCAGCATTCTTTTTAATCCAAGAAAAAAAAAGAACCCTTCAAAGAAAATTTAATAAAAAAGAAGAAAACAACAACATTAAGTAAATAAGAGTCAACGTATATATTTTATCCATTTAACAAGAATGCAGATTGAAATTGATGCGCTGTCTTATTTATTTATCCGTTAAACAAATTGAAGTCAACTTTTATGCTAGTCAAAGCATAAATTTTTTTAAGTAAAAAATTCAATTTATTCACTCCTATGTGATGAGATTTTTTTTATAAGTTAAGTGGAAAAAATTTGTGAAAATTGATAATGTAAACACATTAATTTTTTCAATTTAAATAGCAATTTCACAATATATTTCTCACGTCAGTAAATTTTTAGGATTAGTTATTATTAAGTTAAAATTGATGTAAGAAATATTATTCTTTAAAGGCATAGAACACCTTGATCAAAAGACATGTCTTATATCCTAACGTACCTAAATATCAACGTTGATTTAGCCTTAGTCATTGATTTCTGATTTATTTTCCATTCACAAAATTGCAGATACGGGTTTATGACGTCACCGCTCACTAGTACACGTTCGCGAAAACAGTCAAGATGTGACGTTATAAACCTGCAGCTGCTAATTCGTGAATGTAAAATAAATTAGAAATCAATGACTCCGGCAAAATCAACGTTGCTATTTAGGTATGCTTGGATATTAGACCTGTTTTTTGTTCAAGGTGTTCTACGCCTTAAAGTTTTTTTTTTACATTAAAGAAGAGGTGAAGCTATTTTTTTTTAATATTAATTAATATAATATTAACTTTTCCTCGGTGATATTCATTTTAAGATCAGTGTCTCATGCCACGATAGCCTATGCTAAAATGTAAACACTGTCTCTTGTGCCAAAGGGTATGAAATAAATTCGGACCGGCTTAGTGGCTTGGAAAATTAAATGTGTATTCAGCGTATGAAAATAACTGGTATAGCCAAAGGCTTTGTATATAAATATTATTATATTTTATAAATTATATAATATATATATATATATATATATATATATATATATATGTTTCATTTATTTTTTTAATGATTAATTATATGGAATGACATTTGATATTTTTTTAAATAAAAGGTAATGATTGATTAACAAAGAAAATGATTGTCAATATAAATTTTTTTTTTTGACTACATTGACAATATTTAATATTAAAAATGTTTCATGTTTTTTATGTGATCTTTTATGTATATTTTAATTATAACAGCAAAGAGCAGGGTTTGAAACAGCGTAAATTAGATCAATTAAAAATTTTAGCACATTTTCTTTAATATTAAGAGATTTTGTATGTAATGAACAAAGATCTGAAAATACTTTTGATATTAAAATTATTCTTGTCGGTAATCATAAAAAAAAAAAACTAAAATATTTAAACACAGTTAAGTTGAATTTGTAAAATAGAAATAATCATTTAAAATATTGTTCCATATCTTTAATGAAAGTAATATGAGGTAACTTTACTATATAGTGAGTGAAAATGATACTTTTTTTATGAATTGGTCTCCATCAAATATTAAACCTGATACCCAGGAAGTATTTTAACTTTTTTCCTATGTCTATTTATACAATGACAGTAATACGGCTCTCAAGACTTTTTTTTTTTTTTTAAGAATCAAATTACAGTTTCTAAGCGAATATAAATATTTACATTAAAAAATAAAATTTACTTCTCAGGGACTTTATTTGTTTGCGGAGCGTGATATCTACATTCTAAAAAAGATTTTAAGAAAAAAAGTAGACTCTTTTTATAATATAAACGCTAGATACTTTCCTCAAATTTTGCTTCCAAAGAAGATGAATAGCGGAAAATATAATTTTTTTTTAAATATTTTCAACTAATTTAAAATATTATTAATATTACATGAAAATAACAAACGTTATTACATGAACTTTATGTAATTTTTTCCTTGTTAAAATAAGTTGATTTTTTTTAATTAAGCTCCAATTATGATGAGAAGAAAAGCAAACAAGAGTAAGATTAATTAATATCACTGATAGTTTGTAAAAATATATATTGTGCAAAATAGACTTACAAAAATTTAAAGTTTTAGACAAACCAACATTTTGTCATTTTATTTTATTTTATTTTTTATTTTTTTTCTAATAATACTTTTATTATTTTTATGTTTTACATTTGAATAACGGGGAGGTTTTAAAACTTTTATACTATAAAAAATATCCCAAATTGTAAAATTTTCATAGATGTAATTGATTTATTTTAATATTATTTCTACTTTTAGGTCATTATATTCCCTATACTTATCATAAAATTGTTTAATTGAATTGGCTAAATTTCAAATTTTTTATTGTATAAAATATAAAATTACATGCCTTGTTACGTCTTCTTAGCTTTACTTTATATGTAAGTTTCTCACTGTCTTTTAATTTATATATATAATAAAATATATGTTTTTTTTTTTTTTTTTTTTTTTTTTTGCTTGCCTTATTGTGTAATTGGGCTACACCAATCCCAGTCCCAGTCAAGACAATGTCTTATCGACAGGTAAGGTCTTTCCAATTAATGGAATTAATTGATTTCTGTCAAGAACCAAAATAGACGCTTTCTATGAAATATGTTACTACATTTTAGGAGTAAAATATAACAACCTTGCATTGTAGTTTTGATTGTAAGGAAAAGAATATAAATATAATTAAAAAACACTTTTTTTTATTTAAAAAAGCTTTTTAATCAATGTTTAGTGCTCAATTTGACGAAACGTAAGATTTTCTTATGAAAGTTTACACGCGTTATTACAAAAATGTTAATGAATTTTATTGCAAGCAAAAAAATTTAGAAAAGCGGTTCATAGTCCATATATTCCATGTGTGTATATATAAGATTTTTTTATTTATATATTTTATTACACCTTAAAAAAATAACATCATAAATAAAATTAAATCTACTATAATATTAAATATTTTTATTACACTACGTATAGTGTATCAAAAGTAAAATAAATGTTATAGTATAGAAGACGTTATACTTAAAAATATTAGACGTAGAACACCTTGAACAAAAAAACATGTCTTATAACCTAACATACCTAAATATCAAAGTTGATTTGACCTGATTCATTGATTTCTTATTTATTTTCCATTCACAAAATGACAGATGCGGGTATATTACGTCACAGCTTGCCTGTTTCCGCTCGCGTGAACGAGGTGAGCTGTGTCGTCATAAACTTATATCTTCAATTTTGTGAATGGAAAATAAATCAGAAATCAATGACTAGGCCAAATCAACGTTTATATTAGGTACGTTAGGATATAAGACATGTTTTTTGTTCAAGGTGTTCTCTACGCCTTTAAATGTAAAAGAACCTGAATTGATTTCATCCAAAATATTCTTAAATACACTCATAAGTAAAACAACAAAATTTAAAAATTCAATTATAATTATGTTGAAATTAATATTTTATTTTATTATTGTCATTTGTTTTGTTTATACGTTTTGTTTATAATGAGTAACAAAATAAACTTAATTAGAGTAATTATAATATTAAATAACATTTTTTATACATCCATTAAATATAAAGCTAGTTTTTTTTTTTATTTATTATATTATGTGTAAATAACTCTTGTTATGAAAATCTCAAGTTATTTTCTTGTGTAATGTACCATACAAATTTAAGCAAAGAATGCAGAGAGAAAAAAAAAAGCAATAAAAAATCAACGTGTTTACGACTTACGAAATGTCGAACAATAAAGTAAGAGACGTGCAATTTAATTATAATATACACAGCAGTAGTAAAATTTCTACTTTCTTTTTTCTCATCTTAGTCTCTTATGTATTCAAGTCAGTGAGATAAAAAGCTATATAACTTTAATTTATTAGTCAGCACTTTTTCTTTTTCTATCCTCCCCCTGTTTGTATTATTTTTACTCTTCTTCTTTTATATTAATAACTAACAAAAATTGCTTAAGCTTAAAAATACTTAAGATTTATTTATATAAAATTAAAGTAAATTTCAAAGAATTATATCAATCTTAACTTTTTGTTGTTGTAATTATTAAATCATACAGCGTTAAAATATTCTTGTGTATTTCTACAAGTGCCAAGATCATTTATAATAACCCTACTTTTTTTCGTCAGAATAATCACAAAATTACAAGAATTGTGACGCTATGTGAAAATCCTATAAAATTAAGCTGGAAAAACTGCAGATCAAACTTCAACTTTTTATTGTTGAGTTATTAGTTGTTGTATTTTCCACATTATAGTTGCGTTGAAGAGTTTCTTTCATTCCAAGAATGAGTTTTTCAACTTGACAATTTTAAAGAGAAATAGTAAATTTACTCAAAAGATGAAGTCTTATTAAAATGTTTATTAAAAATGTACATTACTCTCGATTACTTTCCAAAGATTCCTTTGGCATTGTTTCTGTAGAAAAATAAAATAGCAATATGTAATATATATTACCAAAACTTTAATTCATGACAAGTTAAAATAAAAAAAATTAAAAAAAGTAACAAAATCTCTATAAAACGTAAGAAAATATATTACATCATTCTTTCGTCGTGATCATTTTATATTTGAGAAATAGTTTTCGTCATTAAATATTATATGACTTTATTTTGTGTGACTACGGTTTAGCTGCAAACTTTTTCTTTAAGCCTAAAGTTTAACAGTCACCACAAAAACGTTTCTAGTAAAGCTTATACTAGTTTTATTTGAACACGTATGTGTTTTATTAAATAAGGATCAGAAATGCAATGTATTACTTCATATAAAATTTTATATCCTAAGGTGATGAATCCTACTCTTTTTACAGTATTTTTTTCAGTTCATTATTTGGAATTGACTCTAAAATTTTTGCTGACTTGCATTTTTTTTTTTTTTTTTTTTTTTTAGTGTCGTCTTGAGTATTATATTTTAAAGGTTAAATTGGGGAAAAAAATAACTTGCAAGAAAACAAATTTAGTGTTGGTTATACGATGTAATCATAGTTCTAGTTGTCACGATGAGGGGAGAGAGAGAATGTAAATTTTAATTATAGGCTCAACAACCACGGCCGGAGGTCTCAGGAGATCCAATTTACTTCATACCAAGACTGTGTTAAATTTTAATTTACGAACGTAGTGTCGTATTTAATAAAAATTGTAAAAACAAAAACTTGTTTATATATTATATCGAAGGCTACGCGGCATTTTGGTACCTCTGCAATCTCCGCGGGTGCAAGTTTGGATTATGTGTAATCTTCACTAATGGCACACCTGTACAGTAGAGAACTTTAACAGAGAAGTGACATCCCCGTGTCTTAGACAGACCCACAACACTCATTGCGTTAAACTTGGCAACGCTGCAGATGAAATTACTATAGCGCGCTCTCTGATTGGTTCCTCAAATCGGTCACTTCTGGCTTCTGATTGGTGCCTCAAAAATCAACGTTGTTAAGTTAAAACTGTTGAGTGTTGCGGTCTGCCTAAAACATGAGGATGTCGCTTCTCTGCTAATGTTATTTACTGTGCAGGCGTAGTTTATAAAGATGTTTTAATAGAGCACGATGAATGCAGATGTTCCAAAATTGCACCCGAGGAGATTGCAGTAGTACCAAAATAGTATATTATTTTATACGCCTTTTTTTTTTTTTTTGTATTTTTTTTGTTATGGAGAAAGAATATTACCCTTTGAATATCGTAAAGATCCACTTATTCAAAATATCACTAAATATAAAGTTAAACCATTTCAGATTACATACAAAATGAAATCTGAATAAAAATGATTATAATACGGAGAAAGATTATTACTTTTGGCAGCTATAAAAACCCTGTAAATTACAAAAGTTAAATATTAACCTAGAACAGGTATTGATATACTACAGTTTCACCTAATTTAGGTCAGACTCGCCTTTATTGTAGTATGTTTTACCTGAATTGGGTAATATTAAATAGTTATAGTTATCATTATCAGTTATAGGCAATACCTATACCTGGTGCAGTTTTAAACCTATTACTATTTACAAGTTTTATTATACCTGCTATTAGTAGATTTTTGTGTGTGTAGCATGAATTAAAACGACCAAGAAACAAAAATATATATCGAAGAAATTTACTAAGAAAATGTATTATGTTATGACTACTCTCAAATTGGATTATATGTGTTAGTTGTAAGAAACTTTTTACTTGCTTTAAATTATTTTATAAAACTGTGGTTTTATAAAATACTTACAAAAGTTATAAAAATAAAAGTACATTAAGGGGGTAGGTGACCGACTGATATCTCGCAAACTAGGACGGTTGCGAATAATAATAAATAACACAAAGTAAAGAAGAAATGTTACTTAAAAATTTAGTTATGTCAAACATGTGAAAATACGATCAAATATTTAAGTTATTACACTTTAAAGATAACATGTAAATGTGGAAATTCAAATTTGAGCGGGAAATTTTAGTCAAATTAGAAACTTTTTTACAATTAAAAATATCATTAAAATTTTTTTGGTATATAAAAAAATATTTTTTAAATTTACTTTGTTTTATTTGAAAATTATAGTGTTTGTTTTATTGGAATTAAATCATGTACAAAAAATTATTGAGAAAATATAGTTGTTCTTTTAGCGATTTCCGGTCCAAGTCGGTCACCCACCGCCTTAAAAGAAAAAAAGTGTAGCACATAAGTACAGAAAAACAACAACAACTTTTTCTGCATTTTTATTTTGCAGCAATGTAAACGTAAATGTCTAATAACTAAAAGATACATTTATACTGTATAATGCAAACAAAATGTAAATTTTTATCATTTTAATTACAAAAGATAGTAAAACAAAAAATATATTATATTATGTTGTTTTATAATACTTTGTTTTGTTAAAGTAATATTTCTGTATATAAATTATAATATCATATATTTTCATAATAATATTTTAGCATAAGTTTATTCTGTACATTATATTTAAAATTTCCATATCAAAGTATTATAAATAGCACAACATTTATTTTTTTAAACTAGGACATAAAATGCTAAAGGTGCAATTTAAGTCATGCTTTCAAGACAAACGTTCGCATTTATTATTTTATATTTTTGTTGTACCTTATATACGTACAGCATTGCGGTTATGAAACTGTATTTATTATAAAGTACTTTCAAAATCATATATGTTCAAAATATTATTTTAAATTTCTAGAAGGGATTTTCTTTTATAAAAAAATGAAAGCTGCATTAAAAATTGTAGAGATTGAAATGTTAGCATGCTAAACTTTCAACCAAGACGATTAAAAGAAAACAAAATGAGTATGTTATCGTTCTTGTTGACTTTTCTTTACGAAGATTTTTAATTAATTATTTAAGAGTAAATAATTCACAAATCAAAATTATACATTTAATTTTTTCCAAAAAAAAAAAAATAATAATAATAATAAAAAAAAATTATATTAAAAATCAAATCATGATCCATTTAATTCATAATTTAACTCTTATACATAATCAGAATTCAAAAACTATATAATATGTATATTTATACGTATATTGTTTAATTCAAAATTCAAAATATGTTTATTCATTTCTATCTCCTACAATCATATACAAAACATTGTACATCAGCAGGTTCTTGTTTAAACAAATCAATGAGAAATGATAATCAGACTTACACACTAAAAAAAATGAACAGTAATGAGTGCTAGATAAGAAATATATCAAAAATATACGTTAAAATTGTGTATTATTCCATGCAAAATAAAACTAGAAAATTTGAAAGAAAACAAAATGAAAAGGAAACACCTAAATATTCATGAAAATGATAATACATTGTTAAAATCATAATAATATATTATCACAGTAGTTGACTTAAAAAACTAAAGAAAAAGAAACATCGCAAAAGTTGCCTGAAGCATGTAAGCTATAAAGTTTAGTCGTATTGGATAAAATTTATGTCCTCTACATTTTAAATTAAGGAAATTTATATTTCTCAATGCTGAGAGTTATATTAGCGTAGTATGAAATAAATGTAGGGACACACTGACAATTAGTCGTATTAATGTAGCTAACTAAGAGAACTTTTCAACTTTTTATCATACAAAAATATTTACATCTAATCTACTAAAAGCTTTCATGTCAAATTATGATATATATATTTGTTGTCTTTGTATCCTTCAGCATATGCAACCAGTGTGCTACTTTTACAGCACTGGTTGCATAACTCATTGTACTACTAGGGGCAACAAGAATGGCTTGTAAATTACAACGACTTTTCGTACACACTATCGGCTTTCATGTTTTATTGATTGTGTATATGTATATATACATATATATATATATATATATATATATATATATATATATATATATATATATTATATATGATTTTTTAATACATACACTTCTCCCAATACTAGTTTGAGCGGATACAGTGTAATTAACAATGTAAAGTTAACTGTGATTGGCTAGTAGGCTTATAACACGCTCTATGATTGGTTTAGCACCGCGGATACAGCTTTTGTTGGGAACGACCTTGTTTTGGCCAGAGTGTAGAAGAGTATATTAGCGTACGTATCAAACATTTGTAATGATTGTTTTAAAATTGAAAAGAACTTAGTTAATTTTAAAATATTTTAATTTTAAGTACCAACAAATAACACTTCAACTAAAAGTACGTAACATTTGTTTATCGTTCAAGTAATTATGAATTAAGATGTAACATGCATTAATTTTAAAGAAAAAGTTCTGTAAATGGTTGTGAGAAAACAAGGTTCAGTAATATATATTGAAAACATCAATATATTCATAGCGCTTAATTAATAAGTTTTAAAACTTCACTTACAGAAAAAAAAATTAAAAATTCATTATGTTACAAAAAACTGGTTTCAAAAACACAGAACAAATTTTTGTGACTTTCCCCTCAAAAAGGAAACCTTCAAAGACACCGCACTGTTCCCTTCACTTTCAATGTAATAGACTTATATATACAAAACATATTTTGTTAAAATGAATATTTATAACATGAAAAAATGTATTTTTTTTTAAAAAAAACTCTCTATACTCTCTATATGAAAGCTTTTTATTCAAACGAAATAAACACTTTAAATATATATATATATATATATATATATATATATATATATATATATATATATATATATATATATATATATATATATATATATATATATATACATGTATAAAACATAAATTTAAAATGAAATATGCTTAAAGTATTACAAACGGTACAAATATTTACCATAACTTTTTTTTATCTTTAACATTTACATTTACATCAAAAGGATTGATTCTAATTGATCTCAATTTCTTCAAAGAAAGTAATTAGTAAACAAAAATGGTTTACTTTATAAATATATTTGCAAGAAGTGTCTGATACAAGCTAGCTCAGTTGACACTAAAGCATCATTGTTTTACAATCACGAAAGGAATTCTTGACAATATTGAGTAGAACTGGATTGTTTTTTAAGAGCATCCAAGTGGAATTTTTTTAATGAATACTTTAAAATAGTTAATTTATAACAAAATGATATAACAAAAGACTAATTCAATTTACTTTTGTTGGCGTGTATATATATATATATATATATATATATATATATATATATATATATATATATATATATATATATATATATATATATATACACTCACACAATGATAGTGAATAACTTAATTAATTACCTTTTTTACATTACAAAAGGTAGTATGTTAACAATTATTCTCTCATCTAATCAATATTATACTCTGATCTCTAAACTCATGCAAAAAAATAAATAATGCTGCAGGGTATTTCAATCATCATTAAAAAGTTTAAAACATTTTTTTCCATCTAATAATGAGTTGACATGACGATTATTAACAGTTATAATTCAAATTATTTGAATAATCATAAAAGCTCATTACATGCTTATTTTTTATTTACTAAAATTTACATATTTTTTTAATATGAGATGTTTTAGCATTGTTATTTTAATTAAAGCAATATTTAATTTATTAAATTCGTGAGTTAAATCTAAAAATCTTTCATTTACGAACATTGAGTTTTCAGTTCAAACACGATACTTACATAATTTGCACTTTCTTGTTAAAATGCTAATAATAATAATATTGATTTATTCAGCAAGAAAATTTTACAGACAATAAAAAGTCAAGTCACAAAACATTGAAATTGCTCAAAAGGATAACTAAAAAGGCAAAGCCCATCAAGTTAGTTATCTATGAAAGTAAAAAAAAATAATAATAAAAATAAAAAAAAATAAAAAAAAAATAAAAATACCACAAATTAGACATTATACATGTAATGTAAAACAAATTTACTCTTCCCTAAAAAAATTAAGTACCATCAATGTCGTATCGTTATACGTTTGTTATTCCTTTAACAAATTGGGGAAAAACTACGTACTGTACATTAGGCAATACACTTACAATTTGTTTATATTATTATTGATGGCGTCTTGAATACCGAAAATTGTCTATAGTTTACAATTTTTAAGCTTTAATTTGTGTAAACAAGACAAGATACAACAGACATGAAAATTTTCATGTATGTATCACACATCATGATGTATCATAATCTGGTATTTTGAGTATAAGTTAGGTTTCAGTTCTATACCAAATTTATTATTTTTAAAACTATAAAAATTTACTATGGTTGGACAATGTTAGTAAAAAAAAAAACAATTTACTGTATGCATTTATTATGTCATCTGACAAAGTATGTTTTATTTTTATTTACTTATAGATAAAACAAACATATATTCAAGAGAAGATTTCAAATCTACATTTAAGTGTTCTTGACACACACACACACACACACATACACATACATGTATATATATATATATATATATATATATATATATATATATACATAGTACATACACGTTTTAAGTGCAAGTTTTTCATGAATACCTTATGCACTTATATTCATATTATAAAAAGTACATGAAGCAAAACTCGCTCTATAATGTTTAAATAAAATGACCTAGTATAATATGTATGTAGTTTATTGAATGAAAGCCTAGTACTTAATGAGCTTCCATTCTCTGTGCTAAACCACCGTGCAAAATCATCATAACTAGAGCCGTGTAATATGCACTACACTCATCATGTCTGATAATTCATGTTTTATTCAACCATATCATGCATTAAAAAAAGTACATAATTGTATTGTGCTTGTTGACTTTTTTTAACTTATATTTTTTCTCTACAGTATTTTTTTAATAATATCAATGGTTTTTAAAATAATATATATTCATGACTAAACAATGTTGATAATGTATGATTTTTTTAATAAGCTTATAGAAAATATTTTTCATTTTCACAATTTACAGTAGTATTATATTATATAAATTTAAAATAAGCCTACTAAAATACATAGCAATAAATGTATAATGCATGATCGCACTTGAATATTCAAGAAGTTATATAAAGCAAATGAGAAAAGTTTTTCCCTCCTTTCTTGTGTACAAAGAAATTTATCATGACATTTTATTTTAAATAGAAATACTTTTACTATAAGAGGTCACATTCAATATTTAAATGAAATTTACAAGAAGGGAAAGAGAAGAATCTTTCTTGCTTTGATCTTACTGGCGATACAAGCATATATTCAAGACAGTTTCCAATCACATCTTGTTTATTAACTTCGTTTGATTTGATTTTCAAAGACTCTGACGAGCTCATATGTGCCCCTTGCCCCCTGAGGGTCATTTCAAACATAGTTACATGAAAGGGTTTGATGGCATCTGACTTTTTGTCTCTGCTCCTCTGTGTAGAATTTCTATATTAATTTTAAATTAGACACAAAGTAACATTATATTATATATATATATATATATATATATATATATATATATATATATATATATATATATATATATATATATATATATATATATATATATATATATATATATATATATATATATATATATATATATATACATAATATATATATATATATATATAATTATTTTCCTTCTTTACTGAGAAATATGCATTAAAAATCTCTTTTAAAAAATTTCAACTGACGTTATATTTTACTGCATATTAGCACAAGTAAAAATACGTACTATGAATAGTACTGTATAAATCGTTTACTATTCATGTTTACTCGTCGAAGTGAACAAACTACATTTTACAATTTTCACTAAAAAATGAACGTTCTACGTTGAGCGGTCCTAAGTATTTTAATAGGAGAACTAGATGGGTAAACTTGGAATTTGCAAAGTGTAGATCAATTATTTTGAACAAAATTTTGTTAAGTATAGTTCGTCCACTTCGACGGGTAAGTATCGAAATGATTTATAATGTACAATTTTTGTATGACATCAGTCATTAAAATAGATTTATTAATTTGTTAATTTGCGTATACCATCATTGCGCTGAGAAAGAAATACAAAGTCCTTGAAATTTGTGGAAGGAAAAATATGCAAGTAAATACTCGTATTTATATTTAAATGAAAAATTCCCATAGGCTTGCTATCTTTTTCTACGTAATAAATTTAATTATATAATTCAAATTTCACGAACCAACGACGATGTAATTTTTACTACAATTATAACGTCCTGGAATAAAATTATTCATGCTTGTTTTTGTATTTACTTTTTCTCTTTTTTTTTTTATTATTATTCTTGATTCAGTAATTTTTAATCACAAATTCAGTTTGACTTTGAGTGAAACTGAAATAATATTTTATACAAATCAGAAAAAAAGTAAACAAATAGTAGTAAAAAAAAAATGTTATAACATATCAGCAAAATAAACATACTGTAGAATCTTTAAAAAGTGTAAAATGAATGCAAAAGAAAATCAATCAAAACAAAGAGAGAAAAAAGTCTATATCAATTACTGTCGGTTTTATATTGTTAAGAAAATATTTTTGTAGAGAGAGTTCCATTGATTTTTGCTAACAATAGTTTTAATGTTTTCCAACCTGATTATCAAAGTCATAAAGGTAAAAAAAAAAAAATAAATAAAAAAAATAAATAAAAAATAAACGCTTTGAATTATACTTTACGTAATCTTGTTATTACTACTAAACTTTTACAATAATCATTTATCATAGAAGTTCAATTATTAATAATTGTAATGGTAGTTTTTTTACTCAATAAAAACTACTTTTTATATCCTTGAATTACAGTTTTATTTATTTTTACTTTACTATATAAGCCTCGTACAATTAATATAGATTGCAAGTGGGATTTTTTTATTATTATTATTATTTTTTTAGATATGATTTATTAATATTATAAGTATGAAATAATAATTTTGCTATATAGATGATTTAAAACTAGAATAAACTCATTGTAAGTCCATTATACTATGTATAATCTGTATTTTAAGAATTAGTTTATAATAAATTACAATGATGTTTTTTATTTGATTTATTGTAGTTTCCAAATACAGATGTCCAAAATAATGAAGGTACACACAGTACAAGCATAAAAATAACAGATACAGGAAATAGACGTACACCTTTCCCAAAACGAGAATAGAGATTTTTCCGACCGGATGCACCCCTTTTTCTGAATCAATTTTCAAAAGATAAACACCAAAAAATTTACAGGTGATCAATGTAATTTTGAAGATTATTACAGGGTAAATTTTATTTCTATAAACTTTATTAGAATCCAAGAAAAGGGGGTGCATCCGTAATAACCTCTCTTCTTATTTTGATAATGGTGTATGCAATATATCAGAAAAAACATATCATAAACATGCATTTTTTCCCCCGTATTTTTAAGACGTTAAAAACTATAATCATATTTAGAAATTTATCATCTTCAAATTAACATAATATTTAATTTAATAAATTTCAGTTCAAACTTTGATAAAGAAAAAAAATATTATGTAAATTATTGAACATTATGAAATACAAAATACAAAGAAAAATAATAAACTAAAATGTTTAAAGCCATAGACCACATAAAACAACATGTGCTTTTACGAAATTGGATCTTCTAAACTGTTGACAATTTTTACTAGAATGTTAAAATGTAGCCCCACGAGAGAGTGTGAAAATACTGTAAAGTATGCAATTAGCTTGACTATTCATGTTTATGACGTCAGAAACATGCAAAAATTAGTATGAAAATGTTGTGCATAAATCGATATTTCTGATCACTGCTACGGAGCTACAGTTGGGTTTTGTGACAAACTAAAGTTATTTATGTTAGTCGCATCAAGTGTTTTGCTGATGTTGATGCTTATGTTTTTCTCTGGTTTATTCCTTTAACGTATTTAATATACAATCTTGAAAAGTATAATTTAATCTTTATAATTCTTTATAAATGTTATGATAATCAACTTTGCACCTAGTTTGACACCCTAAAGTGATGTAGTTATTTGAGTTACACGCATCATTGATATGTTCTCTTGTGTTTTCAACAATTTTGTTAATTCAGGTGTGATTCAACGGAAATTACGATTTAAACTGAATTAAAAACACGTTGCTTAAAACTTTTCAATAAAGAAAACGTGTTTTACATAAGTATATGTATATTTTATAATGTAAAATTTAAAAAGTTATTTAGCTTTTAAACTTTAATGAAAATAATTATATTGTGGAATTTTAGAAACTTATAATTAGTTCATTATTAAACTTTATGTTAAGTTAATAAATTTACAAGTATTGCCAAATTTTAATAAAGCTGTCTAAAGGTATTAAAGTTAAACATGATGTTTATATAAATTTTCAATAAATATTATATTCCATGTTAGTGTATTATAAAAGTTATTCATTTTTCTTTCATCAAAACTTTGGTAAGGAAAAGTTTGAGATATTTATCAGGGTAGATTTTTAAGTTATATGAATTGAGATAAATATATTTTGGTTCCTTTTATATTAATTTGAAAAGTAAGGGGGAAAAAACGAGTAATTACACTTTATCTAAAGCTTTAAAAAAAATAAAAACAACAACATATGACAATTTTGTGACGTGACGACTTTGACTTGCAGAGGAGAGGGGGATGAAATTTTATTAACAACATTTTTTTTCTTACAAAAATTATTAGAATACGATCAGAAACCCCGCAAAAATTTAATTTCTTCTTACAAAAGAGTCAAAGTTCAAAAGCTTTGGTTTAAAAAAATATACGCGTAAGAGATGATGTTTGGTTGCTAAAAGTATTTTATTGATTATATATATACCATCCTTAAAAATGTCATGTTCTTCTAACCATAATGACTAGGTTTTTATAATAACTTCTCCTCCCCTCCCCCCAGGTGTATCAAATAACGACACTATTAAATACATGTATACACAAATAAATTATGTATATATTGCGATATTCATAGCACACTGTAATTAATAGTTAAGGACAAACTACGTTTATCAAGGTCAACGTTTATTGAAATGAAGCACTTACACTCAATTACGTTATGTGTAACCTTATTAAAATTTATTCTTTGTTACTCTTGAAATGAATTTAAAAGTGAATAAAATTGAAAAATATACAGCTTTCTTTTTAAAATACGAAAAATGAATTTTATTTCATATTTGCGTATTAAAATTGCATGTGTTTGATTTATCAGAGGTATCTGGTGACTTTTCTCTGTCAGAAAGATATAAAAATGAAATGATAAATGAAGGGAGAAAATGCGCATTTTTTTCATACTTTTTTTTTACATCAGAAAAACGTAAGAATCAATGAAGATCTCACCTCTCTCTCTCTCTCTCTCTCTCTCTCTCTCTCTCTCTCTCTCTCTCTCTCTCTCTCTCTCTCTCTTTCTCTCTCTCTCTCTCTCTCTCTCTCTCTCTCTCTCTCTCTCTCTCTCTCTCTTCTCTTTCTCTCTCTTTCTCTTTCTCTTTCTCTCTCTCTCTTTCTCTTTCTCTCTTTCTCTTTCTCTTTCTCTTTCTCTTTCTCTTTCTCGTTCTCTTTCTCTTTCTCTTTCTCTTTCTCTTTCTCTTTCTCTTTCTCTTTCTCTTTCTCTTTCTCTTTCTCTTTCTCTTTCTCTTTCTCTTTCTCTTTCTCTTTCTCTTTCTCTTTCTCTTTCTCTTTCTCTTTCTCTTTCTCTTTCTCTTTCTCTTTCTCTTTCTCTTTCTCTTTCTCTTTCTCTTTCTCTTTCTCTTTCTCTTTCTCTTTCTCTTTCTCTTTCTCTTTCTCTTTCTCTTTCTCTTTCTCTTTCTCTTTCTCTTTCTCTTTCTCTTTCTCTTTCTCTTTCTCTTTCTCTTTCTCTTTCTCTTTCTCTTTCTCTTTCTCTTTCTCTTTCTCTTTCTCTTTCTCTTTCTCTTTCTCTTTCTCTTTCTCTTTCTCTTTCTCTTTCTCTTTCTCTTTCTCTTTCTCTTTCTCTTTCTCTTTCTCTTTCTCTTTCTCTTTCTCTTTCTCTTTCTCTTTCTCTTTCTCTTTCTCTTTCTCTTTCTCTTTCTCTTTCTCTTTCTCTTTCTCTTTCTCTCTTTCTCTCTTTCTCTCTCTCTTTCTCTCTCTCTTTCTCTTTCTCTTTCTCTCTGTAAGAGGGTTTTGTACAGGGTTTTTCAAAGTTAGAAATGCAGGAGGTAAAATATCTCACTAGCTGCGTAACTCACCGTGTCTCACTGACATTGCAAAGTCTGCATGATTTATGGTCACGTCGTGTGCCTTCACTCTCCACTACTTAAATATGCACACGTAAAACTATTCCATACAATCCAGATTTTTTTTATATATATGTATTTATATTTTTTAAGGCATAAGAACTTTTTTTAAAGTTTTTCTATTCTTTTTTTTTTCTCTTTTTTTTTATTATTTTTAATTACTATTCATCATGAAGGGTAAGTGACAATGATGAATGAGTTTTATTTTTCCATTTGCAGAAAAAGAATTAAAAATTTGAACGTTTTCTGTTAATTTCCGTCTTAAATTTTTTTAATAACGTAACACCTTTCCCAATTTAGGTAGTATCTATTAATGTTAAATGAACAAAATTAAAATTATCAAGAATTAATTATATAAAAAAAAATAGTAATAAAAGAAAAATCAAGAAGAAAAAACAAGAAATAATAAAAATAACATACAGTACTAACAGTAAGCCCCAAGTAAAAAGTTAAGCTACAAAAATAAATTCTTTTTTTTTAGTTGGTAATATTACATTTCTAAAAAAAAAAAAAAAAAAAAGTATAGATTCTGTATAAAAATTGTACAAGACAGTTTTTTTTAACTATTGATCACAAAATATAATTCTATATTACATACAAATCGGATTGAAAAAATTGGTTGTTCTTTACAAGGCCTAACTTTGCAATATGAAAGCTACTTACATCGACAAAGTACACAAGAGAGACGATCTTATATTATAGTACGTACATATAAGATAGATACATGAAAAGAAAAATAAGTCTTTTTAGTTTCTTTTTGTATTATTTCATAACTTCAATATATATACTTCAAACTAAATCCATAAGGAATAAAAATATCAATATATATTTTGAGCTACTACTATTGTGATGTAAACTTGAGATTTTAGAAACATAAATCGGGGAAAATATAAATCTTATACCATAATAACTTTGAGAAAGTTTTCAATAATATACTTGTAAAGGTTTGTAATGTATAGTATATAGTGCATTTTTTATTTATTGTTACAAACATTCAAGAACAGGACCTGTTATTTACTGCTATTTTCGTAAATAGTAATAATAATATGAACTTTCAAATAATAATAAAAAGTAAAAGACTTTTTATATTTCTATTTTTCCTCCCTTTTTTATTAATCTCTCTCTCTCTCTCTCTCTTGAAAGTATAGTGACATTATATTCAACTATGCTTTAGAAATTTAAATCTTGCTTTGAAACTTTAAAACAACAACAAAATGTCTTAAAAAAAATTTAGAATAAAACTAACATAACTTGAAATGGCCTCTAACATAAAACTAATGTAGTAACCAAGTAATAATGAAGCAATGGTATTAAATAAATGTTACATGAACATGGGACTAACTTCATACTGTCTTCATGTCACAGAATTGGAATAGAGCCAAAGTAGAGTGTTGATAAACATATCGTCGCAGAGGAGCCTTACTTTGTTCACAGAAATAATCAATTAGATAGTAAAAAACAATTGTTTAATTAACTTTTTTTTTCTTTTTTTTTTTTAGTTAAGATTCTAGTTTTTTTTTTCTTCACAATGAAGTACAATCTTGTTAGAGATTAATCTGTCTGACTAATACAAATATTTAGTTTCGATTTTGTTCTTAAAGGAATAGATCAGAAGAAAACATAAGCATTTTTATCACAAAACACTTGATGGGATGTACATAAATAACTTTAGTTTGTCTCAAAAGCCAACTGTAGCTCCATAACAGTGATCAGAAAATTTTGATTTATGCAACTCGCACGACATTTATTTTTACTAATTTTTGCATGTTTCTGACGTCAGAAACATGAATATTCATGCAAGTTGCATACTTTACAGTATTTTTACGCTCTCTCGTGGAGCTACATTAACATTCTGGTAAAAAAATTGATAAAAATCAGTTTTAAAGATCCCATTTCGTATTTATTCATTAAAAAGTACAATCATGTTGTTTTATGTGGTGTATGGCTTTTTTGGTTTAATGGTATGTGTTATTATTATTATTTTCAAAGTTTATTTAGCTGTTCAGTTACAGACATTCGTATATTTTTTCCGTCATTTTCTATTTCTGTTGTATATATATACATGAAATTTATAAATTTTAATAATCAAAGGTAAATAAAATAATAACAGTATAACAAAATAATAATAGTATGCTTAAAAAGAGAAAAATAGTTATAAAATGTGTTTCACACAACAACACTTTATATTAAAATACGTTTTTCATGGTTTTTTGTTGTTGTTACCATACATTATTCTAGACTTACATGGCATTCATAATTTACGTAACTCCACAGACAGGTCAAAATTACGTCTAGCCACGCTATGAATGCTTGTGGTCATATAGTAAGATTGTCTTGTGTTCAGTGAGGTGGTTGCAAAAATTACACACACATGTTCACTACGAGCTTACAAATACACGTCAGCAAGAAACTAACTGCGGCTTCTTGTTTTTGTTACATATTACTCTGCCTATGTACGTACAATGTAATAAGTTTTAATCAAGTTTTTAGTCAAATACAACTAAATGGAAACTTTTTTTGTTTGTTCGTATTTTTCTTAATTATGAGAAAATACTAAAAATATTTAAAATTATTTTAGTCATATTCTATATAATAATTAAAAACAATAAAAAAAAGTTTAAACTATAAAATTTCACATGGTCAAAAGTAATTTTATTTATTTATTATGATATTTAAAGTTAATCCAATTATATTTTAAACTATAAAATTTTCTCTCTTTTTTTTTTTTTTTTGTTAAAATACATAAAAGATTTCAGAGCGGTTTTATTTCCATGCCAAAGTTTTATTATACGGGCTTATGGAGATTAGCATAAAAAGTAAGACCGGCTGTGAACTTTTCCCTTGATATACTGGAGAAAAAGTGTGTGTGTGTGCAAGAAAAAGAAATGTGGATGATTCTGAACACACTCGTGCGTTGTCTTTTTGAAAAATGCACTTAAGGCAAATTCCCATCGTATAAATATAGATAATTCTTTTAAAATGTTTCAAATAGGTTATTATCATGTTTAATATTTCCAATCATCTACGTTTTTGTATTATATTGTGATTTTATAATATCATATTTGACGAAAAAATTGAAAATTATTATTAAAATGTAAGAATTATATAAACACAACTTTTCATGCTACATTACTTTTAAAAAATAATATTCTTATAGTATTCCATCTATCTATTTTTCTTTTACGTAAAAATAGCCTACACGAGAGAAGAAAAATTGTATACATTTGTAAGAATGTTAATTGGTTAATATATCATATAAAGCATATGTAGTTGTTGCCAAGAATGAGCCACTATGTTTTTGCGTGACGTGTAATACACATAATTTGTATTGGGAACATGTTGGCAGTCATCACACGTGCAGTGTATGCCATGCCGTCTGCTTGCTTGCCGACTGTAAATACACAAAAACATTATTTCTGTTAAGCGAGAAAAAAAAACACCGCCTTGTCGTATAAAACACTCAACAAAAGATATTTTGCCTCATTTTCTTTGAAATTAAAAGAAGAGAGAAGAAAAGAAATGTTTCAATAATAATAAAACACTCACGTAAGATTAAACAGGAAAGTCATCAAAAATATTGCACGAAGTTTTTGACATAGACATTATTTCTTACAATGAAAGGATTTTTGTTTTAAAAAATTACATATTCACATATTTTTTTACACTTAAACTTTTTATATAAATGAAATATTTTTAAAAAGAGAAATATCGCCTTGTTATTGAACGTTATTGTGATTAAAAATATTTTTTATCACAATTATACAGATATGAATATCGTTGTTGATGTGTGTGATCTGAAATGATATTTGATCAAGAATTACAAAGTATATGGGATTTTTATTCAATTGCATACACTTTTAGAATTTGATGACCTCAATAGAATAGAAATTAATCATGTGTTAACGTTTCAGATTAAATAGAAACAGGCATGATAAAGTTACATAATAATAACACAGCGTAACAAAAAGAAAAATCCTTCTGACTTATTTTATACATTTCTCATTAAAATTTTGAATTGTTATCTCTAAGTACTAAGATTTCAAGGAATTAAGATATTTGTGCTCAAACATAACAATTATTCTCTCTCTCTCTCTCTCTCTCTCTCTCTCTCGTAAGAAAATGTTTTGTTGGGCAGACAAGCACGTGAACTTGAATGGGAAATATTCGGTAGCAAATCCACAAGTAAAACTTTTAACCAACACATATACAAATCTATACTCAAATTTTAATGTTTTTTTCCCCTATACTTTTTTAAGATTAAGACTGTTATTTAATCCATGTCACTTTTTTTTTTTTTTTTTTTTTTTGTAAAATTTTTCAACAGTGACATTAATTTTTTTTTAAATGAATAACTAAATATATTTTTTTTTGCTTTTAAAGTATGAAATTTAAATATAAAAAACATAGCGTTACATTTGAATCATGAATTATTGTTATAATATATTTTAATGAACAATAATTTAAAGACAAACAAACAAACAAACAAAAAAAAATCTGAAAACCTTTTTTTTTTTTTTTTATATTATTTTAATCATAAACATAAAATTTATCAAATTAAAAGACAGTAAAAAAATAAATAAATTTCACAGTGAAGTTTTTTTAAACTTAAAATATAAATGTTGAATTACATCTACAAATTTTCAGAATACTTGAGTTAACAAATAATAGTCACATAGAGGAAAGTATGTGAGTGAAATAAATCACAAAGCTCATGTGTGACAAACACTTTTGATTTAATGCATGACCCATGAAATGGTAAGTAATTTTCACTGTTAGCTTCTCATAGTGTGTATGTAAAGCAACGCATTTTTTATTAGATTCTTTGGCCCATTTGAGAAAAAAAAATTAGTTTCCTTTCCTTTTTTTCCTTTAAAAAAAAATAAACACGTAAAATTTAATGAATTTTTATTTGAAATACCATTATACTGTATTATTTACATAATAGCAAAAAAATTATGATTATAAGTGTAAATATTTAACTTCATGAAACACTTAAACTGTATGTATATGATTGCAAAGTAAATATAACAAAATATTGTTTCGATTTTTTAACATTTTATAGCTTTTTTATAATATTTAATCTACCAGTTTAATGATATACACCCATGTTGAGTGCCTTTTAGTCATTATTTAATCTATATTGATTATTGCTCCATATGAGATAAATTTTACACAATATATTCCATACGATGAGCAAACATGTAGATGTTCATCTTTTATGTATACATTTCATGTAGTTACGAAATAAAAGTATATTGTAACATAGTTATATTGTAGATAGTAGTATGAAAATGGATTATATTCACTCTATTAGTCAATACAGTTTTATTTATTGTACTCTTCTATTTTTTACTCTTTATGTTACAGTTATATAACATTATTGGAAGAGCTGTTGATGCTATTGCCTATAATGAAATGTTTACACAATGCAATACTTGATTGAATAATGCAATATCCATTTACAAGTATTACATTTCAATCAATATAAAAAATATTGGTTTGTGTAAACAGTCTATATAATATGCAGTAATTTTCCATGTAGATTAAGAAATTCTAAGACATTATCAACATTTAAAAGTGATTATAGGCGCACATATCTGAATGCCAAACAGCTTCGCTGTTAGTACTTTTTTTTTCCTTTTATTTATTTTTTTATTTTTTTTTATTCTTCATCACTAGTTTTTTTTATTATTATTTGTTATTTTTTTATTTTTTTTTTATTCACAATTGTGATATACAATTATAATTTTTTTTAAAGATATTTGTAACTTTTTTTTTTCTTTTTCTTACTCTCTTGCCACGTAGTATTATTACTACTTCCCTCTTATTATAATTTTGTATGGAATCAAAGATTTTCATTAATGTTTTCTGTTGTGGTTAGGTGTAAGAGTGGGCCAGACATATTGTCAGGCTTAAACCTCGCCCTTTCAAAAATTTGTATTTTTTTTCTATGCATATTTTTGAATAAAGATGATTATTTATTTATTTATTTATTTATTTATTTATTTATTTATTTATTTATTTATTTATTTATTTATTTATTTATGTGCAGGTACTAAATTGTAGAATGTAGATTGTTTTAAAACAGAGAAGAGAGAGAGAGAGAGAGAGAAGAGAGAGCGAGAGAAGAGAGAGAGAAACTATAACTATGTTAGCCCAACTACAACAGCAAGGTTTCTTTTCATCACTTTTTGCTCGAGTTTAAAACTGCTTTATTCTGCAGCATAAAACTCATTCAACGCCTCATTAACACAATATTATCATAATTATGCATGTTGTGTAGAGGTTGAATTTAACTTTCTTGCATAATTACATTTATATGAAAATTATTTTTTATCCATTTTTAATGTTGAAATAAACTTTATTACATTTGAAACCTGAAATTAATATTATTCATTAAAACAAGTGACAATGAAGATTTATATGAGACGTGAGAGTTACTAACTTCCATTTCTTGAGCCAATTCTTGGATTTGGATAATTTTCGTCATTGTCAAAGAAAGACAGGCATGACCCAGCGTGAGAACTGCCGACACTGCGGAGATAATCGCAAATATTCTTTCTGCCTGAAATACGCTTCAAGCTGAAAACTTTTTTTTTTATATATCAACCCGTCTAAATACTATAGAAAACCTAATAAAACTCGAGTTTTAAAACTTTTTTAAACTCGTTTCTTTTTTATCCTCTTCTCTTTTTTTTTTGTAACCTCGCAGTGACAAAGTTTTATAAAAGAAACGAAAAAATAAAATCATACCTCTATTTAGCCGACACATTTGACGATTAATGGAAGCTATTGCCTAAAGTTAAATTAAAAGAGAGACAAAGAGAGAGAGAGAGAGAAAGAGAGAGAGGTATTTGTACCAGAGGTTATTATTAATATTATTGATCCTTCTAAATGAATTTTTATTTTACATTAACATAATATTTTAAATATAGTTATGAAATGTAATCCAAAACTTTAAAACAGTAAGTATGTACATAAAAATTCTTGACTGCAATTTTTAATGCTAGAGTAAATAATATAATCTAAACTCACAACCACAGGAAATATAGTGTTATTTTCAGGATATTAAAGTCACAATGTGTATTTTGAATATGAAAATTATCCTCTATAATAAATCCACAAAATCAGACTCTCGATTCACTGCATTTAAACAATAAATGATTGTAAAAGTGCGATGAACAACGAGTGTGATCACGTGAGACGAAATTGTTAGGCATGCGCGGAGTGGCGGGCGCGAGAAAGGACTCGGCGCGTAGTGTTTAGGTCCAAAGTGAGAGAGAGAAGTAGAGCTCAGTGCGAGGTATCGTGGTATTGTGTCAAGATGTGGTTCCTATGGCTCCTCATGCCCGTGCTGGTCATTGCAACTTCCGTACATTCAAAATCTTCAGAACTAGGTAAGTACGATTTATGTTTAATACAATTCAGAATCAATTATGTTTTAGTAATTTTTTTGTTAAAGTAAATATTTTAACACTTATAAAGCAAATATAGGTATAGTAAAACGTTTAGTAGAACTTTTAGCACATTAAGTTTATATATCTAAACGCTAAGTTTAAATTTAATTTGTTATTTTAGACTTTGTTAATTAATGTCAATGTTTTGTAAAATAAGGCTCGCAACCCTTACTACACCTCAGTAAAGTTAATAGTTTTTATTATTATGGTAAAAAGATTATATTACCTTATGGTTATGTTATAAAGATTATGTTATGTTATAACATAACTAACATTATGGTATCATAACAGCATAACAGCAAAAAGTATATTAATAAAATGGTAACGATTAAAAGAATATGTATATAAATTTAAAATAAAGATATATGGACACATTATTTGAAACAAATTTAAGCGCAATAATAATACAGGAAAAGATCACTCATACGCTCTAACAACATGCAATAAATTATTTTATTGTATTATTGTTAGTATTGTCAACCAAATGAAAATTTTATAAGCAGTGTATGATGTACAATAAGAAACTGGAGATATAAGATCAATGTTGTCAATTATAGTCACCAAACATATATTTATTTGTTATATAATAACTGGCTTAAGATTATAATAAGAATGTTAAGGAAAATAAGCCATCGCGGTTAGGTATGATAATTTTAAAGAGAAGGATTATAGGAGAACCCAGTTTTACCATGGTGAAGAGATCTGATAGTTCCGTGAAAATCTTACTAGCACAGAGATAAAAAACTAACACATGCAATGCATGGATATATTTCGGCAATAAACTCCAAGAGAGATGGAGTATGTTTTGTCTTCATCAGTCCTTACAGACTCAGAAAGAAACTATAATAAAGATTATTTAATAACTTGAATATCTTATATTGTATAAAAAGATGAAATTTAATTTTCATATTTTAAGAAATACGTTACTTCTTCTTCTTATGTATTGTTAATGTTAATACACTTCTATAACTTAATTAATACTTTGTTTACGTATATCTATTTGTTTGTACAAGAGCACTCTAAAAGATGGACGTAGAAAAACTAGTATGTATTGTACATATCTTTTGATATCAAATTGTATCACTGCCTTTACTCTCAGGCAATAGAATGCAGTTTTATAACATAGTGTATGTACATAATATAATAATTAATAATATATGTATACTGTATACAGTTTTGTAATGTTTTAAGTGTTGTAAAACGGTTATGACATCACTAAGTATTAAAATTCTAACGACAACAACTTAAGTTATGTTAAAACCTAATGGGAAAATATCAATTTGCAACGGCCACACAGAAAAAAATAAAACATGTGCGGTGACTAAAAAAACTTCAGTTACGCAGAAATAGGTGCAAGAACTGAACATTCAGTCTCCACAACTGAAAAAAGAAAAAGGGGATATTTATAACAAATCTTTATTTTTTATTTTTTTTAGATTGTGTTTTTAACGCTTTTGTGACGTCATTTACGTTTTAACCATTAGAATTTCAACCCATAATGACGTCATAACCGTTAATTCTATAATACTTAAACAATTATGAATAATGAATTACAAAACTGTTAACAAGATTATCAACACTTTAATTTTGGAGTGAGTTATACAAAACATAATTGGTAGAAAAATATATGAATAAAAATTTATGAAAAATCATTAATAAATACTCATTTCGCTCTAAATTGTACCCAATGATAGCTATATTTGCGCAAGATATTAATCGAAATATCAAGAAATCAGCTTTGCCGTAAAAGTAAAAAAGCATCATGGTAAAATATTTTTCTTCTATCCATATCAGATTTGAAAATCGATTTATAAAAAATTTTTAATACAATAAAATGTAAAGATTTTGAAAAACTTTTCCGGATACAAAAGGTTTTTAAATATACATAGGTATTGAATAAATAGGAAGTTGCTTACACTGCTAATAGAGAGTGTATATTTGTATTTATCAAAGAAAAAAAAGCAAATGCATTTTTGGGATGTGATGAGGATTTTTTTTTTTTTTTTTTGCTGATAAAAAGAAAAATAAGCCATAGTAGCTTGCTTATGCTTTAAGTGTTTATAAATAACCACTTTATATACTCCATTCAAATTTTTATTTGACATTTTTACAATATTACTATTGATAGCGGACTATATTTTTTTACAGTGAAAAAGCATAAGTTATACAAAAATAATTAAGGTGTAGTCTCATATGAGCCCATGTTAATTTCAATTATAATTTTCTATCTTATCTGATTATTACTGGTTTTTAAAATTTTACCATAGGTAGCTGCTACTATTAACTTTCAAATGACATCATAAAGTTTAAGAGTTTTCATTTTAGATTTTTAGATACAAACAATCTAAACACAACCCTTAAAGATTTTTTTTTAGCGTGCTGAGGCCTGCAGTGAAATAAATGTCCACGATATTACTTTGTTCCCTTTGTATGGCACACATGACCTCGTTTTTTCCGACTTTTTATGGGATAAATCTCATAAAACAAAATAGAAATATATTTGTGTATTTTATTAAGCAAGCATACAGTATAGAATGTAATACAGTTCTCTGCTTTTGAATATAATATAAGTCATGGAATAGCAAAATATGATTGATTCTGGGAAAAAATAAGGTTAAGTACTAGCCAAGTATGTTTAAAAAAATTACTAACACAATAACGTAATTCCCTGAAAAACAAGGATTTATATATATTTCTAATTTTTAACTGTCGTATTTTTGACTTGGCATAAACAAAAAATATGAACGTACTTTTTTTATAATGTTATTTTATTTTTTTAACGTTAAAAGTAAAATTAGGCTGTTGTATAAAACTTTTCCAGCAAATACTAAAACTAAAATTATTTTTCAACTGTAAGAATTCATAAGTTTATGTTATAATTATATAGTATTATATATCATATTGTGAATAATAAAATGAACAGGTGCTCCTGTTTCTTGCTTCTTCTTCTTCTTCTTCTTTTTTTTTTTTTTTTTTTTTTTTGCTTGTTATCTTGTTATATGTTATGTGATAACAAATAAAATATCACACCGTTGGTACTGAATAAGTACGTATTTTTCCCGTTGTACATGGTGTATAACTAGAGCTCGGAGTACTAAAGTCTTGAAGTATTTTCGCACTGTCTTTAAAGAGCACACACCACACCAAATATAAATAAACAAACAAAAAACATCATCGCATCGTAGAGCAAGCAAAAGATTTTATATTTAAAATAACAAACTTGACTTTCTCTCTCTCTCTCTCTCTCTCTCTCTCTCTGTGCTGGATTTTATCATTAAATTATATAAAGTAATGTAATTTAATGATGTAATTAAATTTACACCTGGGAATTTCTCTTTCCTTTCTTGAACAAATTGTTAAAATTGTTCATTTGTGTTTAAAAGAATAGAACTTTTTGTAACATAATTAAACTTTATTCTACAAATATTTATTCTCTTTTTGTGTGCGTATGTATTAGAAGCATTGTTTTATATACGGTGCGTATAAAACTTGCAGTGCATGATTGCGTAAATAAGATTATGGTACGAGGGATGTGACTATTGTTTGAGAAGAGAGAGAGAGAGACACACACACAGAGAGAGAGAGAGAGAGAGAGAGAGAGAGAGAGAGAGAGAGAGAGAGAGGGGGGGGTGACCCAATACTGTCACTTCCAGTTTTTGATCATCTAGAACACATAAACTGCAAAGGAAATAAAATCAGAATAACAAATCGATCCACATTGGCGAACAAAAATGACACACTTGTAATTTTTCGTCTAACTTGCAAAAACACATCTCTCCCGAAATTTCTTGTCTAGCAAACACAGAATAAATTGCACAAACTTTATCTACTGCTAGAAACCCGTAAAACACATAAAAGCATATTTTATGCTTCGTGCTCAGAAAATATTAGTTTCAAATTATAATATATGATCTTCATTCTACCAAACTTAATTTATATTCCTTTATATTTGGGTAAAAACTTTCTGAACATTATATTTCTTAAACAAAAATTTAGTCTTTATCAAACATTTTTTTCCTTTCATTTACTTTTTGGTGCCATATTTTATTTCCTAATTTAAAGGTATAAATTACAATTGGGAACTGAAGTGAAATTAAAAGTTTTTTAATTTCAAAAGTTTTGACACATAAAACCTAAAAATAAGAAAAATTACATCTTAAAATAATAATATAAACGCTCTGCATCTTTGATTTTTTTTAACAAAAGAGGGCATTATTTAAATAACTTAATTTTTCAACACTTGGAACTGTAGATATATGGAGTGAAAAGTTTTTATTTTCTTGTATCTAATTATTTAAAAAGCAAAAGTTGAACATTAATTATTACATTCAAGTATCTACTTGTATTTTTATCTTACTTTCAAAGAAAAAAAGATAAAATTTAAATTAAATTTACATGGGACAATTTGAAGAGAAAATTTTCTAACTTTGTTCTTTATTCTCTTGCAAGAAAATATATTTTTAAACAATTTTCGCGTTACTAATGACAAAAGACAAAGGGATATTCTCCCCTCGGTGTTTTGCATTTCACATCAGCGCTTCTCATGACAAGGGGTTCATTGGAGAAAAATTATTGATGAGTCCGGACAGTAGGGATCTATTTTGGCGGCGATACCTCGTGGACCTGTCTCATTAAAAAATCATCACTTCACCCCTTTAGTGTTGCCACCCTCAATACACATTTCTTAACGCTACACATATTTATTTCAGTTATAAAATGTTATATTATAACAATTATTTATGACAATATACAGTTTATGTATTGGAATTAATTTTTTTAAATCATTTTAATAAATAAATAACTTTACATGAATTTGAAAATGATATAATCAAATTAGGATTTATACGCAGCCTCAATAATTGTAAATTAATGTTTATGTTTTACATTAACATTATCGATATTTTATTTTTGAAATATGCAAGTGTAATATTTATAGAGATGTAAATATATAAAAATATATTTACAAAAAATGTACTAAATATGCGGTGTTGAAATTCAAAGGTTGATTTTTTTTCTGTCAAAAAAAGAAGACAGTACACGGAAAAACATCGTCAGCAAAAATTTTATGCAATAAAAACTTACATCCGTACTTGGCAGCGTTTTTTAATATAAGATGTGCGTAAATATGAGAATTGGATTTGAGATGGCAGAAAATCGTTATTCTTTGGCAAAGAAGCTCATCCTGGGCAAAAACCTTGCCAAAATATACGTATGTTTATTTTGTGACAAAAAAAAAGGTTTTACGGTATAGCGGAGGAATAAGATAGTTAACATTACCATAAAATATAGATAAAATTTCATAAAAATAAGCAGCAAACAAAATCAATTTTATAAAATTTCAAATTCAGAAATGGAATTTGAAGTAAAATTATACAAATATTCTATATAAAAAAAATGAATAAAAAAAAATAGTGTATTATTTTAGAGTAAAATGTTTCAAACAAAGTGATGTGTAGATCAATGTGAGAAGATACGTTGCGAATTCTTTTCAGCTGTTAGGTTTCCATGACAACGAGAGCGATATAGACGCTGTTTTTGCTCTTTTTCTCTCACTGGGTATATAACAACAATGTATTGCAAGCGAGTGAGATCTGCTCAACCCCTAGGCTTGCTATATTCACGCGTGACTCCCCTGAGTTTTAGTCCTCTCTCTCTCTCTCTCTCTCTCTCTCTCTCTCTCTCTCTCTCTCTCTCATATGAACGCTTGCCTTTTATTTCAAGAGCAAAATAATTGTAACATTTTTCACTCCAGCGAAACGTACAATATCGTATTATTTTCTACTCACTAAAAGAACAATAGACAAGTAGAATCTCTCTAAATTTTGAATTAACAAATTTTAAACCAAGAGAATGCTCGAGAGAATTCAACACACAATAAATACTGCTGCAATTTTTACACGTATAAAGTAACTAGGGGAAAAAAAAAGTATTATAGACTTTTTTTTTTTGAAATTTATAGTTTTGTTTACCTGCCTGTTGAGTGTCCACATTTGAAAAGAGAAGCGTGGAAAATACCAGGTGTAAGGCAAAAATCTGAGCGTAATATAGTAGAGTTTATTTCAGTAAGAGAGAAAATTATATCAGAATTTATTGTGGAAACTATATAGTTTAAAATTAATTTATTTCTCTCTTTTTTTCACTTGGGAATAGATTAACATGCAAATTAAAACATAAGTACAATTTTTCATTCTTTCATATAAATTTTCAATTAGTGAAAGAAAATTACTTGGAGACTAATTAAAAATATTCGGTTTCTTCTCTATTTTATATTACAAGTCATACAAAGGGTTTTAATAAAAGTGCAAAAAAAAAATCTGTATAATTCTATATTTTTAAGAAAGAAAGGCACAGAAATACATATTAGAAAGATTTCTTAAGATTGTATGCATTTATTTTACAACACAAAGTAGAAATCTGTATCTTCAAATTCAAAATATAGACCGGTTACACTCATATTTAAGAGCCGCCATTTTGTTGGTCAGGAATACATAGGCCAGCATAGAAAAACGTCATTTTTATTTCTTTTTAATAGCAAAAGAAGCTTCAAATCATAATCAAAGCCTTATAATAAGCTCTTAATAAGTTCGAAGAATTTGAGAAAAATTCATTGAGTTGAAATAAACTCTTTTTATGTGAAAAATTAGTTTCCCCTATGTTGGACGATGCATTAGGCACCAAAAACATGGCAACAAAGCGTAAGGATGTGCAAGGGGTCTATATTTATTCATTGCTTTCATCCTACAATCACAATATACAACAATGCATATCGGCTTAGATTACTGCGTATCAGTTGATACAATTAGAAATGATAGTCAAAAAGTACATAAATATAACACAAACATTATAATACAAACATATTTATACATAGAAAATAATTATTTTAAATTTTAATGCTTTAAAAACTGATATAAACGCATTGTTTCTTTAGAAACTCTTTAAATATTTTATTAACCATGGCAAGATTCTCAAGTAAGACTTTATCAACAGCGTCATATTATTATACTCTGAATCCTGGTTTACGGCCATGTAAGAATAACTTTCTACCTTGAAAAAAAATTATCAATATTTTTTCATATATTGATTTTCAGTTCAGTACGATCTCTATTCGTTTACATTAACACATAAAGCCTAGGATAGCGGTCCTTCTCTGCCCTAGGCTTTAAGCTTAGGACAGCGGTTCTACTCATCCCTTTTCTTATCGCAGTGATAAGAGTTTAGACTGTGCTAACTTTATGGACTCTATCCCAGAGGCGGAGCCTATAGTGCGATAAGAAACAACCGCTGTCTTGAACTTAAACCCCAATATTATAAAGTTGTATTGTAACAGAATTGAAAGTTTGTTCTGTAAAGTAAAGTGAATCTCATTAACAGTGATTGGCTGACCAACAAAATAAGACACATTCATTGGTTGATCTTGTTTTGTGAGCCGATAAAAGTGAGTCACATATTGAGCATGCAAATTTTTTTTGTGAAGTTACGTTCATTTTTATCAGGTCCAAAATTTCTAAATGAAGAAATAACAATGATCAACCATACATATAAACGTAGTAAACAGATTACGACGTCATGATCAGATGTGTTTAACAAAGGAAAAATTTCGAAGCTGGCTCAAGAGTTGTGAGTAATTTATAGAACGAACTTAAATAACCTATCAGTTAGTTTGATTAAATACAAAAATGTTAGTAGCCCCTGTTATTTGAATAAAAATATAAGATTTTGTGTATTTTTTCATTCATAAAATGTGATTTAGCATTGAATTTTACTGTTGGAGGGGGTGTGCTTAGGAAGCGGAAGAAATATTTATTCCTGAATGATAATTTGTTTCTTGTTGAGTTAATCAAGTTGAAATTTTTATAAAATCTTTTAAAATGTATTCAGAAAAAAAAGAGATAAAAATACTTTTTTTTTACAGTATTACCTTCATTAAAAATTATTCTTTATTAATTTTGATCAGGTAAATAATATTACAAAATAAACTTTAAAAAATCATTACGCATGCCTTTAAGACCATTTAAACACAAATTACAAAAATATTGTTGTATTAAAATGTTCTATGAATGTCAACAAAAATAAAATAAACTCACATGATAATGGAATATTTGAAACTCTCTTGCTTCCCTCTTTTTTAAATTTTACATTCCTTCCCCATGTTTTTCTGAACATACCCTTTAGGGTGATATCCACTTTTTTTTGTAATGTTTTATACTTTTCAACAAAAACATGAACGTATATTATTAGTTTTAGAGCAAAGGGGAAATGTTTTTGCTGCAATCTAAAATTTTCTCTGTCTGTCTCCATGTGTCTCTGTCACTCTCTCTCTCTCTCTCTCTCTCTCTCTCTCTCTCTCTCTCTCTCTCTCTCTCTCTCTCTCTCTCTCTCTCTCTCTCTCTCTCTCTCTCTCTCTCTCTCTCTCTCTCTCTCTCTCTCTCTCTCTCTCTCTCTCTCTCTCTCTCTCTCTCTCTCTCTCTCTCTCTCTCTCTCTCTCTCTCTTTCTCACACACATACACACACTCTTTAACTCTCGCTTTTTCTGTTTTATAAAAATCCTTTAAATACTGATGCTAATACCAAATTGACTCTGATGCGTTTATGAAATATTGAGTGTTTGCTGATTAAGCCCATGAGGAAGTTTTTTCTTATTTGATGCATTAAAACTTTTATTTTGATTTAATAGAAATTATTTTAAATCGATTCTAATGAAACCTATTTTATCCCTGACACCAAAACTAATCAACTTATCAAGATCAAAGTTTTTTATTATTTTTTTTTTATGCACAGTAATTTTTACTTTAAATAATATCTATAACGTTGAAATATGAAGCTTTTTTTTTTCTTGTTAACTTTAATGACACAATGCACACATGTTGTTTCATATCATTTATATTTTGTCATTAAAACAAGCCAACTTTGCATAAGTTTCAACAAAGTTGTATCTAAACAAATTGTGTTAAGTTTTTATACTTCTCTTGTTGTTATCTTTTATAAGCTGTGATTAATGTTTCAAATAAATAATTGCGTTTGTCACAAAAAACAAAAAAAACTTATTTTTATTTGCAGATATATATATATATATATATATATATATATATATATATATATATATATATATATATATATATATATATATATATATATATATATAAAATACTGTGAACACATTTTGCAACCACAAAAATTTTATTTGATAAATGGCGTCATGCCCTAACTTTTTATATCTTTCAAGTTTATCATTTTTCAATATTTATTTGATAAAAAGTTCATATATTTTATGAAAAATCTTTATATTGACATCAAATTAAATACGTACAATTATGTAAATATTTATTACATAATGTAATAATACAATTATAATGATAATATAATCTTAGAAATTCCTTTTTATTAACGCAAAATAATAATATTGAAATAAGTAATAATAAATGAAGCTTTTATTTTCCGATAAAAAAAAATTATTTACGTGAGTTTTTTCTTCTAAGCATATGTTTTATAACTTTAAATTCAGTTTGAGAATTTCAAAATAAAAAATAAAATGAAGGTAGATTAAACTGATTAGTGTTTCAAGTAACATAAGTATATAACGACATTAACTACTAATGTTATAAAATTACAGAGTAAAAGTTTCCAACTGTACTTTAGTATGAATGTCAGTTCAGTTTACGTTTTCGATAAGATAACAAAAAAAAAGTAACTTCAAACATCTTGTTACTTATAAGAGTGAATTTGAATTGCTAGAAGTTAAAAATGTAGTTATAAGTTTTATTTTGTAAAAGTTAGAGTAGAAAAAAAACAAAACAACAACTTGGTATCTTTTTTTATCATGCAATAGAAGAAGTTTAGTTAAATCGATGGTCACTAATCATATCATTAACTTGTAGAAAATGTACGAGTAGGGAATTTATTTTTGTAGTCTAAGAAGTCGTGAAAGCTATAGGGTGTGTACGCATGACGTCATTCTGAGTGCTTTTTGATGCTCTTCTTGAGCAATGAATAACATTACTCAGCACGGGACAAACGTAGTTTTTGGCTATTTTCTTTGGAAAATTAGCTATTTGTTGGGTCATTACTATTTTTCTTGCATACTTGAGGTACTATTTCAACCTGTTAACAGCATCAATGCTCTCAAAAATATTGCGAAGTATTTTTAAACTGGCAAAATGTGCCATTTTCCTATACCGGCCAATGTTATTTAGTACTCACTTATGACGTCGACTTTAACATGAATGAAACCACCCTATATCAAGTAAAAGATTGTGAATCTAAGTCAATTTTTGACTTCTCTCTCTCTCTCTCTCTCTCTCTCTCTCTCTCTCTCTCTCTCTCTCTCTCTCTCTCTCTCTCTCTCATTCTCTTAAAGTAACGAAGCTACATTTATACTTGCTGAAGTGTAACAGTTTTCTCTGGGCTCATGTTAGTATAGTGCTGAGTAAACCAAACTTTATGTCCTATCGTCTTAGAAAATGCAGACGGGGTTTATATTGCATTTCTCATATTCTCAAAGATACTAAATTGAAAAAAAAATCCTTTTGGAAATTGAGAATAGATAGAGAGTATAGAAAAAAAGCCTGCTTTTCATACATGAAAGTGTGATATCTTGCAGCTTCTCGTGTATTTCATGTAGTTTTGTGATAACGTACACATTAGACTTGCAAATTCAATGTTGTATAGCCCCATGGTGGTATTATATTTCTAAGGTCAAACATTGACTATAGCATATTGCAAAGTCAAAATATATTTTTATATAATATTCAATGTAATCTATATCTTAAATGTAATAACTTAACAAAAAAGTCATTTATTTGCAAAATTTGAAGATTTTAAGCTTAAAATTTTAAAAATACTTTGCATTTAAATACCAAACTTTTATAATGTTACATGGCATTATATGATAATAAATGTTTCTCATTTTACTTAACAACAATACATTAATACTATAGCATTAGGCTTAAGTATGATAATATATCATTATGCTAATAAGATTTTTTTATAATATAATATTTATATATTTTTTTTGTATAATTTTTTTTCTCTTTTATTTTTAATTAATTATAAATATTCAGTGTTTAGATGAAATATTTTGTTTACATTAAGATTTATAAACATTTAATAGAATTTTAAAGAGTATAAAATTGAATTTATGATTAATTTATATAACACAAATTTTATAATTTGAATTATCAATGCAATATATTTTTTTTAACCTTTTTTGATTGTTACATAAAAGACAGGATAATGTATTGGCAATTCAAACTGACAAGTTGTTGTTGACAATGAATGGTAAAAGCAGTGTTTAGTGGGGAATATATTTTGTTAATACGATTTTAAATTCTGATTAATGAAAAAAATAAAAAAAATATTAGTATATTTTATTATTAGTATTAATATTAGTATTATATATTATAATTAAAGAATTTTAATTTATCACAAAATAATATGTGATATTTTTTTTTTTTTTTTTTTACTATTTAATGAGAATAAATACAATGAAATACAAACACGTCTAAAACAGCACATGAAGTTTTATATTATAAAGCTTTAGTTTCAGAGAACACTCGTTTAATAAAAAAACAACTTAAAAGTAAAAGAATGAAGCACTCATGATATAAAAATTGCATTGTTTTGTATAGTATAAAAATGTGCAATAGAATTTTATATATGTTTTGCACAATTGTTCGTATAGTACAACTTTATAACTAGAACATTTATATTACATTTTTTTTATTGAAAAACTTATAGAAATCTCTCTCTCTCTTTCTCTCGTCTCGTTGATATTTATTTGCTATGACAAATAGAGAGAATCAAATTTAATTTGCTCTACATTTGTGCTATATATCCGTTATTTCCATATTACATTTTATAGATAAAATGCAGTTTAATGTTTATATTTTATCCCTTATTGTTTTTGTTATTTTATATAACTTTCAAGTAAAACAAGGTAAAAATGAATATGCAATTGCCGATTCAAAATGTAGCTGCTTTTTTTCCTCCCAACAACAGACCCGTGTATTGAAAAAGAAGAAAAATTTTCAATTCTAACTGTATACCTCAAATAAAAAATCGTCAACCAACTAAAGATCTCTGTCACTATTTTTGTCAAACAATTTTATGAAATAAGTTTTCCAGACAAATGAACACTTTACATAAAAAGTTATAACCATGATAGCGGGAAATATTGTGTATTTGCATTTTATGAGAAATCCAGCGCTCCAATGATTTTTTTTACTTTTGAGCTCAGGTAGAGAAATAAGAAGAAGAATGTATTATTGACAACATGTTATATTTAATATCACAAGCGCTTTTGGAAGTTATATTCTTGAGTTATGTCAATGGAAATTTAATAGAGGGGAAAGTGAAAACAAATATGTTGCACTGTTTTACCTCGCTCATTCCATTGTATGCTGCATATTTATTTAGTTCAAATATAAATCATATTACTTTTTTATTTTCCTGCTTTAGGAAATTGCAGTATGTGAAACTAAAATCTAGCAGTAACATTCTTATCATACCTGACATTTTATTGTAATAAGTTATAATCTTTCTAACAATGTGTTAAAAAAATCAAACATTGCATCTCAATATAAATTTATTATGTGCTATTAATTTTAAAAAAAAAATAATAAAAAATAGTTTTTATTAAGAGGCCACAAAAGGAACAAACCCACTAGCGTGGTCCTCTGATATTACAGAGCGATTTTCCAGAGTAATTATAATTTTATTTTTGGCTATGTTTTTTGAGGAATCGGTTAATTTTTTTTTTATTATTTTGTCTCACTTACTTGAGATACTAATTCAACCTGTTAACAGCACCAATGCTCATAAAAATATTGCTTAGCATTTTTAAAATGACAAAATGAGCCATTTTCATATGTTTCCCATGTTATTGAGTGATCCAATATTGTACCGATTTTAACATAAATATTGTCACGTAAATTTTTTGGTAAATTTTTCGGTATGATTTTAACATACCCTATAATCATAAACGTCACTTTAAGTAAAAAAAAAAAAAAAAAAAAAAAAAAAATTAAAAAAGGCAATATATTTTTTATAATAATAAAGCTAGTTTACAAATTTAAAATAAATTCTTATTAATTCTATACATATACATACACGGTAGCCTGAAGCAATATTTATAGTTTATAATTTATATTTACGCAAAATCAATTAAACTTATATGTAAATAATATTCTACATATATACTTTTACATCATAGTTATAAATGATATTCAAATTGAAATATTATAGAATATTATATAATATTAATAAACAATATTTACTATAGGGTATATATGTAATAATGTACATTATGTATTTCATTACATGAAATTAGATTTACAGAGTAAGTTGCATATATACATAAATCATATGTTTACGTTGAAAACATTTATTACGTATACTCATTACAACATGATATATGTAATTGAACCTATTTATGAGTTGTTTTTTTAACTAATGAAACAAACAATATATAATATGTAATTAGTTGATAAATGTATATATATATATATGTATATCCTGTACTGAACATACAATAATAATTTACACTACTGCAAAATATTAAATTGAAAGTTCTAAGGTATTTTGCGTGACTAGAATTTATGTGTATGTGAACGCATATGTGTAGAAATATTTGTTATGCTATTCATATACTCAGAGAGGGTAAGTAAGTTAGTTAGGACTTATACGTGTATTATGAGCTTAGTATGTGTATGATGGACCGTAATACTACTGCATATTATAGATTGTTCCAAGAGAATCAAAACACAAGGTTGCAATGTATAGGGTGGTTGCATGCAACGCCATGTGTGAGAACTAAATAACATGTTTCAGTTTGGGAAAATTGCTTATTTTTTCATATTTTTAGCAATATTTTTAAGAGCATAGATGTTGTTAAAGCCATAGACCACATAAAACAACATGTGCTTTTTTAATGAATAAACACAAAATGGGATCTTCAAAACTAATGACATTTTTTACCAGAATGTTAATATAGCCCCACGAGAAAGCGTGAAAAAACTATAAAGTATGCAATTTGTGTGAAAATTCATGTTTATGACGTAAGAAATATGCAAAAATTAGTATGAAAATGTTGTGCGGATTGCATAAATCGAATTTTATGTTCACTGCTACGGGGCTACTGTTGGGTTTTGAAACAAACTAATGTTATTTATGTAAATCCCATCAAGTGTTTTGTGACATGAATGCTTATGATTTTCTCTGGTCTATTCCTTAAATAGGTTGAATTAAGTTTTCAAGAATGCGAGAAAAATAATATCTACAGCAAAATTACCCGATTTCCTGAAATAACGACGTTTGTGTTATACTGAGCAATGTTATTCATTGCTCCAGTATGCAGTTGAAGCGCATTCCTGCTTTTTGTCATGCACACTTTATAAATACGCACAAAAACAGCATATTTTGTATGGGCAAAGATAATAAATAAATATTTGAACTCAAATTTATTTCATTAACTAAATTTAACTTTAAGGTTACATCAATTATTTTCTGCAAAAAAAAAAAAACATTTTTTTTTGTGACAAATACAATCTAAATTTAAAAACTTTTCATACACAAAAACGTCAATATTCGCTATTATGATTCTATCTTTGTTTCCATACGACCCTAACGCTCGTGACGTCACTTACGTTTTTATTTGTATTTTTTCGTTATAATGTCAACGTCATTATCGTCAATTTTACAATGATTAAAATATCGCAAGATTGTACAAGATTTTTTACATAATTATGTTATAGATTGTAATTAAGACATTAAATTAAATTACTATTGAAATATAGTAATAAATTTCTAATAACTTTAGAGTACTGTGAACTTACTCTTACAGATTTATGGATATCTCAAAGATGAACATTATAGTTAATGATGCACTTGTTTTACGTATATATTTACATTTAAATGCGTTAAACTTTGTAATTTAATATATTATTATATAAGACGTTAGTCATGTATATAGATTTATCAATTTTTGAATCATTGATAATATGTAAATTTGATGAGATAAAGTATGACAACTTTATCATAACATAACGAGTGAATTAAAACATAGATTTAGTCCCCTTTGATATAATAAGAGATTATAGTATTTTGAAATAGTATAATAATCAGTAAGCTCCAATCTACCTTCCTGTCTACAAAATTGTAATTAATGCAACTCATAAGGTAAAATTAGATATTTCTATAAAGTAAAATTAGAAAGAAAAATTAATATTGAAAATTTCTGTATCTTCAACATAGTATCTTTATTTTAATTTTTTTTATATAACTTGAAACTTTTTATAATCAATGACACTTTTTTTTTAATAAAATACGTTTGAAGCATGCAAATTACAATTTAGAATAAGAAAAAAAAAAACTTCAGCTAAAATGATAAAAAAAAAAAGCTAGAATAAATAGCAAGATTATTATTAAAAAATTGAAATGGAAATATGCATATTTATGCATAAAATATCCAACATAAAAAAATGAAGATTTTTCTTTAATTTATACTTTTTTTCTCAAGAACATTTATTAATTTTAACTTTGCAATTACGTTGCCATTTAATTAAAATTTAATTAAACTAGGAATGATTTCAAAAGTAGAAATAAAGTGTTAATTGAATCGTAAATTAATTAAATGTAAAGTGCTGATTTATTACGTTGATTATAACGCCTGGATGATAAGCATTAAAACTTTTATCAGAATTCACCAAAACTTGTTAAAATATGCACAGTAGAACTGTGATTATATTCTTATAATCCTTTAATTAAAATATTGGATATTATACTCAATATAGTATGTTTATGCAATATGATATTAAAATTACTGTGCTATAATATTGCTGTGCTTTGAATTCTAATGGGATTTAATATCCCTGAGGAACATACTCACTTGAAGATGCTCCCAATGTCGAACGCGAAACGTCGTGAAAAGAAGAAATAGAGAAGAAGAGCACCGTCCTTTTAAAGTAAAAAATTGTATCTATGTTTTACCACAATCATCGATAATCATCGATCATCGACAAATTCTCTTTTAAACGTTATCCTTTCCCGTTATATGAACAACAAAATAATTTCATGCTAAAAATAGTCCAGGGTCTTATTTAGATATTATAATACATAAGATTTTATTACATTCCATGTCTTTACAAAGTAGAACAAGTCAAGTCAAAACACAACATACATACAACAAAATATAATTAAATGTTTATGTTCTATTTAAGATCAATTATATTTGACATTATTAACTGTTAAATAATCAGATACACTGTAAAACATATTTTCGAGTAGGTATTTCTGTACTGATTTCTTAAATAATAAATATGATTCACTAGGTGGTAGCGCATTATATAGCAGAAACAATATTCTGGGCCTTTTTTACTAAGTGATAAACGTTGATATTCAATGTAATAAATAATTACATATTATAATATAATGATAAATTGCAATTATCGTGACGAATTAAAAAGTTTCCTATTACAATGAGAAGTATTTTTAAATACTCTATTTTGGACTTAATTAATAAAAAAAAATAAAAAAAAAAAAAAAAAGGAGGGACCAATAAATGAGATGAAAAAATTAGTTATTCCATTATAACTTCAGAATATTTCAACGACAGTAATACGTTAAATGGCACAAATTATTAAGTATTATAATAATCACGATAAGAATAAATTAGCACATCAACTAAAAATGTAAATCTTGATATAAAAAAATTAATCCTGCAATAACATTTTACGCAAAGGATTAACTTTTTCCACTCCAGTAGATGGTGTTTCAGTTACAGTAATGTCTATACTATTACGCTAACATTCAATTCAAGTCACTGCCAAGTTGTAATTTTGCAAACTCAGCGTAGAATTACCATTACATTTCATGTCCAATTCTTTTCAAAGCGTCATCACAAACTTTTTTTATACTTATCAACAAATATAGATATAAAATATAGACATTATAATCAAAGTATTTTTTTATAGACTTTGATATATTTTATTAATAATCATCTCACATTCAAACAAAGATTGTCAAGAGCTTTTTCTTTAACAATATTATTGATTATATCCAGTATTGATGAAAAATTATTAATTGACGTTTTTGAAGATACTGTATAATGGTTATTGATGGATTTTTTTTTTTCAGTTTTCTTTTGCTGAATATAAACAAGCTCTTTCAATTGAATTTTTAATGTTTTTGATGTATAGAAAGTAAAGAAACCAGTGAAAACTTACAAAGAAACGTTTTCATGTAAACAAGTGTTTTTACGTACATCCTTTTTAAGATATAAGCGATCAATTTTTGTGCACACATAAATGTCATGTATTCTACCAAAATAACTACGTAATAATTATGCTAGCTCATTTTTAGCATAATTTATTTAATACAGCATATTTTATATTGTACTCCTTGATAATTATTACATAGCATAAATATTATGCTGTACTGAATAATTATTTATGTTGTTCTAATTTAGCATCATTTATGCGTTAGTGACATAAATGCAGCATAATTTACGTAATTTATTCTTTCCGCGTATGTTTGTTCTTTTTTGAATTTTCTTGAAATTGAACATTCACTCAGCACAACAATTTTATCTTCAATATTTGTGTCCTCTTAATAAAAACCATTTTATTTAATATTATTATTATTACTTCCTATATACAAAGCTATGTTAAGTTTCCGTGCAACAAAAGAGCATTGTATTCCCCGTGCTATAATCCACCTCACCACGTGCAATAAACTGCCAGCATGTCTAACAAGGTAGTAAATTGTACCCCGCACCCCTCTCCCCAAGTAGTCCCAGTAATTCCCAAACTCTCTGCCCTTCTCTGCTGTTCCGTAACCGTGAGTTCTTATCTAACGTCGAGTTTGTAAAGAAGCAAACCTCTAAGTTTAAATTGCAATTTTCACTTTACAATCCGATTTCCTTATTCTCTCTATGTTTCTCCCTTTACATTTTATTTTTATTTTAAACAAAACTTTAATATTTCTTTATTCACAATTTTACAGCAAGTGAACATCTCACAATTTATTACAGAAATGTTAATTCATACTTTGGGTGAACAAGATTGTGTTTTTTTCAGCGAAACGAATATAATGTAATTATATTTAGTACATGTGGAAAAAATACACATTCCATACTTTTTCACGTTGTATATTTTTATAATATAATATAACAGAGAGCTTTTATGCCATATTTCTCCACAGTGTGCACTTGGTTTGAAATTAGATTTGCTGTAAAAGCAGCACACAGGGCAAGATTAATGTCTTATTAAGAACTTTTTTTTTCTCCGTATGTTTGTGTGTACCAACATCTCTGGAGACATGGTACCACAAAGCTGGAACCAACGTTTTATACGCATGGAATAAAGCATAAAAAAAAAATTGTATATTTCTTTGTCTTTTTGAGTAGAGGGTGCAACTGTGTGGAGGCAAAGAGTTGTATGTATTATATATATAAATATATATATATATATATATATATATATATATATATATATATATATATATATATATATATATATATATATATATATCTGCTTTTACTTACGGCTCAAATTGATGATAACATTTCCTTTGTACTTCAAATAAATGTTTCCAGTGTTCATCTCACGTAGTAGCTAAATTAAATTATGTTAAAATATTTTTCATTTTTTCAGAAAGATTTAAGCATTTTATTTAAAAACTACTGTAGGTGAAAAAGTTTTATCAAGTTAAAGATAAAAAAATTCTGTAAATGATACACTTTTCATACATATTATAATTGAATTATATCTTTATCGTACATAAAAATAAATGATTTTCTTTTATTAAAAAAAAAGTCTATGTATATTTTGCAATACTGCTTTTATAATTAGTAGCATTGAATTTTTTGTTTTGTTTAAAAATTTATTTTACAGAGCTACCGGAGAGTCAAATTTAATCAAATTAACCTGACTAATTTTTATTTGAACACCATTTCAATCGTGACTTTTAATTATACGTATACAAAAAGATATATATACAAAAATAAACATTATAAGCATATAAATAAATAACTCTCAATAAATTTGTAACATGTTACCTATATATGGCTGAAACTTTAATCACAATTTACAATATATTATATACTATTGCTATTGTATTTTAGTACCAAAACAGAAAATACGTATTTTTTTTTTATTTAACAATAATGATAAAAAGTTGTTCTTGGAAGGTGGACAGAATTTTAAATGATACAAAATATACAACTTTTTTTTTCTATTGATTTCTCTAGCAGCTAAATGCTTTTGTTTTAGGATGAAAAAAGCGACATTAAAAAAATATTTTGCCTCACGTTAAATGAACAGAAATTAAAGCTGGTAAAGTCTAGAGTAAAGATTGATGTTCAGGTGAAGGAAAAGTTTGTAAAAGTCTCAGTGTTGAACATTGTGGTAACCAATGAGTTTTTAGTGAGAGGATACAAAGTGTCAGAATATGTCGATATACATGGAGCTTGTACAGATAATTAATATTGAACCCTTACTTTATATATTACCAAATAAGTTTTGTACCCTTACTTTTTATGTACTCTCAAAAATACGTAATGTGGTAAAATTAGTTTAAACATTTGTTTTGCAATAGTTACAGGTATAAAATAGTACACGGAAATAATAGCTTCTAATGATAAGAACGTTAATTATATTGATTGCAATAGGTATATATTAACTTGGAACACGTATAAGTAAACTATACAATGACTCCTAATATAAGTGAGGTGCACCGCTATTGTAGCACTCTTGTAATCATTATCTAAAATTTCTATAACGCTAACATTAAGTTAATTTCAGTTAATACTATAACTTTAAGTTAATTTCATTTAATATTATAACTTTAACGATAACGTTAACTCTTATTTTTCCCCTACTATAACGTTACCTTTAACGTGAATGTTGACTTACGTTAACAGCGTTTTTAAACGTTATGTATTTTTTATTACCTTAATTATTTAAGCAGTTAGTATTTTAATTATATCTACTTATTTTATAAATGAACATGTATTTTTTTATTTATAATTTCTCTCGCCTGGTTTCATAATTTTTATTTACTAATTATTTATTTTTTAGTCAGCATAGATGAAAAATGACTTTTGAAAAGTAATAACATTATAGTTATTGCTTTATAAACACTTAATTTTTTTGTAAATCAATAATTATAACGTTACTTTTTTCAATGTTGTTAATCTATATTATAGAAATAACCACTTAACGTTGTAGTTAACTGCACATTAACGAGTTACGTTAAACGACTACAAGATTGTATTGTAGTACCTCTGTATTAAGTATAGAATTGAAGTATATGAAGTTCCTGGTTAAAATATTTGCCTATTAAAGTTTATAGGATATAAGTACCTGCAGTTGATAGTTATTTTTGCTTTGAGAATTTCCTCACTTTTATAAGAATATTAAAATTATTATTATTGTTATTTATCTTTAAAATTATAGTGCATTTCCAGTGAACAGTATTTACGTCAACCAATGAATACAGCAATCCATTTTTTTTTTTTTTGAAAAACTAATAAAAATTATAAAAATGTAATTCAGCTATTATTATGGTTGAAATTATTTATAACTCGTGATTTTGTTTCATATTAATAATAATAAAATAATAAATAAAATGGTTTTTATTAAGAGGCCATAAAAGTATCAAGCCCACTAGCGTGGTCCTCTGACATTACAGAGCAATATGCCAGAGTAATTATAAATACAATATAATATATAGATTAGATTCATTAGTTTATACTCATATACATCCAGGTAAATATGTACACGTAATAATAGAACATTATACCTTTTGAGACAAATTTAAGACATTATTCAATTAAAATTATATAATAATATTTGTAATATAATTTAAGTATAAATAAAATTACAAGTATATAAAACTAATTTAATTTGAATAGAAGATTAATATTATGCTATTTAACACAAATACCAGTAGATCAGTATATTGGAACCAAATAAATATTTCAAAACTCAAAAAGGAATTTCTAAAAAAAAAAAATAATAAAAATCTGCAGAAAATAAGACTAACGAAAGACATAAAAATAATATATAAATTAAATTTACTATAATTTAATTTCATACAATGTCCGAGATATAAAAAAGCGTTGCTAAAATAAATGTCGTAAAATGCTATAAAAAAAACTTAGAAAAGTTATATTCATTTTTTTTACACTATTTTACTCCAAAGTTTAGTTCGTTAACGTTTGAACATAAATATGTCTAAAAATAGTTTCATTTCTTTATTTCAAAATGAAAGTAGTTTAACCATAATAATTCAACTTTTTTTTATATAAATATAAATTTAAAACAAGTCAAGGCCTTTGAAAGCAATTATTTACTGATTTTTTTTTACTGCATGAATAAATGTTACCGATGATGAAAAACTTCTCAAGTTTGTTTTAAACTTATGTAAAAGTTTGACTAGTATCATTCTTTTTTTAATTTTCCGGCCTGTTGCAATAGTTAAAAAAAACACGCAAAGTTATAAAGAGCAGAAAATAAATGAGTGTTCTGTTTTTCCCGTGAGAACTGTGATTAGCTTGAGGCGCTCCATCGGCAAATTCCTTTATCAAAATTTTATTCCTGTAAACACCACCGAGTATAGGTTCGAGCCACTGCTGGGTGCGTACGTGACGTGTGAGAGCACAAAACGTTACACGATGCATGTTTACATGCATTCCATGACAGCGCACATTATTCGGGAGGTGCAAGATCGATGTGATTGCACCGACCAGCCTGCCTAGATGTTTCCACGGTCTCCCTAGGCTGTCATGGCGAATGACGAACTGTGTACTTAGGCCGTGGCCGGCTCGTGTGTGATTATCCATTAATTGGAAAGTCTTCACCTGTCGATAAGACAATGTCTTGACTGGGACTGGGTGTAGCACGATAACACAATATGTCAAGCAAAAAAAAAAAATATATATCTGATAATCTGATGGACATTAATAATTATAAATGCAAAATAAATTTATTTCTGGAATTAGTTATGTCAGAGTATTTGCTGTACTACAGACTTATTTAAAATTTTGTTTAATGTATGTTTGATGAAAACGTCATTTTTACTATAACAAAATTTAACATTTTTTTTGCCCCGTCCTTTAACTTATAAGATTTTCATAGTATACTTCAGTAATATGTTTACTATATCTTCATATGGTAAATAACAACTTCATAATTTGATTTTAAATTTCTTGTCATACAAAAAGTTTTCATGTTGTGTAAAAGTTTCTATATTTCATGTTCTTAAAACTTTTCGTATTTCCAACAAGTTTTAAATTGTCAGATTAGTTTTGTCACTAACAGTATTGTAACAAAAGCTGATTATTATTATTATTGTGACAACTTGGCTATAATACAAGTTAATCATTGTTGTATTTATAAATTCTTTATGACGTGAATTTGACATTACTGTTCTTGGCAGCTTTGATATAAAAATAAAAATATTAGTTTTTTTTTTGTCATATATTTAATTTAAATAGTAAAGAGGTCGTATAAAAACACATAACATAGTGATTTATTATGATTTTTAGGGGAGGTTTTTATTTATAAGTTGAAATAAAAAACAAACATATTTATTAATATAAAAACGCATGTTGAAAAAAATATAAGGTTATGGAATTTTGGAATTTATACTTCGTTTGCTTTTTTTTTTTTTTTTTTTTTTTTTTTTTTTTTTTTTTTTTTTTATACCTCGAGTGGAGTTACTTTGGTCGATAAAAACGTTAAATCAAATCACATCTATTTGTTTTATTTTTTGCTAAAAATTCTTGACTATAATGACAGAAATTGTGGACATATTAAAACATATTAGAACATATACGTTAGAACACACAAAAAAAAAAAAAAAAAAAAAAAATGAGTGATAGGATCAGCACATTATTATGGAAAGAACTGAGATTCAATAGATTATTTTAGATGGGTATAATATCATAATATATCATTATAATATATATATATATATATATATATATATATTATATTCCTTGAAAATTTTCTTAAAATAACTTAAGCCTAGTATACCATACTCAAGACTCAAGAGCTTTAAAAATTAAGGGCAGTATTATAGGCTATATAATACAAACTATTGTATTTAAAACAATTAAAATTAAATTTACAATGCCAAAATTAGTAACAATATTATAATTATAGAATTATATTATTGAACTTAAAATGTTTACCTGTGTGTTTCAGATCGTTGTGTTCCACCAGAAATGGCTCTTCCTGGCTCAACGCTAGCGCCGCTCACAGATTATTCGGATGTCATGGAAGTGAAATTTTCAGGCGCAATTGGACCCTTGGGTGAAAGACGACTTTGCAAGATCAAGTGTATTGGTGGAGAATGGGTGGGACCTCTGTGCCAACTTAATCATGGTAAGTAAGCTCCAATATTTCAATGTCACATGGTAAACTCGCTTATATATATATATATATATATATATATATATATATATATATATATATATATATATATATATATATATATATATATATATATATAAACTCACACACACACAAATGCTTATATACACAATTACAGTACATAGACGTTTTTTTTTTTTTTTTTTTTTTTTTAATAATAATAATATTGAGATATTTATCGACAAGTCCAAACAGACGTTTAGTTGAAGTTATATGTAGTACAAATAAGGTGAAATTTACATGACTAAATTGCAAAATGTTTTCCTGCTGACGTCCACGAATTTTAGATCAAGAAGTATGATTTCTTTTTCAACTTTAGTATATAAGAAAGAATTGGTAAACCCAATTTGCAACGGTGTTTCCACGACCCTAATCTCGTGCAGAGAGAGAAAGAGAGAGAGAGAGAGAGAGAGAGAGAGATTGTACAGTGCATTTGATTTCTGTGATGGATATTGATGCAAAAAAAATAAAATGTAAAAGTCATATCTCCAAGTTATGTCACTAAATCAGACCTTTTCTTATATTGATGAATTTTATATCTGCTCCCTTCATCGTAAACTCTTTTTTTTTTATATATATATAACTTGAACCTAGAACGTTATATACGAAGAAAAAAAGTTGAGAAAATATGATCGCCTTCAAGGCAATATTTTCATATTTATTTTCAATCTATATTTTCTGATTTATATTACTATACCTACTTACATGAACTTCACTTTTTTACTGTTTGCGATGGTTAGATATAAATCTCTAATCGCGGTAATGGTTTATCATCTCTAAAATTAATGATTATTAAATTGTTAAAGAAATATATTTTATTGAAAAACTTTATCATAAGTTTCTTTGATTTGCATTGCAAGATTTCTATTGATTTATTTATTAATATGAATTTAGTTATGCTTTAAGTTTAGACAATGAAATATATTTCAAGTTAACATAATCTTACGGCACGTAAAAAAAAAAAAAAAAAAAAAATGAAAAGAAAAAAAGGGTAAAGGAAGAAATGCACTTGTGCATTTTTTTTTTATATGACAAAAATATATCACAGTAACAGCTATCCATAAGAATAAATAAAAAAAATATATATACGTTGTTGCTGTTTTTCCCCCAACTGTGAAGGAAAGATTCTTTAAGTTTAATATATTAAAAGAGGGTTTATGAAAAAGTGAGAAAGAAGTAAGTCGAGATGCAATATAAATATTGAAATGAGGTTGGTAATTCTGAGGTTAGAGTCACAGCTGTATCTCTATCTCTCTCTCTCTCTCTCTCTCTCTCTTACTCTAGCACGCGGTGCACGTCCAAACGTAAGGGTGAATATCATCTGTCAATCTTTTGCACAGGATTCGTATGTGAAAGAAAGCTGAGAGGAGAGAGAGAGAGAGAGAGAGAGAGAGAGAGAGAGAGAGAGAGAGAGAGAGAGAGAGAGAGAGAGAGAGAGAGAGAGAGAGAGAGAGAGAGAGAGAGAGAGAAAAAGAGAGAAAATCAAAGTTAGCCAAAGCAGACGTGTCAGTCTTTCAAGAGAAAAAAGTTTAGATTAAATTGTCAATTTTTTGAATAAACAATGTTGAATAAAGTGTACACGTTTCCTATAAGGCTTCCTTTTCAGGTAAATTAACTTAAGTTTGACGTATTGTTGGTGCGTATTTGTTTAGTTTTTTTTTTATTATATTTTGTGTTATTTATTTGTGAAATTTTATTTTATATATTTTTAAAAGCAAATATTTTACATTTAACGTTCAAAAAGTCATATTTATGTGACAGGGATATAAAATATAATTGACTTCCATTTATGACTTTATTTACATAATATCTGAGTGCATCTGTTAGGCTTCTCATAATATACAAGCTATATCAAATTTATGAATAGCATAAAATACAATGACTGTTGTTGCATGTTCCGTGTACAGGAATTGTATTTACAATACATATGTTCTTTTCATACGCCGACTGACTCCAATAATTAACAACTATTACATGCAATGTATAACAGTAAATAATTTAGAGGAAAAAAATAACAACAATAAAAAAATGTTGTGGTTTAAACTATGGCACTTTCAAAGCATTCCATCGTATTTATATGATCGTGTGATCTCTCTCTCTCTCTCTCTCTCTCTCTCTCTTCTCTCTCTCTCTCTGTGTGTGTCTGTGTCTGTGTCTGTTAATGTGTGTGTGTGCGTCTGTGTCTGTGTGTCTGTGTCTAAGTGAAGACTTAAAATAATTTTTTATTATAATTACATAACTAAAAACATTATTAGAGGCAGAGAAGTGCGTGGGTAGCCTGGTGTACACAGGCTTATACCTTCTAAAGTCAGGACTTCAGCCCGTGTCAATGGCTATATTCACAGAACTGTGAATAATTACAATGCTCTGCCTTATGATTTAAAGATTTATGATCATACAAAGTTTAAAGAACTCAGTTTTGATTATTTGTTGACTGGGTGATTCTATGTGTTATAATGACTATGGTTTTTACATAGCTTAATATTATATATTTCTTCTTAAGGTAGCATATCACATTCGTTTGTAGCGATGTTTTTTTAATGCCTTGTATATACCCTCCATCATTCAACCTTGTATATTTTATTGTAAAATTTGAATTGTTTACAATCATGATGGAACAGATAAATAATAAAATATAAATATAGAACTTCAACAATAAGTTATTTAATATGGTTCTTCATTTTTTTCTTTCCCTTGCAGATGGTGGTCGATTTCATCCTCTATTCCGCAGTTGTCACATGGATGCTTTGCCACCTCAGCTACTCGTAACCTATCGCAATTTCAGTGTCGTGGTAAGTAAAAATATCCTTCATTAAAAAACTCATAAAATTAAACATATGAGAATTATAGAGCATGTTTTGCTTGTAATAAACTTTCGATATATTTTTTTATACACACTATTCAAAACGATACCTAAGCATTCAAAAGTTATGATGGTGATATTATACAGTATGATAATTTTTAATTTCGAATTAATTAGTCCAACTGTCACTTTCAGATCACTAACTAAAAGATGTCTCTGTAATTTAACAAGTAAGTGGTCATTCATGAAATAAACATGTGGTTTCACCGCCAAACTCGAACGAATGTGGTTTTAAAATGCCACTGAAAGTGGGAACATCCAAGAACCACATACGTATTGCAAAATTCTACTTTCAACCACATTTCACACTATACTATGTTGTACATATCTCTATTTATGTTTATTTATTAGTAATAAATACTAAAATGTATATATGTATACATACAATTTATTAATGTGGTATATATATGTCATACAGATATGCATTATTAAACTAAATTTATGATATTGTGTATTCAGCTGTACAATATTGTTTTCAAAATTACATTCCTGTTATTAAAAAATATTAAAATTTAATCTATTTTAATTACATTTTAGTATTATTATTAAATTTGTGTTAAAGTTAAAATTAGTCAGCAAACGTTTAAAGAATTTATATTTAATTTCAGTTATTGTTATACAGGCACTAAAAACTTTAAGATCTTTTTTTTTTATTTAAAGGAGCTCTTGTTTTGTAGAGTATAATAAAACAAAAGACTCGCGCGTGAACAAATTTTCAGTTTCATCTTTTGTATATCTTTCACAAGAAATACTTAAGTTACAAATTTTAACTTTATTTCAAGTGGACCAAGCAGATTTTGTTGAGCGTGAATAAGATGTGTTTACAAGAACGACACTTAAACATTGTAATTACTTTACTTACGTTACAACTAGAAACTACAAAAAGTACAAAATACTTGGAAGTATATGTGTGTTATTTTGCTGAGTTAAGATAAAATTTGTATAAAGCAGTAAAAAAAAAATTTAAAAAAAAAAAACACTTTTAATTTTGTTAGTTTACTTTGATATATTATTTTTAACGTGTAAATAAATATTAAAATTATTCTCATTAAAAAAAATGCTTTATTAAAATTACATCATTATGAATTATAAAATATAATTTTAAAAAAATTACGTTTTTATATTTAAAAATAATTATAATAAGACTTTTAAATGAACCATAATTTGTCTTTTTATCAAGATTGAAAGTAATTTAATATTTTTTTTCACAACCTTTCTGTTAGATAATAAATAATGAATAAGTGAATGTATAAACAGTCAATTTTTACCAATTTTTTTTTGAACTAGTCATTTTTTATGTAGCTACAACTTGTGTACAAACCATCAAGAGCTGGGCCTCTCTCTCTCTCTCTCTCTCTCTCTCTCTGCACACACATACACAGTAAACAGTAAACACATTAAAAGTAACGATATAAAACTGTATGAGAACATTCATGATACTCGCGTATATAAATATAGCAACATCGTTAAAATTGAATTTGTAACTAAAATATAACTACATTAAATTTGTAATGAAGCACTCCACATTTTATTTTTATTTACATGTGTTGTGGTTGTAGGGTAAAATGATGGTGTACATGTAAAAAAAATGATTATTTATAATAATATTTTATAATATTTTTTATTAAATTATAAATTTTATAAATATTTAAATTACAATTTATTGTAAAATTATTTTTAAATTGCTCTCATCGTCTGGCTTTATTTATTTTTAATCTCATGGTATTCTAAAACAATAGTTTTATTCAATTTAATTCAATTCTTTTTATCGTCTATAAAAATAAAACGTTTGTTTAATCCATATAGTTTGTATTTATAATATACTTTCTTGAATGATAAATTAGAAGACGACAGTACAAAATTGTATAATTGTAACATTGGAAATATTATAGACAGTATTTAAGTATTACAATTTTTAAGAAATGTTGTTTTAAAAATTGATATAATGTATTATTATGGTCACTTTTATTTTGTTCTTTGCTGATGAACGAATGCGGTTGGCATTTTCTTTTACATCAGTACGCGTCTTGATTCTGCTAGTGACGGGCTTTATTCTTTCATTAGCATAAGAATTGCAGAAACGTTAAATTAATCAAAACGTATTAGAATTATATTTTTAACTTAATATATAACAACTTATATTTTTAGTTTTAATTTTTTTTTAATATTATTTAAAGAACTTAATCGGAAGTGATAAATTAAATTTTTAGTATATACTCCATTTGCCAAAAGACACTCCCCGGTGCCCTCCGAAGGTGGTTAATTTCGGGCGCGATAGGTCGGTAAAGAAAAAAAAAAGATAGCTTTTTCCGTTTTCCCGGGTTATTCTTATGGGTATTCGGGCCTCCCCTTGCGTATTTAAGTAATACGCATTAGTTGATTAGTGTAAAAATAAATTGTATAGAAACCAGTGCAGTTAGTGATGATATGTGGTGTTTTTTTGCGGTCTTTCTTTGAATTTTCAGACAAATACTTGCATAAGAGAAGAATGTTCTCCGGGCTGCATAATCTCCAGGATACTCCTCACTGCAATGTATCCTGCAAGTTATGCAAATTGTTGAACACAATAATCGGCATGCCTTTTTAGTACCTTCATACAACTTCTGTCTGTTATTTAACAACCCTTAAACCATTAATATATTACTGCTATACAAAGCTGTTTATTAAATACTACACCAACTGTGAAAAAAAAATATACGATTCAATTTCAAAGGGATTTTATTTATAAAATTCATACATCATATATTTTTAAGGCACTAATAATAAAACTATCAGCCATCTCAACCCTATTAAAGAAAAATAGATTAAAATACATATTATAATGAACTGAAAACTCTGTTGGTATAAGTTATACAAGTGTTATAAGTACTATAATAATATCTATTATGAAATTTTATACATAAATTAAAAAAAAAAAAATAGTTTTATATGCCGTTTTAAATCCTCTTACAATAGTAGTCTAAATAATATAGTTTGAATTCTCAGTAGTGGTAACTTTTTACTAATTTTCATTATATAAGTTCTATTGAAACTTGATCTGTGAGTTCTATTATTTGGTTGATTGCAGCGTCAAAGCCTCTCTCTCTCTCTCTCTCTCTCTCTCTCTCTCTCTCTCTCTCTCTCTCTCTCTCTCTCTCTCTCTCTCTCTCTCTCTCCCTCTCTCAATTCACAAGAAAGACAATCAACAAGGAAAATAATTCTACATCTCACTGCCATATACTTCAAGTTTGTAAACAACACATAGATTACGTTGACAATGTCAAGACACATCACGCAACTTTTGATGCCTATGTCTTTCTCAACGAACTTTAATAATTTTAACATACAGAAATTGTTTATACACAGTATTATGTTTGTATATAATACAAGAAACTGTACACGTAAATACAGATGTTGTTATATAATATGTACTTATACATTTAACAATGTTAAGATTAATGTGCGGTTTCCATGTTACACGCAGCTGTTAATTACCTTGCTGCCACCCTCAGTCTCTCTTCTTTCTCCCCTTTCATTTAATATATTGCATTTTGCACACAAATTTCCTCTTCTTTTTTTTAATTCATATTGTGTTTTTGTTACATGGATTAAAAAATTTATAATATTTCACATTGTGTTAAAAAACATATTAATTTTCTAAGATTTAAAATAAAATTGTAATTTGCAATGCGTGTATTAAAGTTGAGTTTTCTACACTTTTGATTAATAATTAGTAAGTATATTCTTATTATTAATACAAAAATACTGTATACATATTAGAGTACTCTAGTAAAGGGGTATTTGAGTACTATAATGCAAATATGTATAATATTATTTTTTTTTTGCTCAAAACCTGGATAACGATTATATTTATCTAAAAAAAATACATGAAGTATTTTTAGATAAAAAAATTTATTGAATTGTTAACAGCACTTCTTACAATATATTTAAACAATTTTTTTATCTCTCTGAATTTTAATGTGCTTATTTCAACGACTTTATATATAATTTAAATTTTATAAACCTCAAATATTATAATAATTTAAATATACATACAAAAATGTATATACAAAAAAAACTAAGAGATTTACATAAGTTTATTTTGCTGCAAGGTACTTGAAAAGAAAGGTATCAAGAGGTATATAAGAGACGTGAACACAGGTATATTATTTAAGTACGCATTGTATGTACTTACCATTTTATAGTAAGTTAGTCAAGTGTACTGCGGGGAAATACTCAAGTATCTCTGTCTTACGTCAATTCTAATTGTTTTCATGTATTTCTTTGTCTAATGATAATTACATGCGTAAATTAAAGTTAATATTTAAGCAATTTTCAAGGAAAGTAATTCAATGTAAGTTATTGAGTGTGAAACTAATGCTAATAATATATAGTATGTAATCTCAAATTTTTATAATAATAATTAATATTATATTTGTGGGGATCTTGTAAATAACGAAGAGGATGATTTACTATTGAACTTGTATTGATTTATTACGGAGTATACTGATTATAAAATAGAAATGCAGAGTAAAAGAGAGTGATGTGGCACCAGGCTATGAGGAATAACAATTTACGTTAGTATTCTGATAGTAATGGAATATATTGATATGTAATATTTTCAAGGGGCGCTTTATATATTACACTCGGCACTTGAGAAACAGTTTATATTGTTGAGAGCGAGCTAAGTAACAAGGATATACAAACACAAATTACACTTTCTCTAATTTTCACATTATTGATTTCAAATAAATAGAGTGTTTACGATACAGTAGAAATAACCTACACACACACAATATACTGTGTATACTATATATATATATCAATATATAAATATTTGAAAATATTTATCTCGTGGAGTCTGAACTACACTTATGTGTAGTAAGGAAAACTATATCATTTGAAGTTTAAAACACATACACACACATACATACATATATATATATATATATATATATATATATATATCTGTGTGTGTGTGTGTGTGTGTGTGTGTGTGTGTGTGTGTGTGTGTGTGTGTGTGTGTGTGTGTGTGTGTGTGTGTGTGTGTGTGTGTGTGTGTGTGTGTGTGTGTGTGTGTGTGTGTGTACAACGTGATGTGAAGTTTTGCATGAAATCAAATTAAAGCGATATTTTAACAATAAAAAATTACATTAATGCCTATGTTGATAACGCAAGTATAACACTCACTGGGTTATAAAATTTAAATTTTAAAATATATAAATTTTGCAGGATAAAATGGTAAATTTAAAATGTCAGCATTTCGTTTGATAGGATTCAATATAAGCCGACTCTAGCTTGTTTATATGATTATTTTATATATTTGAGACTATTAGTTAAAAAGTAACAATAATCTACTGTAGTAATTTTTTTTTTAATATCTTTAGATTTGTTTAATATATATATATTTTTTTTTACTCTGTTCTAGAAAAAATACTTGAATAAATGCACAGCTTTTCTTTAAAAGAAAAGGATGTGATTTTATTGAAATAAAATAAAAACGTAGTTGATGGATACGTAAAGTACAAATACTGCACACGTATTACAGTAAAGTATAATGTATTCTTAATGCAACATGAAAATCTGAAGAAAAATTATTTTAGAGCATTCTAGTTTCTCTATGTGACCTCTGTTTTTGTGTAACTTTGGGTCAAGTACTAGTCACATACATTTTTGCGTTAGACAAGTGCAAGTCAAGAGTATAAAAGGTATAATATTTTCTCAAATACTTTTTCCTGCACTGTGCACTTGAAATGTACTTCACAAAAAATATTTTTCTTAATACAAAGGTAAAACTACTTGAATTGTAAAAAAAGTACGTCATACTTACACAAGTTTTAAAGAAGTACTTTTTTAAAAAGTTGTGTTTGCTGAGTATTTTTTTCATTTTTTCTCAAATAACATCGATTTAGCAGAACGATGTTTAAATATAATTAATGCTCACATAAACAACACGACATTTTTAAATATTTGCACTTGGTATTATAACTCAATTTCTTTATTACCAACTGTTGTGCTGTTTGTATTATTTTACATCAGATAATTTTCATATTTGTTACAACTTCCATATTGTTTGTATTTTTATGACATAAACAAACATAAATTTAAATTTAACAACCGATGTTATATCAATATGTTATAGTGAGAATCATATTACGATGTCAAGATAAAATTACTACAATAAAATTATTAAATTTTGTTGTATTTGTGAGACGCACTTCACTTTATATATTTAAATATAATAAACACAAAACATGGTTCATTTTCAAGAAATTTTGTTTATTTAACTATTCACATCAAAGTCTCGGGTCACGTGCTCGGAAGATAAGCAAATGCGTGCCTTATCTAAACTTAAATATTGCAAGCATCGTCTGATGAATTTTAATTCTTAACATTTTATATTAAATTTTACTTTAAAGACACCCTTTCCTTTAAATAAAAAACAGCAACTCCAAAGTCATTTTAAAGCAGTTAAAAATTAAATACTATAGTATTTTGGATCATAGATACTTGATAACAAGATACTACATACAATATAAGGACCAGCTCGGCCAATAGGGTGGTTGCATTCATGTTAAAGTCAACGCCATAAATGAGTACTAAATAAATGGTCTGGTATGGGAAAATAACACATTTTTCCAGTTTAAAAATACTTAGCAATATTTTTGAGAGAATTGATGCTATTAACAAGTTAAATTAGGCTTTCAAGTATGCGAGAAAAATAATAATGACAAAAAAAAACTAATATTCCAGAGAAAATAGCGAAACCCATGCTTGTCTTATGTTAAGCAATGTTATTCGTTGCTCAATTATGGCATCGAAGTGCATTTATTATGACGTCATGCGCACACAACCTACTTGAGCTGCCGCGAAATTCAAAATGAACGTGTAAGGCAATCAGCGAGGTCACGTGGACCAATCATAACTTCACTGAGATTAACATGGAACAAGTTGATGTCCCTATCTTGTATGTAGCATCTTGTTGTTATTTGATTTTTACTTCTTAAATTCATTTATGGTACAATAACAACTAATTAAATTCAAAATTCAAAGTAGTTCTTTATTCAGCAAAGGAGCAAGTCCATATACACTGAATATAAAAGAGTCAAAACAATAAAAAAAAGACAAAACAAAGACACATCCTCCATGCCATGATCAAACCTCCCTCCACACGCATACAAAATCTACGCCTGGAAGGAGGCCTAACCACGGTAGGAACGATATTAAACATAAAAATAAAATAGCATAAAATACCCATTTAAAACAAACAAAATCAGCATAGTCACGTATTAAGATTAACTTTAAGACGAAATGATAATTTTACTTACTTAATGCATTACTTTCGTCAATAAAACAATTAAAGTATGTGTCACAGAGAATAATCCTAAACAACGTATGAACTCTGCATCTGTCTTCTTTCACCCTTACTCATTTGTTACAATTTGTGGCATGTCTAGCAACGTTAGATACACAATATACTACAAAATTAAGATTGATTGTTGGATGCAGTATTCGGTGCCGAGGGCATTCAAGTTTTAATCCTTATGTCCAAGCTTATTTACATTTTCTTATTTTGTATAAAATTATTGAAGAAGAAATATGTAGAGAAAATATTAATGGTACTTAAATACTGGGTACGTAGTAATGTCATTTTTCTTCACTTATGGGCATTTTTGTAATAAAAAAAATCAACTATAGCCTCTTCATTCAAATATATCAATATAAAAATATACTTGAACAGGCGAGATTTAGATCTTACGGTCTATATTTTCACCTAACCAATGCAAATCAATCAATCAATCAATCAATCAATCAATCAATCAATCAATCAATCAATCAATCAATCAATCAATCAATCAATCAATCAATCAATCAATCAATCAATAATCGTCTTTATTAAAAAAAAAGCTTATAAGAAAAAAATTGAAAGAGCGAAATTTAAGTCTGAGGAAATATCTGACCCACTTACACTAGCCCCAACAGAAAACATCATTGATATTTTTGATTACATACAAACTTATAATAATAGGAAAGTAATAATAATTTGTAGAAAGAAAAATATTTACATCATATATCATATTGACATTGGTAATTAACTTGAATTATTTTGTAAACATTTTTTTAAATAATGTTTCTATTTTTGTAAGAACTTAATTAAATGATTTTTATCATGCTATTCTTGCCTCATATTAATTTCATTGTAAACCGTACATAGGACAATTACTCTCTCATTTACTTTAGTACAATACATACTCATTAGTTATTATACTGACCATAAACATTGTACAAGTGTATAAAGTGAAATGAGTATCATATATATATATATATATATATATATATATATATATAGAGAGAGAGAGAGGTCATCTACAATATTATAATCAAAGAGATTGATTGTTTTACCCCTGGAGGGAAAAATAACATAATACTTCATATTCATATTATTTTCGTACTGTACATTATGAAAACATAGACGTTATATGTATGTAATAAATGGGTGATATTAATTTATGGAATGATTTTAAAGCACAGAGGGGGGAAATAGTAAGCGTGTATATAATAAACAAAAGTTAGAACGAAAAGCTTATGAGACTGAGGAGAGAGAGAGAGAGAGAGAGAGAGAGAGAGAGAGAGAGAGAGAGAGAGAGAGAGAGAGAGAGAGAGAGAGAGAGAGAGAGAGAGAAAGAGATAGGAGAGAGTGTATAAAGCATAGAAAGCAACTTTATTTTATGAAGGTAAATATAATATTACCAGCTTTTATGTTTTTAGTTAATGAAGCTGAAATTTAGTTCAAAATTCACTGCGTGATATCAAAAGACTTTCAAAAATATCTGCTATAATATTAATTCAGTTTTAAAAATATGTTATTTACATTAGTATTTTATATCATGCTCCAGTAAGTCCTTTGCTAAAAATGATTTTATCTGGATTGAAAAACGAGTAAATATAAATCCAATATGCATGTCGTTTGTTTTCCTTTGTTTATAGTAAAATATTATGTTATTTTGAAAATAGTAATTTTAAATGCGATGTTGTTTGTATTATATATATATATATATATATATATATATATATATATATATATATATATATATATATATATATATATATATATATATATATATATATATATATGTGTGTGTGCATAAAAAAGGTCATTTTAAGATATTTAATTATTATAAAGTAATAATATTTACTTGAAATAGATGTGAATTATAAAAATAGTTTTGCCAGTACAGATTAATATTACATTTTTGAAAGAAAAAATATAAAAAAGTACTGTAAGATTTTTATACTTTTTGTGGAAATAAAATATAAAACAGTAATTGTTTAAATACGCTTGAGCATTGGACAAAAGTGTTGTGTGCAAATAGTAAAATTACCTGCAAAAAAAAAAATTCAATGGACTTAATGTTTTTTACTAATATAAAAATTTCATTTAAATTTTTAATTAAGAAAATGAAAACGTATAATTTTTTTGTAGCAAAAGAGTTGCACTGAAACATGAGTATAAATGTAAATAATTTATTACATTTTTTTGTTATAAAAATGGAACAATTCCCAATGCCAATTTTCTACCCTTTTAAAAAGTACATTGTTAACTATATGCTATAAATATTACGTATTATCAAAACAAGGAAAGAGACACCAAACTACTAATGAGATAAAATCATTATCAACATTTTTGCATTATTTCCGTCTAAAAATAGAATCACCTGCCAGCTTTTTACATTTCAACAGATATTAAAAACGTAATTTATTAAAATACGAAAAAATAATAATAATATCGGATTAAACTTCATTTAGTGAAATACTAAAAATAAAATTATCTCTAACTTTTTTTTTTTTTTTTTTTTTTAAATTTATAAAAATCAAATATTTGGTTTTATTGTATTAATCTAATTTTTAAATCCGCTTTAACAGCTTAACAGTGACCAAATTAGTTAGTATTAAATAATTGAGTTGAAATGAATTTTGTTTCACATAATATGTCAGTATTTTATTTACGTCACGAAAGAAATTTTACTCGTTTTATTAAATTTTGCTTTGTTCTTATTTTTAAATGTTTATTTTATTCTGTATTTTTTTCCTTCAATAAATCTGCTTATATAATATATATATATATATAAAATTTATATTTATAATATAATAATAATATATATATTCACCAGACATGGCCAGCGCTCTTTAAAAATGAGCACGCTCGCGCTCCGCGCTCGCGATCACGTAATTGATCGCGCTCGCGCTTCGCGCTCGCAAATTCTCATATGAGCGTGCTCACGCTCACGATCGTGAATTTTTTGAGTGCGCTCTTATGTCACTCATGCAAGTCTTTAAAAAGTGGGTGTGTCTATATAGCTAGACCTATTTGTGGTGATTAGTAATTGTTAGAATTGTCGTATACTGCAATTGTAACTAGTAGAAGGTGCATTAGAGGTTTAATCTGCAATATTTTGATAGTTCATAAAATGACCACTGAATTAACTTCATTTTTAGTTCCTCATTTTCTATTCTTCAAAGCAAAAATTGAGTGACGCTCAAGTCGCTCCGCTCACAGTATTTTGATCGCACTCGCGCTCACGCTCGCGACTTTAATTATTGAGCGACGCTCCCGCTCCGCTCTAAATTTTTGAGCGCGCTCACGCGAGCGTCGCTCAAACAAGACGCTCATGCCCATGTCTGATATTCACGATAAAATCAACTAAAAATTAATTAAAACTTCTTCAAGTGCTTTTATATATTAACCTTTTATATTTGAAGAAGAAAACAAAAATGATGAAAAATATTATATCATATTAATAAAACAATTATAATAAAACATGAAAAAAAAAATAACGGAATAAACTTGATATTTGTATAGTTTTATTTTTAAGGAATCTATAATTTTAGTACTAAAATAGGGAAATATCTAGCATTAAGATTAAATAAACTTTAAAAAGATCAGAACTGAATTCATTAATGGCACTTACCTATGGTCATATTTTGTCAAAAGACCACTGGTCAAATTCCGGTGATTTATTGAACTCAAGTAGCTTTTGCAATGCTTAATGAGTGAACACCTGTAATGGCAATCGTGACAGTGGCTGTATTACATCAGACAACGCTGGAAATTGATTAGAAAAGTAATTAGGGATACTGCTCTGTTTTTAGTGTGTTTTTAGAAAACTTCACTGAAGCTGTAAAAATTCAAATAAGAGCAACTGGATGCACTTTAATATGTTTTATACTTTTTTCTCAGTATTAACTAAAAATTAACCCCAATATAACGTTATGTTTCAGCATGAAGGTCTTGGATTTCCACACGGTGCTAATGTTTCCGTGAGATGTCGTGAACTCGGTGTTTACAAACTGCTTGGAGAATCTGCTCTGACGTGTCAGAACGGAGCGTGGAGTCACCGCGTACCCAACTGCATTCCCACCACTCTCATCTCCAATTTGACAGGTGAGTGACGTGCTCGTGAATCTTTCTCATTCATACTAGAACTCAAGAGAAGATAAAATTTAATACTCTGAAGAGTCTGAAGTGATTGAGATGTTGATAATACATTGAAACATTTTTTTACTACTAGATATATTATATCTCTTTTAAATTATTAAAAGGTATTAAAAATATATATTATATTGTCAACGTTAATAAATCTTTAAAAAAAATCAGTAAAAAATTATGGCAGTACGATATGTTTTTATTTTTGTGCATATATTTAATAAAAAAAAACTTCAACTAATAAGGTAATTAAAGAAAGTAACGTTTTGGTGACTTTAAAATTGTATATTCTCACATTTTCAAATAATTACTGTGCTTAAAGTTCACCACACAAAAATTTCAAGATAACAGTCACAGTCAGCAATAAAATAAATTCAGTGGGATAAACGAGAGATATGTTATGTTTCAGAGGACGCACCACCCACAGTTTTAGTTCGCGTGCCTGCAGGCTCTGCTAGCGTGGAAGCAAATGGCGAGGTGGCCGTGTTTCCAGGCAGCATTGTTCATCTCGAATGCGTGTTTGCGAGGCGACTAGGAACCCCACAGTGGAGCTGGACATCCACCTTCAGACAGTACCTCACTGGTCAGTACCTGGATTGGTTCATTCATTCATTGGTAGTATATAGCAACATCATATTATATTTAATGCATTATTGTCCTTTCTGTGTTAATTAATTTACAGTTACGAGATTTTGCAAACAAAACTTTTTTTCCCAATCTATATTTCTTAAATTATCCTCTGAATTTTAAATTGGGTAAATCTGAAAAAGTTCAATATATAAGACTAAAGATTTGATAAATGCTATACCTATTGCTATTTGTATTAAATAGCATATTATGTACCTTACTCCTTCAAGTATTATAAATAATATACAACATATTCTTAAGTAATTATTAAATTTTACGTGAAAGTAAATTAATTAAAATGATTTAATAATGTATATTTTATTGCTCCAAAACTGGTAATCGTCCAGTTTCCTATTGATTTATAAGTGTATTTGAATATGAATTGCTGAAACTATGTACTGTACTTAAAACTACTCTGGCAAATCATTCTATAGTGTCAAAGAACCTCGCTATATATAGTGGGCTTGTACCTATAGTGGGTTCATAGTAAAAACTATTTAATTAATCCTATTATTATTGATTTACATTTAGAATTCAAGTTTTAACATGTTCTATAAATATAATATTATGCAATAATAATAATGTGTAATTGACTAATAACGAAACAACTGTTTTGAGGCCAATTTAAGCGATTTCGCGACGTACTGCGCATGCGTATTAAGTTGAAACGGAAGCGAATGTGAGAGAAATGGCCTAAAGTTGGTCTCAAAAAAGTTGCTTCTTTATCAGTCCATATAAAAAAATATATGCTTAAGTAGGCCTTACGAGAAAAACCATTGGAGCAGAAATATAGGTTTCATTAAATAAATTTTCTTCATTCATAACATTTATAGTAATATAAAGTTGAACGTCAACCACTATAATGTGGTTGTACCTTACTTGCGCAACACTAAATATTGATATTAACTTCAGGTATAAACAAAAGGTTTCATATTATATTTTCTATTAGTTATTATATATGTCAAGCAAAGACAACTTTATTCATATTCAAATTTTATGCAATGGTGTTTATTGTACTACATTTCTCACCCAAACCGCTTATCCACATCTTAGTAAGATATTTACAAAAGTTTATTATACTGAAGTTACAATTCTAAAGTACTTTGTTAACTTTACGCTTTAGCTCAAGGTGGTTTTTGTGGCCGATACTTTGAGCTACAAAAACTATACCAGTCTCTTTTTCTTTCCTCTCTTAAATAATAAGCTCTTGTTTTTTGTTACTTTTATAAACTTAACATGAACACGAAAAGTTTTTGTGTGTCATTTGTTTAAATTTTAAAAAAAGTGTTTTTTTAACTTCTTCTATACGAACATAAATATAAATTAATATGTTTGCTTATGTAAAACCTTAAAGGAAAATTTCCTAAATACATTTTTTTTATATAGATATACAAAATATTTTCAAATGCGTATATAAAATTACACATTCTTGGTGCATGAAAATCCTATTTAAATATGAAAATAGTTTAGAATCCTTATTCAGAGAACTGGGAATTTTTTTTTGTAGATATAAAAAAAGTAGTCGTGTTTTTGTACTCATATGAAGTATATGACCGCGATGTATCCCTCGTGGCAAGCAAAGAATTTGCATATTTACATGAGACTGAGTGAGTGAGTGAGAGAGAGAGAGAGAGAGAGAGAGAGAACTAATAATAAAAGCAAAGAGAAACAGGTTGAAATAACATTGTTCACATTTCACAGTGACGTCATAAAAACTACATATCTGACAAAAATAATGTAATTTTTATCTTCTTTTTTTTATATGTTTAGTCCTAGAAATAGGCTATACATATAGTCAGGGATAATACTTTATTTTCAACGTTTAATGTCTTTATTTCTCTTTTGTAATGGAAATTTTTTTAAAAATTTATTATGCATTATGTTATGTTGTACTATTAAAAGTTTTATATTTTATGCATTTAAAAGGTTCATTAAGTTGCCAATAGGTAAAAAGTTAAAACAGGGTTATGTAGATATTTTGATTAAATCCATGGGAATAATAAAGTTAGCGACTAGGTAACCTAAGCAATGCTTAAAAAGACATAGAAATTCAATCTATACGAGCTTGCAAAAAGAAATAAATGTAGTACAAAATACATTCAAATTAAGTCTTCAATTGAACTACTGTGGGCAATTTTATGGTTGGCGTTCCGGAACTCTACGTTATAATAAAAAAGACGTGACTAGCATTTGCTCGTATTGGTATAGAGAAAAGACTTCCAAACCCAATTTAATAACTAAATACCTATCAATCATGAGTCCTTTAATTTAATAAATTGAGTCTTATAATTAGTATAATTTATAAGACATTGTAAATTACAAACCAATACATTTTTTTTAATTGTAACATAATAATTAATATCTGCTGATGACTTTTACACTAAATCAAATATTGACTTAGATTGTAAATACTTTCTTTAAGTGTAAAGTTACATTGGGGGAAAGTATATAACAATAGAGTCCACATACAAACATTCTCTTTTGTGTTTATGTTTACCTTTTTATGTGTAGCAAGTGCAAACTCTTTGGCAAAGACCAATGTAAACACGGGCAGGGAGATTCTCGTGACGTCACACACACAGAGAGAGAGAGAGAGAGAGAGAGAGAGAGAGAGAGAGAGAGAGAGAGAGAGAGAGAGAGAGAGAGAGAGAGAGAGAGAGAACTTGCTGCGAACCTCTGTCTTTTCTCTCAATTTTACAGTTTCCAACTCTCAGTTCTTTTACTTTTTTTATTATTACTTAAATCGTATACAAAACTGATAAAATATTACACACATACTTTTTTTTTCCTTATTGTATTTATTCAAAAAGCTATATCAGTTTTTATAACAATGTATAAATACAACGTAGTTACATTTCATATACATTGTATTTTTTTTCTTTCTATAATACAATAAAAGTAGCACAAAAATAAAGTTCATTTTTATATTGTTATCTTCTTTACTGAGTTATTAAAAACTATATTGCAGCATTTTTCATTAAAATAAATTTTAAAATAAATATTCAAATTTATTTTTTTAAATAAATTTATTTTAATATTATAAAAATCACACATGAGTAAAAAACTAATCTTTTATACGGGGAACAAATCGTAAAAATGTAGATGCGGAGTGACAATTTATGCCACTGACCTGTGCTTCAAAAAGAAAAAAAAAACTTTAATGCAACTTGGAAATATTAAAATTAAATAAATATTTTTTTATAAGTTTTAATCACCGATTTAACAATAATATGACGTAAAATGATTAATAAATATTAATATTATGAATCAATAAACTGTGTGTATTTTTACATATGCAAAAAGGGTTAAATGATCAGGTGTTCCTTGAAAAATACATTTATAGTTTGAATTGAAAATAATATTTAATTTAACACTTCACTATAATATTTATTGTACAGTATTAATTTAGGAATATAACATGTTTATTTTATGCTCACTATTAGTAGAGCATGATCAATATTAGAGGATTGAAAGTGGTTTAGTAATTTACCATCATTAGAGTTCTCTCTCTCTCTCTCTCCTATTATTACTATAACAAGTACAAATAAACTTGATCTATAATATCGTAGGATTTTACAAACAAAACGGAAAAGAGTCGCATGTTAGATTTGTGATTCTCTCTCTCTATCTCTCTCTCTCTCTCTCTCTCTCCAGTCTCCCTCGAGTGTCTCTCACGCCTTGCAAATTCAATCAGCTGTGGATAAGTTTGCAAATTCTTCTCACACGTTATACTTAAAATAGCTCCTCTCTCTCTCTCTCTCTCTCTTTCTCTCTCTCTCCTGAACTTTGTTGAAAGAAAAAAGAAAGTTGAAAAAATCATGGCTTTAAATAAAAGCACTGATTCAATAAATATGCTAATTTGAAACCATTTAAAAAAATACATGCTCGTTTAAACTGTAATTTTCCCCTGTACTTTGGCCTTACTAAAATCTAAATTTAAATAAAAGGGAAAGGAATTAGGTAGTTTAGTCTCTAAACGTAATATAAAAGGGGTAAAACTTTCAGATTTTGTTCGCAATGGAATTTGCAATACATATAATGACACTTTGAATTTCAACATGAATCTTCTTCAACCTTCTTCTAGAAATTGTTAATTGAATTTCTTCTATTTAATATTATCAACAAGTTATATTATAAATGTTACAAAATATTAAGATAAATTTAAATAATACGTGTAGATTTGTGTAGATTTCTCATTCTTTGTGTTTTGATATTTGTATTGCAGGTTGGGCTATTGCATCTGATGAACGTGAGTGGAAATATCGTCTGTCAGTTTACTACAGTAAACCTCAGGACTCGGGCACCTTTACATGTACTACACCACGTGGTCTTACCAACAGTGTTGAGATCGTCGTTACAGGTAAGATCTCGTCACCTAACACTTCAAAATTCTTTCTTCATTTCTTTTATCCTACACACACAATACATAAAAATATGCATCAGTCCAGCTAGGTTATTGCGTAAAAATAAAAACCAAGCAATTAGAAATGATAGTGAAATATATACAAAAACAATTACACAATGTAAAAATAAACAAAGACAATTTACTTTAAATGACTACTTATCTGAGTCCTTAATAAACTCATCTACTGAATAATACTGTTTATTTAATAAAAATGTTTTTAAGCTTTTTTTTTAAAATATAATTTGATCTATTGAACACAGAAAATATACTTTATACCCAATCGAAGGCGTAGAACACCTTGAACAACAACAAAAAGTCTAATATCCTAATTAACATACGCATATTTTATAGTGTATGTATAGCCCTAGGTATTCGACTAATTGAGGTAATTATCTGCAATGACTGACATAATTAGTAGTATGTTCAAACACGTGCAATAACTACTAAATACTGAATGTATAAAACATTTATTTCCTTTTAAAATGATCCACGCATGCAATCTTCTTTCTGTAACGCATTGCCAGTTATGGCTAGAGCCCCTCTTCCATTGTAATCTATAACCTCTTGTCTAATTGTTAATATGTTTGTTTTTATATATATGTTATTTATTGACGAAGCAGTTTTTCTGATAAAGGTGTGAGATCACTATAGTGTATAGGCATTTTGCCTTTTTCTCATCACCCGTTAGGTTACTTACTTGTTGTTTTTGTATTTTTTTTTGTATGTACTATTCACAATCTTAAGCCCAATAAAGAACTATTATTATTATTATTATTATTGTATGGCATAATATATGTGGGGTCGGAGTCGTTGATTTCTAATTTATTTTCCATTCACAAAATGGAAGCTGCAGGTTAATGACATCACCGCTTACTAGTTCAACGCACGGAACAAAGTGAGCTGTGACGTAATAAACCCGTAGATGTCATTTTATAAATGGAAAAAAAATCAATGATTCCGGACAAATCAACCTTGATATTTAGGTATTTTAGTATAAGAACAAGAATAAGATTTCTTTATTGACCCAGGCAGTTCATAGTAACTTAGTATATTAGACATGTTTTTTGTTCAAGTTGTTCTACGCATTGAATTATGAACCTTTTGTTCGAAAAATATAGCTCTAAATTGACTTCCTGTAAAATATTTAAGATTATTAAAAATAATATCACTGGTTCATTTAAGATAGACGTGATAAGTGAATAAAAGTTAGTGTGTATATTTGAAGTAAAATGAAGAATAATTTAAAATTGCTCGAAGTGGTTAAATCTTACAAAAGCTAATAATCAATTAAAACTAACTAAGTATTAATTTATAAGGGATATTAATGAATAAATAGAATTACACGATGTTGAAGAATACTAATTAAATTCAAGTATATACTAACAGAATCTGCCATGCAGATTTAATAAATCAAGTGTAACATTTTTGAAGCACTTACTTTTTATTTTATTAACAAAAAGCCACAACACTTAAGTTCATAGTAACAAGCAAAAAAGCAAGCACAGTCCTGGGTCAGTGCTTCACCTCTCTGATTCTTGACTTTTATTTACAATATGGAATGATGTAACAATGTTTGATAACGAGCATCTCTTGCAAGTTTGTTAGTTGTGCCGCGGGCTGCAAATTTCACCCCCTTCTTCCACCTTTGCAATTGACGAGGCCGTGGAGAGCAGCAAAAGTCTCAACCTCTTTGTGTTTACCGCAAACAACACACACAACACTACTTTCTGTACAAATATCAATGTTTCTTGCTTCATGAACAAAGACTTTAAATTTGCGCAAGAGGAAAATTAACTACGAAAGAGGTTTATACATTTTCTAAAAAGAACAGAATGGTCTAGCTCGATCGTTTTATTGCTATTCTTCTAGTACTTTATACTTTGTTTTATTTTTACTGTTATATATAGAACGAATTCTTTGTATGCTCACAGTGTACAATAATAGTTAATAATATTCAAAGAACTTTAAAGCCTCTTAAATTTCTCATATCTTTGATTCCTATACCTTCAAACTTATCCACACAATACAAGTGAAATGTGTTTCTTGCAACGATTCTACAGGTACGATAGGACACGAACGACTTTTTTTAAAAAAAATTCGCGTGTCATTTGTTCAATATTAAAACATAGGGATTTCGCTAAAAATTGACAATCGATATTAGCGTGTCCAATCGTACTTATATAATCGTTGGTTTCTTGATTGTTGCAGCTGTTCACTGCGCTCCCCTGGAAGTGGATGACCCGCACGTCACAGCAAGAGTAGAGGGCAGTCGCTTAGGTCACACCGCGGTCTTTACTTGTCCTGTAGGCTTTAGGGTCAACGGTACTGCCAACCTTACGTGTCACGCTTCCGGTAAGTTACTATCATCATGCTTACGCTTTTACTGATCAACTGATTCATATCGATCATAGATTTTTGTAAATTTAAAATACTTTTTTAGGATATTTAAAGGGATAGACAACATGAAAACATTAGCATTTACATCGCAAAACACTTGATGGAACTTACATAAATAACATTAATTGGTCTCAAAACACAACCGTAACACCGTAGCAGTGGTCAGATTTTTTTTATTTATGCGTCCCGCATAACATTTTCATACTAGTTTTTGCGTGTTGAAATTGATATTGAATTGTTTCTGACGTCATTAACAGAAATATTCACGCAAATTACATACTTTACAGTTTTTTCACGCTCTCTTGTGGGGCCACATTTACATTCTTGTAAAAATTTTCATCAGTTTTGTAGATCCTATTTTGTGTTTAATGATTAAAAAGAACGTGTTGTTTCATGTTTTCTATGCCTTCTCTCTCTCTCTCTCTCTCTCTCTCTCTCTCTCTCTCTCTCTCTCTCTCTCTCTCTCTCTCTCTCTCTATCTCTATCTCTATCTCTAGCTCGTACAAATTTTGGAAAAATTAAAAAAAAAAAGTTTAAATTCATAACAGAAAGAATCGTTACAATCATGCTGCAACAATTCATCTAGTATGCAATAAATAAAAGTATGTATATACTAAAAGTATATATTATATTACACATGAAGAGAAAACCTTTTAAAATTTTAATAACGTCTATGAGGTATGAAAACTCGTTAACATCAAATAAAGCCAAAAGCTTTGTAACAAGAGATAAATGATCAAAGTCAACTTAAAAATATAATATATTTATATTTCCAACCACCAAACTGTGAAAGATGTAATATTTTAAAATGTAAAGATGATGAGCTCATTAAGAAAAAAGAAATCTAAAGTTATATGTCAACTTATGAAAAAAAAAAAATACGAGTAAAGATTTTAAATTAATATTTTACGATTTTTTTTTTGAAGTAAGTATAAAAGGTAAAGATAAACAAGTAATGTTAATAAAATATGGATGAATGTTTTTATGAGTTACGTTTGCACTGAAAACTTTGCATTTGTGCATCCCTCGTGGTTCGTGACAAAGTCTTTCCCCAGTCTGCATATTTTTAAATAATAATAATAATAAAAAAAGCGTCACGAAAGTCTAAGAATTGGTCCAACTGATGTAATCGCAGTGACGTTTTAATTAAAAAAAGCGCCTCCAAGGCTTTACTTACGTTGTCCCTTGAGTCTCCTTCTTTGCTTTCTCTCTCTCTCTCTCTCTCTCTCTCTCTCTCTCTCTCTCTCTCTCTCTCTCTCTCTCTCTCTCTCTCTCTCTCTCTCTCTCTCTCTCGCAAAAAAAAACTTCACAGAAGGTTTTTAAGTCTAGTCTACTGAGCCTGGTAACCGCGCGCAACACTTTTAGTTAAAAATAAATTCTTCAATTACATATAGTGTGTGCCCAATTAAAAAAAAAAATGATATTCTACATACAATTTGCTTATTTTTCTTAGAGATAAAAATTTAAATTACAAAAATTGTAAATTTGTGAAATAAATATCTTGCAGACTTGAAAATCTTCAAATATGTATATTTTTCATGAAAATATTATTAAGTTTATCAATCTAAAAAAAAATATTACAAAATATAAAATTTCAAAAGATTATTTCAATCAGTAAAAGCAAATGCAAAGCGTATTTTAATAATAAAAAACGCTATTCTCTACCCTAAAAAATTAATTAATTTTCCAATTTAAAAATTTTAAACTTTATAAACATTGAAAAAATTCAAATATGATATTAAAATACACAAAATCACGGTATTAAATCCCCAAGCTACCGAAAAAAATTAAAATTATAAGGTCACAAAGTCTATAATAAATTTTTCGCTGTCGTAATTTTAATCTTTAAAATAAACTGTGTTTTTGTGCTACATCAACAAAACATATTATAAAGGGATTAGATTTACCAGCACAAGTTGATTATCATCAAAAAGTTTTGATTAGGTTGATAAAATCGTATTTTGTATTATACAAAATTTCATGACAAAAGCCTTTATGTAATACCCAATATTTACATGTTGTTTGAGATCATAATATTACTGTTGTAACCACTAGTAATAATTAATGATGGTGATGATAGTATATATATATATACATACTGTTGGGATACCAAATTTGAAATGAAAAAGGTAAATATCGTATAAACCGTATTATGTGAATGTTTACATTTACGCGGTTTGAATTCATAAATTGTATGTGACATTTTATTTCTAAAGCATAGAATTTTACTCTCTGTAAATTTTATGAGTAAAACCACGTAAAAATAATTGTAAATTTTATTTCATATTATTTTATCTCTGTGTAATTTTTTATGTTATAAAATATATGATGATTCGAAAAAGTAAAAATGTTGATCTGAGTTATCGATAACCATCACAGTGTTAGGATTATTGCAAACAGTCATGTTAGATTTTGAAAACTGATAGGGTATATATTATTATAGAAAGAACAAAAAAGTTGGGTTACATTTTAATAGCTTGAAATAAATATTTATTATATATTTTTCATCGTACAAAATTTTCTAAAATATCACTCTAAAAATTGGTACGTAAAAAAGTTACGAATACTAACTTATTTATAAGATAAACACTTTTAAGTTATTATGAGTAGCTAAAATAATGCATTTTAGCAAATATTAACAATAGCTATTTTAACTTAAAATAGCTTTAAAAAAAACTTAAAACAACTTTAAATAGCTATTGTTTTAATAACTTGCTAAAATGCATTATTTTAGCTACTCATAATAACTTAAACGTGACTAATGATTATCTTAAATAAGTTAGTATTCGTAACTAAAGTAATGCACCAATTTTTAGAGTGATTCTTTGCTATATGAATATATATATATATATATATATATATATATATATATATATATATATATATTATATAAATCTGTCACATATTGCGTGATATAAATTTTTATGTCTGCAAGATAGCCCATTTTTGTAATATAGAAAGTGAAAGGTAAGAACGTATTCACAGGAAAGTCTTCTCTCTCTCTCTCTCTCTCTCTCTTTCTCTCTCTCTCTCTCTCTCTCTCTCTCTAACTTTCTTTATCTTTCTCTCTGCGTATTTTATCACAAATTTCTACATAAAACATATTTGACTGCAAAGTTTTAGATCTGCGGGTTTCTCTGCGGTTTCTTTTGTGGTTCAACTTACGCACAGCTAAGAAGTGCTTTCCTCAAATACTTTGTCGAGTGGATTTTGCAGTTGTCAAAAACACCGTAGATTGCATCATTAAGTACTCATGTTTTCTCCTTGACATCTCCTTTCTTTGACACCTGACGTTATCACGTGACAAAAAAAAGAGAACAAAACAAGAAATTGCGATGTAATCGCTTCTTTCAACTTTTTATATTATAATAAACTACCACTTTTATAAAAGTTAACTCAATTTTTATGGAAGTTGAAATTTTTATTATAAAATTTCCACTTCACAAAAAAATTTAGTGAAGTACTTTACATAAAAATTGCGATTATAAATTTTTATTTTATGCCTAATAATATTTTATTATATTGAATTTATATTACGGAATTATATATTCTTAACTCTGTTACATGGTATTGTGGAAGGAAATGTAATACAATTAACACTTGCGGAGAAACTGCTTTTTTATTGTGACCGTAAAACTTTGCAGCTCTTTATATATGAAAGAAAATAAAAATGACAAAAACTTCTTCTTACATACTAAGAAAAAGAAATAAAAATTTTACAATGAAAGTAATGTGGAATTAATTTACATAGCTGATAGTCATTTTTTTTATTTAATATAATTTTTACTACTTTTAAATGAACACGTATAAGACTAGGAATTTAAATATAAAATTTATATAGCTCTATTTATAATTTAATATACTCTACATAATATATCAAACTACTATACATCAAAAGTAATGAAATTCATATAAAAAATAAATGTAATTTAATTTTGTTTTATTGTTATTATTTTGTTTTTACAATTAGAGACTTTAATACTGTATCATTAACATTTTTAAATAAATTAAAAAATATATAAAGTGTTGTTTTAACTCGTAAATTACAATGTAAAAGCATACAGTATAAAAAATAACAGACATACAATTATAGTTAAGTATGATGTTTTTAAAACACTAAATTCTGTATAGTTTGTTGCCTTTCAGTATAACTAAGCATTTTAATGATGTTAAAAGATACCATGCTATATTTTGCTTTTTTCTTTTTGTAACTTTCCAGCATGTATTGTTTCAGGGAGCTGGTCTGGGGATCCTCCTCGCTGTGCCCCGGTCACGTGTCCCTCATTACATGGAGTAACGGACGTACGTCTCCAATTAGTCGAGCACAACAGCAGTTACGGGGGACGTGCCATGTTCCGTTGTGTTTGGGGTTATCGTCTCTCTGGCCCTCCAGGTATCGAGTGTCAAGAAGATGGTCGCTGGTCAAGCTCAGCTCCACGATGTTTACCCGTGCTTTGTCCTCCACCCTTACCTCCACTTCACGGTCGAGTCCTCGAGACAGGTGGACGAACCTTACCTGATGGACGTCACCACGTCGGTAGTGCAGTTCAGTTCGGATGTACGGAGTCACATCAGCTGGTTGGTGAACCTACCATAGTGTGCTCCGAGACTGGATTCTGGTCACACCCAGCGCCTTTCTGTGAGTATTAGCTTCCGTATTCAGTATTCAAACCTTTTTCTCCAGATATAAAAGTAGCTATATTGCCATGTCCAATCGATTCAATAAAATTTTATAGATTTTTTTTTTTTAGTAAACGTAAGCTAAAAAGAATATTTTTGACATTGCTGAGCAATAATTTTTACGCTCTCGTATTTATTTTTATTTTAAAGTTATGAGGCGTATGATGATACTCATTATGAAACTGAAAGCTACACCATTTCGGAACATTAAGTCACAATTTTTGTCACAATTTAATACTAAAATAAATAGTAAAATTGGGGGGAAAAAAATTCTCTAAAATTAATTTCTGAATATATATGTAACGAGCAATCTTAATGTTGGTTTAACTATACGATCAAAATTTAACGTAAGCAAAACTAAGCCACTGTTTATTATCTCATAAAATCACATGTTATAGTTCTCACGATTCATTTATTCTTCATATTAAATAAGTAAAATACTGATTGAGATTTTATGATAAAGATTTTATATATTAAATTTATACGTTAAAAACAGTTTTTTTTTTCTCTTTGAAACTTACATAGAAAATTACGTTACAAAGAGAATCTGTTTGATATAAAAATTTAAATCTCATTTCTCAACATCGTGTATATATATAAAGTTGCTTTCTGATATAAAATAAAGATTCAAAAGCTGTTTATTATTATTATTAGTTTTATTCTCGTGGTCACAAAGTTTTAAGAAGTTAATTTTCGGTTTCCATTAGCAAAAGTCAAAGAAAGACTTTGAAACTTTGTGTCTCACTTTAAGTTAAGATCAACTTTTAGAAGTTATATTTAAGTTGGATTGTTACAGTTTCGTATCGTGTGTATATACAATGTATGTACTGTACAATATGCTAGCAATAAGAAAATAGCACCAGATGTACTTAGTGATCTCACGTGTGTTGAAAATGACCAGGGATAATCGATATTTTTTAATATAATCGATTTATGATAGCAAGTGTTTGTTATGTGTATACTAACATGGTATTCTACTTTTTTTTCTCTTTGTTGTATGGAATATTGTATTGACTAGGTGACATATTATAAAGTTATAATAACTACTTTACTTCATGTTTTACATTATTAGAAAATGTACTTTATGCTCATCAATTAGGATACTATAATATTGTAATATTGATTTTTTCGTAGCTATCATTTTTCAACATGTTCTAGACTATCGTAAATTTATTATCTAACGTATTGAAATATTTTAATTAATTTTAGGCCAATAATATGGAATTCCAATTGTTAAATATTATAAGTACAACTTTTTTTATTATTATTATGTTAAATTTAGTTTCTATCATAATATTGAGTTCTTTAATAGACATGAAATAAATCATAACCATAATACTAGAAATACAAATACAATTAAAAGTATAAAAGAACTGAAATGTATAATAAGGGTCCTTTCTGCAGTTGTCTGAATATATTTATAAAAAATTTCCATTGGATCTATCCAATGGAATATAGGAGAAAAAAAATTAGTAGCATTTAAAAAAAAAACTAAAAGTTTTCCTATTAAACAAGCAGTATTACTCAATTATTGAATATATGAGTGATGACACAATTTGAATACAAATTGTAATTTTGTACATTAATGTCGTTTTCTTTTTTTGTTTTATTTGTATGTGTAAATGGCATTGACAATCATTTCTATTTTGTCATTTGTGCAATAACGTAAACTAATTCATTTAATTGTGTTATGAATGTTGGATGAAAGAAATGAATAAAGAATTTTGATTTTTTTTAATCATATATTATATTAGAATCACTCGTATACATATTTCAAAGAAAATGGGGGAAAAAATCGACACACAGCCTATCATCTATATTTTTTTCTTTCTTTTACACTTGAGCAGCTTAATTGAATAAAAAAAATTAAGAAAATAAATTAAATAAATATTGAAACTTATTATACCCAAAAGATTGTAATTACGATACGCAGAAAATTAAACGATTTAAAAACCACAGAATCATCAAACTGAAGAGATAGCAATTTGAGATAGCAGGCTGTATCATACATAAACTTATATATACCGCAATAAATTTTATACCAACCCAATTTTCTTCTCTTGTATTAATTACATACATGTATTAAATGGTCCATTAATGTCGTGGCTTATATTGTTTAATCACATTTTACTACATCATAATACATTTTAGATTAAAGAGAGAAGAACAGAGGGGGCGTTACGTTGGCGTATAGTTTATGTTTTCCTATAAGAGAGTGTAGATCGTAATGAGACTTGGAGTAATTTCGGATCCTATTATTGACTTTGCTTTCTAAGTTACGATCTACGTCCTTACTCTCTCTCTCTCTCTCTCTCTCTCTCTCTTTCTCTCTCTCTCTTCATCGCTCTCGCTTCTCTCTATATCACAAATACATTTAACCATATAGTCTCTCACAGTTTATGGCAAACTAATTGCTATAATCTTCAAAATTTAATCAACAAAATGAAATATTATTCCATAATCATTCACCACATAATAAAATGTTATTGTGATATTAAAACTTTCTGAATGAAATTGTTTATAGGTCGTTATTATTTAATCTATATATAACTTATTAAACATTGTAGCTCTTTTTTTGCTCTCGTATACATTTTTTTTTTTTTCTCATTCAAAACATTATTTTTTTAATGAAATTTTTGCTTTGATGCTATTTTAGAGAGCTACTATTATTATTATTTCTACATTGTGCTTATAACAATGGAAAACGTAATCTTTTTTTGTGATGTAAAATCTTCCTTCAGGCTTATAGTATTGAGGTCATCTTTCAAACAAAATTTATTACAATTTTTTGTAAGGTAACATTTTTCATCCTCTTAGAAAATACAATACATTGATATTATAGAAAAATACAAAAAGTAGTTTTGGTAATATAAACAATTAAATAAAATCGTTATAAAATTTATTTGAATTCTTAACTTTTATAAATTTGTTTAAAAATTAATTACAAATTGTTCATAATCTTTCATCGTATTAAGTTGAAATTAATTAAATTCTTGTCAAGTTTCAGTTAAGTTTTTTTTTTTTTTTTTTACTTTACATTGTTGCACCAACTTATCAAAAGTTTTTAAGGTAGTAGGTGACCGGCTGATATCTCACAAACTAAACGGTCGTGAATTATAATTTTAACACAAAGTAAAGAAATGGTACTTCAAAGTTTAGTTACGTCAAACATGTGAAAACACGATCAAATTTTAAGTTATACTACTATAAAGATAACATGCAAAAGTGAAAATTCAAATTTTAGTGGCAAATTTTAGTCAAATTATAAAAGTTAAAAAAAAAATCGAAACTTTTTTTTTTTTTTTTTTTTTTTTTTGCTGGATATAAATAAAGCAGAAAGAATTGTCAAAATATAGTTCCTCTTTTGACTATTTCCGCTCCAAATTGGCCCACTGCCTTAATTACTGGTTACATCTTACGAATATATTATAAGAATCGTTTAATATTGTCTTTACAGGTAAGGCAAGGTGTCCATTCCCCGGTGATCCACCTCACGGTCGCCTGGCACCACTCAAATTCTACTACGATCCTGGTGACCACTTGAAGGTGACGTGCAGCGTTGGTTACGTAGCTCGAGAGAACGTCCGTCCCACGTGTCGTCCTGATGGCACGTGGTCCGAGCAAGTGCCAGTGTGTGTCAGCTACCAGGACGTCTAGCACGTAAGTATAGCCTCGTGAACACGTGTCAGGACAAGACGTGATCTTTGTTATTATTATGTTACAGAATTAAAGACGATAAGGACAAGGGTGAGGGGGGTAGAATATAATATATATAAGAAAAAGGATTAAACACGTAAGTTGCAAGGCAAGTTAACTTTTTTCTTTTGCTGTTATTAATTTTTCTCATGGGGGGATAAAAAATAATAAAAATTTTCAAAATTTTAGATACAACTTGAATATTCATCGGGACCATTTGAGTCAGGGCGGAAAACACACACAACATAGTGGATTAAATTTGGCTGCTAGGTACGTAAGAATAACAAACGTATAATATCTTGAATTATAAATATTGGAAATATCATAAAATTTGACACGTCTTATAGTTACTTCAAGTTACTCTATCATAAATTAAATACACTCTAAAGAAAGTGCATTACTTTAGTTACGAATACTAAATTATTTAAGATAATCACTTTTAAGTTATTATTGGTAGCTAAAATAATGAATTTTAGCTTATTATTAACAATAGCTATTTTAACTTAAAATAGCTTAAAAAACTTAAATAAGCTATTTGTAATAACTTGCTAAAATGCGTTATTTTAGCTACTTATAATAACTAAAAGTGATTATTTTAAATAAGTTAGTATTCGTAACTAAAGTAATGCACCCCTTTTTAGAGTGTATGAGTTAAGTATTGTTCACATGACGCGTAAATTTGACACGCGTCGATGGATAAACAAAGTTGGAACAATTTAAACAAAAGGAGCCGTTCACATGTAATTTTCAAAACCAATGTGAATGGCTCCATTTGTTAACACTGTTCTAACTTTGTTTATACGATGACGCGCGTCGACGAACGTAACTTTTACGTAGAACAAGACGAACAAAACTTTAGTAAACTTCCAATTAAAAGAATTACAGCTACACTGTTATAAATTTTGTAAATTTATTTTACAGGAGAAATAAAACAGTGCACTCAAAATACCCTACTCCTAAAGACAAATAAATTACGTGCATAAAATATTGGCATATATCAGTCAGTGATAGTGGTATAAGGACAAACAAAGTGAATAACCACGCAAGTACTTTTAATTGAAACAGATATCTATAATTTAGACATTCTTCTATCATTATCTTGTGCTTATATATACAGTGAGTTATCTTGGAAGTATAATCCAAACCATGCACCATAGAGGTACAAGAATTTAGTGTTGTGTAACCTTATGTTAGAACTTCCCGTTTCCAATGCTAAATATCATGTAACCAATGCATAATTATATATATATATATATATATATATATATATATATATATATATAAAACATTAAAAAAAACTTTATAAAATTGTATAAATTGTGAATACTTTATTTTCTTGGTGATGTTTTTTGTAATTGTATGTTTGTCTATGTATTTAAAAATAATAAACATAATTATTATGATATGTATTTTGGAACAGTTAAACTTTGTTCAGTATGTACAATTAAAAATAAAAAATATTTGGTAATGTAAATGTAAATTATCGTCTTATTATGTCTTTTGTGTTTTTATTCAGCCCTATATACCTAAATTTACAGTTATTTCGTTAGTTGAATATTAATTTATAGATATTATACCGAAAAAAAATCCTTTTTATTTTTATTGAGTTTTCAAAAACAACAGCAAAGAAACAAATTTTAATTAAATTTAATTAGACTTCACGTGCAATCAATTAGTATTGCAATAATCGACATTGCAAGTAGAAGGCTGCAGGTCATCCTGACATCTACTTGACAACATCGATATTTAAGGTGAGTGGTATGAAGAGATTTTCTGAATTATTTAAAATGATTTCTTTTAATAATTGTGCTATTGCATATGATTTATTTTTGCAGTTTTAAAATTACATATGTGCTCTATCAGTAGAAAAATACAATGCAACTCATTTTAACATTATACGTATTTTTAATGCACAAGCACAGTTTTACTCTAAGAGAAAAACTCCCAGCTGGTGCATAGTATTAATGTTAATCCCCGTAAATCCGTATACTTGTGTGTATGTACTCATATATACATACAGTATATAAAATATAATATATACTTATATCATAAGGAAATCCCTATTTTTTAAGTTAAAAAATAAAGTTTATACTTTAAAGTATTTCAAGATTACAATAATGCCTACATAGCTTAATACGAATATTTATTATTTTATTGGAATAAATAAATAATTATGTTTTTTTCTTCTAATTACTATAAATTTTATTTATTTAACACTTTCACATTTTTTTGTAACTATAAAGTATATAAAAAACAAAGACAAAAGAACTCGATTAAAACAGAGCAACTTTATATAGAGACAACAAAAAGCTAGAAGCAGCAGTTAACTTCTAGCTGAAGTATGCTAAGCTCACACTACACACAACAAGGGTATGTAATTTTGTGTACCTACCTCGTTGAACATTAGACAATCTTGTGGGGACCACAAGCCAGAGCAAGTATTCGTGGTGGGGTGGTACTAGACTTCTGACTTAATTTTGACCTGTCCGTTGAATTAAGTAAATTATTCACGCCTTTTGACTACACAACTTATGGGCAGTAAAACGTACATTATTATTATATTTTTTTAGTAAAAGTGTCTTTAGTTTAAATTTAAATGTATATTTTAATATTTTTGTTCATGTTTTATCAATTTTGCAATACCTCTTATCATTTTAAATTGTTAATAGGAAGTTAATTATTTTTAATATCATTAGATCTACATGGAAAGAATAAATTACATATTTTCTTCTGCATTTTTGTAATTTTAGGCTTTTATAGACCAGTTGCACTCATATTTAAGAACTGCCATTTAGATGGCCAGGAATACATAGGCCAGCATAGGAAAAACGGAACGTAATTTTTTTTTTTTTTAATATCAAAAGAAGCTTCATACCTCAATCAAAGCCTTATTTATAGCTCCTAATAAGTTCGAAGAATATGAGAAAATTTCGTACAGTTGAAAATAAACCCTTTTTATGTGAAAATTAGGAGAAATGATGTTTCCCATATTCTGGACAATGCATTAGGCACCACAAACATGGCGACAAAGCGCAAGGATGTGCAACATAAATAACAACATAAATAATTATGCTGATACAAAATAATATTTGTATGTAACATAGTTATCATGCATTATAGCATAATTATTAATTACTGTTGATATGCATAAATGCGTTTCTGAGCGTATATTACGTATTTTTATTTATGTATGGAACAACTTTGTGCTTTCAACTTTACTTAAAATAACAGTAAAATGAAATTAAGAAAAAAAATAATAATAATGTGTAAAATTAAAATTTTAGTAATATAAAAACAAAGAATTTATATGAAAATTTTAATTCATTTTATCTTCATGATCTTTACGTGATTATTTCCTAAATTTCTCTGAGAAAACTACGATGATGTGTTTATCAACACTCTACTTTGGCGTGACTCCAACTTTCTGACACGAAGAAAGTGGAGTTAGTCCCATGTTCATGTAACATTTAATACCATGGCTTCACTATTACTTGGCTAATACGTAAGTTTGATATTAGAAACCATTTCAAAGGTGATTGTTGTATGCCAGACATGAAAGGTTAGCTTTGAGATGCATTACTATTGAATTTAACATAATATTACTGATCAGTAACAAAATAACGAGAGAGAGAGAGAGAGAGAGAGAGAGAGAGAGAGAGAGAGAGAGATTTAAACAATATTTAATTAATAAATAAAATAGAATACACGAGGACCTTTATTCCTTCCTATTTAGTTATGTCAGAAAACAATAATAAGATACAATACTCTAAGCTTTTTTGACAAACTTATACGTTTGCTGATGGACAGAAAAATATTTTTGTTGGAAAAAAAAAAAAAAAAAAAAAACGAATGAGAAAAAAATCATTTCGTTGCTCTTTTCAGAAGCTGAATGCAAAATCATACACAATTGCAAAAAGTGTTTAAAAAGTGTCACAAAATGTAAAACTTTTGTACAGATCATCACAAACTTTTTTCAACTTTTTAAAAAGTTTATATCCCTCTTTTTTTTTCTTCTACAGGATCAGAAGTTTGCATTACAATTGTGGCTCAAAACATATTCTCATATTTTTATCCCCTATGGATTTGGCTTAGAGTATACAGTATATCGAAGTTATCAAATAATACAAAAAGAAACTCAACATATTTATTTACTATACGTCTAATCTGTATGTAGAGTAAAATATCATTTGTGACTCTGGTTTGTTGATATTCTCATATTCTGTGTATGTTACTTGAAAAGAAAAAAAAATCTTGAATCAAATTTGTGTTATATAATGGCATTTTCTACAGAAACAAAAAGCTTCTTTACCGTGATGCAATTTTTTTAAGAGCAAGTTACTTTAATTGCAATTTAATGTTTTTTATTTTACCATAATGTAGAAGAATAAAAATTAAATAAAAAATACATTTACAATAAAAGCATTTTGTAATTTTCTGGTACAATAATATTTTTAGCATGTAAGATTTAATTATATGTGTTATGTTTAATATTTCAATATTCATAAAATATATATATATTATTTCTACGATATATATTTCCACTTATGGGAATAAATACGATAAAAAGGTAGTATTATTTTCTTTTATTTGTACAACTTTTAAGCTTAAAGGAATAGACCAGAGAAAAACATAGGCATTTATATCACAGAACACTTGATGGGATTTACATAAATAACATTAGTTTGTCTCAAAACCCAACAGTAGCCCCGTAGCAGGGATCAGAATATTCGATTTATGCAACCCGCACAACATTTTCAGACTAATTTTTGCATGTTTCTGACGTCATATGCATTTTCACGCAAATTGCATACTTTACAGTATTTTCACGCTCTCTCGTGGGGCTACATTAACATTCTGGTAAAAATTGTCATCAGTTTTGAAGATCCCATTCCATGTTTATTCATTAAAAAGCGTATGTTGTTTTATGTGGTCTATGGCTTTAAGTTACAAAATATGCAAAATAATACATCTACTGACTCCCCCGTTCCTATAATCAGAGTTTACATAAATAAGAGACTCATCAATGTCAAAATAAAAACCATTTTACTGCTACTTTCAACTTGATTAAAATGAAATATTATATAATAAGACAAATAAATTCAAAAGCATTAAAAATATGAGTCATGTAAATTAATGATTTTTCTCATTTTTATAGAGTACTATATTCATGTAAATACAGATTTTTTTCTACTTCCAAATACGTTATCTGTAACGTATAAAAATATTTTCACACATGCATATTTAAGTGGAGAGTGAAGACACACAACGTGACCATAAATCATGCAGACTTTGCGATGTCAGAGAGACACGGTGAGTTACGCAGCGAGTGAGATATTTCATCTCCTGCATTTCTAACTTTGCAAAACTCTCGCATACGTAGAAAAGGTAAGATCTTCATTGATTCTTACGTTTTTCTGATGTGAAAAAAAAATCAAATGTATGAAGACATAAGAAAGAATATGCATTACATTTCCCCCCTTCATTTATCAATTCAATTTTATATCGTTTCTAACATAGAAATGTTAGCAGATAGCTCTGATAAATCTAACAGTCATGTGAATTTGGAATTTGATACGAAACAAAAATTGAAATTTCATATTAAAAAAAAAAAAAAAGAAGAAGAAAAAGAAGAAAAAACAAAGAAGAAAAAAAAGGAAGTTTTTATTCGTTACTGTTAATTCAACAACAACAACAATAATAATAAAAATGCTTAGCAATGCAATTGCCTTTGCTTCTTGTTAACAACATATGGAGAGAGAGAGAGAGAGAGAGAGAGAGAGAGAGAGAGAGAGAGGAAAGACAGAGATTTTTTATCCTACGTATATTTCAAATAAAACTACCCGACCATTTTTTCAACCCATTTTCATAGAAAAGAACTGTAAAATATTAACAGCGTTAAATCTATTATGTGTTGTACAATTGGTTTGATTTTCACCACCAAAAACACAATAATAATATTAATAATACAGTTCGTCTGAAAAAATTACTATGCTCTACAATATAGTAACTTTTGAAACGTCAAAAAAGAAAAAAAAACAAATGCTGTATAAATATGTGGAATAATTTATGTTGAATAATGTACTGTACAACATAATTTATAACGTTTCTTTTTGACGTACTGAATAGTTTTTTTTAATCAAAAATGAATTAAATTTAGAGATAAATTTTTAGTTAAAATAATGCTAGTCTTTTATAAGAAAACCACAATTTTAAAAACAAATAAAAATTAAGTTAACATTAAAAAACAAACATAATAATACATTGAAATTTTCTAAACAAACTTTAAATTACTTGAGACAGCTTTACTAAAATTAAATATTTCTTATAAATTCATTAACTTGAGGCAAAATTTAATAAGCTTATTATACGGTTCTTAAATTGTAATTATTATTTTAACAAAATAACTTTTTGAATTTGCTTCATACCCACATACATGCACGCTTACTTAAAACAAATTATTATCCTTATTTAAAGTTTGAAGTACCGTGTAATTAATTCCCTTAAAGTCATGATATCCGTTAGAATACACCTAACTTGACAAAAAAATACATTAATGAAGGAAGCACGCAAAACATTGCTACATTTCTTTGGAGTGCCAAACTGAGCAGATTTTCTTTTCATAAACTTGTGAGGATTTTATAATAAAATATCGACAAATACAAGATTGAATTAAAGTGGATAAAATTGTTTTGAATTTTTTAATAGAAAAAATAACTGAACAAACACTTCCTCAAAGTTTGAAGAAAGTAACTCATCATTGCATTCCACACAAATTTAATTTCATAAAATATAGGTATTATATATCAATTTGTTTTTTTGTCTCACAGAATTAATCCACTGCACACAATATCATGAAAGAATTAAGATAAACATCATATATATACAAAAATTGTTAGGAAAAATTTAAAATCGTTTAAATGGCAAACTATATAAAAATTAGTATAAATAAACATCCTTACGTAAATATATATTTATAAAGTTTATAATTTAAGCTATATAAGTTAAATTACATTCTGTAAAAAAAAAAAAAAAAAAAAAAAAAAAAACAAAAACTTATTTTTCTCTTTGAAATATGAATGCAATAAACTTGTATACGATGCGCACTGAAGTAAAAATAAAATAACTTGTAATTCAATAATAGATAGAAAATATATTTTTATAGAATAGAAAAGAATTTTCATTAAAATTAATAATAATTGAACTTATATAATAAATTATTATTGTAAAAGTTTTGCAATAATACTAACTGTAAGATTACATGGTGTGTAATTCAAAGCCACAGATAACATGATTTTTTTCCATTCTATTTTTTTATATAACGCTGATAATCAGCTTGGAAAAATAAACATTAAAACTAGAAAGAAAAAAAAATCAATGAAATTCTATCAGCAAAAATCATTTTCTTAATACATAAAGCCGCCGCAGTAAACGATAATGACTTCCCATCGTTGGTTTCACACTTTTCGTTTTGATAGCCTTCCACTTTGCTGCGTTCAATGATGTTAAAAACCATCTCCGCCCATTTTTGTATGTTACATTTTCGATCTTGTCTATATATATATATATATATATATATATATATATATATATATATATATATATATATATATATATATACATATATATGTGTGTGTGTGTGTGTGTGTATATATACAAAATGTGATTGATTTCAGTTTTTTTTTTGTCTGTGAACACAAACAACTCTAATGATGTTTGTGTCTTTTTGTTTGCAGTCATCATCAGTATAGAAGGGAAATAGACGTGGAAAATGTATTCTAAGGGCTAACTAAAAAAAAAAAAAAAAAAAAAAAAAAAAATTAAAAAGAGCTACTTATTAAAATTGAAACTTTCAATACAAATTAACATACAAAGTTCTTATTAAACATTAAATAAAATAATTAAAATGAAGCTATGTTTTCTGCATGCTTTTAAAGTTGCATATTGTCAAGTAATCCTTTTTACAGGAATATATATTATTGATTTTTTTTTTAATTTTACTACACAGAATTGCCCAAAAATATGTTAACCTTAAATATTTGAATGTGAAATTTTATTGTAATTTTTGGGATAGTCCATCACAGCAAACATATATATTTGAATATAAAGTTTTATTATTTTGTTTCTATAATTTAGATTAAACTAGAAATCCTATAAGGACAAACAGAGACAAAAAGTCAGATGCCATCAAACCCTTTCATGTCACTGGTCAAAATGACCCTCAGGGGGCAAGGAGAACATGTGAGCTTGTCAGAGCTTTTGAGAATCAAATCAAACGAAGTTAATAAACAAGATGTGATTGGAAACTGTCTCGTATATATATATATGCTTGTATCTTCAGAAAGATCAAAGTAAGAAAGATTTTCTTTCCTTTCTTGTAAATTTCATTGAAATATCCTATATGTAACCTTTCTTAGTAAAAGTATTTCTATTTAAAATAAAATGTCATGATAAATTTCTTTCTATACAAAAAAGAAAACTTTTCAGTATGATTTTTTTTTGACAAAATTCCTTTGTTAATTAGAACTACATGTATTAAATTTACTTTCTTTGCATAATATATATTAGCAATTAATAAAAAAAAAAAAAAAAAAAAAAAAAAAAAGGAAAAAAAAAGTTTCTCTTGTATGAAATATTTTATTTTAGGTATATGAAACACTGATATAAAAATATATTATGACAACGGTTGTACGATAAAAAAAAATCCATGTTATTAAGGTCAACAAGCACTATATACCATTATGTATTTTTTAATACATGATATGCTTGAATAAAACATCCATTAGACATGGTGAGTCTAGTGCATATTACACAACCATATAGTCATGATGATTTTGCACGGTGGTCTAGCACAGAGAATGAAAGCTCATTAAGTCCGAGGCTTGCATTCAATCAACTGCATACTAGGGCTACTTACTCAAACATGCAGATTGTTTCATACTATATGCACTTTATATATGAATAAGTAAATCAGATATTCATGAAAGTCTTGTACTTACAACTTGTAATATAAACGATGCTAAAGATCACAAGTTTGTAATATATTCATGTTATAGCTTATATAGTAAGACAACGTCAGGACCTTAGTGTGAGATCACAGCTATGTTTTATTTGTTTTTAATAGTAATATAAATGTGAATGTAAAGGTAGCACTAAGTTTGTGCATGTATAACTAAAGTCAAGAGAATATTAGTTTATTTTGTTTAAAAAAGCATTGAAAACACTATTGTTAAACAAGCAATATTATTCTATAGATTAATTTATGCAAGATTAACTATTAACTTGTTTTCTCTCAGAGCAAATGTTATAATGTTAAATGTTATATGTTTGAATACTTATGTAGTATATAAATATGTGTTTTTGTTATAATATAGGTATGTACTACTGACTATCATTTCTAATTGTATCAACTGATACAATAACCTAAGCTGATATGCATTTTGTAATAATTGTAGGATGCAAGAGATGCATATTGATTGATTGATAGTTTGCATTATCGCCAAAAGATATCGCCCATTTCAAATGGCTGTTTTTGGTTGAATAAACGATTATTTAAGACATATCAAACATTCATAAAATAGCGCAGGTATAGTGTGTAAGTGTTTTGAATTTTTCATTCTGTCAATGAGCATTGATGAATATTTAGTCTACGATTAAAGGAAAAAGTAAAATCAAGAATTTTAAATTTTTGATATAAATACATGTATAATGAATACTGAATTTTTATATGAATTCATAGTCTATATCACCAAAATAACACGAATTAATAGAAATACGCTACATATCTTTCCCTACATTTTTTTTTTTTTTTTAAATCATATTTTAGATATATTTAAAATTGCAAAATTAGGTTTCGATTAGATTTCTTTGATATAAAAAGTCAAAGAGTAAAAGCTGTTATGGTAAATATTTGTAACGTTTGTAAAACTTTAAGCATATTTCATTTTAAATTTATATTTTTATGTATACATTTTTTTTAAGTGTTTATTTCGTTTGAATAAAAAGCTTTATAAATATATATATAGAAAGCTTTTTTCATGTTATAAATATTCATTTAAGTTAAATATGTTTATATATATATATATATATATATATATAAGTCTATTACATTGAAAGTAGAGGGAACGGTGCGGTTACTTTGAAGGTTTCCTGTTTGAGGAAATTTACAAAAAAATATATTTTGCACTTTTAAATAACAAAGTTCGCGTAACAAACGTGTGTTCAGAGTAAATATTTTAATTATTTTATTGTTTGTATCTTTACCTCTTACAGTGAAGACGTAGAAATTATTTTCAAATGTATATCCGATCCGCAGATAATTAAATAAACTATAATGTAACAACTATTTTGGAAAAAGAAAATTTGTAATAGTAACTATCGTATTTGTGTGTGTGTGTGTGTGTGTGTGTGTGTGTGTGTGTGTGTGTGTGTGTGTGTGTGTGTGTGTGTGTGTGTGTGTGTGTGTGTGTGTGTGTGTGTGTGTTTGTGTGTATGATAAAATGTTAAATGCATGGTTTCGTAACCATTAAAACATTTTTGCTTATGCCCCTGGCAAAATATATGACTATGCAACCAGTGCTGTAAATGTAACACACTGGTTGCATATGTTTAAGGATACAAAGTCAACATATTTGACATATAAAATAAAATACAAGAAAAGCTTTTAGTAGATTAGATGTAAATATTTTTGTATGATAAAAAGTTGAAAAGTTCTCTTAGTTAGCTACATTAATACGACTAATTGTCAGTATGGCCCTACATTTATTTCATACTACGCTAATATAACTCTCAGCATTGAGAAATATAAATTTCCTTAATTTAAAATGTAGAGGACATAAATTTTATCCAATACGACGAACTTTATAGCTTACATGCTTCAGGCAACTTTTGCGATGTTTCTTTTTCTTTCTCTCTCCTCTATTTTTTTTTCTTCAAGTCAACTGCTGTGATAATATATTATTATGAATATATAAGAAAGCATTATCATTTTCATGAATATTTAGGTCTTCTCTCTCTCTCTCTCTCTCTCTCTCTCTCTCGCCTCTTGTTGTTATGTTTTGTAATTTCATTTTATCTACTTTCTTGAATATAAACAAATTATGCAAGCGTATTTGTTACTTTATAACTTTTTATCTGTTTATTGTACGTCTTAACGTAAAGAAAAGTTATGCAATGATGAAACTTGAAGTAATAAATATTTTTTAACAAAGATATGAAGAGGTTATGTAACTTATTTTATACTTCCTTTTCTCTTTTTTGCAAAATATATTTTTATTTTATATAATATTAGAATTTGAACTTAAATTACACGCATATATTTAATTTAGATACGACTTCTATTGAAATTTTCATTCATTGTTATTAGTCATACATAAATTTTCTTACTTTTCTTCCCTTTATTATTATTTTCACCTGATACATGCCTTTTTTCATGCCTTTGTATTGTTGCTAGTATGTCGTTATATATATTTTTCATTTATAAGAAATATTTCAAGTTTTTTTTTCTTTTAGAAAAAAGAAAGGAAAATAAAGTGTTACATAACAACGAATCCAGTTTCATTACCGCACTGCAGAATGTTGTTGTGTAAAAGGTAAAAAAAATATAACAATAATAAAAGTGTAACAGAAAATTGCAAACGTTTGTCTCGGTAGTGACTTAAATTACACTCTTATAGCTTTATATGCCCTAGTTATATAAATATAATACTATACACTCTATTTATAATACAATGAAATGGTAATTTTAACTTATATAGTATGAAGAATAAACTTATGTTTAAGTAGTATTATATATATTATAATATAAATTACGTACAGAAATATAATTTAAAGAATAATTTTAAATTTTCTTTAACTATATTTTTATAACAACAGTACTTTATATATTATTCATGCTATAATAAATGTTAAAATGTATTTTTACTCTTTTATTTTTTTTAATTTAAAGTAACAATTTATTCAAGTAAATACTGACTTCATTAATATTATTTTATAAGCTTTTTTTTTTTTTTAGCTGTTATTTTCATAAAATACTTTATATATAGCAGAGGTATATGGTAATTAAAAGTTAAATGTTTTACTGCAACTTAAATTTTAATATCTTTACAAATTGCTCAAAATATTATGAATGTATGTAATTTTATTATGAAAGTTTTGTATTTTAGTCAAAGTATTTTGCATTTGTGAGAGAGAATTTTGTTATTTTAGTCACCTTTACCGGATAAAAACTAGTAATTAGCTTTGCGATGCATTTTGTTAGTTAAAATATACATAATACAATGGTACACAAAATTATTCCATGTATACTGTATACGTTCAAAAACAAGTGTTTTTTTTTTTTTTTTTTTTTTTTTTTTGTTTGTTTTTTTTTTTTTTTTTTTTTTTTTTTAGCATTCTTGCTCTTTTGTAATATACGAAAAATTTTATTTAATGTACGTTAAAATTTCTCTCCCTCTCTAGTTCTGTAAAAAAGATGAAAAATATACAAACAAGTTTTCTACTTTTTTTTTTAAAAAAATATGACACTGCGTTCGTAAATTAAAATTTAACACAGTCTTGTATGAAGTAAATTGGATCTCCTGAGACCTCCGGCCGTGGTTGTTGAGCCCATAATTAAAATTTACATTCTCTCTCCCCTCATCGTGACAACTTGAACTATGATTACATCGTATAACCAACACTAAATTTATTTTGTTGAGCGAGCTAGCTCTATTTTTCCCCAAATTAACCTGTATAAAATTTTAATACTCAAGTCGACACTTAACATAATTACTTTGAAAAATGTACATCTGAATAAAAGATTTCTAGTTAATTTTACAAGTAATTGATGTTATAAAAAGAGTGCGTGGATTCATCACTCTGAGTTATAAAAATTTTATAGTCAGTACATTGCACTAGTATATAAGGTTTATTTTATGTCAAATACGTGTCCATATAAAACTAGAAAGTTATGTGTTAGATCATTCTGAGAGAGAGAGAGAGAGAGAGAGAGAGAGAGAGAGAGGATGAGAGAGTGTTGAAAAAGTTTATAACTAGAACACGGCCACAAAAATAAAACTGCGTACGTTTAATGATGAAAACTATATTATTCCAAAATGGCATTATATTGCCAAATATTAAACGAAACTTCTTTTTTTTTTAAACCTATTTTTATATTTCTTATGATTAATATTTACTTACTATGTAACATGGAATGTTTGAAATGAAAGTAGACGTATTGATTTATTGCTACTTAAGCATAGTGCTTGCCAATACGTTAAATAATATATTAAAAAAAATGTTTGTGATGGTATTGTTATATAGCGGGTTTCTAGCAATCACTATATAGTACAATTAAATTATTAGATAACATTGTGAATATTATATATTTTTTAAATTTTTTTATTTGTTATGGTTTATGAAACAAACAGGGGAGGCTTGGAAAGAAAAAAAAAAGTGCTGACTAATAAATTACAGTTATATCTTTTTATCTTGCTGACTTGAATACATAAGAGACTAAGATGGAAAAGTAGAAATTTTATTACTGCTACTGTGTATATTATAATTAAATTGCGCGTCTCTTTCTTGTTTTATTGTTTGACGTTCGATATTTTTGGAAGTCACGATTGTAATAATATAAATTTTACCATTCAAAAACTCACTCTAAAATTGAAATACATATATATATATATATATATATATATATATATATATATATATATATATATATATATATATATGTGTATATGGCTTGAAGGATTTTTAGTAACATGAATAAAAAAAGTTACAATAAAATAAAAACAAAAAAGCTCCACATTTAATCAAATTTAATAAATCATTTTACTCAAAAATTTAATTACTGTGTGAAATAAATGTTATTTTATAAAACATTTTGAAACAAAATACAAAATATTGATGAAACAAAGAACATTTTCTTCCAAAATAATTTTAACTTTATACGAATTGAAATATATATACGCTGTTAAAAACATTTTATTTGATATAAATTTCAGATTCCTTTACAATTCAGTGTAATATTTTTAAGTAGCGTAACTCTGCGACTCCTACTAACATTTATTATACTTTTGATACATTTCGCAGAGTAATAAAAATATTTAACATTAAAGCTGCAGACTTAATTTTATTTATGATGTTATTTTTTAAGGTGTAGTGTAATATATAGCCTTAACTCATGATACATGGACCATGGTGGTGTATGGACCATTTTTCTCAATTTTTTTATTTGCAACGAACGAATTATATGCAATAAAATAATAATATATATTTTTTTTATATATTCTCTATACCGATCAGAGATATAAGAAAACACGGATCATTACACTACGCCACTGAAGAGGTACTTTAAAAAAAATGATTTCTTCGCATGAATAACATGTAATTTAATAAAAATTATATTCTGGCGTATATTTACATAATATATTATATTAAAAAAATCTTCTTTGATATATGTAATTATTATTTTATTTCAAAATAGCTAGAACATGCCAATAAAGAGATTGAAATGAAACATGCCAGATATTTTCGTTTTCCGATTTCAGATAACATTGTCCAAGCCACCATATAAGCTGGTTTTGGAATTTATTTCATACTAGAGATTTTGTTTACATATTAAAGTAGAAATAACTCATGAAACGCCCAACAACAAAGTATTTTGCTGTATGTACATATGGAATAGCTATGTGCCATTGTATAGATATGTGAAATACAGCAACTAAAAAGAAGCTAAAATCCCTTGATTTTTTCCCCATAAAATATATTACCTTTCTTTTTTTTTTTTAAATAAAAGTTGTACAGGTTTTATTTATTTATCATTATTTATTTAGAAAGCTGCCTTGCATTGCAGTTAAGACACTTTTTTTGTCTCATCCTGCATTTAATGTCTACATTTTTTAATGCATAAAACTATAAAATTAAATCATGTGTATGTTATGGTCTTCTATCAATTAGATTCAATCTCTCTCTCTCTCTCTCTCTCTCTCTCTCTCTCTCTCTCTCTCTCTGTCTCTGTCTCTCTCTCTTATATACTATCGAGTAATAAGTTAGTGGCCATTGACAGTTCTTACAATTAGAAACAATGTTACAAATATTAGTTGACTATATATTTTGACTTCTCAATTCACATCTACATAAGACCCACACACACATCACCTGGACCTTAACACTGAACGATGCTACACAGCCCACAGGTACATACAATTATAAATGAGCCATATACCATTCATAATAAAAGGGCATCAAAAGAGATTTTTAAGCTAAAAATTACACATAAAAGATAAAAACTAAAAAATTGTGATTCAGACAATGAATTTCAAACTTTTAACTCCCATAAAGCATAGAGGGAAGTCGTGTCATTTTTTTTTTTTTTTTTTTGTTTTTTGTTAGTGACAAAAGTAGCAACGGCAACATGAAAAATTTACACTTCACTACTTTTTCGCAATGTCAGCATGTCAGCATTCACAATATAAAAGTTACCAGATTTTTTTTTTTTAAAAATTCTATCTTTCCCATTTTATTCTCTCTCTAGCTCTCTTTCTCTCTCATTGTATAATTTTTGTTATATTTACAAAGTTAATTTAATTTGTATTTTTCTTGCTGGATTCAAAGCTTTGTCAGAATATTGAATGATCATAGAAGCAAGTGACATCTGGCAGGTAGAGCACAAAATTCTTAACAAGAAATTTCAGTTCAGAGCGGGACATTTGAGTTTTCTTGACTGAGTAAGATAATAATATCTTTTACATATCTTCCAACTATTTGCCCCCCTCCCCCCCCCCCCGCCCCCTGAAAAAAAGCTAGCAATCCACTAGCATCTTCTTATCTTCTTTTAATTACAAGCGATTTATGATGTCTTTATTTCTTATCAAACTGAAGGTCAGAAACAATGCAATACATGACGTTAACACTCAGAATGCTTGCACTCTGGTAACTAGATCTCATACTTTGGGAAGCAGTAGTACAGATAAACAATCACCCAGCGGCTATCAGGGATGGCACTTGTAGGAACTTGATATTGAAGCACATTTACGGCGTCAGAATTCATGTTGTTAGGATTATTGGTAAAATATTTAAGTGAAACAATTAAGGTTTAACATTATTAGGATAAGCTTTAAAAAATCAATAGACTGAAATTAACAGTCAATAATAATAACAATGTAATAATTAATTGTAAATTATTATCTTGCAGTACAATAAAATACACTATATAATATATATGCAGTGATATCAATATTCTGAGATGTAAAATTTGATTAAGTTTTATGAAAGGAAAAATTCCCATGCAAACAAAAACTAATGAATTAAAAATATTTTTGATTAAATAAAAACAATTTATTCAATTACGTAATTTAGTTTTTAGACAGTAAAAAAAGAGCCAGCTTTTTCAACACACACGGAAAGAATAAATTACGTAACTTATGCTGCATTTATGCCATTATAGCATAAATAATGCTAAATTAGAACATAAATAATTATGCTGTACAATATAATATTAATGCTTCGGGGCATAGTTATTATGCAGTACATCTTAAATTATGCCGTGTTGAATAAATTGTGCTAAAATTGAGCTAGCATAATTATTACACATTTATTTTTGTCCGTGCATGGGACATAATTAGCATTACCAAAGGAAAGAATAGGGAAACCAACAAGTGGCTTGCCACGGTAAAGTCTGTAGCTAGATAAAGATCTTGATGGCACAGTTCACTGACGATTCTCTTCTTCAGTTGATTAGATAATATAGGTTACCCTCAAAATCTAAGGAAATGAATAGAAAAATCAACAAGCACCTTGCCAAATTAAATTTATAATCAATGCAAATATTATATATATATATATATATATATATATATATATATATATATATATATATATATATTTTTATTTAACTCATATAGAATACATATTATACAGTTTTGAGGTCATTATATATTAATCCGCTTCAGAGAGCTATTCGCTCATGTCGAAGCAATATCATAGTTAGAAATTATAAAAAAAGGTAAGAAAGATTAGGTGATTGTCTTTTCACACATTTGTATAAAAAAAAATAGTTATGTATTATCCATTTAAATAGTAGTAAATGCTTTTTTTTTTTTTTTTTTTATTTGTGTTAACTGTGCCATCAAGTTCTTGTTGGTTCTTATTGGTTTCCCTATCATGAGTTAGCAAGTAATTGTGTGAAGGGTTCGTCACAAAAATATATTGGGACATTGTGTTTTAACATTGGATCTTGGGATATCTATCTCTATGAGGTCTTGAGCTAACACAACATTGCATGGTTTGTCACCAATAGCTTGCTCAGCCTCCACTGCTAGCAGCTCCACACAGGGGTCATCCTGTAACAAAAATACATGTTTATATTTATTTATTTGTTAGGCTAAAGCAATTGTAGTTAAAAAAATTAATTTTCGTTTTTTTTTTTTTTTTTTTTTTTTAATTTTATGATATTCTCAAGGAGGAGCGAGAACAATAAAAAGTTGTGCCACGTTTGACTGGCAAATAATAAAAATCTATACAATACAAACATTAAAAAAAAGGTCATGTACTGTGACAGCTCATATGTCAACAGTGAGTGAGATCATAGTATAGTGAAGAGATGGAGATCTGCAATTGATTGCTAGCCACCACTATGGACCATCCAACCGTTTAGGAAAGTAATAGAGTGCATTTGGGAGACATTAGCAACAACATTCTTCCAGCAAAATGGGTAAATACTACCTAATTATGGCCTTTTTATAAATGATTACAACATGTAGTATGTAAGGATGTTGCAAAACTAATTGATGTGGTCATGCTTAAATAAGCAAATGGCTGTAGCAATAAGAGAAAAAAATGTACAATGCTTACCTCTGCAATACTTGCATGCTGGTAACGCTGGCTAAAGTGAGTCAGTATCAACATTCTAGCTCTTGTGGACAGTGCAAAGTTAACTGCCATGCGGGGGGTAGAGTGACCTTTCTCCAGAGCACTCTGCTCAAGACTGTTCTCCAAAGTAGCTTCATGAACCAAACCATCGCTATCCCTGAGGAATTGCATATTTTATTAATTTCATCTATTTGTTTATAGCACTGAGAAATATTTGATTTAATTACCTAGAAATGTCAGCCATAAGATCAGAATTACAAGTATCTCCTAGTATTGTAACTTTTCTTCCAGACTTATCTGGTCCAATCACATCTTCAGGTTTTATCTAATGATAATTAAAGAAAAATAATAAGTGAATACTCCTGCAAGCAAGTTTTATAATGTAATATCATCATAGTTGGGTTGAAAATTGGGTAAGTTATCCTATTGCTGCAATTGCATTCAAGGCAACCTATATTTTTGCATTACGGTTAAAATTGTCTTATGCCCTATGATTGCAACCAGTACAGTATATCCTATATGATGTTGGGAACCTACAAAAACTAAAGTAATTTTCTAGTTAAACAGAACTAAAACAATACCATGTTGATTTCTTGTAGTCCTGCAGCAGATAACAATTATGATGTTCACAAACCCTGTTCCCTTGCTCTAAAAAGGTGGTCGTCATTTATTTGTGGTTTGGGGAACAAAAAAACATACTATACTATACATTACCACCATACCAGGAGTAACTACAATACACAAAAATTTCTCCCTTGCAGAAAGGATACTATATTTCCATCAGGTGAAGTGATAGTTAAGCCTTGCTTGAGCTTTGCACACTCTGGGCCTGGTTTCACTCCAAGGCTCTTCAGTTTCTCCACATCCAACTTGCCAGCTGTACTGCTTTCCTTTACGACAAACCCCCAGCTGGGAACCCTGTGCTGCAGAGGACCAGCCATAACACAGGGATCTGAGTCTAGCCTGCAAACATAAAGAGTAAATTGTTGAACAAGGCTTTGTGTTTTATTAACACAGTATCACGATCCATTAACGTCTATTTTATCTAGCACTCGTCTATATGCTGGAACATTTGGTTCCAAGTCCCAATATGCACCATTATAAATTAGTATCTTTGCATTTATTAATTTTCAATTCAATGTGCTCTAATATCTCTATCTACTATTTTTTTTTTTTTTTTTTTTTTTAATGTTAGTCAATGTGTATCCAAATTTAACAGTTTTTAAATTGATACACTAAATATTTAACAATTTTCTAATAGTTGTACACTACAATCAGCAGGTGACTATAAAAGTGGTACATGCCTACATATATAGAGCATAAGGATTGCTATCTCCCATTGCTCAATTTGTCATAATCTCTAACCTAAATAATGCTGAAACTTTTGATGATTTCTATCTTTATTTTTATTTTTTTTACTCTAAACCTTTCTTGATTATATTAGTCAAAGTCATTTATTGCAAAGTAGATTTTTAAAGCTTTAAAGTTGAAACAAAACTGTATTTTGAGATTGCTTTTTAGTTTTCTAAATTTTATGGCATAATAAATACTTTCCATTCCTTCTGAACTGAGGTGTGAAATTATTACATCTAATTTATAAAATATGTAAACAGCTACCTACAAAATATGTACCTGATAAACAAAGTAGCCCTGCTACTTATTGGGGCCGTTACTTTTTCTGGTTTATGTTAATAAAATTATGCATCATATAAAACATTGTGAATGTCTAATGTATGCTGACGATTTAGTTCTTATTGCCTCAGAAAAAGATTTTTATAAATGTGAAACCAATTTACAAATTGATATTAACAATTTATGTGAAAGGTCACATGATTATAAACTTATTATCAACGCTAGAAAGAATAATGTGATGTATATCTCAAGTCCTTATAAACGTAAATTATGTCAAGTAAATATATCAATGCCTGTATTTAATTGTAAATGCAACTTCTTAGAATGTGTGGATCAGTATAAATATTTAGGCGTAATAGTAGACAAATATTTTAAATTTGATGTTCATATTGATATGTTAGTGGCTAGATTGAGATTTGCATTAAAAAAATTTTATTTACTTAAAAAATTCATGTCCTCAAAAAATATAAATACTACTTATTTTGCATTGGTACACTCAATATTGTTATATGGCATTAAAGCATGGGGCTTAAGCTCTTCAGCGTCAATGACTAGATTGCAAAAACTACAGATAAGAATTCTAAAATTGTTAAAGTTTGGAATCAAATATGATGATGATGTTAAATATTTTAAGCATTTCAATATAGTTCCACTAAAAAATCTCGCAAAATCTGTTATTTTAGTTGATGAGTTTAATACTATTGTAAATCTTGAAAAAAGATCTCATTCTCATAATACGAGACAACAGCTTTTAGAGCCGGTTGTTCTACCTAAATTTAAAAATAGATACGGAGAGCGGACAATGAGTGTTCAACTACCGCTCATTTGTAATGCCCTACCTAAATATATCAAGGATTCGAAGGGTAAAAAAGAAATAAAAGAAAAAGTAAAAAGATGGTATATATGTAATTAGGTTATAATTGTTTTATTTTTTCTAATTGATAAAAAAAATTTAAATAATAATAATAAAAATATATATAATACAAAAAAAAAATAATAATAAAAAAAAAAGAAATGAAATGTGCTGATTTTGTTTTTATGTACTGTTGTAATATGGTTTATGCTTACTAACAATTTTTTATATTATGTTGATTAAGCACCCACCGATAAGACTTCATTGTCTTGGTGGGACTTATGTATGTACTCTTATTTTTTACTAATAATAAAAAAAAAAAAAAATCACTTTTTGCAGTACAAGAAATAATCTGACCAATTCAAAATAGAATTCCATCAATACTCACAAGTGCCATGTATTGTTCTCAGCAGTAATTTGCCGACCTGGTAGTTCCTGAGGATGTGGTTGACCTGCAGCATCATGATCTACTTGCCAGGCGCACCAGTCTTCAGGGAACTGGTGCTCTAGGGGCATCATCTCGTGCACCTATACACATATTATTTGATTTATTTGTATCAATTACAATTTTGAATCATTCGATTTAGAATATTTTAATATTTTTCTTATTCATTTATTTATTGAAGTATAGTTTGTATCATACAGAGCAATATTGTATGTACAGCTCTGGCCAAAAGTTTGAGAATGATTTTATAGGCAACCCCACTATGTTATCTTTATGGGAAAACGCAGCAGCCGCTGCTGCCTCATTCTTAAACTTTTGGCCAGATGTACCTAAATATTGATTGCTCTGATGAAAATACAAACTACCAAATTGGAATAAAGATCAACATTAACTTTACTTTTTTCTCAGTGTTTGTTTTGTTTTGTTTTATTTACTTTACCGCGCGAACCCACAAGTTATCCACTCATTGGAATGGTACTTATAGGCATAGGAGGAAGGAAAAGTCAAACAGGCTTTTTCAGCCCACAATACCAAGTATGGTACCTGACAAGACCCGTAAAGCGGGAAAAAGGATTCGGGAGGAGGTAAAATGTAGGGTACTAGGATTTTGGAAGGTAAGCGGCTGTGGCCTAAAATAAAAGGAACTGCCCCGGTATTCACCTGAATTGACGAAGGGAAACCACAGAAAACCTACGTCCTAGGCAGCCGACGAGAGATTTCCAAATTTACAAGTTAATATTGATTTGTTTGCTATGTATAAACTGGTACAATATGCATCATGTACTGTATGTAATGTAAAGTTTTCATTAAAAAAAATTAAGTAAAAAAAAAAAAAAAAAAAAAAAGGCTTAATTTTTAAGGCTTAAATTTCTCCACACTAACAACAGAAGTGTTCTCAAAAATTGTTTAAAGGATGGCCTTATACAATGCTTTACAGATAGAAATTTATATTTTATATTTTTTTATGTCTATGCTTTTATTTTTTTCTTTATTATAATAATAATATTATTATTATTTTTACAAAAGTAAAAGCCTCCTCCTCCACTACTGTTTTATTGCACATGTCTGCTTGCTTAAAAAGTGGGGGGGGGGGGGGGGGATGAAACAGAAGGTGTATTTAATTGCGTTTTGGTCTGTATGTTATTATACTAACCACATATTGGAAAGGTAGAGGAGACCTTGAAAGATTAAGACTCTGTCGAACATATTGACGAAGTCCGTGAGGTCCAAATATCTCCAGCACAAACCCTGGCTTGTACGAACACTGGCTGGACAGAGTACAGATCAGACCTGGAAGTCCAAACAGCTGAAAAAATAATGAGTTTCCTATAACGTTCATGTGCATACTGTATTACATAAGTCAAATATAATTTATTACTGTATACATATTACTGCATACCGTTGCATACCGTACCTTATTGTTACGATCGTAAAGAAAGTGCACATTATTTTATAAAAAATTTGGCGAATATAAAATATTAGCTTACATGATCTCCATGCATATGAGTGATGAAAATCTTCTCAATTTTTCCAGGCCTAACCGAACTCTTTTGTAGCTGGATCTGAGATCCTTCTCCGCAGTCAAACAGCCACACACTTCCACCTACAATACAAAACAGAGGTTTTACTAATATGTAGTTATTATGTAATTAAGTTTACCTGTAACCTAAGCAACATATCAATGAAGTATAACATATAAATGTGTTTATTATCATTTATATTCTACAAAAATGTGTATTACTGTTGACTGTTGTTAACTATGCAAACATAAAATAGGGTAAATGTGCTAAGAAAACATACTGTCCTGTCGAAGAGCAATGCAAGAAACGCCTCTTTGTGCTGTAGGATAACACGAAGCAGTCCCGAGAAAAATTAGTTTCATTATATAAGAGTAAACACTCTAATAACACATTAATAAAACATTATTGACGTCATCATAACACTTAAAATTAAAATAAAATATAATAAAAGGTTTTCAAGTGTCCATAAAGCTTTGAAAACATATGTGTAGACAAAACAAGCTGAAGTTTAAGCCAATGAGCGTTTATTTACGTCATTATAAGCCAATCAGAATTGAGGGGGGCGTTGGCAACGCACTTAATTTTATCAGCTGTTTAGGTGGGCGTTGGTATATAATCACCGGCTCATTGTCATAATTTTGCTTTCGTGGCGTTTTGTGTTACATTTGAAGTGTTAGTGCATTATAATTTTAATTATTAATATCTTGTAGCTCATTATTTCAAAAAATGGCAACAAGTTCTTCCACAAATTCATCAGGAGATGTCAAGAAAGTTGCTCTCATAACAGGCATTACGGGACAGGTAAGCATAAATAATTCAAGTTTTGTTTTACAAAGATTCTGAATGAATATTAACCTTTTAAAACCATTAAAATATTTGCCACGTTTAAAACATCATTTTTCTAACGCCTAATTGTATTTAATTTTAGGATGGATCTTATTTAGCAGAGTTTCTGATAGACAAAGGCTATGAAGTCCATGGAGTGATTAGAAGAGCCAGTACCTTCAATACAGGTCGTATTGAACACTTGTATGCAGATCCTAAATCACATCGTGAAGGACGTATGATATTACATTATGGTGACATGACAGATAGTAGTTGTTTGGGAAAAATCATTAGTAAAGTACGACCTTCTGAGATCTACAATTTGGCAGCTCAAAGTCACGTCAAGGTATTTTATTAAGTTGTAATATTTTAGTTTAGTAATTATAATCTACTCTAACGTTCATGCGTCATTAACGGGATTGGTAAGCATGTATAAAGTCCCTAGAAATTGTTCTAGTGACCATAAACATGGATACATGTAATATGATAACACTATGTGTACCTACCACCTTTGGACAAAAGTTTCCGAACGAGGCTGCGGTGGCTGCTGCGTTTCCTCCTAAATAATAATAAAATGGGTGTTATTGAAAGACAACAATTAGATTTATTGAGGACCCACAGAATTTGACATAATTCAAACATAGTTTTCGTGTCAGAGTTTTACAATAAAATGATACTGTAATTTAATTGAACATACAATAAATATTATCAAATTTAGTACATACTGTAGTATACATTTATTTTATTTATTTATTTATTTTTTCTCACACGGTTATACATATACATATTTACATTGGTTATTTATATTGTTATTGCATTCAGCGAGCAGCGCTCAAGTGAAAGCATTTGTTATTATACAATATTAAGTGTAAAACTCTATATTATTAAATAAGAAATTAGCTTTATCTAATCACATTATAAAAAATTATTAAAAATGTACACTTTTATGATAGTAGCATTAGTAGCTATAAAGATACTGTATATAGCTTAAGCATAAACTTGCGTATACAAATTGTTTGGAAACTTTTATCAAGAGATGTACAGACACTGTCATATGCCTCTACTCTAAGGCAAAAAATTAAATTTTATATGATAGAGTCTGTACACCACACGATTTTAATAATATATTTTACCATTAAAATATGGATGCTTAATTTGAAATGTAAATGGTAAAATTTACGTAAAATTTAAATTGGATTTAAGTGGTAAAATATATTGTCACATTGAGGGAGACTAAAAAATTTTAGGAGGTGATTTTAATTGATATTCTAAAAGAGTACATTGTCCTAAATCAATACATATGTGAATTTCTAATTTTTGACTTCATGTTCATTAAGTATTTTTAATTAATTTTTGAGTTCATGCTCATTAAGTATTTTTAATTAATTTTTGAAGGTCGTGAAATTACGTTACAGGCTGCAACTTTTTTCTATACCCACATGCATAAGCTGCAGCCTGTGACGTCATTTCATGACTTTCAAAAGTTAGTTAAATATATTTAATAAACACAAAATTTATAAATTCACATATATATATGTATTGATTCAGGACAATGTAATCTGTTAGAAAAAAAAAATACCCTCTAAATTTTTTTTTTAGTCTTCCTCACTGTGTGTCCATATATCCCAGTTAAGTGCCAGTAAAACATATATTTAATTTTAATACAAATATAATGCAACCAAGAAATTCTAGTATAAATACTCTAATTGCTTACCGATAAATGTGGTTTTAGTTATGCATATCATCATGCTACAGTACTTAATAAAATGTACGTTCATATTTTTAGGTTTCTTTTGACCTGAGTGAATACACTGCTGAGGTGGATGCTATTGGAACGTTACGTCTATTGGATGCAATCAGGACGTGTGGATTGGACAAGCAAGTCAAGTTCTACCAGGCCTCTACGTCTGAGCTGTATGGCAAAGTAGTAGAAATACCTCAAAAAGAAACAACACCATTCTATCCTCGATCTCCTTATGGTAAGCAATATCATTTACCTGTGTAGAAACATTACTTTACATCATGCAGAATAATAATAAAACAATACAATTACAGTATTCATTATCAGAGTCCGCTGGATTTAGGGGGGAAGGGGCAAAATAGTCAGAATGTTGATTGCAATTCTTATAATTATATTACAAATGTTTCTTCTTCATCTTTTGATTGAGCATAAACATAAAAATAATATTTTGTAAAGATAGAATAAAAAAAATAATAATAATAAAAAAAAAAAAAGGGAAATTGAAACATCATGTAATACGTGAAATCTATTATCAATTGTTGATAATATTTTAAATATACGTACCATGGTTACCTACAATGTTTTTTTGGGAAAAAGGTGTATTGATTTTTTTTTTTTTTTTTTTTTTTTTTTTTTGAGGCAATCACTCAATATTTTTGCTGATAAAATTTGAAGGTACATTTTCCCCCAAAAGAGATAAAAGGCAATTTATTATACAGTACAGTACTATGACTCTCTCTCTCTCTCTCTCATAAATAAAAGATTCTGAAATTGTTAAAAGGGGACCTGTACTAAAAAAAAAAAAAAAAAATGTCATTGTAATAATTTACAAGATAAGATATTTTTTATATTATGTATTTTACACATAGATTAACCCTTCTGTAGCCTCACAAAATGGAGAATAAATTTTGAAATTAGACACCCCCCTTTACAAATTCTATCATTATAAACCTTTATTTTGTGATGCCACAAATTCCAAATTAAAGTGTACCTACTTTACAATTTTTTGCCCAAGTTTGTGAGGTTACAAAAGGGCTAAGAGACATAGTAGGTGTATGATGGTCCCATCTCATGATTTAGTATTTTGTTTTGAAGACCAGTTTACTTTAGCTTAAAGTGGTATGTAGTTAAATTTTTGTTTCTTCAATATTTATCATTGTGTCATTAAACCACCTGAAAACACAATCTTAACGCAATTAACAAATTTCAATTATAAACGTACTGAGAGCTAAACCTGGTAAGTGACCCTGAACCTATGTCATTGCGTAAGTTGCTTTCATGCTAGCTTGGTGTGAGCTTGATTTACTCTTGTTTTTGCTCTTGCTACCTGGCCTAACTTTTTATGTATACAAATATGTTTCTATGTCTATAGATAGATAATCATAATAGAAATATTAAAATAAGAGTAACTCAAGCTCTGACCAAGCTAGTGTGAGAGTAACTTTAGATGTGTCGGAGGTTCGGTGTCGCTGTAACAGCTTTTGCTCTCAGCTCATTGGTAATTAAATATTGAGATCTCGGGAGGTATAATAACAGGATCAATATTTAAAAAACCATTGTTGACTACCCCTTGTAATTGTATTTCTAAGGTGTTTTTAAATCCTGTATGTACAGTATAATAATGTACTGTGCTTAATTTATCTTTTATGATGGCAGGAAGAATGCTTAAAAATAAGTTCAATGTATTTCTTAAATGCCAGATTGATGTTTTATAATTAAATATTTATTTTTACTGTTTCAGCATGTGCAAAGCTGTATGGCTACTGGATTGTGATCAACTATCGTGAGGCATATGGGATGTTTGCTTGCAATGGTATTCTATTCAACCATGAAAGTCCTCGCAGAGGAGAGAACTTTGTTACTCGCAAAATAACTCGCTCAGTTGCTAAAATTGCATTAGGACAGCTGGAGGTGATAGAACTTGGCAACCTGGACTCTAAGAGAGACTGGGGACATGCTAAGGACTATGTAGAGGTAAGAATTGCACTCTTATCTTACTACATTTTGATTTTGTCGCATGACTCGTTAACCAAAAATACTTTTTTTACATTTTTTTTTTCATTTTCTTTTAATGTTAAAAAATTTAGTGATAAATATTTACATGCAACACAAATGCCACAAGAGGGGAAAATTGTTTCAAAAACATTAAGTCGATCACTAGAATCTCTCTCTCTCTCTCTCTCTCTCTCTCTCTCTCTCTCTCTCTCTCTCTCTCTCTCTCTCTCTCTCTCTCTCTCTCTCTCTCTCTCTCTCTCTCTCTCTCTCTCTCTCTCTCTCCTCCTTTTCCAAGTTCTTTCCCCTTCCTTCTCACCTTTTTTCAGCTGCATGCGTGCTATAATATTACCTCTGAATATGCATTTTAATTTCAGTTACCTGTACACTATTAACTATTTTTTTACTTTTTTTTAATTACGTATTTCAAATTAATTACTATTTTTTACACTCTAAAATTTCTTTCTTTTATTTCTCAGGCTATGTGGCTGATGCTGCAACAGGAAGAGCCTGAAGATTTTGTGGTGGCTACTGGAGAGACTCACAGTGTACGCGAGTTTGTAGAAGCTTCCTTCCATCATATTGGTGTGGATATTGAATGGGAGGGCTCAGGAGAGAGTGAAGTTGGCAAGGACAAAAAGACTGGCATAGTCAGAATCAAGATCAACCCCAAGTACTTCAGACCTACAGAAGTCGTGAGTAACAATTGATGTTTTAATTTTCAAATTTCCTAAATAATGATAATAAAAACTTTTAATTTTAAAGTAAGTATGGTATTTTTGATAATTTGGGAGAAAAACAACCACATAAAAATATGGTAAATGTTTTCTTGGTAAAAATAAAATCTTGATCTAATGTTCAATGAAAAATATTCTATATCATTGTTAAAATAATAATCCATGACATCACATCTTTTTAATTTTTGATACCCCCCCCCCCCCCCCCCCCCCCGTTCTTTATTTTCTACTCCCTCGTTGAACAATTTAATCATTACTAGTAGAATACAGCAATTGTAACCATGCAAAATAAATTAGAATAAAAATTTAATTTTGATTGAAATTATTACAAAGTCATTGTAAAATTGGTGTGAATTTATTGTCAAAAATATATTAGATACGTAGTGTCAAACTACAATAAAAATATTTTATGTTGCCAGGACTTGCTGCTTGGTGATTCTACAAAAGCACAACAGAAACTTGGCTGGAAACCTAAAGTGGATTTCAAAGTAAGTACCGTAAATCTTTTTCAATGATTCAATTCAATTGGGTGTAGATCAGACTTTTTTTTTTTTTTTTTTTTTTTTTTTTTACCATACATAGAGCAAAATTAATTGTATCATTTTTATTAATCTGTATTAATTCTCAAATTTGGCCTGAGAGTGGTTTTGGTAAATGTGAAATGTAATAAATTAAAACCTAAATATTTTATTGATTTGTTTGTTTCCAGTCTCTAGTAAAGGACATGATGGATGCTGACTTAGCGTTGATGCGTAAAAATCCTTCTGCGTGAGTTTCTCATGTGGATCACCAGCAGACACATTCCAGCCTTGATCAAGACTGTTGAGACCCCATCTTTTCCAGTGGTGTACTGTGATGTGGACAAATCTCTTCTGCAAACTTTTATTAAATAAGTACATGCTCTGTGAATGAGTTAAGTATTTTAAATTATACAGTAATATCTTCTCTATAAACTCTCTTGTGTGATGAGTTTTTATCTGATATTTTAAGGACTATATAATTCATATAGTAGTATTAAAACTATTGTAATAGTAATTGCTACAACATAGTATAATATATTCTACATACTTATAAGTATGTAATAATAACTATTATTTTTTATGTATAAAAAAATTCTGCGGTTTCCATATTTTATTCCAAAAGAATGTCCAGAACAAACAAACAAACAAACAAAAAAAAAAAAAAAAATTTGAGACTTGTTTCTATGTCCATGATGTTGAAAATTATACTGTATATCATGTCATGTCAATACATTAATTACATTAACATAATGCTGAATATAAGAAAACAAAAAAACATGGTATTTCCATGAGGTATAATAGAATAAATTTTATAGCACAGCATAATATGGGTATCTGTGAGGAAATGACAACAAAAGCAAAGTTTGATAGTTAAGTATAAACTCTGATCATTCACACCTCATCCTTGACAAAATTCCATTACTCAAGAGCTGTTTTTGTTTTCTCTGATTAAATTTCAATTAAAATTTTATCTTTAATATTGTCAGCAGCAACGAAGCTGAAGATAATATAAGACAGCGACTACTGGAAATAGATCTCGGCATGGGGCAAATTTGGAAATTCAAATTCAAAAATTCTTTATTCATTTCTTTCATCCTACACACACAATACATAAAAATATGCATCTGTCCAGGTTATTGCTTTAAAAAAAAACACAAAAGACGAATGAAATGCGCAGTCATTACCTTACGTTATCTTCAGCTTTGTTGGTCAGCACAAACCAAGTCACAAAATCATAGTACAACAAAATTACAGAACGGTAACTACAGTGTGTGCTTTAACCTCACAGCAGCACCTTTGAGAACTTATTAATCAGAGACTGTAAGCTATATTTGAATCTCAAGCCTTGCTGATTGAAACTTGTATAAGTAATCCCATAAATATGTACACACTAAATTTTGCCAATTTTGAAAATTATTGTAGAGAAACAACAGTACACCACTGGATCATCTTCATATATTGTAAACTTTTTTTATATTTTCTCTAAATATGAAACTACTGTGATTTAAGAAACAAAACAAACATTAAACTACATTTATTTTTTTCTTTCCCATTTCTTTGTGTAATTTTCAGGGGATATTTGGCTGAATGTGTGCTTAAATAGTGAAACAACTTTTATCAAACTTTTGCAAATTTCTTGCAATACATTTATACAAAATCATTTTTAATTACCGTCAGCTACTTAAATTAGTTATATTTTTCTGTGCTTGTAGATCTTTAAATTTAATTTTCTGAGTTATTATTAGTTACTGTATTTCTTATCTGTACAAATATGAAACATTATTGTGTCTAAAAAAAGGGTACACTGAATGTTTTGAGTATGTTACTACAAAACTTTTTAAAACAAATATAAATAAATAAATAAATAAATAAATGTCTACAACAGGCAACTAAAAATAATTATATAAAATGAAGTATTTTGAATGTCAATTAAGAATTGAGTAAAAATTCTTTTGATAAATTGCTTTTGTATTATGTTTGTAACAAGATTGAATGTTTTTGATTGTGCTTATTTGATGATTTAAGTGTTTAAATTGTGTGAGAGCATTCTATCACAGTAATAATTGAAAACTTTATATAGCTCATACAACAACAAAATAAGAAAATGAATTCAGGAAATTAAAACATATAGGTTTGTTTTTAAGTGTTAGCAAGTTAAAATAAAAATATATTTGCAACTACCCAGGTCCTTACTTTTTGTGAAGTTATGTTCTGTGGTATGATGAAGCCTGTGCTGTTTTCTGTTATTATTTTTATTTTATTTATGTACTTTAGAAAAGGAACAATGATAATTCTTTCTAGATCATGACTTTTTCAACCTGTTAATAATTGTACTGTAGTGGATTTTTATTGAAATATTATTTTTCGTCAAATATGCTTTATGTTTATCCAAAGTTGGAATTTGATTCATAAAAAAAAAGTATTAATATATAGGCCATACATGAAATGCAATAAAGGAATTAAGTTGTATTTTTAATTGTAACAATTAATGTTACAATTATTATGGGAATGCAATTATTGTATATTAAGCTTTATTTTAAAAATAATCAAACACATAAAGTTATATGTGGTAAAAATGGAAAGAGATAAAAAGTAATAGAACAAGTAATGAATTCATTATAAATATAGTCTGACCAACAAACTAAAGTGCAGGTGCAAAAATTTAATTTTAACATGCCATGGTTGCAAAACAAAGAGATACAAAACGTACCATCTTCCTCTTTTTTCCTTGGTTTGCAAAATTTGCATTTCATGATAAAAGTTAAGAATGACACATTGTCAACTTTTAATCATAAGTAAAAAATTAATCATTATTTTCTAATTATTATAACTATCTCTTTATCTAATTTTTAATGCATTGATGGCTAGTGACAATGCGAAGCTATACTTTTTGAATGTGACAGTTATCAAAGGTTAACTTATTGTTAAAAACCATGGCTTGCAAGCAAAAAGGGTACTATGACCTGCTTGAGTGAGATGATATACACCTCGTCATTATACATTATATTTTGTCTATAGCCTCCTCTACTCTATTCCTTTCAATCAAAAATGACAAAATGTCAATCAAAATGACAGATACAGTATTTTAGTTTGTTGATCAGAATATAGTAGAGCTGTAATATTTTTGTGTTGTAGTATTATTAGTAACTACTGTAGTATACTATATACTGTACATGGCATGGTGTTGTCATGGTAATTTTTTTTTTCAATTGTTTATTTTTAAACTCCATTTTAGTCCCTTGCAAATAATAAAAATATAGACATATATTTGTGTTTGGTTGCACCATTTTTAAGGATTTTTTTGTTTATTTGTATGTATGAATTTACTATTTATTATGATGGATTCCAAACAATTATTTGTTATCTTATTATGTGCAATTGCCATTCTTGCCTGTTGCTAAGGAAAATTCACACATCAAGTCTTTTCATCTGTTTTTGGTCAATAATACTTGTTCATTCAATACTTCTAAATGCTGTCCATAAATATTGATAATTCCAGAAGAACAAGGAAAAAAGTTATTACAATTTGGTAATATATATAAATTTTTTTACTTCAATTTTCTATACCTTTCTTTATGTGCAATATAAAAATTTATTTACATTATCAAATTTATTTTAACTTCATTTCTCTCTCTCTCTCTCTCTCTCTCTCTCTCTCTCTCTCTCTCAAATGTGGTTAAAAAAAATATTGCGAGCATTTCCTAAATTTTCAGAATGATTAAAATAATATATTTGTCTCAATATTATGGTAAATTACTTCTAGATTACTCTGTATTATTGTCATTTAATTGCTGTCACTCTATTTTGATTAAACTTTATATTTTTTATTATCAGTTTTTGTGATTAATGGCAATTTTCTCAGGCATTTTGATTTTAATTTTTTTTTTCTGTGTACTGTTATTTTTTCTACTTTTGATTTTATCTGGGAATTTTATATATATTTTTTAAATATCTACTTTATTATTTATAGCACTTTTTGTTTCAATTAAATAAAATTTAAAACTATTTAATTTTGTGTTTTTGCCTTAACAAAAATAAATTAAAATATCTAATAAATTTTGTCAAATTTATTTGTGTGTTTGGATCTCTGCTGTTGTAAGGGAAAAAAATAAATTTTGACTATTTAGATGTGATTTGTGATTGTATTTTTTTTTTTTTTAATTCGTTACATACGTATATGTGAACGCCATGTCGGCAAAGTTACAAAGTTGAAAGTATGTATGTTTATTATCATTATTATATGTAAAATATTTTTAGAATTTTATGTGTGGTGCACAAAAAAAATAAAAAAAAATATGTAAACATTGTAACTAGTCAGTTTCGTCATACTTTGTGTAAATTTATTTTAACCATCAAAGAATATAAAAATCTATGTCAAAAATAAACATTGAATTTTTTTTAATTTTATTTCTTTTTACTATACGGCAGCTTATAAACAAATGGCATGTTTTGAATTTGTACTATTTTGCATGCAAACTCTGAATAACTCGCTCTTTGCAATATACAATTTTTTTTTTATCTATGCTTAAAGAACACGTGTGTCAGTTTAACAATTTTTACAATTTAAACTCAAATCTTTATTTGTCTGTGTTTTAAAACACGCGGTAGTAAAAATTTTTAGTTTGTTTTACTTGTCGCTTTAGACTTCAGAGGCTTTACCCGCGCTCATCTCTTCTAAGAAACCAGATCCTTGGAAAAGTCATTAGGACTTTTTGTATCATCATTTCTATTTCTCTGTTTATTTGGTTTTTCATGCTGAGATTTATACGACGAAAAAAAAAAAAAAGCTTTTCTTTAATAAGCGAACATCTATTTTCTATAAATAGATTAATAGAAGTTTTAAAATTTATATATTTAAAAAAAAAGTAACAGTTATTTTTTTCTTCTTTTTTTGAAAAAAGAAAAAAACTTTTTAAAAGTTTATAGTATTTAAATATTATGCAAATTTTCAAAGGGTAGAGAGGCGTATTAACAAATAAACATCCGTTGAAAACGATGTATAACATAACTTGCGAGTTGTACACATAGTAAAAAAATGTGTTTTAACTGTCGTTTTGTGTGTATGTGCGTGGTTTTTGCGGTCGCTATTAACACGTTTTTCGGGTATCAAAAGAAAAAGTTCAAACATGTATGCGGCATCAGTGTGTATATGTATATCTTCACACGGGCAGCACATGACGCATTTTATTACCCAGCTAGTCGTGTCGGCTTATGTGTATGTATGTACATACTGTACAGTACGCATATGATGTGCCGTACTTGCTTTTTTTATTTTATTTTACTCACAACGTTTTTTTTTTTTTTTTTAGTATACTTGTCATTTCAACCCGCATCAATATCTGACAGTCTCAAGTACGCAAAAATTATGTCCCTATAAGTAAATAATATATTTGCTAATATTGCACAGCATAGGGGATATTTCCCCTATTAAAAAACTCAGAACTTTGAAGTTTTGATGATTGGAGGAAATTAATATGTGATATGAGATTGCTTTTTAAAAGAGCCACAAATAACAATTAAATAATATTAAAAAGATGCAAGCATTTTCAAAAATTTAATTGTTAATCTTATAATAATATTTTAAGCAGTATTTTACTTTTGGTCAAAATTCGGAAAAAGCGATTATTTCTGAGCTCTTATCTTGTTTTGGATAATAAATATATATGAATTATAATGAGTAGAGAGCGCAGAAATAGTTTTTCAACTATTTGCGTTTCGGGTGCTATTTTAATTATTTAACCGGATCTCCATCGATCCATTAAATTGTGACCTTTTGACCCCATCTAAAAATCACCCATTTTCACCTATTTCATGAAAAACAACTATTTCAACATTTTCACCTATTTGTCAACTATTTTCATATTTTTTTCATGATTTGTTAAAAACGTGTACATTTCTAAGGAAATTTGAAAAAAGGTAAAAAAAAAAATTTGGAAAGAAACAATTTTTTTTTTTTATTTATTTATTTTTGTTTCACTTTTTTTTTTTAGTTTCCATAGAAATGTACACGTTTCCAACAAATCATGTAAAAAATATGAAAATAGTTGACAAATAGGTAAAAAATGTTGAAAATATAATAAAATAAAAATCAACTATTAAATCAACTATTTCTTAAAAATCACCTATTTGCCCAAAAAAACACCTATATAGTTAAATATTTTGGGGGAAAAACACCTATTTCTGCGCTCTCTAATAATGAGTAATGAGTTATAATAATGCGCGAGTCGTGAGTGCTAAATAATTTACTTATTTTCTAGCGTCTATTATAATTAATTAATTATAAACCGTATGAGATGTAAACAGTTTGTATAATATAATACCATATAATTGTTTTATTAAATACACAATTTTTTTTTTCAATATAATAAATTTCTCATTGGCACTCTAGAATAAAAATATTATGCAAGTAAAAATAAATATAAAGACCCTATGATAAACACTAGTCCCTCTCTGCGGTGGATAGCAAAACCAGCACGGGGTATTATTGTTATATATACTAGAGGGTAAAGCCACAGTCTGGGTGCCACGCTGACAGATACTAGAGTGTTTTCTAAACAAACACTTCAGCTGTGGAAACAAAATTCGTGCGTCTCACATCTTACAATTCCAAATGTCTTCCGCGAAAGAAATAAAGAAGAAAAAAAATTATACTCCCTCTCTCTCTTTTCTGTCAACTCTTACTTATATCATTATTCAACAATATCATAATCTTCTCTTATATTTATTTTAAATTTAGTTTGAAATATTATGTGTATTTTTGTCTGTCAGGGTTATTAAGCATGTTAGGTAAAAATATTTATTTAATTTAAATTTCTGGTTATATTCATTCACTTTTTTTTTATACTTCCATCACAATTACGTACGGTTTGAGGTTGTTCTGAAATGATCAATATTATACAATATATAAAATACTGTTATTAAAAGCTTTGAGAGTTGTCAAAATGCACCAGCAGGAGCTTTATATTTAAATAATAATAATTCAAAAAGTTTCAAGATAAATATTTACTCTGATTTTTAATACTAAATAAAGGAGCAAGAGGGAGACATAAAAATATGCAAATTAAGGTAGAATTGAGTACTGTAGTAAAAGAAAATTGTTTTGTGGTAGAATAATCTATAGATAGGATACAATTATAAAATATAATGAAGTATGATACAAATATATAAAATTGCTATGTAAAAAAAAATAGCAGTAGCTTTACGTGAAATATATAGGGTGTATGCGGATGACGTCATATTTATTGCACTTGGAGGCCATACTGAAGTAGTGAATAACATTGCTAAGCATATATAGGACAAACTTTGTTTTAGGAAATTGTCTTTAGAAAATCTGTTAATTTTTTGTTATTTGTTATTTTTCTCACATATTTGCGATGCTAATTCAACATATCATTCATGGTGAATTTTTATAATAAAATAAATAATAAAAAGTTATTAATAATTAGAGTTAGATTAGAGTTAACTAGAGTTATTAGAGTTAATTAGAGTTTAATGATTTTTATATTTGTGGTACCTTTAATATAAACAACAATCCTTTTTTCAATTACGGTACTCCTATGGTAATTATTTACGTATCTTTATTCATTATTATTATTATCATGTTTATTATCCATTCTATTATAAAATGTCAACCACTTTGCAAATTATGCTGTCTTGAATGTATTGGTTCAGAGATAGGGCTTGTTGCCCTGACTGCACTTTTTGCCTATCTTATTTTGCAATAAACATATTATTTATTTATTTTATTTAGTTTCGATATTATTATAATGAAATTCTAAATATTATAATAACTTTTTTAATTTATTAAAGTAGTATGCTAATTCAAAAAATTAAAATAAAAAATTAAGTTGATGTGACTTACTGATTTTAATAATAACAGATCAAAGAAGACAAACTCATTGACTTTAAGCAAACTTAAAACAAAATAAAACGTTTCTAATTTATTTATTCGTCTGCTGAGCTGAATTATTATAATAAATTATGTCAAAAGAAATTCGCTCTTTCCCAGATCTGTGTTTTTAAGACTGAATGACATTTTATTCGTGTGTTTATGTATCGTGTTTTTGAATAAAGACAATTATTTAATTTTATTTTATCTTTATTTCTAAAAAATAATAATAAATAAAAAGAAGATAAAAATAAAATTACTAAATTTTTGTTTTAAAATTAAGAAGTTTCTTTGGCTTTACAATATTATTAGAATAAGGTTCAATTAAAAAGTTGTATTACTATTTTAACTATTAATCTAAAAGTATTGTACACGTTGATTTAAACCGATAAGAGATCTCGTCTTGAGAGCAACTTTTTTTTAACACTTATAGCTTATAGCGTATATAACCTAATGAATTTTATGAAAATTCTAATAGTTTTAAATATTTTATATAGTTAAAAAAATAGCTATACTACGTGAAATGGGTGATAATTCTGACAATGCAAACTGAAATTCCTGTCTATCATGTATAATGTCTGTTTTGTTAGCTAAATAGAGAGAGAGAGAGAGAGAGAGAGAGAGAGAGAGAGAGAGAGAGAGAGAGAGAGAGAGAGAGAGAGAGAAGGAAAGAGCAATAATTGTACACTTTTAGGGCATGTATAATTTCAATTTACATATAATGTTAGAATTAATACTTCAAAGCTTTAAAAACTGTTTGAAAATTCAAAAAGTAATAATTAAAGCCCGCGTGAAAGGCAGAAAGACGTCGCATTATTTTATTATTTCTAGTACATACGGATAGAAATAATAATAATAATTTCGAGCACAGGATTAAATTATCATACAGTTGTATAGTTTACAAAATGGCAACTATTACATGAAGCTTAGGGTTTCGGTTAATTAAAACAATATGTTATTACTCACATGGATCTAATTCTGTAAAATAAAACTACAAAGCTACTGCATTAGCCAAATAATAATAATAAAGTCCAGTTCACTGTTTTACCCGCAGCTCAATGTTTCATCCCTTGACTGCCTAAAGTAATTATTATTTATTGTAACATAATTACAGTGAAAACTTAATTTTTACGTCTGTAAATTGTACATTAAATATGTAATACTTCTGGTCAAGTTATTTTATGTAATTCGGTTGAAAAAGCCGTGTATGCGCTTTAAATAAATTTATATAAATTTACCTCTATCACTATATTTATTTACTTATAATATAAACAATATCACTGTAATATTATATTATTATTATTAAAAAAAAAAGAAATGAAAATTGTTTCAGAAATTTACATAACATGAGAAACTTACACTAATCTTTTAAAATTACAAAATACAGCAAATAATAGACGCATGCAAAGCCAAATGGTTTACCTATGACCCGCTGCATTCAAGCATACTTTTTTTAAAAATTATATAATGAATGAAGCTAAAAATAGTAAATGAGAAAATATATTTATTTAATACTTATTAGTTAATTAAATTCCAAGTTAAAAGAGATTATAATGATATGCTATTATAGGTCACAATTAATATTACAAAGAAAAAAAAACTATAACGTTAATTATTTTCTATAAATCCTCATCTTGCACGATGCAAAAAAAAGGTCATGCTCTAGAAAGGATTATTGAATGAAAAATTCAATTTAATCATCATAAAGTCTGATTGGCAGAACAAAAGCAATGTTATATTATAATAAAACTTGAGCACATTTATGAATTTTAAATAGTTAATAAAAATAATCTTTATAGAGATTATGTATTCAGGTATTATTTAATTAAGAGTGAAAACTTATAGTTAATTAATTTGCCATATTATTTGCAACAATATGTGTATTATATACTTAAAGGCGTAGAACACCTTGAACAAAAAAAAGTTGTGCAATATCCTAACAAACCTGAAAATCAACGTTGATTTGACCGGAGTCATTGATTTATAAATTATTTATTTATTTTATATTTTCAGAAAATAAAATAGAAATAAATGACTCCAGCAAAATCAACGTTGATTGTCAGGTTTATTAGGATATTACACACAACTTTTTTTTTTGTTCAAGGTGTTCTACGCCTTTATGCATTTTGTTTTACTAGCGCTTATTGCAGTTTTACAATTTGACATATAAATTTTTATTTTTATAGTTCGATTATATTATACTGTATTGAAACATAATATGCCACTAAATCATGATACTTTGTAATTATATGCATAAATTTATAATTCATTATGATTGATCATAAAGTTTTACCATCACTTTATTTGTCATTTTGTCATTATACTGTGGCATAATTACTTTATACATGCATGAAATTATGTTAATTAATGTTATATAATGTCAAATGGTTAGTATAAAATTTTATGTTTACTAATAATATTTACGTCGTCAGTGTTGGTCAAAACATTTGCATTTAAAGTGTTGTAAAATCATCCAGCCGTTTTGTATATAAATGCCCCTGAAATTATAAAAACTATGCAACAAGAGTGTCACCTGTGTTGTGCAGGTTGCCAGTTCTGAATGCGCCTTTTCATCAGGGGAAAAAAATACAAATGTAAAAAAAAATGATTCAATTTGTTTTACTTGATTGTATCGACACAAAAAATGTAATTAGTGTTATTATGCAAATGTAAGATTTTTTTTTTTTTTTTTTTTTGCAAAAGAAATAAAAGGATAAAAAATATAAATGCAAAATGCTATAAATATTTCATTTATAAGTATCCATGTTATTTCAAATAAAAATAACACATTATTTGTTTATGCATAGTTTGTTGTTATATTGCCGATAGAAACTTTACTTCTTTCTAACAATTTATCAAATAGTTTTTACACTAAAACTTTTTTTTCCTTCTTTTCTTTTTTCTTTTTTTTACAATATTCACTCGTATACCATTTTTTTATGTATAAAAACAAGCCGCAAACAAATAAAGTGATGAAGTTTTGATTTAATGTATTTAAGTGTTTAAAAGTTGACATAATTTGTGTTATTTCTGAATACATAAAACTTGGGTGGTCTGTTTTTGTTTTTTTATATATATTCCATGAGTTTTTGTATTGAAGACGGTGATTGGCGGAAGAAGAATTTTCTAGTGTGAAGTTGCTTCGTTATTGGCCACATGTCTTTTCTTTTTCTTTTTTTTTTCTATACTTCTTGACTCACACATCACAGAAGAGACTAAAGACGTCAAATCAAACGTATCATCGTGAGACACGCGAGTAGCACGCGGGTTGCAGTGAGTGCTTTGTGAGCGTGACATCACGACAACTGACCGCTAATATCATCGTCTACTGACCACTCTTTATTGATATGGTAAGTGAAAGTGATCAACCTAATACTGTATTTAAAAATATATATCAAATTGTATTTTAGTAAAAATTTAATTTTACTTGTATTAATAATGAACTGCCCGATTCAATGCAATGCGATTAGAGTTATGCAATTTTACTTTGATTTTTGATAGATTTTCCCAAACTTTTAATTGTCTAAGATTTAGTTTATTCTTTTTATTCTTTTATTATTACTGTTTATTTTTTGCATGACCTAATAATTTCAAAATAGAAAAGTAATTTATAAAGCTAATTATGAAGCTATTTATAATATTTTATTTATTGGTACTTATATTTTTTTCCTATTATGAGCTTATAGTTTATAGTTCTTACAATTTTTTTCCTTGGCGTTTTTACGACCCGCCAAGTCATGTGATCTCTATGATTAAGATTGATTTTTACTCTAAAGCTCTTAACAAAAATTCCCTTTTTGATTTAAATTTTATCCTTTCAATTTATTGTAATCAATTTTTTTTAAACGAAAGGTTAAGAATGTAATGTTTGTTAATAATTTGTTAAAATTGATTTCATTTTAAATTAACTCTTAATTAATATAAAACTACCCATTAAATGAAAGTTTTAAATTTTTTTTAAAGGTAATTTCTTGGTAGATTATTTTAAATATTATATTAGGAGATAATATGAGCCATGAAAATAATGACATTTAAAATTTTGCTATAAAGTTTAACTTTTTGCCTTGCTGTCATGTGAGCAACAAGTTCTAAATTGATTTACAAGAAATTTAACTGCCAGCAGTGAAAAATTGAATTTGAATTTTTTTTCTTGTTTAATTATATACGAAAATTTAAGCTATAGCAAAATTTAATTTTGTTCAAGAAGCCTGTATACTAATCTGCATACATTGATACTAATAAATATAATGTAATAATTTTATCAACTTAATTTCAGTAACTTTCATGTTCTATACTACGCACAACTATAATGTTACACAACATATTAATTATTTTGTAACACATTATAATTCTTCCAAAATTATTTTTATTATGTAATACCTATTAGCAACATTTATGCTTTATATCACGGATAACAATACCTACGGAATAATTATGCTAACTCATTTTCAGCAAAAAAAAAAAAAAAAAAAAAAAAAAATTGTTCAATGCAGCATAATCTAATATATATTATATATGTATAATAACTATGCTACAATAGCATAAATATTATATTGTACAGCATAATTATTTATGTTGTTCTAATGTAGCAACATTTATGCTATTATGACATAAATGTAGCATAATTTAAGTGATTTATTCTCTCCGTGATTATTATAATGTACTAATTATGTAATTAACGAAATTAAAAAAATTACGTGTTTCATATGATTTTTATAAAACTTTCTCAATGAAATTAAGGTTATTTTTGAAGATTTAAAAACTAATACACACTAAAATTTAATTCACATTAAAAAATATATGCATTTATTGTAATTTTATTTGCAATTTTAAAATTATGCAATTCACGACTTGCATTTATTTATTTATTATTTTTTTTTTTGCGGTGTTTCAAACATAGTGTGCAAATTGTTTACTTAAAAAGCTTTTTATATAATGGAAGAGTGAATTTGTGCTCTCTAAATTTGCAACAATGCAAAAAATTCTAATACAAAGTCATGAAATTATAGTAAAAAAATATTAATTATTTTGCTTACGTTATTTCATTTTTTGTTTCAGAAACGTACATACAGAATCTTACCAAGGGAAGTAATTAACTCTTAATCGGTAACGTGGATCAAATATTATTTTTAAACATTCATCGTTATATAGCTTGCTAATTATATTTACTATTTCAGATTTTCAACTGTTTACGTGTTTGCAATATTCACCACTAAAACTGAAGCATTCACTTCATACGTAAAACCAACACAGTTTAATGACTTTGTGCACCATGTTCTCCGGTTTTTTCCCTCCTTATTTACATACAACATTACCACACGTTTTTCTCCCACCACCATTAGTGCATCAAAAACCACCTTATTCTTATATTGCATTGATAGCCATGGCTATTAACTCAACCGTAGATAGAAAAATAACATTAAATGGTATTTATTCATTTATAATGGAAAGATTTCCATATTATCGTGAAAATAAACAAGGTTGGCAAAACTCAATACGTCATAACTTAAGTTTAAATGAGTGTTTTGTGAAAGTGCCACGAGAAAAAGGATCACCTGGGAAAGGAAGTTTTTGGACTTTAGATCCTAATTGTACAGATATGTTTGAACATGGTAATTATAGAAGACGAAAAAGAAGACAACAACGAAATAATAAACAACAAGCGGTAATTAATACAAGTAGTAAGGCTGCATTGTTTACAATTGAACATTTGATTAAGAAATCACCACCACGAGAACAGCAAATTAGCAACTGGTGGATGCAGCACAGACATTCAAATTGTGGAGTATAATTTCAAATTTTGATGTGTAACAATAATGCTGTTCGTAAACCCTGTTTTCTGCTACTAAAATGGCGATCAACTTTGGCTATTTAAATGGAATGCGCAATTTTTATGGTGCAAGAAAACAGGGTTTACGCGAACATCACTAAATTTATCGTGCTCACGTTTGTGATTTTTAAGTATAGTATAAAGTATTTTTAAACTTGAATATTTCTTTACATTGTAGTAATTTAATTTATATTTATTTTAGCTATAATATTACCTGATAATTAAAATAATTATAGGTTATCCAATTTTTTTAAATTCTACATGATAAAAGAAATTACGTTACTTAAGCTCCTGTATATTTGAAATTTGAAATGTTGCTATTTTAGAGAAGCATAACTAATTAATAATTATGCTGTACAACATATTTGTTATGCTATGCAGCATATTTATTTTTCAATAGCATAAAGTTAAGAATAAATATTGCTTTAATTTAGCTAGCATAATTACATAATATATATTTATTTATATTTGGACTTGTATATTATTATAATGCATATTATGCATTATAACTTGTTTAAATTTCTTCAGATGTTTAAACCCTACCCCTTTTTTACTATGGTACTATGGTGCTATGTAGTTATATAGAGGTAAATTTATAATCGTGTATTTATTTACATTCAAGTAGCTTAATTTAAAAATAATAATATTTCTATATTGGGTAAACAAAAAAATGTACATACTGTATATATGTAATAAAATATCCCCCAAGGGGAGTGAGAAAAAGATTATAGTAACTTATACATATAAATATAGTGATCTCACACCTGAAAAAAAAAATGAAAACTTTTACCATTGCTCCAACAATCCAGGAACAAATATGTATAATATAAAGCTATATTGAGCTCTTTTAGTATAAAATGGAATAAAAATTATTCTATTAAATATAATTTCAATTTTTGCTATTTATTTATACACACATGCAAAACAAAGATAAATATTATTATAATGGAGGATAAAATGATGTATAAGTAATTATAAAATACATTTCTACAAAGGGTAGAGAAGGTTTAAAAAAAATCTGTATAAAATACTGCAGTTGAAATTACTAGGGCAAATAGAAATTCAATTAACAAAAATCAAAATATACATAGACAATAAAAAAAAACTAAAATGATTGTACTAGTATATATAAATTATTTTTATTACTTATGTCCTTGATGATAATAATATTAATTTAATTTATTAATATACGTATAGTGTATATGATTGCATGATGTTGTTCAAACGAGCAGTTAAATTAGAATAATGCTCTATTCTATACATAGCGATGCATGTTTAGTATTATATTGATTGTTATTTATATAGAATAAAACTTGATATGCATATAACAATAATTTACAACTTCAAAACATTTTATTTGTATTCTCATTTTATCTATTACTGATCAATTATATTTTAATGTTTTGTCGACATTTCATATAAATTATATACTGTACTAGCTGTCTATTTTTTTTTAACTATATACTGCATTTAACGCTAGAATTATAATCGATCAAATAAAATATTCGTTTCTATTAAGGGGGTAGGTGACCGACTGATATCTCGCAAACTAGGACGGTTGCGAATAATAATAATAACACAAAGTAAAGAAGAAATGTTACTTAAAAATTTAGTTATGCCAAACATGTGAAAACACGATCAAATATTTAAGTTATTACACTTTAAAGATAACATGTAAATGTGGAAATTTACATTTGAGCGGGAAATTTTAGTCAAGTTAGAAACTTTTTTTCAATTAAAAATATCATTAAAAATTTTTTTGGTATAAAAAAATATAATTTAAATTTACTTGAAAATTATAGTGTTTGTTTTATTGGAATTAAATTATGTACAAAAAAAATTATTCGGAAAATATTGTTCTTCTTTTAGCGATTTCCGGTCCAAGTTGGTCCCCCACCGCCTTAATTGCTACATTGGATTTTTAGGCTCACTTATTCTGATACTTTTTTATAAATTTTTAACTTTTTAATAAATAAACAAATTTGCAGAATATGAACTTTAATAATAAACTAATGTCCTGAAATTTTTTTGAGCTTATCTGATTAGTATACGAGTCGAGAAAAAAGGTTTTATTCAGTGTGCGAGTGAGATGAAAAAATTATTTTCTCATATAATATACGTCAAAAAAAATCTGCTATAATGTCAAAAATTTTATATAATAAAATTAATATTCAAAATTTTTCCATCGAGCTCTTTTTTTTTTTTACTATCAAATAACAAACAAGTAATATTTTCCCCCAATTTATACGTGTTTTCTATTTAAATTGAAACGAAAAGTTTTGCTGGACAAACTTTTATATTTATGATTACTTTAGTGTGATTTAGATACAAATATATATGTATATAAATAAAATATGCATGAAACATAAATATAGGAGGGGTTTTGATTTCACTAAAATATATTTTGACAAAACTTTTTGTGCCAAAGTAAATATTTATGTATTTGTTTATCTCAATGTATATGTGTGTGTGTGTGTGTGTGTCTGTATGTTTAGCAATAAAGAAGATTAAACAACTTATGTGCTTTTATTGACGAACGTCTTTAAACTGTAAACAAGCATAAAATATAAAATAAATAATTCCTTGTTTGTACTTTATACACATAAAGCTATATTGAAAAATATTTTACTTCAGATTATATATATTTACGTTTTATACTGTTATACATATAAAGTATATCAAATTAAAAATAAACATATTAAATAAACTTTTTTATTATGCTATATAAAATCGATGTGAAATGGATGATCTGAATCAGAATACTTTTAATTACATATAAGAAGTATTCCTTAATTTTAAGATGCATGAAATAATGTAAACGTTGCAAATTGTGATAATTAATGTAAATTTTTATAATTATTAAGTAACTTGTCAGTTATGTTATATTTGAAAGATAATGAGGAAAAATACGATAATTTGTCAGAACATATGATAATATAAAAAAATCCTAAAACTTTTTAAGTGACAGAGTATTTTTATTTTTTAGAATTTCTTGATTAATTGAAATACTTTTATAATTATAACAAAAACTTAGTAACAAAACGGTCTAATCATAGTTGCCTTTCTTAACTGGTAATAATTATTTTTAAATATAACTAAAAAGGATATTTTTTTAACTTAACTTATTATTTTATAACAAAATATTATTTTTTTTCTCTTAAATGTTGTAAGAAAAAGTGTAAAACTGCGATGTGCTTGGAGATATATAGGCACGCATATACTATGCATAGTAATAACTAATAATAAAAATTGAAAAATTGCTATTTTCTATAGCTATAACAACATGCTCTTATTAAAGATGTGTAATCAGAATTTGTACAACAGATTCTCTAATTTTCCGTAATTTGTACATTTTGCATTAAAATATTAAAATACTGGTTATAATTTTCTAAAAATATGATATATAAAAACTTTCTTTCCAACCTTTACAAGCAAATTAATACCACACAATTTTCTAAAATAAGATAGAGTAGTTTTATTTTATTTAATATAAATCATTTTTAAATAATTTATAACCATTAAAAATATTAACAAGAAGAAAATAGGGTACAATGTACTAGATAATAATTTTAATAAATAATGTACTTATTAAAAATTATACTAATAAACAAAGAAAATTTCTCGTACAGTAATTTTATGATTTTTTTTAACTCTATATTGAGTCTTCTTTCTATTTTACAGCTCTAGTTATTTTACTTTCTCTTTGAATCATATTTATGATACTATTATACATCAAATTGTAAAACTCTGTACAATCAAAAAGCACTTAAATCTTAATGAGACATTAGTTAAGTGAAAGCGTAGTTATATAAACATTAATGAGTGTTTCACTATCTTACACTCAATTTACTTTGAATTACAAAATAAAATATGCAAAAGGGGATCTCTATACTTTGTAATGTCCAGTTAGTTTACTTTGCCTGGTGTGTTGGTGAAGAACTTTCGTGAACATATATAGGAGGTAAGAGAGAGAAAATGTGGGTTTTAGGTTCATGGGGTCACGGGCTGTATATAACACCCTTTATACTTTCTGATCGAATAAGATTCAACCCTTATTATAGAAGCTAAGGCGGTGGCGAACCTTCCTTCTCTCCTCTCTCCTTCTCTCTCTCTCTCTCTCTCTCTCTCTCTCTCTCTCTCTCTCTCTCTCTCTCTCTCTCTCTCTCTCTCTCTCTCTCTCCGGTTTTCTCGCCTCCTCTCTTCTAGTGTCTTATCTGCACATTTTACCCTCAGACCACACCCAATCCTTATCTCTGTGTTCTCTCTCTCTCTCTCTCTCTCTCTCTCTCTCTCTCTCTCTCTCTCTCTCTCTCTCTCTCTCTCTCTCTCTCTCTCAACGGGATACTCAGACCAATACTTCAACCCCCTACCCTCAATGCACTTACCCTTCTCTTCTCGACTCTCGCCTCATCCTTCTTATCTCTCCCTCTCCTTCAACCTCCCATATATATATATATACCCACAGCCTCAACTCCTTCAAATTCAGGTATGATTAAACTTCTTCTAATCTACACAAGCTATATTATAGAAAGAGAAATTTAGAGGTGAATGAATTTAACAAGAGATAATTTATGGTAGAAATTACTTATATAATTTATTAAATATAAAGACTTATTCAATGTATAACACTCCAGTTATTTTCAATGTATAAGTTCAGGTGCAAGCTTTACTTTAGACAATTAAATATTAGATAATATTGGATTAATAATAAGAGTAAAATTATTCTCTACTATTATATTACGTGTAAAATATTATCAAAATGTGATTTTAGTTTTATCAATTACAAAAGGTAAATAAAAATTATGATTTATAATCAGTAATCACCATGTTACAGTATAAAATAGTGATCTTACCATGTAAGACATTTTTATGGTTGTTATTATTATCGTCTTACTTTTTTATATAGCACCATCAAAACAGCAACTTTCATGAACAAAGGTGAAAATTTGACATTATTATTTTTTTAATATAATCTTTGCATAAATTATGAATAATAGTTTTAGGATCAAAACACTTCATTCAATTTTATGATAATTTTAATTCATTAAATGGTTAAAAAGGTAGTGTATATTTATACATTATTTTCTAGCATATAAATTGTATAGGGTCTATGCATTCATGTTAAAGTCAACGTCATGTTGGATAACTCAATAACATGGGCTGCATAGGATACTCATTTTGTCCAGTTTAAAATACTAAGCAATATTTTTGAGAGCTTTGATGCTGTCAATAAATTGAATTACAGTATCTCAAGTATGTGAGAAAAATAATCATAACAAAATAGCCAAAGAAAATAGCCAAAAACGAAGTTTGTCCTATGCTGATCAATAAATAAATAAATAAATAAATAAATAATAAATAATCGTCTTTATTCAAAAAAATGCATAGAAAAAAAATACAAATTTTTGAAAGGGCGAGGTTTAAGCCTGACAATATGTCTGGCCCACTCTTACACCTAACCCCAACAGAAAACATTTATGATAATCTTTGATTGCATAATGTTATTGCATCAATGTTATTCATTAATTCAATATGGCGTCCAAGTGCATTAAATATGAGGTCATTCACATACACCCTATACATATATGTGATATGTGATAATATCCTCTAACCATCACATCACAAAAATACGTTTTCATTCATTCATAGGACTAGATTAATGAAATCCTAAAATAACCATTCTAGGAATCTTTACTTTATTATTAAACAAGCATCACTTGATATTTTATTTGTACTTTATTTGTTTTAACGTTAAAAGCGGGTAAAATAGAACCCTCAAGTAGTTGAAACAATTTTACACAGATGTCACAAGCATCTCTAAAATATATTACAATTTTTAACTAAAAACAAAAAATTTTCTTATATAATATTCTATATAATAAATAGTTATATGGTAAAACTAAAAATGTACAGAAATTGTGACAAAATTTTATATTACTCATTAATTTATATATATATATATATATATATATATATATATATTATATATATATATATATATATATATATATATATATATATACATATATAACCTTTTGTAATTTAGAATAGGTAATTAATAAAGCATGCAGTATGGCTTTAATTTTACCATAATGGTCTCGTTGTGGTTAATTAGATTTGGTATAGCGCAATGAGATTATAACTGACTGACTCTCTCTCTCTCTCTCTCTCTCTCTCTCTCTCTCTCTCTCTCCTCTCTCTCTCTCTCTCTCTCTCTCTCTCTCTCCTCTCTCTCTCTCTCTCGGAACTCTCTCTCTCTCTCTCTCTCTCTCTCTCTCTCTCTCTCTCTCTCTCTCTCTCTCTCTCTCTCTCTCTCTCTCTCTCTCTCTCTCTCTCTCTCTCTCCTCTCTCTCTCTCCCTCTCTCTCTCTTGTGTATGTATTCAATATCGAAGCAGAATACCATACAGTTGTATATTTTGTACATCATTAGTGTGTAAACTGAATTATTATTAATTGCATAGTTATTATTAAAATTACTATTCTACCTGCATAAAAGTTTATATAAAAAAAAATTGTTATGAAATTTTATAGGGGAAAATATATTTAATTAAAATCCTGAATGACGACATTATAAAATGAATCTTTTTTAGTGATAAGTTTGATATGGTTTTGTGTTGTAATAATAAATTTTGTATATACGTACAATTTTAGACATAAAAGTTAGGGTTTATGAACGTGACAATTGTTTTTGGTTTATTTATGCTTGTATATTTAATATATAGAACTCATATATGACGTATATGAAATTTTATGACTTCCATTAAAATTTGAATTCAATTAAAAAAAATTGTATTCTATTATTATGACTATTTTTAACAAAAAAATATTTGAATGACTAATTTTATTTCTGATAGTACTTTTATAAAATTAAAGCCTTTTTTTTTTACTTGTAATATTTTACCTCATTAAAGTGATATATGGAATGTGAAAGTAAATAATAATAATAAAAAATTAATTTACCTTGAAAATTGCTTAGCGAGGCAAAGTTTACGAATATTTCATTTTCATGTTATATTTAATTGGAAAATACATTTTGAGTATGTGTATTACAAAACACATATCGAGAGTGTGGGATGTCTTTGTTTTATATGTAACAGTAAAACAAACAAATAATTAATTTAACATTTAAGTTGCGCAAAAAATGTTTTTCAATACTGAGAAATACATATTTGTAAATATTTTTTAATTAACTCACGTTAAAATTAATGTCAAGCTACAAAAAAAATGCTTCCTGTTACTTATCTGCAGCATTTTTTTTTTTTTTTTTTTTTTTTTTACAAATTTTGGCGTTGCTTTAAAAAATAATAATAATAAAATAAATAGGCACATATATATTTTTCCAGTTTAAAAGCAATGTATTTTGTAAAATTTTGTGATCACAAAAAGCGCACGTTTCAGCACGCACGTGATTTTTACAGAAACAAAATATCGTACAATGCAAAGAAAAAAAAATGTGTAACTTCTGTTGAAAATACGCAATATTGCACACACAAAAAATGTACGTGTAACAAAAAAGTTTTAGAAACATATTTTATCGCAAAACCATTTTTTATTTTTTGAAAAGAAGTTAAATTTTAATGGTTACAAAACATTGTATTTCTATATTTATATTTATATATATTTACGTATGAAAAAATTGCTTACTTGATAAAAAAAAAGTAAAACATTTTTATAACCAAAGATGATTAAATTATCTAGTCGTATGGAATATTTTTGCAATATATATATATATATATATATATATATATATATATATATATATATATATATATATATATATATATATATATATATATATTTATATATATATATATGCACATACACACACACACACACACACACACACACACACACACACACACACACACACACACACACACACACACACACACATACAGATGTATATATTTCATGTATTGGATCATCAATATAAAAAAGAAAATCGTACATACAAAACGATATAAAAATATGTTTTATAGTTTTGTTTTTATATGATGTAGTATTTTACCATTATATTTCTATTGTTTTTATAAAATGAATTTTTGCTGAAATATTCAGACAGGCATTAAAGCAAAAATGTTACGTATAGTACAGTACGTACGTATATATACACATGTATATATTTAATTTCGTATATCTACAAATCATGCAGTACAATGTTATAGCACACCACTTCGGGTTAAACTTTTAATTTATGGACACCAAAAACTTTTAGTAAACTTTTCATGCAAATTTTAAGCTAAAATTTTCTATGAGAGAAAAGAGTAGAAACTATATTATAACTATTCTCTCTGACATAGTTAAAAGAAATATATAGAGTTTTGTTAATGCACTTACGTTAGCTCTATACTTTTTAGACAAAAGAATAAGATTTATACCTTCAGTTATACCTCTTATCTCTTTTTTTATTTATAATATATATATATATATATATATATATATATATATATATATATATATATATAGTGTTTGCGGATGACGTCATATTTATTGCGCTTGGAGGCCATATTGGAGTAGTCTATAACATTGCTCAGCATAGGACAAACTTCATTTAAGCCAATTTTCTTTTGGAATTTGGCTAATTTTTTGTTATTTTTATTTTTCTCACATACTTGAGATACTAATTCAACATATTTACAGCATCAATAATCTCAAAAATATTGTATAGTGTTTTTAAACTGGCAAAATGATTTGTTGTCCTATGCTACCTATGTTATTGAGTTATCCAACATGGCGTCGACTTTAACATGAATGCATAGACCCTATATTCTAAAGCCAATTCTATAATATGAATTTAGAGAAATCTGATTAAAAACTTATTAGTTGAACCATAGTAACAAAGAGCGTTACAGCAAATAATGGACGTAAATAAATCCATTTACCATTGGTATATATAATCAATGCTGATACCATGCTTATAAATGATCTAAACTTCATGTGATTTTTTTCTTCAATACTTTGTATTTACTGCTTACTTTATGAGTAATAAATTTGAAGTTAAAAGTGATTCGATATTTATTTCTGTCATACTACATATATAGTTAAAAACAATTTGTTTTTGAAAAAAAAAAAAAAAAAGTTATATGTAAAACTTATTCTCTTTTTTAACATTCCTTAATATAGTGAAAGAAGATAAAAATACGTCAAAGAATGTTAATAAAATTTAGCTTACATTGCGCAACCATATAACATTACTTCCGGTACGTAAGGGCGTGGCCTAATAAGTATTCAATCTAAGGACTGCTAGATTGATTACTTCTATATATATATATATATATATATATATATATATATATATATATATATATATATATATATATATATATATATATATATATATATATATATATATATATATATATATATATATATATATATATATATATATATATATATATATATATATATATATATATATATATATATATATATATATATATATATATATATATATATATATATATATATATATATATATATATATATATATATATATATATATATATATATATATATATATAGGGTGTTAAAGTACGCTCTGAATATTATGTCATGTATTTAATATACATTCAAATGCTTTATGGTCATTACTAAATACGTATAGAGTGATGCATTACTGCATTATACTTTACAATGGTTATCATCAAAATGTAGTTAGCATACAAGTATCATTAGCACATAGACATAGTAGAGAGGACACGTTATTTTGCACATGCAAAGTGCACACTTTGAATATACATTCAGAGGTACACTGCAAAAGCTCTACTACTCTAAGTGGACGATGGTTTGAATTTTATTTTCTATGTGAATTTTTATGTTATAGTTTATTTCTTGGTTCAGAAAAAAATGAAATGAAATGATAAAAAAAGTTTGTCTTAAAGCCATAGACCACATTACACGACATGTGCTTTTTATTAATTTAACACAGAATGGGATCTTCACTACTAATAACAATTTTTACCAGAATGTAACTATGACAGAATGAAAATATTGTAAAGTATGCAATCTGCTTGATAATTAAAGGGCAAAAATTAGTGCGGGTTATATAAATTGAAATTTTCTGATCACTACTACGGTGCTACAGTTGGGTTTTGAAGCAAACTAATACTATTTATGTAAGTTCCATAAAGTGTTTTGTGATTCAAATGCTAATGTTTTCTAATGGTCTTTGTCTTTATGCTATAAATTTGTGTTGGATTTTTTCCCTTGAAACGTTAGTTTTTTGAGTTAAAAATGTTTAATTAAGAATTTTTAATACAAAAAACAACTAATTACGTTGTTCTTTTGATTTTAACTATTAAAATGTTGAAACATTTACATAAAGACATAAAAAACCCACTCAAATATGACATTAAATATGCATGAAATGCACTTTTTTATTATTATTATATAATCAGTGAAGTTGCTAAAAAATCAAAAGGATCTACAGTCTGTAGCGTACCATAATTAAAGTTAAATAAAAACAAAGCATATAATCAGTAACTGAAGTAAATAATTTAAAAATGAAATGCATATTTTTTAATTACTATAGCTAGACTTAGATTGCATGCACATAAAAAAAACTTTCAAAAAATCTCCCCTTAAAGTACAATTCTGCTAAAAAATATATATTTGAACAATATTTTCATTTTGTACTACATAGTATAATTATATATTATAAAATGTTATACACACCCTTATTAAGTTTTTGTCTTACCCAGAGATTTTTACGTTCATTAACTTTTTTCATTAATTTGCATTAAAAAAATAAAATGAGATAGACTTTTTGTTTTAAAATTTATTATTCAAGTGTGGGTTTTATATAATATATTTTTTTAAATGTAACCTCAATTTTATGGTTTCTCACAGTGTAACGAAAAGCAAAATGTGATTATGCAAGCTGAATACATAATCTCTTTTCTGCTTCTGCTGCATTGTAACAAAAATAGAATAAAATAATTAAAAAGTATATACATGCAGTTAACACCCTAGCTCTCTGTAGTTAAGAGTATAAAATTTGCATACACTTAAACTTTAAAAATTATAATATATATATATATATATATATATATATATATATATATATATATATATATATATATATATATATATATATATATATATATATATATATATATATATATATATATATATATATATATATATATATATATATATATATATATATATGACAAGGTATTATTTCTCATGACTTCATTCATATAAAAAATTTGAGACAGTATTGTTGACTCTACAATAACGAGATAAAACTGCAAACGTATTACAAAGTTTAAAAAGATCTATAGATTATTATTGAATTTGAATTTACTTTATAATTTTTTTTTGTTACATACGCATATATTCAACAATTGTCGAGTAAGACTTCTCTTACAATAAAATGTAACCCACATACTTCTCTTAGTTAAGTTTTCTGTTTCTTATTTGCAAAATCAACAGTTTTTCAACTCTTTTTTTATGCCATTTTTTTTTCTTTTTGTGGTTATAGTTAAAACTTGCAAACAAATAGATTTGAAGAGTGGCTTCTTTTTATTGTTCTTAATACTTTAATACAATGAAAGAAAAAATAAAAGGAACATTTCATAGAATTAAAAATATTTTTAAAAAAAATTGTGCCGAATAAATTATTTATAATATATGTAATGAAATTACCCCTTAAAATTGAGTTCCTAAAAGGTAAACTTAATAAGATATAGTTTTCTAAATCAGCTTTGTACTTTTATCCTTACCTATGACCTATGACTAAAGCTATAGACCACATAAAACAACATGACGTGCTTTTTAATGAATAAACACAAAATGTAATCTTCAAAACTATTCTCAATTTTTACCAGAATGTAGCCCCACGAGAGAGCGTGAAAATACTGTAAAGTATGCATTTCGCATGACTATTCATGTTTATGACGTCAGAAACATGCAAAAATTAGTATGAAAATGTTGTGCGGGTTGCATAAATTGAAATTTCTGATCACTCCTACGGAGCTACAGTTGGTTTTTGAGACAAACTAAAGTTATTTATGTAAGTCCCATCAAGTGTTTTGTGATATAAATGTTTATGTTTTTATCTGGTCTATTCCTTTAAGTGAGAGTACACTGTGCTGCTAATCACAGTATACTCAACACAGTAAATATATTTCTTCAAGTATTCTTCCACACCAAATTATAGATTTCTAATGTGCAAGATATATATAAAAAAAAAGGAAAAGATTTGCGGCTGGGAGTTATCTCATGTACCAAAAGAAAAAGAAGAAAAAAAGCACAGAAAGTTTTGTGGTAATACCAAAGTTAGACGGACGTAAAAAAACTTTACAAAAGTTTTTTTTTTCTTTTGATTGGCTTACAAGCTTGTGTCATATGGATCAGTCTAATCCGCGTTTTTCTAGATATAAAAATCGCGAGTGAAGTAAGAAAGTACGTACATACACATGAAATCCTTTATTTCTTCAAAACTGGAAATTTTTCAAAGAAAAAAAATATATAGAAATTGCTAAGTAGAAATTACAAGAAAAAATATGAAACAGAAAAAAAGCTATACAACCATAACAAAAAATGTTTTTCTTTTCTTCTGCTTCTTCTTTTTTTTATGGTGCTTTTGTTGAGAGCTAATTTATTCGCGAGTAATCAAGAATTTTCTTGTTTTACATTTCGTTTAAACTGTGAGATGGTGTGGTGTGGGTATATAGCTAGGATGAGAAGAAAGTTTTAATTTGAGGCTGCGTTGTTGGAGTATCTTACTTGCTTTTATTCACCCAAAGACTTGTTAATTCAACGTTCATATTCAACACACTGCAAGAAAAATAACAACTTTTGAAATGTTTTAACACCAGAGAACAATAGAGTATTTCACCCAAGTATGGAGAGTTTTTAAAAGTCAAGAGCTACCTGATAGTGATGTAAAAGCTAGGAAAATTAGGCCCAAAATATTTAGTATTTTTTTATATATTTGCATGAATGTTGTAAGAACTTAATTTTGATTTATTTGTTTAATTGTTACGTTTTTTTTTAAATGCATCCTGCTCCTGCATTTGCTCTTGCTTCTGCTCCTGAAATTGCTCCTGCTCCTGCTCCTGCTCCTGCTCCTGCTCCTGCTCCTGCTCCTGCTCCTGCTCCTGCTCCTAAGTAATTTCGAATTTTTCTATTTTACTTGACTTGAAGTACAACTGATTTGTTATAAAAAATATTGGCAGCTAGGTGATTTTAATGCCACTCACCTTGACTTCAAAAAATAACTAAAACAGAAATTGCTTGAATTAATGAAAACTTGAACTATTTCAGAATAGATATAAAGAAGTTTCGTAAAAGTAAAAAGACTTACTAGTAATACTATTGAAACTTCTAGTCAATCAGGCATGCAGTTTGAGTCACCTGACGAGAATAAAACAGATAGTTAATGTTTTCTAATGCTAACTTTTTTTTATACAAACAAAACTTTCAATTCAAACCATACTTCTGTACTCTGATGCATATATAGTATACACATACAATATAAAAACATACAAAATAGTTTCCATATGAAAATTTTCAATAATATTTTATTGTATCACTATAATACTTTATTTAAATGTTACACTTTATCTTTTTTATAGTTCTATTCAATAGTTTTTCAACTCAAGAAATCATTTAGTTTTTTTTCCACTGTAATTTTAGCTTGAAATGTATATAAAAGTTTTCTTTTCCACGTGTTATAAATTACACTTTTTCTCACAATTTTTTTTTTTGTAAAATTAGACATTTAAATATCTTTTATTTTGTTTATTATTTTTTATGTTCGTAATAAAAAAAAAAGAAACTAATGTTTTACTAACTTTAACTTTAAAAGGGTCACTGAACTTTGTTTTATTAATATTTTTTTAGTCTGTAAAAATTTTAATTGTAACTAAAAAAATATGAATAAAGTTGTTGTTTTGTATAAACATAGCTTTGTAATGAAAAACTACTGAATAAGTTTAAGTTACTGTACTGTTTTGCTATTTATATAACTAAAGTAATTTCAGACTCAAGATTCAAGACTTTTTATGTTTTATTATTTTTTAAAGACGTAGAACACCTTGAACAAAAAACTTGCCTAATATCCTAAAATACCCAAATATCAACATTATTTTGGCCGGAGTCATTGATTTCTAATTTACTTTCCATTTACAAAATGTCAGTTGCGGGTTTACTACGTCACAACTCGCCTGTTTCCGCGCGCGTGGACCAGGCGAGCTGTGACGTAAACCCGCAACTGACATTTTGTAAATGGAAAATAAATTAGAAATCAATGACTCCGGCCAAAATAATGTTGATATTTGGGTATGTTAGGGTATTAGGCAAGTTTTTTGTTCAAAGGTGTTCTACGCCTTTAAGTAATGATTTTTGAGGGCCAGTTTGAAAAGTTGCAATTTCTTAATCATATATCAATTATTTAAGCAATTAAAATCAAATAAAACTTTGCTTATCAAATTAAGCTAAATTTTTCCCGTTTTGTTTTGTTTCATGTCCTGTTTCCTTTTTTTTTTTTTTTTTTTTTTTTTTTACAACTAGATTTTAACATCAAAGAAAGCAATTATGGTCTGAAAATCCATAGTGTTGCGAGTGACAAAAGTTTTCATACGAGAAGATAATTTAATAAACGTATACCACAAGAGTCCATTGTGACTAAAAATTAGTGAGTATAAAGGCTTGGCATCATGCAGAAGCTTTATTGAGATGGATTGGCATTTTGAAAACACACAAGGAAAAACTTAATACAAAATTATATCTTAATTTTATTTAGTAATGAATATGAATCATATAGAATGTACATTAATATATTTATAATATGAAATGATTTAATGTTTTATTTTACAAAAATAATAATAATAGACTAAATAAATTATTTTGTATTGTAACTATAATAAATTATTTTTCAAAACAAGAAGCTTCTTAGCAATACTCGAAGAGATTACTGTTTTACTAGTAAGCTTAACAAACTATTCTTTTAGAAAACTGTGTAAAACCACTGCAACAAAGTTTATATAAAGTATTAAACACCCCAACTTATTGAGTTTAAAGTAAAAGCAATTCTATCAATGTATTGAAGAAACGTGTAGTTCATAAATATCAGTGTGATACAAATTTTAGGAGTTATATTAGTTTGTTCTGTAAAGTATAGTGAGGCTCATTAACAATGATTGGCTGGCCAAAAAAATTAGACACATTTATTGGTCGATCTTGTTTTTTGAGCCGATAAAAGTGAGTCGCATGTTGAGCATGAAACTTTTTTTTGTGAAGTTTCGTTTATTCTTATCAGGTCTAAAGTTATAAATGAAGAAATAAAAACGATCCACCATACATATAAACGTAGTAAACAGGTAATGACGTCATGATCAGGTGTTCTTAACAAAGGAAAAATATCGAAGCTGGCACAATATGTATTTGTGTGTAGTTTACACAATTTTATTTGTTTATAAAAATAATATTATAGGTTTTGAGAACTTAATTATGAATTTATGATGATAAGGAAAATGAAAATTTTATTGCATTAGAGATTAGGATGAATTAGAGATTTGATAGTATGCTTAAAATTTCAATAATCATAAAAAAAATCAAAGTAAGAAACAAGCAGATTAATAAACAACTTGTTAATTATTAATCTGCATTGTAAAGTACTAGTATTAAGTAATGCACTGCATTGGTTTAATTACTATGTTTTGATTTTTT